>CM067560.1:20194385-20803262 GCA_034509755.1 Anisodus tanguticus | reverse complement strand
AAGTTGAGAGATGAGTGCTATATTTGCATTTTTGCTTGATGCCCTGGTCCTCATCCCGTCATTCAGGTTTTCAGTGACAAATTTCTTTGGATATTCTAGTTCACTTCTCTATTCATTTGGAACAGATTCCACAATTGCACTAGTCGACTCTTCATGGATGCTAGTCAACTTTGCACTATTGATTTTTAAAGTAGAGGTATTTGTTACAGTAGTTGACTCTTGATTATCTTATTCATCTATATTTTTACCTTTCTCAACCAAGTGTCTTGATTTTTACAGACATGCATATATATCCATGATTATGACAGTGTATGCCCTTAAAGGCTATTTATGAGTTTCAAGTTGACTTCTATAATCTTCCTTCATATCTCATCCTTTATTTATATATGTTTACCTGCCTTACATAATCTTTCGTACATATGTCCCTTTCTAGGGCACTATGTCCATGCCCACATGTACATATAGAGACTTAAATGATATCTCGTAGTGGGTGACTACTCACTCAATTTGAACGTTGTCTCGCTCTTTTCTTTCGGAGTTGTCTAGTGAGAAAGTTTGTTAGTTATGGTTATTGCATATATGTATATAGTTGGGTATGGTCGTTCCCTATCCCGACCAGATGTTGTTGATGTACTCTTTAGAGGCTTTTAGACAGTTGTCTTGTATATAGTAGTCTTGTGTGGCCTTGTCGGTCTTTACAGTTGACTCATTGTGTTGTTTTGGCCTTGTCAGGCTTATTTTATATATATCTATGTTGGGCATTTTCTACGTGCAGGTGGTTGTTTCTATTGATCAGGAAATCACTCGTCAGAGGCCTTGTTAGCCCATGTATTGTTGAGTATATTACAAATATCATGATTGGTACGCTCGAGCCTTAGGGCACTGGGTGCCGGACACACCCTCTAAGGTTGGGGTGTGACATAAATATAACAAGGATCCAATCATATCCAGATATTTGGTTTCATCACCAGGTTTTCCTTTATCCTCTCTATCAATAGAGCATGTGAAGCTCATTGGAGTTCCTAGAGCTTTTGCTTCAGCCATACCAAAGTTCTGAATGAGTTCCTTTGTGTATATGGTTTGATAAATAGAGATAGCTTTCTCAGATTGATGGATTTGTAGTCCCAAGAAGATTGTTAGTTCACCCATCATACTCATTTCAAATTTGTGTGCATAAGATTAGAAAAATCTTTGCACAAAGATAGCTTAGTACTTCCAAAAATAATATCATCTATATAAATTTGAATAATGAGATTTTATGTAGAGGATCTTTTTATAAAGAGTGTAGTATCAATTACTCCTATTGAAAATCCATGATCAATTAAAAAGAGCTTAACAATCATATCATACTCTAGGAGATTGTTTAACATCGTATAAGGCTTTTATGAGTTTAAAAATACGATATGAAAAGTTTTGATTTTCAAAACCAGAAGATTGTTTAACATAAACTTCTTCTTCAATAAAGTCATTAAAAATTACTTTGACATCCATTTGAAAATGTTTAAATCATTTGAGGGATGCATAGGCAAGTAGAATCTGAATTGATTCCAACTTGGCTGTCGGAGCAAAGGTTTCATCATAGTCGACTCCATCTTGTTGAGTATTCCTTGATCCATAGTCGAACTTTGTTTCTTATCACTTCTCCAGCTTTATTTATCTTGTTTCAGTAAACCTATTTAGTTCCTACAATCAAGATTTTTTAGGCTTTGGAACTAGGGTCCACATTTTGTTTTTCTCAAATTGATCTAGTTTTCGTACATGGCCTTGACCCAATGATTATATTTTAGATATTCATCAACCTTATTTGGTTCAAGTTGAGAGATGAGTGCTAGATTTGCATTTTTGCTTGATGCCCTGGTCCTCATCCCATCATTCAGGTTTTCAGTGACAAATTTCTTTGGATAGTCTAGTTCACTTCTCTATTCATTTGGAACTGATTCCAAAATTGCACTAGTCGACTCTTCATGGATGCTAGTCAACTTTGCACTATTGATTTTTAAAGTAGAGGTATTTGTTACAGTAGTTGACTCTTGATTATCTTATTCATCTATATTTTTACCTTTCTCAACCAAGTGTCTCGATTTTTACAGACATGCATATATATCCATGATTATGACAGTGTATGACCTTAAAGGCTATTTATGAGTTTCAAGTTGACTTCTATACTCTTCCTTTATGTCTCATCCTTTATTTATTTATGTTTACCTGCCTTACATAATCTTTCGTACATATGTCCCTTTCTAGGGCACTATGTCCATGCCCACATGTACATATAGAGACTTAAATGATATCTCGTAGTAGGTGACTCTACTCAGCTGAACGTTGTCTCGCTCTTTTCTTTCGGAGTTGTCTAGTGAGCTGTTAGTTATGGTTATTGCATATATGTATATAGTTGGGTATGGTCGTTCCCTATCCCGACCAGATGTTGTTGATGTACTCTTTAGAGGCTTTTAGACAGTTGTCTTGTATATAGTAGTCTTGTGTTGCCTTGTCGGTCTTTACAGTTGACTCATTGTGTTGTTTTGGCCTTGTCAGGCTTATTTTATATATATCTATGTTGGGCATTTTCTACGTGCAGGTGGTTGTTTCTATTGATCAGGAAATCACTCGTCAGAGGCCTTGTTAGCCCATGTATTGTTGAGTATATTACAAATATCAAGATTAGTACGCTCGAGCCTTAGGGCACTGGGTGCCGAACACACCCTCCAAGGTTGGGGTGTGACATAAATATAACAAGGATCCAATCATATCCAGATATTTGGTTTCATCAACAGGTTTTCCTTCATCCTCTCTATCAATAGAGCATGTGAAGCTCATTGGAGTTCCTAGAGCTTTTGCTTCAGCCATACCAAAGTTCTGAATGAGTTCCTTTGTGTATATGGTTTGATAAATAGAGATATCTTTCTCAGATTGATGGATTTGTAGTCCCAAGAAGATTGTTAGTTCACCCATCATACTCATTTCAAATTTGTTTGCATAAGATTAGAAAAATCTTTGCACAAAGATAGCTTAGTACTTCCAAAAATAATATCATCTATATAAATTTGAATAATGAGATTTTATGTAGAGGATCTTTTTATAAAGAATGTAGTATCAATTACTCCTATTGAAAATCCATGATCAATTAAAAAGAGCTTAAACAATCATATCATACTCTAGGAGATTGTTTAACATCGTATAAGGCTTTTATGAGTTTAAAAATACGATATGAAAATTTTTGATTTTCAAAACCAGAAGATTGTTTAACATAAACTTCTTCTTCAATAAAGTCATTAAAAATTACTTTTGACATCCATTTGAAAATGTTTAAATCATTTGAGGGATGCATAGGCAAGTAGAATCTGAATTGATTCCAACCTGGCTGTCGGAGCAAAGGTTTCATCATAGTCGACTCCATCTTGTTGAGTATTCCTTGATCCATAGTCGAACTTTGTTTCTTATCACTTCTCCAGCTTTATTTATCTTGTTTCCGTAAACCTATTTAGTTCCTACAATCGAGATTTTTTAGGCTTTGGAACTAGGGTCCACATTTTGTTTTTCTCAAATTGATCCAGTTTTTCCTGCATGGCCTTGACCCAATGATTATATTTTAGATATTCATCAACCTTATTTGGTTCAAGTTGAGAGATGAGTGCTAGATTTGCATTTTTTGCTTGATGCCCTAGTCCTCATCCCGTCATTCAGGTTTTTAGTGACAAATTTCTTTGGATAGTCTAGTTCACTTCTCTATTCATTTGGAACAGATTCCACAATTGCACTAGTCGACTCTTCATGGATGCTAGTCAACTTTGCACTATTGATTTTTAAAGTAGAGGTATTTGTTACAGTAGTTGACTCTTGATTATCTTATTCATCTATATTTTTACCTTTCTCAACCAAGAGATTAGCATAATCAAATATCACATGAATAGATTCTTCAACAGACAAAGTACGTTTATTGAAAACTCTATAGGATCTACTAGTTTTGAGTAACCAAAAAAATACCTTCATCACTGCAATCAAATTTTTCAATATTATTCTTTCTTTTGTTATGAAAAAACACTTACATCCAAAAGGGTGAAAGTAAATGATATCAGATTTCTTACCTTTACATAACTCATATAGAGTTTTCTTTTGGATAGTCTAATTAAACACCTGTTTAAGATATGAAAAGTTGTACTGATAGCTTCTGCCCAGAAGCGGTGTGGTAAAAAGTGTTCAACTATCATAGTTCTAGCCATGTCTTGAAGACTTCTATTATTTAGTTCAATCACTCCATTTTGTTGAGGAGATCTAGGTGAGGAGAAATTGTGAGTATGTCCATGTTCATTACAAAATTCTTCGAAGGCTTTGTTTTCAAATTCCCCATCATGGTCACTCCTTGCAGTGATATAGTAACATTTTTCTCGTCGTACCTTTTTATGAAAAACTTAAAAGTTCTTTAGAGTATCATCCTATTAAGAGGAAATATTACTAATGTAAAATGAGAAAAATCATCAATGATAACAAAGGCATACCTTTTTCCATCAATGCTAGCAGTTCTAGTAGGACCAACAAGGTCCATATGAAGTAGTTGCAAAGGTTTAGTAGTAGATATAATATCTTTCAAGTTAAAGGAGTTTCTAGTTTGCTTACCTTACTGACATGCATCATATATATGATCCTTTGTAAAATTCAGTTTAGACAGTCCTATAACCAGTTCATACTTAGCAAGTTTCTCTATCAATCTCATACATGTATGGTGATGAAAGAAAGCCCACGAACTTAAATTATCAACATGAGTCGAGAGGAGCTTTACTAAGAATGCCAACAATGACCTGTCAACCTACACTTACATGCCTAATATGGCATAGAAAATGGAATGGAATTAGAGTTGTTACGCAAAGGTTCAAGAGCATGTTTATATTCGGCTTTGTATGTATGTCTTAGCCGAAGATCATGTTTTCTTTAGCTTGTCTTTATTTCTTAGCTTAGCTTTTACCTCTAAACTTAGGACATAGTATGCCATGTAATACTACCTTAGGACACAATTAATAGGCCATGTAAAGGGTGACAAGGCCGAGAGTCTTCCAATAAGGTGACTAAGCCAAAAGGTCTTCCAAAGGGATGACTAGGCCGTGAATTGGATGACAAATTGGCAAGGACAAAATACATCTAGAAGATGGGGCTTTCAAGGAAAAATTTATGGACTAACAAGTTCATGAATTGGCTATATTGAAGACTTCAAGGTCGGCCAAAGGGAGAGGAAGAGTTGGCCGAAATAGTTCATCAAACAAGTGCAAGCAATGGAAGCTTCTAAACACATTCCAAGAAGATGAGATTGTTGGAAGAATCAAGTCCATCCATTCTTCCACTTGGGATCCATGAAGGGATGTGAAAAAGATTGAGTTCACTCTTGTCTACAAGTAAAGACCTTTCCCATTGCCTTGGTCTGGCCGAAACACTCTTGATCACCAAGCAAACCCAAACCCGTTTCCATTTGTGTCCTTTAGTTTGTCTTCTAGAATGGTCCATTTGCTACAATAAATAGGACCCTTAGGACTTGTAAATAGTCATAGTTTGATGATATATAAAAGTGAGTTTTTACTCAATAGCTAATTGTATTCACTTGTGTGTGTCAACTTTTAGTTGGTTCTGTGTGAGCCAAACCCCTTGGTGTAAGTTGAAGCTAGGATTGTGTAACCTAGTTAAACTCAAGCTAAGGTTTCCCTTTAGTGTAAGTCTTGGTTAGGACTGTGTGACCTAATCAATACCCAAGCTCGAGGAATCCCCTTGGTGGTAAGCGGATGTTGGAACTTTGTGGATCAACCTAGCCTAAGCTTCGGGTTACTAAAAGGGCTTCCGATCACCCTTCCTTGGCTAGTTCACGGGCATTGCACTTAGCAAACCCCAGTCTTGACCTTGTGGAATTGGTCACCTTATCATTGGTGTCAACTCGGACAATAAAACCCTCGTGTCTCTATCCTTGGGCTCATCGACTGTACCTCAGCAAAAACCACAACCATCCGAACACTTAACCAAATCAAACCTCTAACACTTGGTGTGTACTCGGACTTGCATCTCGCATTCCGTGTTCCTCCCTCATCCTAACCACATCATTTTTTCTACCACCACATCCCATAAGACTCCATAAACATTTCCATCAAAGGTACCCAACCGAAACCACCCACAAAGTCCCGTCCAATCCCAACTACCTCACTATTTTAGTTCTATTTCGTCACCTTACCACCATAAAAATACCAGGTCCCGAACATAACCCTGACCCTCAACCCATTCGTTACAACCTCACAAAACGCTTAAGTCCATTTCCCTATACAAATACCTGAAACAGTCATCAATACCACACTGCCCGACCGTAACACACTTACCGAAAACCTCACTGGTTCAGGTTTGTTCCATGGCCTTGCCACTATCAAACTACCAAGTATCGTTCTTTAACACATCCCTCAACATGTCCACGATACCCCCATAAAACACCTTGACTCAACTCCACCTAAATATACCCATCTAAACCACCAAAACCCCACTGCCCGACTAGAAACCGAGAATCTGAGAACCACCTTTTGTGTCCAATCTGAATATAACCAAGACCCGACCCACTTACCAAACATCACCCCTCCTTACTTGCATCATATGTCCTAGTTTCTTATGCCCCACCCTTGGATATTCTGTCATAGAAGCCATACATATATGTCCAGTTGAGCCTTTAACTGAATCCATCACATACACATTTCTATTTCTACTTCTAGTTAGGATGTCTTTTCCAGGGTTGTCTTCAATGATGCAGCCTGTCTTTCTAAATCTTACCTTAAGATCAGAGTCACATAGTTGACTTATGCTCAATATTTTATAGTAGAGTCCCTTTACCAAATAAATATTAGTAATATCACAAGAATTGCTGAAGGCAATAGTTCTTATACCAGTAATCGTTCCTTTTGATTTGTCTCCAAATGTGACTAATCCTCTATCATAATCAGCAACTGATTTGAACAAATTTTTATTGCATGTCATGTGATTTGAACACGCACTGTCTAAGTACCATATTCATTTTGATTTCATCTTATGGTGTTCCTGTAAAATAGAGTAATTACTTTCTTTTAGGTACCCAAGTCTTCTTGGATCCTTTTGGGTTAGTGTCATAATTTTTATAGTTATTATTGGGTCTCCATACCCAACCAGGAGCAGCTGCATAACGAAATCTACACTTATTATATTTATGATGAGTTTTACCATAGCAAAAACAAATTTGAGAAAATGGTTCATCAATCAGTGACTAACTGCACGGTCCACTTGTTAGAAACAAATTTGTTATTATAAGACTTCCTATCAGTTGAATTAAGAGAACGTGTTGAATGATCTGTCTTACAGTTGACTTGCTAGATAGAGGTTTATCACTGAAGGTTCTTTTCTAGTTGACTTATAAATACGAGTCGGCTGGTTTGACCTGACTAAATTATGACTAGTGGATTTGCCCAACCCATTTAGTTGCAATTACAATTCCTGGATTTCTTCTTGAAAAAAATCCCTTTCTATTTCACATACTTCTAGTTTAATTTTCCAGTTTTTCTTTTCTCTTCGAAATTTCTTAAGCTCACTAATTACTTTGTTTAAATCTTCAAGATCCTGATCTAAGAGTTCTTGAGTTTCATTGTAGTTATGACAAGTATTAGGTCCTGCCTCGCCTTTTTCACCAATAGCCATGAAACATACATTTCATGTCTCTTCACCTTCATTTTCTAAGATCTCATCTTCACTCCAACTGCTAAAAGCCATATTTCTTTGATAACTTCTTTATGTCCTTCGCTTAGATTCTGGACATTTAGACGGATGGATGTCCGGGCATTGAGAGTGAAGGACGCTTTCAGAGGCGAAAGGCCATAGGGAGATACCGTTTGTGATCCATGGATCTCCGAAGTCTAAAGATTTTTATGTTTTTTCTCAGTTTTGTCCTCTCATCTAATCTTCTTATTCCTTAACACTTAACTCGGATGATTTCCCCCTGATAATGTTTACTTCTGAATAGTATGTTCTACGTTGACCTCTGACTCTAGATGCTATCTTTGTAGTCCAAATTCGAAACACAATAACTTGTTGAACTTACATCTACTGCTCTATATTTTAACGTTTCTACTATTCTAGTCTCATCTTTTACCCACTTAAGTAGAGCAAATTACACCCTAGCTTCTCTTTGTTACATATCTGAAACTACCCTTGTACTGCTAAATATACGTATAGATCTATGCCCTTTATTGTACCACTACAATTTCTATTCCTTTTACCAAAATCTTTACTGCTACCTTAACTAATTGCATAGGGTACCAATAGCCCATAAACACACTTCCTCGCCTTACTCTAATCAAGGTCATGCTAATCTTTCTAGCGTATCTGTATAATTTTGCCTACCCCTCGGGCTCCATATCGCTTACTCACTATGGTTCATCTTAAGAGTACTAGTCTAACCTCGGGTATTCCTTTGAACTTCTAGTATTTCTGTCATATTCTAAACTTATAGGAAATAAACGATGCAACAAGATAACTGCTAACATACCTGCAACCTCTAAGTGTCAAGCATTGCCAGAGTTGAGGCTCCATCTCCTCTCTTACCTTGAGTCTCTTGGTTAAACTCTGGACACTCCAGCATATTGTGATCTCTACTCCCGTACCAAAGAAAGTCCCCTATAATTATTCGACATGGCCAGGCATGCAGCCGACCACACTGTGGCAAAGTGTCCTCTTCTAAACTGCGTTACTCTCGCCCTGGGATTCTGATGCTTCCCATATTGGCCCTACATAAGAGCCCTGAGTGTAGACTGCTGGGGTAATCTAGCCCAGTGTCCATGCATGGGCAGTCTGCTATCACTCGATAATCCTTCATAGTCGTTGGCTACCCTGGCCTCTTGGGCCTAACAATCACCCTCATCTAAATTATATCTGGTATACTCTGGCGGCTTCTGGTTAACCGACTCCCAAGATTGTAGTGATCTTGACCCCTTAGAGGACTAACTCTATTTGGTGATGTCGTGATTTCCCTATGCTCTCCTAATGCAGGTAGAATCGACAACACCTGGAAAGGTGACTCACTTTAGGCCTCGGACGGGTCCTCCTCAATAGAATAGTTTGCTACCTCAGATGGATCCTCTTAGCTAGCTGCCTCCGATGGATCTTCTTCGATAGAGTGGTTCACTTCTTGTCTTGCTACTGTCTCGGCACTTCCACTACCCCGTAGCCTTTTCTGAGGAAGGCATCTTTGTACATCATCATCAATACAAATACATAATGGTAAGCTCATCTTTCTAGGACTTAACTTCACCTCACGATCTGGATATAAAAGAAGAGTAACTAACTCTTAAATGCCTTGTAAGCCTCATGTCTATAAATGTGGTGCACAACACATGTATAAACAAGACTCTACTAGACACGGCTTGTAGACTCCCTAAAACTGACCTGTTTTAGTACCAATTTGTCATACCCCAACCTAGGAGGAGTGTGGTTTGGCACTCGATGCCTAACTAGGCCCGAGCGAACCAAGCTGAACTCTCAATCTAAGCATTAAAGGCAAACTAGGCCATCGAGTCCATACTGTAAAAATAATCTTATCTTAGGCTGACAAGGTCGTACACTGCAATATCTTTCAGTGGAAGTCCTCTCGACTAGAATAGGACTGTCCACGCATAATTATACATGACTAGGCGGCCGACAAGGCCTACCCTAGTTCCTACACGCAACAAAATCTATTTCAGACTATATACACAAGAGCCGACTAGGCCACCATACTGACACTACTATATATACAAACACGTCTACAAACCTCTAATGAGTCATAACTGTATTATGACCAGGACAGGGCCCCGGTCTACCCATGATCTGTAAGAATACCTAAAATTAGAACTTGCAACTATGAGTGATCTAGAGCTTACCACAAAAGTTGATACTCGGCAGATCCTACTGCTGTGATCTTCCTGCAACCTGTCTGAACCTGCAAGTATGAATATAGTGTCCCCAGGCAAGGGGACATCAGTACGAAATAATGTACCGAGTATGTAATGCAACTGAAACTGAACTGAACTGAAATACAAGCAATTTGAATTACGAACCGAAGAGCTATTAAAGGAAACCTGACTATGTTGACCTGACTCCATCATCTACTAACTATGCAAACTAATAGATGTTACTTAGCCTCATATAAGGCACTTAGATATGAATGCATATCCCTGAAGGCAATGTCATGGCCTCGAAGGCAGCTATCATAGCCCGAAGGCAACCATAATTCTCTATAGTCTAAAGTCATAATTTCTATCATTCTAAGTACTTGGCTAAACGTGACTAACTATAACTCATTCTCGACAAGGAAGGACTACTAGGATAGGGTCATAATAACCCAACTACGATTTCTATAACTAGCACATCTTTGTGCGATGGAATCAGAACTAGCTCGTTAAAGAAAATCATGCCAAAAATAAGGAAAATGATAGCCTTCACATACCTTAGATTATCTTGTCTCAACAAGGCGATGTAACCAGCCAAAAACGCACGTCAATATACACCAAAACAAGTGCACATGAATTGCTACCATAATTAGTCACAACCACGATCATCGACATGTTCGATTTGGAGTAAAACTTAACTCTTTCCTAGCACTTTTTCTAGTTTATGCTACCATCAATATGTCTAATCCATGGAAAACAATAACAACAACATCTTCAACTTATTCATCATAATTTCCAGCCACCGCATGCCTTATATATGACTCAAAATAGCCCAAACAAAATGGCAACTTTCAAGTGTCTAACTTGTATCTTTTCACTCTCACAATTCAACAGACACAAAGATCAACTTAAATACAAGAAAGGAAGGGCTAACCTTACCTTACAAAATAATAGGAAACTTCAACCATCACTTCTTTTGATCTTGAGACAACACCCAACAGCAACATAACACTAACCAAGTGATCTTTAACACTCTTATAACACTTATGATGAAGAACTTGGGTGATTTACCTTGAGATTAGCTTAGGAACCCTTAAGGAGAGTCTAGAGAGAGTTTGGGGATGTCTGCACTTTATTTGGGTCAAAAAATGATTGAAAAAGGTGTGGCACCGCTTAAATAGCCAAAAGTGGTCGGCCACTGCCTTGGATCTACAGTTGGTTCTGCGCTGCAGATCACCATCTACGATCGCAAATGTCACCGCATCTCCAAGCAGCGATTTGGGAAAATTCTTGGCTTGATATGCGAGCCCATATGCGAGGCATACTGCCTTTTGCAAAGCAGAATGCTTTTCCAATGTGACGAACTTCGTCGAAACTCATTTCCTTCGATTCGATTCGATTCATCTTGAAACCTTTTAGTAGACTCTTAATACTTGGTTAAGGTCTTTCTTAGCTTTATATAAGTGTCATAATTTCTCTGGACTTACATTAGCTCACTCGCGACACAATCAGCGTAACAAATATAAGTACGAATCACTTAGCACCTATTGAACTCTTGTAACCTGATGTAAATCAAGTCCCATACTCGACTCCTCAATGCAACACAAGAAGTAGAGCTCCGAGATTTTCCAATATTAACCATCGACACTCGGCTAAGGACTTGAAAATATATGGGGTATGGAATGGTTTATGAGATAACACTTGATTGTCTCAAATATGTCTTTAAATTCTTAGTTAAGTATTAGTTACATAGTACACATTAAAGGGATGTAATAATCCTTACCTACTCACTAGGACATATTTAATGAGGGGAAGATGACTAAGCCGAGAGAAGCCTCATCACATAGTGACATAGCCAAGCGTGTACACGGAATCAAATGAGTGAATGTGACATCTAAAATTTGAGGTATTCCAAGTGGATAAATTATGTGTGGATTTCATCAATTGAAAACATCAAGATGCAGATTGATGCAGCCGAAGGGTTGAACGATTTACTCCTTTCGCAATCGACCAAAGGGCATGTATCTCAACACACTCCAAGGAGCTCATTCAAGTGCTAAACAACCATGTATGGAAGCCATTAAAGAAGGTTCTAAAAATTATATCTAGGCGTGAAGAACCCCTTGGCCGAAGACCTTTCCCCCCCCCCTTTCCACATAATTGGCTAAGTGTATGTCTTTATGTTTTCTTTCTAGAAGGGTCCTTGCTCAACTATAAAAGGAGCCCTTAGGATATTGTATTAAGGAGTTGTTGTTGATATAAAACTTAAGTGTTTACTCATTTTTCTAAGTTTTTCAATCCGGGATTGTAAGTTCTTAGTTGATCATCCGGGAGGGTCGCTTGGTTCTCCGGGAGAACCACCTATCTTTTATAAGGTTTCGGTCACCCTTGCTTGGTTAGTGTTGAGCCTCACAGTCAGCAAACCTCAACCTAGTCCTTGTGCAATTGACCACAACATCCTTGGAGACCACACGAGTAATTAACTCCTCGTGTTACTATCCAAGAACCACATATCGACAGAATTGAGACTTGGTTTGTGTCTTGGATTGTTTCCAACAATCGGTATACATTACTTGTTCCAATTACTTGTTTCCCCACTCTAATCTCTCTTACAACACTTCATTAACATCCTCTCAAAAGGCCTCCATCCGAAACCAACCGTAACTCCTCGCAAACACCATCAAACACACCAACGTCCAAATCGAGCCACCCCTCAGACCCTCATTATCTCAGGTTGTTTCCGCAACCTTAGCACCACCAAAACACCAAACCACCACCATCATCCTGTCCTGCAAGAACCCTGAGACACATTCCCAAATCGCCTTAACATACCTTCAAACTGTTCCACCCGAATCGGCCTTCAACCATCTCATTGTCCATTCCACTCGAGAAATCAAGAACCTCACTATTTCGGCTTTGTGCCGCGACCCTACCACCGCTAAACTACCAAACCCCAACCACCATCCCAGTCCTCATACCACTCGTGACCACCACACAAAGCGTCTTGACCCGACTCCTTCTCCAGTTACCCGACATCGTCGCCAAACACCCCACATATCGGCTTACCAACTCAAAGCCCTCCGTACATACATCATAACCTCTTGAAGGTTTTAAATCACTCGCCTCATTCATCACCTTAATGATGGTCCTTCCCTTGACTTAAGTTAGCAAACTCATCAAAAATCCAACGTACACAAAGACGGAGTGTAACACTCACCAACTAGAAATTTTCTCTCCTCACTTTTTGAGTACACAGTCTTACTAGGAAATACAATACTTGTTAAAAGTAGAGCAAAAAACTTGAGAAGTTGAGACGAAAGTATATCTTTCTTCAATCTGATGTGAGCCTTTAGATAGTTGAGACTTGAATGTTTGGCTTGTAAAAACATATGGCGACCCAATAGATTTCATCCTTGGAAAAAGAAATTAGTTGATCATATTTCCAAGAATAAGGTTAGAGCTTGACCGTTGGAATTTTGATGAAGATTTTTGTAGTCGTCTTCAATTAGATGTTTCATTCTAGGGTTTGACTACTTTGATACTTATTTCCTTTAGCGCGGCTTTACTTTTCCTTTAGCGCGGCCTTACTTTTCCTTTCTTGTGTCTCAACCCTAATGTTTGATTGGCGAAAATTTTGCAAAACAATAAATGTTAGGAGCATTCCAATTGTTGAAGATCTTCACGAGATGTTTATTGATTTGTGATTGATTTGATTTCCATATCTTCACACGGTTGAATCAAGGTAATTGATTCGTGCAAATTGTTATCATCCCATAAATGAATGTTGGGGAATATACATTATTCTTGAGTGCTTCCATAAGTCAACATTCCTTTTGGATTATTCCTGCACATGCACAATAATTACTTAACACCATCACAACCTACCCCTAACATCATCGACTAATCCCAAAAAACAATAGTGATCACAGTTGATTTCAAAATATTCATTATAACTTGTGTATTCAAGTATATATATATATATATATATATATATATATATATTTTAAAAAGCACAATTCAGCTAAACAACTACAAACATATGAGGCATAATGATAAATGCATAAAATATGGCATAATAAGTATACAACAAATACAACAAATAAAATATGCATCAATAAGAGTCATAAGTCGTAGGAGGTATGATAAAGACTCAAGTTGTACCAATACCGGTGCTCCCAGTGCAACAAACCTGCATGTACACTGTCTCGGGTGACCAAATATCCCTTTTCCACTATTTTTGCTATAATGATAGAGATAAAGCTCTTTAGATGGATTTTTCTAAAGCTCGAAAACACATGTTGGTGAACCTTTAGATGCTTGATCTCAGTAATTGAATATATAATAAAGACTGGATCGACTAAGGTAAGGCTGCCGGGAAAATGAAATGAAATTCTTTTCGTAAGGCAAGAAAGTCGCCTAATACAATGACTCGTGAAGAACAAAATTGTATTCACACGTTGCACAGACAACTCACTTGTTTATAATAGTTCACATGGACAACTCACATTTCATATTCGAATCACAATACAGAATTAGGTATGCAATTATAAAGTATACATACAAAGTATGACTATCAGTTAAACATGTTATCTACATGTGCATAGATCTCATTAGTCAATTCAACGTATATTAGTGCCTAATCATTAGCAATAAGAATAAAGTGTGCTTAAAAGTAGTCATGCATCGGATAAAACAAGTAAAGGATGCATAACAGTCAAATAACCCAACAAGTCACCTCAGTACCTCCATAACTGCTCGTCACCTTTCCTATATGCTCATATATACGTAATAGTATAATTATATATACAACTAGCATTTACTCAAAAAAAAATCTCCTCGAAGTCAAAGTCTTAACTTACCTCGATCCAGAATGCTACTAGCCTCCCCCAACGGACTTGTCGTTCCTCAAAGCTTGTGAATACTATTAATATATTTGAAAGTGTACTCTACATGGTTAAAGAATTCCAATGATATCCATAGTGTGATATTAACTAAAATCAGACCAAAAGTAAAAAAAAGTCAAACCCAACCCTCGGGATCAAAATTGTAACTTTAACATATTTCTATTTTATCCATATTATACGAGTTCAAATCTACATTCATTTGCGGTAGCCACTTGTAAAGCATACAACCCTTCGCAGAAGTGAAGCCTCAGAACCCAGTAGCCCTTCGCAAAAGCGACATTGGGTCGCAAAAGTGGCTACCGCAAATGCCACCCTAGTCTGCAGTTGAGGCTGCACACAAAAAAATCTACAATAGTTTAGATCTGATTTTTGGTTTCAAAACTCATCCGAACACCTCAAACAAATTTCATATAGTAAAAATGATTTAAACCAAGCTTCCAAACGTAAAATTAAGCGGTTAATATTGAAATCAAGGGTCGGATGTTATAAATAATTTCGTGGATATGCTAAAATACGGTCCTAATTACTATAACTAATAATAGTTCTCATTTTTCAAAAAGTGATAATAGTTCTCATTTTACAATAGACCCATTTGGTCCGGCTCTTCCCTGGATCCCGCGCATAGCGGGAGCTTAGTGCACCGTACTGCCCTAAAAAAAGTTTCTTCACAAATTATATACAACTTCCTACAAATTCAGAAAATTAGAGATATTGGAGATTTTCTATTTCGCATAACCCTACCCTCTGCTATCTCCATTTTGGCTTTCATTGACGTTGTCGTATGTCATCTCTACTCTGTTTTTATAGAGAGAATTTAATATCTTGTCATGCATTTTTACTGATTAAAGTGAAAAAATTTGTGAGAAATCAGAATTTATCAAAAGATACAGAAATTTTCAGATTTTGCTTTAGAAATAATCACAAATTTATTTGTAATCCCTAATCAGGATAAACAATAATTTATCAAGCGACTGAACACTCCACCACTCACAACAAAAACACACCCAAATTTATCAACAACTGATTGTTGGATCTGTTTCTTTCTTTTAAGGAGACAACTTGATTTATAATAATGCATTTTCATAGTTTGAATCTATGTTGACTTGTATATAATTGTACGTGATATGTATGTCAATAAATACATAGGTCATACACTTGACTTTCACATGACATACAATCATATAATTGATATACATCAAATCTATATATATATATATCATATATTGTATGAATAATGATGCACGCGACATACACACGAGATACAAGTGACATACACAATATACAAAGATATATCACTTGTATCTCGTGTATGTGTGTGTTAGTACATGCTCAGTGATATACATTCGACATACAATTATTTCACAACCAGACAATGACATATACACAATGATATACACCCAACACACAATATATATATATATATATCACTTGTATCTTGTGTGTGTTAATACATGAACTGTGATGACACACAATGATATACACCCTACATACAATTATTTCACCACCAGACAATGACATATACACTCGACATATATTTATTTCACCGCCATCACCAAATTAAGTAAAAAACCATTCAATTGGAAAAAAAAAAAAGCGAAGGAGAGTTTCGTCGAAGAAAAATCTGTCCAAAATATTGCTTGAGCAAGATATATGCTCTTCATAGCTGGAGTTTCAAATATGTTGGATTAACGGCAAATAGAGGAGGATGACAATGGTCTATAACTTCTTCTCATCAATTATAGCTTGCTTTCCTGACATCACGTCATTAAGAAACTTCTTTTGGGTTGATTGATAATGCACACACTCTAATATGACCATTGTAGTTGATCACATCTTTGATAAAAATCCAAAGATAAAACTGGTAAAAAAAAATCATCTCAATTTAGGTACTTTACTTTGATGAAAAACAAAAGAGATTTAGCGTTGACATGTATGATGTGTGGTAGCAGTGGATTAATTTTACAATTGAAATAAGTGTGTTGGTATAACCTGTAGGTGATTGAATTTCTTCGGGAAATAGAATTATAGTCACATTAGGTGAGTGGAAATGGAGGGAGAGAGATTGAGAAAATTGGGATTAGATTTATCAAAATTAAAGGCTAAAATCAAGGGATACTTATCCTTTAAATTGTTATGTTTTGTAAACTATTATTATATCAGGTAATTACTTGAACATCTTTATAGAAGGGGAAAGGACGTCACGTAGCCATTCAGCCAAACATACAGACAAATTTAAGGCCTAAATATTTAAAGTACCCGAATTGGCCATTAACAATAAACTAATGCCAATTCCTAGCTAGTGGTTCTTGTCGCCAAGATTAGGTAGGTAATTTTGGGCATTTTACGTTCTTGAGCCAGTGGCTCTTTTATTTCTTTCTCCCCCCCCCCCCCCCCGCGCGCAATTTTGACAATTTCTTTAAATTTTTTTAAGGGAACATAGATGAGTAACATTGTGGTGGTTTCAGATATACGGTTGGAATACATGTTCTATACATATATTGTTGGGATAATATATGAAGGTTAGGTCTTCGTCGCTGCCTTCAAGAAATATCTCCAAATATGTATAATATGTGTATAATAATTTTATAATATGTGTATAATAATTTTATAATATGTGTATAATTAGTACGTATATGTTGATTATACATTTATTATACACAAATTACAAAACAATGATATATTTTCTATACATATACTTTAGGGTTACATATTCTATACGATAATGATACAATTTCTATATGTGATACATTTTTCTATACATATACAGTAGTGATACATATTCTATACAATAATGATACACATTTTCTATACGTGTGATATATTTTTCTGTACATATGTATTAGTGATACATATATTATACAGTAATGATACAGTTTCTATACATATACAGTAGTGATACATATTCTATACAAAAATGGTATACTTTATATACTGAAATTAGTTGAAAAACGGCTAGAAAATAGAATCATTTTGAAAAGGATAAAAATGACTTTTAAGATACTTGGACTACCGGGTGTCAATAGTTTCACCTGGTCGGCCATTTCTGTCCTTTCCCCTTTATAGAAAGGGTAATTAAGGGTGTGTTTATATCGTCATATCTTATGATGTAATTGTAACCCCAGCCCTTAAAAGGGTTCCAAGCAACTTCTAGGTGAAAGTCCATGGGCCTAACTAACAGAAAGCCCAAATAACTCTTTACCGAACCAGGACTATTTAGAATTGGTCCAAATATCCCCTCACCAACATGGGCTACAAACCCTAATTACTGACGAAAAAAGAAAAAAGATGTAACCAACTTGTCCCTATATAAATCTGGTAAGCTTTTCGCCAACAAACCCTTTTCTTCTCTCTTCACCCAATACAGAAGAAAAGCTTTTCGCCGCACAGTCCGATAGTTGGAGCAGAATATGGCAGAGGAAGAAGTTATAGTGGAAGCAACAAGCTCAGTTCCATCCGATCATCACAAGAGAAAGCTTGGGGATTTGGAGCCTGAAGTCGGGTCGGACCCCAAACCCGAAACCGAGTCGGATTCTTTGCAAATATCAATTGAGGTAGAGGCTGCTGATGTTGATGGTTCTGAAGCTAAACGACCTCGTTTGGAGGATAAAGCTAATGGATTGGGTATTTTTCCTCTTTTAACACCTAACCCTTGTTACAGTTTACCTTGTTTTACTGTCTTGCATTGTAATTTTTGTGCAGTTTGTGCCTTATTCTTGCATTCTGGTGTGCATTATGATGAGATTCTTGTGATGGAAAATTGTTTTGAGAAAGGGAATTGGGTTTTTGTGTTAATGGATATGTGTAGTGAATGTTCAAATGTTGTTTTAGGGATTGCAATTTTGTATAATGTGAGAAGTACCAAGTTTGTGCGTTAGAAGTTGATGTAGTAAAGCTTATTACCTTCTTTTATGGGGTTTTCAGCATCCCAAAATGGTTATGAGGAGAAGGTAGAGGAGGAGCCAAAAGAAGATGATAATGAGCAGCCTAATACCCATCCAGAGGTTTCTCAACAAGTAGCCAATGAATCATGTAGGGAACAACCTGCTGATGATAATCAGCAAACAGGTGATGTTGAACATTCTGAGGCAGAGAAGAGTTCACAGGTAGATGAACCATCTAAAGCTAACATTCAGGAGCCTGAGGCAGAGCAGAGTACTCAGGTTGATGAACCATCTAAAGATCACGTTCAGGAGGAGCCTTCAGCTGAAGCGACTGAAACTGAGGGTGTTCAGCTTGATCAAGAGCATCCAGCCGCTGATGATCAAACAATTACACGCAAAATGGAGGTCCCCAATAATAAGGTGATGAAAAGATTTCTTGAAAACAGAACACATCTTGTTTTGCTGATTATTGATTGAATTTAATATTTAATATTCTCCTAGTGGAATAATCCGCCAGGCATGCGGAAAACTCTTGGTATTTTGTAACATAAGAAGTATTATGCAGTTCGACAAGCTATAAAGTAAATCTTGTGTCTGCTGAATTGAGTCATTTTCATGTGGGCAGATGTCTATTTCTTTTGATTTTACACCTTTAAAGAATGCAAATAAAACAGATTATCTGAGTTATGCACAAGATGAATAATTTTACATCAAGAAAACCTGGTCATAAGAATATTTAATCATGATTAAGTTACACATCAGTAGTGGATATCATTTTGGTCCTCCTCCGTGCTGTTTCACCTTGGCCAGCATTTGACTTGAATCTTATAGAGCTCTATGTAAACCTGGTACAGGTTGGCGTTCTTATTGGAAAATCCGGGGATACTATTCGATACCTGCAATACAACTCAGGTGCTAAAATTCAGATAATGCGTGATGCTGATACAGATCCACATGCTGCCAGCAGGCCAGTTGAACTGATTGGAACATTGGAAAATATAAATAAAGCTGAGAAATTAATAAAGGATGTAATAGCTGAGGTATGTGGTTTGTCTTATTGCCGTTTCCTTTTGTTATCTTTCCGATTTTTATGGTTCGTTAATCCTGAGTCACAATGTTGTGATGAACTATCGATATCTAGGCGGACGCTGGTGGTTCTCCTGCACTTGTGGCTAGAGGATTCGGCACTGTGCAGGCTGTGGTTGGAGAACAGATTGAGATACAAGTTCCAAATGAGAAGGTTGGATTTCTAACTTGTTTCACTTTTTTTTTACCTCTTGTGCCCTCGTTTAGATTGAGGACTTCCTGAGGGTGGAGGAGGTTATTATTTTTTGTTCTTTTGTTTCCATGATTGAAAAGGATTCGTCTTCTTCTCTTGCTCTAGGTTGGTTTGATAATTGGAAAAGGTGGGGAAACTATCAAGAGCCTTCAGACTAGATCAGGGGCACGAATTCAGGTATTGATAACACCTTGTGATTTTGTTGGCACATTTTGGTGCAAAGTAGTTTTTTTATTAGAGGCAATCAAATAACTTGGCTAAATTATCAAAATTGTTTTTCATTCCCTAGCTGGTGCCACTTCCTTCTGATGGAAAAGAATCTAAAGAAAGAACAGTGCGAGTGACTGGCGATAAAAAGCAAATTGAAATGGCAAGAGAGATGATCAAAGAAGTCATGAGTCAGGTTTGTTCAGATGTTCTACCTTATTCTTTCAGTGGGCTTGTATGAGGTTCAATTAGTTGGATTTTGACGCAGTTCTAATATTTCAGATCTAGTATTTCTGATATAAGCATCTCATTTCATTTATTTTAATGACTTTTTCTTGAATACTTTTCCTGTAACTAACTGTTTCTTGAACACTTGTAGTTGACACTCTTACATTCAACAATCGGGTTTGAACCCGGAGCTTTAGACAGAAATGTATGTTATAGGGATAACTTTAGAAACTATCAGTAAGTTTCAGATGCAAATCTTGGAATTAAGTAATATAATGCAATGTGTTCTTATATTACTTAGTATACTTTAAGCCCCTAGGGCTTTAGTTCAGTGGTAAGAATAGTGCAACATATGATGTGTGGGTTAAGAGCACATCACGAGTTTGAACCCTGTGACGGACAAAAGCTTGGGTTTTAAGTGTAGAAGGGTTGATGGACGACCCATTATTCACTGAGTTTCAAACCATGGACCACAGGGCCTTCCGCATTCCTGGTTATAAAAAATAGCTTGGTATATTCTGTCAACGTACAGCTTCTGTTGAATTTGATGCGTGTTTTATAGCAGATCTTGTAGAATTAAATGTTGCCTCCCGGTTTCTCCATTTAGCTGTTGTTTCTTGTACAAAATGACGATTTACAAGTTCAATCAGAACATACCTGTTAAGAATAAACGTAGTTGGGCAGATCTTCTGAAGTAGTTATGTATGGCTCTTACCAGTAGGAGGGAACCAGCAAGAGTTTTGAAACATTGGTATGTTTCCTAGTGTTATTATTAAAGGGGCTTGAAATTCTCTGCATACAAGGGCTTGGGTCAGTGTGACAACTTCTTAATGGTTTTACTTGAGGCACTTGTTTAGGTAGAATATTGTAATGTACTAATTCCTTGCTATTCATTTTGTTTACAAGTTCCAGTTGGCGACTTGCTTTGCTAGATCTGAACTGCTGAGGGAATGTATTACTGTACTTTTAGGATTTAATTGACTTCCTATCTTGTAGTGGTTACTCTGTTATGTGTGGTGAGTAGGCACTTTGCATGAGATGAAGACTTTGCATGAGATGAAGAAAAAATGTCATGATGAGAGTTTGTTGAACATCCATAAAAGTTTGCGTTCCAAGGTCAATTGAATATAGTTAAAGAGAATGTTGTGTTGGGATGTCAGTTGCCATGATTTATATTTGTCAAAGGGTGCCAATTTCGAATTGGTTGGCTTTAAAAATGCAGATTTGGATTTTGCCTTTGACATCGCAGCATTGCGTTGGTGTAGCCATAGACAACTACTATTCACTCTCGACCACCGAAGAGAGGTATCAAGCATTAACCCTCGCCATTGCAGATGTTAATAGTTGGTAAGATTGCTTCGAGATTTAAAAACTAAAAATGATAATAATAGTAAGGTTTATATTAAAAGAGTACTCTCTGGATACCCTATGCTCTGTGCAAGACACCATAATGTGCCATCACTCGTTAAATCATCTTTAACGAGTACTATATCCATGATGAAATCTGATCTCTTATTATCTTAAACATAGGATAATTCAATAGTCAGCCTGTGGACTTGCATTAATACATGGTTTTTTGTAGTGGGATGACTATCATGGTATTACACAAGTGAATGATATTAATGTAGGTTCTTTATTCAAGACTGAAGATTGATAGTTCTGCTTCTTGGTACTTTGTACATGTGATTTTTGAAGATGCTTGATATGTATGTACTAAAATTCAGATGTTTCTTTAGTTTATCTGAAATAGTATCAGGGAACAGCAATTTATTTCCTTTTGTGATTTCTTGCTAAGGTTCTCATCTGATTGTTTTGGTTTCTGAGGTAAAGAGTATGTATTCTGTATAGGAAGCTGTCCTTGATATTTTCTTAATGCTGTCTTAGATTGCTAATGTTGCTTTTATTCTTTGTGTTCCATCAGCGCTCTTGCTCTCTGTTATCTTTAATGTGTTTCATCAGCGCTCTAGCTATCTATTATCATTAATGTCTTTTATTAGTCATCAAGTTTTCTTTATTATTGAAGTTCCTCTGCGATACTTCTTTGCTTTGTTGCATTCGAGCCGAGGGTCTTTCGGAAACAGCCTCTCTATACTTTGCTTTGTTGCAATTGAGCCAAGGGTCTTTCGGAAACAACCTCTCTACCTCATTGAGGTAGGGGAAGGTCTGCGTACTCTACCCTCCCTAGACCCCACTTGTGGGATTATACTAGGTATGTTGTATTTTATTGTAACTCAATGCAAGTATCTGTGAATCTGTGTATGATATTTTCTTGCAGTTATTGCCCTTGTACAGTTCAAGCTTCTGCAAGTTTCATTTACTTCATTTCCTGGAAGCTATGCCTGAGCTTGTCTTATTTGTATTCTTATATTTTTTTTTGTTTGTAATTGCATGGCTAACTTCTCTAGTTGTCTTTCTTTTCCACAATGGTGTGTGATAGCCTGTAAGGCCACCAACTCTCTCTTCGGGTCATGGTCAGCAGGCATTTCGCCCCCGTGGCGGAGGTGCTCCCCCACAATGGGGACCCCGGGGTGGTCATCCTGGGCAGTTTCCAGGTTATGATTACCATCAAAGAGGACAATATTCATCTCGCAGCCCTCAATATCCACTTCCTGCCTATGGCAATTATCCTCCACAGCAAACACCAAGAGGTGGATTTGGTCCGGGTTGGGAGCAAAGGCCTCCAGCTTCTATGCAGGGCCCTCCATCACAGGTTGGTTATAACTGTTAATTGCAGCAGTTAAGGTATATGGCCAATGCCTCAGCATTTGCTTCAGTCTAAAAGTTCATACTGATGCATCTGGCCCTTCTATGGGTCCACCTTCTCAGGGAAACTACAACTATGGGCAGCCACATGGTCCAGATTATGGCCAGTCATACCCTCATCAGGCACAACATGGACAAGGCTATGGGCATGGATACACTGATGTAAAGTATGACCACCAGATGGCTCCACAAAATCAGTATGGAGGACATGGACCTTCTCAGCCGACATCTTACCCTCAAAGTGGTGCACATCCCAGCTATGGCACACACGAACAATACGGTAAACCTCCTTCATATGGTATGCATCCACAGGCTTCGCATTCGCAACCTTATAGCCATCCCAGGGCAAATCAACCTGGTGAAGTGCCATATCAGGGTCCAGTTTCATCAACTCAAGGATATGGTGCTAGTATGCCGCATCAGCAGCAATACCCCTATGCATCCAGTGGGCAAATGCAACAAACTTACCCTGCATATGGATCTGCCCCTGCTGCCGATGGACATAATCATCCACAAGGTGCTACAGCTTCTGGTCCTGGGTACCCTCAGCAAAGTGCCCAGCCCGTTGCTGGATATGGTCAGCCTGTGCCACAACAACCTCCTGCCTATGCTCAAGCAGCCCCTGCTGGAGGTTACAGTTCCTACCCTTCACAGCCTGCGTACACTGAACAGCAGGCCACAAACAGTGCAGGTTATGGTTATCAGGGACCAGTTGACCAAACTTACAGTGGTGCTCAGGCTTCAACAACTTATAGTGCACCATTTGCTGGACAGCAAGCTTATGCTCAACCAGCTCCAGTTCCTTCTACAGCTCCAGCTCAGCCTGGTTATGATCAATCCATGACTCAGCCAGGTGGTGGTTATGCGGCTGTACCTGCTGCTGCTGGTTATGTGAAGAGTGTCTCACCCCAGCCTGGTTATGCTCAGTATGATGCTAATCAGATGTATGGTGCCCCCAGGTGAAACTTTCTTGTTATCTGATGAACTGTTTCAGGAGAAGTTTTCCAGTGTTCTTGTTCTCTCTAGGCTTAGTTTGTACTAGTTTGAATTTCGGATCAGTCTCTCATTAAACATGGAATATTTGATTAGCGAGAATGTTTACTGTATTTCTGCCTTTTGTCCTCGGCAATATATACACGCTTAATCATAAATGCCAAGGATTCATGGAAAGTGTGTATTTTCTGCTTTAGAAAGTAAAGCACACATGAAAACTGTTGTGCAAGTTGTAGAAGTTAATATGTATTTCAAAGTTGTACGTTGGGAAATTTTCAAATGTTATTGTTGACAATTTATCTCTTGTGAATGATGAAGATGAAAAGACATTAGCAGGTGATTATCAATGCTCTATATTTGGCATTTAAACTATATTTTGTAGATAGGAGTAGCGTGAGAATGGCCTTTGATTGCCAGCGTGCAATTTATCCACGTGTGTGTGAAATTGTGTCTTTGAGAAGAATTTATATTTGGTTTAAGTTGGAATAGCGTAATGAAAGTAAATAGGGTTTGAACATGAATTTCACGTGATAAGAAGTTGTAGTTATGGGAGTAAAACCATTATTTTCTGGAGATGCTCCTCAGACAAGTTATTCGATATTTCAGAATAATGTCCAAACTATTGGGTACAAATATTGGATTTTAGTATCTGCAAATAATGAAATTATATATGGCCAAACATATGTATACTGTGTTTTTATTAAGGGTGGCCAGTCGGCCGGGACTGCCCGACCCCGCTAAAAAAAAAGTAAAATAAACGGGAGCGGGACTCGAACTATTGTCTCGTCCGGCTAGACCCGAGCCCGCCCCAGGCCCGTTCGCCCCGAGCCCGCCCCGAGCCCATTTCGAGCCCGCCCCCGACCTCGCCCTTTGTCCCCCTTTTGCAAATATGGCCGTTGCACCAACGATCATTTTAGATTTTGGCCGTTGGTCAACGGCCATTTTAGGCCTCCCCAACCCCCCCCCCCCCCCCTGCACCAACGACCATTTTAGGCCTCCCCCAACCCCCCTACCCTTTAATATTTATTTTTAATCCATAAGTTATTATATTTACACTTTAACCAAATTTTTCAACTATAAATAACTCATTTTCTCTTCATCTTTATCACAAATTTTCCTACAATCTCTCTAATCTCTCAATATATCTCTCTACAAGTCTACATTGTTTACTAAATATTCAATTTTATTTATTCATTTGGAAATTGGAAGTGAAGTTGGCAACTAGCTTGAGGATCTTCCATTGAGCAAAGTTTCAATTTTCAACCTCTCGATTACACGTCGACGTTACGTCGGCGTTTGGTACATTCGTTCCTTCATTAAATTATTATTGTCTGTTTATTTTATTTAGCGCACTTAATTTTATTATCTTTAATTATTTATTATCATAATTAAAATGGAAGGATTAAGAGGTATGTTTAAGGGTAAGGATAAAGGTGCTTCTTCTAATAGGGGCGGCAACCAGGGCAAGGGTACTTCTTCTAGTCATCTTATTCCTACACAGGATGATTTTGTTGATACTCAACATTTTCCTACAATACCATTAGATTTAGACGAAGAACTATTTTCTGGAACTCAAGAAGACTTTAATTTAGACGATGATCTAGATGATACACCCACTAATGTTGATGACAACACACCCACTAGTGCACCTTCAATTGAAATACCTCCTATTCCCCCTAGTATGAGACGAGGTCCAGCAAAACGACAATTAAAATCAGATGCATGGACATTTTTTGATAGGGACGTAGAGAATCAAGTAGCTATATGTAAAATTTGTAAAAATATTTTAAAATTTAAAATTGGAAAAGGTCACGGTGGGACGGGGGGTTTAATTAGACACGTAGTAAGTGCTCATCCAGCTAGGTATGCCCAATACCAGGCTTCAAAATCGGGTGCGCAAACGCCCGCTCCATCGGGACAAGGTTCACATACTGATACTGTTCGGATCAAGTATAGGGTCAAATTAACCCTATGACGGGGGGAATTGTAGGCTGTAAATACAATAAACATAGAGATAGGGAAGCAATATCAAAATTAGTTGTTGTGGAGGGTTTTCCTTTTTCATTTCCTTCATCTCCCGGTTTTATTCATTACATTAGATATATATATAATCCTGCTTTTAACGGGTTTTCTATATCAACTGTTAAGAGATGTATTTAAATTCGCACATGAATATCAACAATATTTACGTTATTCATTATATCATTTTAATGGCAAAGTATCTATCACGTCTGATATAGGTCGTAGTACTAACATCCATGATTATTTAACGATAACTTGTCATTGGATAGATTATAAATGATCTATGCAAAAACGTATCTTAGTGTATAGATATATAGATGATAGGCACACTGGTACTTTTATTGCAGAAAATATTTATCAAGTGTGCCATTATTATGGAATAACCGATAAAATTATGACTATTACATTAGATAACGTTTCTTCTAACAGTTACACAATTACAATTTTAAAAAATAGTTTAACTCCATCTTTTCCAGATCATTTTCATATAAAATGCGCGTGCCATATATATAACTTAATTGTAAAGGATGGTCTATCACTTTTTGAAGACATTCTTAGTAAAATACAATTTGCTATAAACTTTATATTTAAAAGTAATAAAGTACAACGTAGAAAAGAATATAAAAAAACTTGTCACGATTGTGGACTATCTTATAGAAAAATTCCACAAGAAGTATCCACTAGGTGGAATTCTTTATACGAGCAACTACTTGTTGCTTATGACTATAGAAAACCTATAACTTTATTTTTTAACTCTCATAATAAAAATCCAGCTGATATGATTTTAGATAGTGATTGGGTAAAAATTTCCGAACTTATTGTATTTTTAGAGAAATTTTTTCAAGCAACAAAAGAAATTTTCGGTATATATTATCCTACTATTTCAACTATGTTGTTTTATATAACTCTAATATTTTTTTACTTAGTGAATATATGGAAAACCAGCTTATAAGGCAGCTATTAAAAAAATATTTGTTAAAATAAAAAAATATTTTATTCTTATTCCCACTATTTATATTATTGGTTCTGTTTTAAATCCTACTATTAAAATAGACGGTACTAAATCACTAATTGAAACTATTTACGATTGTATAGAAGTAGTACCACCTCAAAGTCCCAAAAATCTAAATCACCCACCACCTATTGAACAAACTAAAGAAGAAGTGTTGTCTAGCGTAGAACACCAATGCAAAAAAATATATAGATTTTATCAACAAGAAAATGCTAGTAACTTACCGGCTTCCATACCATCTTCTTCATCTTCAACAAAACCTCACAAAAGACATGCTGTTTCTGCGGCTAGTATTGAAAGCCTTAGAAATAGAATGTGCGGCCGTACCTTTATTACTAACCAAATTAGCGAGTTGGATATTTTTGTTTTGCAGGGTTCTGTACCGTACCAAGAAGTTATCAATGAAGATGGACATGAAGACTTGCTTCGAAATACCGGAGGGGAATGAGAAGACCTTTCGACACTTTCATTGATGGCCCGAGATGTTTTGAACATTCAAGCGTCATCAATCGCGTCTACGAAAGCGCTTTTCGCCGGCGAGATATCAAATAGGAGACCACAGACACTCATTAGCTGGAGACAGCTTGAAAATTGCAGTATTATTCAGAGATTGGATACGAGCGGAGCGGAGAAGGTGCGGTCAACCGGAGATCAACGAAGAAGACGAAAACTACAACGAAATCTTATCCGAAGGTGGTGGAAGCAACGTAAATCAATTTGATCAACAAATACCAATTCCAATCGAAGAACCACAGGAAATCATCAAGCAATTAGAACAAGTTTTTTTGAGAATGTAATTTTTTTAATTGCAATTTTATTATGTAATTTGCAACTTTTGGACAACACCACAAAGTTGCAATTTAAATTTTACTTTTTAGACAATTGTATTTGTATTACAAAAAAATCATGTCTATTAAATAATATAAGAGGCACAAAAACAGCCTTGGGATGTTTTTATTACACTATCTTGTCTTGTTTATTGAGTTTTTTTTTATACATATGTTATTTAAAAAAAAAAAAAAAGGAAACCCGCCGGACCCCGCCCCGTCCCGATTCCGACGGGATCGGGACGGGACTGGAGCAAGTCCCGCCAGACCCTACCTCGCCAGACCCGACCCGACCCCTTCGCCGGTCCCGCCCCGACCCCACCAGGCCCGCCCCGCCAGACCCGAGCCCGGCCCACTGGCCAGGCCTAGTTTTTATCAAGAAAACATGTACACTGTACTTTTATGAGTCTTTGGAGCCAGTGCTCTATGGATCGCAGCATTTTTATTTCTGCCTTCTAGTGAAGCTGTCAAGTTAAGACTAGCTTTCCTTCTATGGAGGCGGACAAGAGCTTTGAATTGTATGTTAATATGAAAAGTTAAAACAACCCCAAGTGCCAAGCGGCAATTTAAGAGATTGATGCTAGTGACCTTCAACTAAAAGTTTAGCCATTTCACGTTATAACAATCTCAAATGACATTACTCATCAGTTTACTAACTCGTTTATTGCTAGATAGGGAATTTTTTTGCTTCAGCCTCTGTCGGCTAAGCACCATATTCTTGCCTTGGCTGTAAAAGTGGGCTATTTGAATTTTGACTCTCATCTGTAAGCAAGGAGTTGAAAACAAGAGTAGTCATTCTCAATGCAAGCTAGCTCTTGTGTTGGTGAGGATCCTACCTTAATATACAGGTGACTGGTTGTGATTTTTGGTTAGTAATCAAGTTCATGCGTCAATATCACGTCCAGGATCTTGATCTTAGTAAATGAGAAGCTCAAATGATATATAATGGGATGGTCATGCTTCCCACTATTTTATGATTTATTATAGTCATACTCTATTTCATACTTGGTAGCTAGTCTTTCGCTTTTTTCTTGTACTAGATTTTTACTTGAATTCACTTGAAAGCTAGAACTCAATGTATGACTTTAAAATAAAAAGAAGTCGGAAAAAAGAAGAGAGCTTCTTTCTTTTCTAGCTTTAGAGGGAGTAATGAAAATCATATCCTATACGAAGGCCTATATACAAAAAAAAAAGTACTTTGTATAGAATTGCAAGTTGCCTCCTCTCTCCTTTAAGGCTGATCACATCCACCTTTGAATCCCCATGCATTTGAGTATGGAAATAGCCCAGACATAGATCGAATTAGGGGCCCGCCATAGCATCAGGTGACGAAGTATGTGATCCATAGCGTCAGGTGACTAAGTATGTGATCTCATCTATGCAGATTAGCACCAATAAAAAGTAAAATACAAATAAGAGTTATGCATTCAATCTCTCATATTGCAAGAAATTCAAGATATGGTAACAGTAACATTACTTGTATGAGGGGAAGCAGATAGCCACCGACCTACAGTTATTCTTAATCTTTCGTACTTGGAGGAGAAGAAGCGGACAAAAATATGCTCATCAAAGCATGATTAAGCCTTTAAGCATGCAGATGAGTGTATTTTGTCAGCCCTAATCCTTCAATTTTCGGATTGAAATAAGGAGTGTCATTGTTACGGTTCAGTTTTACACGGAGGTATAAAAGCTACTAAGAGGTTGTTGGTATTAGAAAAATCAAGTTAAAAGGGTTTATTTAAAATTCAGTGAAAATCCTTTTGAACTAGAGTTCGAGGTAAGGGTTCTGGTGATCTCCAAGGAAGGTGTTAGACATCCGAGTATTAAGAATCCGTAGAATACGGTTGACCTCTAAGTTCTATTGCATGTTTATTATTATAAATTGCTTAAAAATGTTTACTTCCCGCAAAAAAAAATCATTAACATGTCATTCCTTTTTTATTTCAAACTCATAAAGGTGTTTTGAAAACCAAAGAGTTAAGTTTCGCCTGAAATGGTTCGTTCGAGGGTAATCTTGTCAAGCCACTTTCAGATCAAAGTACACTCAAAATTAAACATTGAGTAGAATTTTATTATTTTTTATCTAATGACGTGTCTAAATATTCCTTATACGTTTTCTTTAAAATCTTTGAAAACAAAAGAGTATATCTTGTCTAGAATGACATGTTAAGGTTTTAAAGATAAAATATAAGTTTTCCTATTTGTTATTAATTAAAGTTCAACTCTATATCCCACTTCCAAATTCATTACCCCAACTCAAAGTTTTTAATGTCTTATTTCAAAAGAAATTCATTTAGTTGGGCTTGGCCAAATATAATTTAAAGGATTTACAAACGCATCCCATTTTTACATGAAATTCATTTTAAAATTCAGTCTTCTTATCCAGTTTTTTCATCTCATTTTCTCTTCAAAATAGTCTGGATTTTTCACTAAATCGATTTAGTTCTTTAATGCAAAAACAGTCTTTCTTTTTTCTAAACCGCGATAAAGGAATTTTTGAGATCCTCTAAAAAATTCTACCCAATTGAAAGTTTAAGATCGGCTGACTCTTGTGCCTGATTTGTCAGTGGAAGTTTTGAGATCCTCTTAGAAATTTTGCCCAGTTGCAAGAATTGGGGTCCAGGGCTTCTGCGAGACGATTCTGAAATCTTCATATCTCAGAGGCTTCCTAAGGGTTTCTTTGGTTTTTGTTTGGTGCGACCGGGCTCAAAGAGCGCCTACATATTCTGTCATAGCAGGAATCAGGTCGAATGTAGTTCAGAAAGAAATGGTTGGTTTTTATAATAATGTGACCGAGTCCTAAATAAACTACCTACGTATCCCACCTCGGGAAATCAGGTCATTGCGTAATTCATATTACAAGGAAATGTCATTTGGTTTTTCTATTACAGAAGAAGAAGACCAAATTCGGAGAGGAATTTTCTACGTATCTCTATCGTACGAGATAGGTTTTGTTTAGTGATTACAAGTAAAAGAAATGTGATTACAAATTGAAAGAGTATGCCTTACGCATAGTATCTCTTGATTGTGTCTGAGTTGATTTTTTAGGCCACTCTTGACCGTCCATTTCTGCCAGGATCACAACTCCTCTTGATAGTACCTTGCGAACCATGTAGGGCTCTCGCCAGTTGGGTGTGAACTTTCCTTTGTACTCATCTTGGTGTAGAAATACTCGATTGAGTACCAGTTGTCCTATCTAAAAAACTCGAGCTTCGACCCATTGAAGGCGCGTGCCATTCTTTGTTGATACAGTTGACCATTATTTTCTCATCAATTATAGCCGGTTGCTCATATCTTTTCTGGACCTACTCTATGTTGTCCAGTTTTGCTTCTTGTATGATTCTGAGTGACGGTATCTCTACCTCGGTTGGTATTACTGTGTCAGTACCGTAGACAAGTAAGTATGGAGTTGCTGTTGTTGAGGTCCGAGTTGTTGTTTGGTATCCTAGCAACACATAGGGCAATTGTTCATGCCAACATTTGTAATTGTCTGTCATTTTTCTCAGTAATCTCTTAATGCTCTTATTGGCTGCCTCTTCGGCTCTGTTCATTTGTGGCCTGTAGGTGATAGAATTTCGATGGGTTATGCGAAATTGTTCACAAACATCCTTCATCAAATGGTTGTTCAGGTTTGCTCCATTGTAAATTATGATAGACTCTAGAATGTCGAATCGACATATGATGTTGTTCCGAATAAAGTCTGCTACTACCTTCTTTGTCACGACTTGTGAGATGTAGCTTCGACCAACTTAGTGAAATAGTCTATAGCGACCAGGATGAAGTGATGTCCATTGGATCCAGCTGGCTCTATAGGCCCAATAACGTCCATGCCTTAGGATACAAATGGCCATGGTGAACTTATGACATTAAGTTCACTTGGTGGGACTTTGATTAGATCTTCGTGGATCTAGCACTGATGGCATGTTTGCAAAAATCTATTGTAGTCGGTTTCCATGGTCATCCAATAATAGTCTACCCTTTGGATCTTCTTGGCTAAGACGAACCCATTCATATGAGGACCACAAGTCCCAGCGTGTACCTCTTCTAGCAATTTCGTGGCCTTTGTGGCGTTGACACATCTAAGTAGCCCTAGATTGGGCGTCCTCCTATAGAGCACTTCATTTTTCATGAAGAAATTATTATTCATTCTCATGATGGTTTTCTTCTGGTAACTTGTGATGTTTTCGGGATACTCTTCATTTTCCAAGTATGTGCTTATGTCGGTGTACCAATATTTACCATATAGTTTCGCTTCCACGTGTGAACCGTAAGCATGTTAATCCTGATGTCAATCTCTAGATGATCAATGTGACTGCTTTTTGGACGTTGTATCATAGATGTTATGGTTGCAAGAGCATCGGCGAATTCTATCTAAGCTCTCGGTGTATGCCGGAAGCTGATTTTTCTGAACCTTTTGCATAACCTTTGTGCGAGGTTTACGTATAGCATAATCTTTTCATTATTCATTAACCATTCTCCATGAACTTGATGAATTAACTAATCTGAGTCTACTATTACCAATAATTCCTGAATGTCCATGTCAAGAGTCATGCGGAGATCCAGAATGTAGGCTTCGTATTCTGCCATGTTGTTGGTACAATGGAACTTGAGTTTTGTTGCCATTAGGTAATGCTGACCCATTTCTGAGACTAGAACTGTACCAATCCCTGAGCCTTTGTAATTGAATGCACCATCGAAGAACATTCTCCAACTTGAATAGGTTTTAATCGGGTCTCCCTCTATTGTCAACACTTTCTCATCCGGGAAATATGTCTTGAATGGTTCAAACTCTTCGTCGATCGGACTTTCTGCTAGAAAATCAGTCAATGCTTGCCATTTAACAGCTTTTTGAATCACATATGTGATGTCGAATTCGCTCAAAAGCATTTGCCATTTGGCCAGTTTCTCTATAGGCATGAGTTGGCGAAAAATGTACTTCAAAGGATCTATTTTGGAGATGAGGTGGGTAGTGTAAGATGACAAGTAATGTCGTAGCTTCTGGGCTACCCATGTTAGAGCACAACATGTTTTCTCCACCAAGATATACCTCGACTCGCATACGGTGAATTTCTTGTTGAGATAGTAGATGGCTCGCTCTTTCTTCCTAGTTTCATCATGTTGAGCCAAAATGCGTACGAAGGCATTATCAGATATTGTTAGGTATATCAATAATGGACTTCCCGGTCTGGGAGGGACTAAGACCGGTGGATTGGAAAGATATCTCTTGATAATGTCAAAGGCTTTCTGACATTCATCTGTCCATTTGATGGGTACGTCCTTTTTCAGCAACTTGAGAATAGGTTCCACAATTATCGTATACTTGCGATGAAGCGTCCAATGTAGTTTAACCTTCCTAGAAAAATCACGATGTCTTTCTTAGTCTTTGGCGGCGGCAATTCTTGGATGGCTTTGATCTTTGAGGGATCTAGTTCTATGCTCCTGCGGCTGACTATGAATCCCAATAATTTTCTGCCAGGCACTCTAAACGCATACTTGGCCGAGTTCAGTTTCAAATTAAACTTTCGAAGTTTGTCGAAAAACTTTCGCAAGTACATGATGTGATCTGAACTTTCTCTCGATTTGATTATGACATCGTCCACGTAGACCTCTATCTCTTTGTGCATCATGTCATGGAATAAAGTGGTCATTTCTCTCATATAAGTTGCGTCGGCATTCTTGAGGACGAACAACATTACACAGTAGTGGTATACTCCCAACGGAGTGATGAAATCTATCTTCTGTGCATATTTTTCACTCATCATAATCTGATGGTACCCGGCGAAGCAATCCATGAACGATTGTAACTCATGCTTTGCACAGTTATGAATGAGTATGTGGATGTTCGGAAGTGGAAAATTATCTTTCGGACTAGCTTTGTTGAGGTCACGATAGTCCACAAATCCAATTTTTTTCGACTTTCTTCGATACAGGCACGATGTTGATCGACCATGTCCGATATGGGGTTACTTCTACTACCCATGATTTGATCTATTTTTTGACTTCCTCTTTGATCCTGATGCTCAGATTTGGCTTGAACTATCGTATTTTCTGCTTGATCGGGGTGAAACCTTCATTGATAGGCAACTTGTGGGCCACTATGTATGTGCTAAACTCGGGCATATTCGCGTATGACCATGTAAAGATGTCAACATATTCTCTTAGCAGTTTATCAATTCCTCTTTCTGGGCGCTTATAAGTGCTCGCTTATCCTTATTTCCGTAATTGTTTCCTCATCCCCCGAGGTTGATTTCTTCGGTCTCATCCAAGTTGGGCTTATGTATGTTCTCTTATTGTTCTGCCTCATTAATGAGATCATCAGATAATATGCTCTTCATCGTATTCCTCATATTCTCCTTGTTCTGTATCACTCGACTCACTCGTCTCATGACATGTCATGACATTATGATTTGTTTTATTATTATTACTGAAAAACAAGGCAAAGAATGGTTAGTAGATGAAAACATATAATTAAACGAAGAGACTATTTTTTTCATTTAACTCAGGCTTTAATTAATTTGATAAAAGAAGTATAAACTGTGATCCTAACTCGGATCAACATTGAGTCATTTCTATTTTTCAAAAATTACGGTGGAAATAAAGATGCAAATGGTGAATGTTCAGGCCTTAGCTGATTTTCACTGATTTTTTTGAAAGTAGATTAAATTCATCATCTCTATCGAGGAGCCAAGAGTGGGGTAGAGGTCCAGTTGGATAGTTGCTGGCCTGGATTAACATTGTGGATGGTAGGTGCTTCAGAGCATTCTTCCAGTATCAAGCCACAATCTTCCTCTTAGAACAACATCCCCAACCCTTCTTCTACATCTCGTTGTGCGTGGGCATTCTGACTTGGAATGACTAGTACAAATTTAGAATTGGTTTCTGTAACTTTAGAGGTCTCCTCTTCTTCTGATTGGCTTGAGAGTCTTCTTTGGAGTCTGGGACGTACCCGAGGCCAAAACGGAAATCATTCTCCGAAAATAGACATTGGTTTCGTTCTGCCCTATAGATCTCGGCCTAAACCTTTGCCTAATTCGAACTTGCTTTGAAGCGTAGTGGAGGCAACTATTTTGTAGACCGGTGGCATAGGACTCTGCTCATCATTCCCTTTGTGGGTGGATCTCACTAGTTCTACCACGTGGAAATCCGTATCATTAAGGACTTCTTTAATCAGCGGTACAAAATTATTGGGGTAGTTATGCATGTTTTCCTCTCCGTGAATCACTACTTCATGGTTCTCCCACACAAATTTCACAGACTGGTGCAGTAAATATGGAAATGCGCTGGCCATGTAGATCCAAGGCCTACCCAGCAATAAATTATAGTTGGCGGCTATCGCCATGACTTGAAACGCGGTGGTGAATTCGGTGGGCCCTATTTGGATGTTGAGGTCCATCTCTCCAATAAGATCGCATTGAGCTTCATCAAAGGCCTTCACATTTGTACAACTTTGGCGTATCTTCCTGATATAATAACCCAGCTGTTTGAGTGTAGACTCGGGGCATATGTTGAGACCGGCTCCATTGTCAACCAATACTCAAGCGATGACTTTGTATGTACATTTGACAGTGATGTGGAGAGCTTTGTTATATGTCGTGCCTACTTTTGGCAACTCGACTAGGGTGAAGGAAATCTGATGGGCCCCGATGATGTGGCCTACCATGTCGGCCAGAGTTTCATTACTTGTGTCCGCGGGGACATGTGCCTCATCCAACACTCTCATTAAAGCTTGTCAGTGTTGTGATGAACTCAACCATTATCGATATTTGGGCTAGCGTCTTCTTCAAGTGCTCGATAATGGAATATCCATTTGGATGCATTTTACGCCAAAATTCCTCGGCCTCTCCTTTAGTTATGGCCCTTATTTGATTCTTCCCTTTTCAGAGCGCTCCCTGTGCCAGTTCCTCGAGAATATATCATCTCCCTGATCTTGTCATTCCATGAGCTACCGCTGCCTGGACAACAAACTCTTTTCTTGAGGTTTGGACTACGTCTGGTGATACCTGAGCCACGAACGGTGCCGGGATTAGCACTTTGAAATTAGAATGTTTATAGAGGGTGAGAGAGGCTAATGTTCATTCCAAACTCTCTATAGATCCCTGAATTAGTGGCTGGCAGATAGTCCAGTCTTTCTCTCGCTCAATCATGTGGATATGATATCGTCATGATTGGATAGAGGATTGGTGTTCACGTTTGGTTCTACTGTCTGCAGCGTGATATCTCTTTTATTTATCAAATCTTATATCTTATGTTTCAGGTTGATACAGTCTTTCGTGTTGTGCATGCTTCCCCCGAAATAGTATGCACATGTTTGGTCAGCTCGATAGAAGCGACTCTCAGGATTAGCAGGCTTTAGTGGAATATCTTGAATTATTCCGGCAGCGCTCATTCTTTCAAACAATTTGGTTTGAGTCTCGATAAGCGGGATAAACACCCATAGAAGAGTTTTCAAAGTTCGTACGTGGCAAATCATATGTGGCCGGAAGAGGTCGATTTTGATGATTTTGGTGATTCTGAGGTGCTCGGTAAGTAGGTGCATGTGTTTGATAGTTTGGTAGTTGATCTTGGTATGTGGGTATTGTTGTTTTGTAATTGTGTTGTGGAGCTTGGTATGTAGGAGCCAGTGTTTATAGTTAGGTTGGGCGTAGAAAATGGGCACAGGGCTATATGGGGAAGATATGTAATTGTTTGGGGGTGGAGATTTATATATGTCGAAGAAAGATTGTGATCCTTCATTCTTTCGATTTCTTGGGCTAGGTGTGTGGGAGACGTTTGTCATATCCTCTTTCTTCTTTCTTATAGCCCTGGCGCTTTGTTGGCCAGCCTTGTTGGCTACGTTGACGATCTTTCCGGATTTGAGACCATCTTCTATGGCCTCTCCCATTTTTACTAACTTAGAGAATGGCCTCCCAGCCATAGATAACATGCAGTCGTAGAAATCCAATTCTTGTGATCGGATGAACACGGAGACAAATTCTTCTTCACTCATCGGCGGTTGTACTCGGGCTACTTTGACCCTCCATCTATTAGCGTACGCACAGTAGTTCTCCGTGGACTTTTGCTTGAACTTTTTATAAAGTAACGATCATGCATAGTCTCTATGTTTAATCAGAATCTTTCCATGAAAGACCCTACCCCTATGTTTCCTAATGGTGTGTGTCCTGTGTTGTGAACTATTAAGAGGCTTCTCCAGTGAGGCTCAAACTGAATAACCTCATAATTAGAGCATGGTTTCTTTTAACTCCGACCAATTTTTCGTAGTATGCTCTTAAGTGAGCTTTAATATTCTCAGTCCCATTAAACATCTCAAGTTTTGACACCTTGAAGCCTTCAGGCAGGTCTAAGTCCGAATATATGCAAATATCGTCGTAGCTTAAACTTGTAGCCTTCCGAGAGCCTCTGTTGGCTTCTCGAGTAGATTTACCATCTTTCGTTCTATTTCCTTATCCCTCCTATCTTGTTCCGCTCTCCATGCCTTTTTCATTTTCTTATAGTGATTAAGCTCAAGTGAGGAGTCAATGAGAGTGATTGGGGTGTGGAAAGATACTATGAGGTGTACTTGGCAGTTTTTCGAAGCGCCAATAGTTCTAGGTGTTGGGTGAGTAGTGGAATTTTGGTGTATGCTTGGATCTGTATAAGTGGGTGGTGCCTGATATGAAGGCACTGAACGGAAGTCTGGGGTATGTGAGTGGCATTGGCTGGTGGTGGAGTTTTGTATAAAGAACCAATATGGGAATTTTCATTGTGGGCTCGAGTGGCTGGAAAATGCTTGGGTAGTGGCGAACTCATGGATGGAAAAGGCGATAGAGGCGAACTCATGGATGGAAAAGACGATAGAGGCCTTCTAGCTTCAGTGGGCGCTTCTCTGGCGGCATTAATCGCTTCATTCCTTGTGACGTGTTCATGGTGGTCTGCAATCTTTTGGAACAGTAGATTGATCACATCCTCGTAGTGTGACAGGTTCTGAGGGTCTTGAGGTGCATGGTCCTCTATAACCATCACTTCTTTGTTACGCCCGTCATCCGGAGTACTAGTTATATTTTCTCAATTTTGTTCAAAAAGGGATGTTGTTGCAGCTTTAGATCTGGTATAGTATGCTAGTGTGATATGACATGGATCAACCCCCTCTTTAAGATAAGAAAAACTCAAAGGCAGATGACGTTAGTAACGTTAGTGAAACATAATAATACAAGATATCACAGATAAATTGCAAATAAGACACAGACTCGTGCATTTTATCCGAACACTTGATTGATTTTTTATTTCGGGGGATACTTTGGTCATTTTGGCCATTTTTTGTTTTGAGGGTCTTGGTTTGGAAGTCTATGGTTAATTTGCTACTATGACATTGTCAAGACCAACCTTTTTGAACCTTCTAAAAAAGAGGGGATTATAATATATATATATAATATAGAGGTCGCGTCTTATGTAGACTGCCTACGTATCCCTCTGCGGGAAATCAAGCCATTCCGTAGTTTATTTTACATAGAAATTATCCCTAGTTTCGTGTTACTCGAACAAATTCCCAGACCATGCCCGATAAGGGCTTCCTACGTATCCCCCTTAGGACATCAGGTCGGACGTAGTTTCTTTTACAAATTAAAGGGGAAGGGATAACATTTGATTGAAAGAAAGAGGACGCCTAGATATACCCAAAAGATGAGTTCTTCCTGAAGCCATGGAGGGTCGTCATTCCTACGACCGCGGATTCTCCCAATGGTTTTTCTTAGTAGCGGCAGGGTAGAACTACCCAAATATGACTGGTATTGACCAAATGCTCCAGCTCGAATTTGAATGCCTCACACTCTTCAATGTCATATCCCGGTGCCCCTGAATGGTACAAGCAGATCTTTCTCCTTTCTGAAGTGCTTGCGAATGGTTTCCAAGTAGTCTTGATCGGACGGATCTTGCCGATGTTGGCTAGTGCGGACGAGTCTTCAAAGACAGTAAAGTCGTAGCGCCAAACTTGAGTATCGATGGTGATTCCTTCACCAGGTATGATAGGGTCATGAACCAGTATGGAATGTTGGCCCCACAGGTTATGGATAGTCTTATCGTCGATCAACCTTATGGTCCTTTTCTAGAAGGCCAGACACTCGTCGGCAATGTGGCCAAGTTGAATTTTTTGGAAAGGGCACCTCTTATGAGCATAGATGGGTGTACAAGTTGGGAGGACTCATGGCTGAAACACGATGCTCCAACGACTTTCAGTACTTCAAACACTTTGATACTCCGCACAAGCCTTGGTGCGACTCTGAAGGGCGAAGTGTGAGTTTTGAGGGAAATTGCCCACCAAATAGGAGTTGATGTCCGGGGTGGCCCTTGTGGCATCCTGTAGTAGTTAACAACTTCAAAGGAGTTAGGGATAGCTCTTTCCAGTGGTCCACTTGACTCCTTGACATATGTTACAAGATCTTCCTCGGGCACCTCAAACTCCCGCTTAGATGTCTTGAACAATGGGATGTAGTCATTGACCATTTCTTTGACCTCGCTTGGGTGGTTTTGGTAGTGGTGTTTACGCTCGGCAGTCTCTTTCGGAAGATTTCCTACCAAGTCCATAATCTGGTCGACCTCTTCCATTTTGTCTTTAGCCAGATCAATTTTTTTCTCTATTTTGCGGATCTTTGCCTGAAGTGACTCCTCGATTTCTTCGTCACTAATCAGATCAACAACCGATGATGTGGTACTTTGGCTATCTTGAGCATCTATCGGTAGCAAATCAACGTTTAGAGAGGTGCAAATTTTAGTTAAGTTTTGGTATTTTTTTGTGTTTTTCTTTTGGATTGGTGTCCGGAATGTGGAACCAATCAAGAGTTCGAACGAAACACATGAAAGCATATAAGTAAATACATCACATAATAATATAATTAGCAATTGTAATATTCGCGTTCCTAAATCTTTTTCACTAAGGTTTTCTAATCATTCGAAACATAATTATGTCAAATGTTAATTCAAACCATTGCCCCAATAATCATATTTCATTAATAACAAGATTTTCCCCAATTAGGTTATAAAATATTAATATAAAGCAGTAAATAAAGGATCCGTAGAAGTTACCTCTAATGGCGGATGATGAAGCTCTGTCTGTTCGAGTTTTCTTAGCCTTTCGAAGAGCGGTCTGTATTCGGAGGTGAGTCGACATCAACAACAAATCAACCCAAAATCCTTTCTATGTGAAGTCACAAGTGCAGTCTCATCCATCGCTCTCCTCATCCGAGCATCAAGATCCTCTAAGCACTCGTGGGTGAAATCTAGCTCCTCGGTCAAACTACCTATGATGGTCTGATCATGCTCCATCTTCTCCAAGTACCTAGCATCCCGATCATCAGCCTGTCTCTACATACGATATGCCTTGATCTCAGCTTTTGAATCCATGTCTTGGCTACACTAATATATGTTGGGTCCCGGAGTGAGGTTGCCTTTCAAATGTGCCCTCAACCATTTGACATAGTTTTTTTCATAACTCGGATGGAACCTATCTTCGGCTAGAGTATTTGGATCCCATCTTACTCGATCATTCCACTATCGGATGACGTCGCCAACCCCTTTGATCCTATCATCTTCGTATTCGACCACATACTCCCCCATGTTTTCTACTTGGGTTATCAGTTGTCTCCTACCAAATTCTCTTAGGACCCTAATATGTTCATATGGGCGAATTTTCCAAATTTTCATTAGTGGCAAGAAAGGGCATTTTCTACCTCTGACCATAATACTCTAGGATATGAATTCGGGGATCCTCAATTGTATGTTATCCTCTCGAAGTCTCAAAAGGATGAAGGCACACCCCTCTTTGGTTTGATTCTCAAAATTTGGACAATTAGCTTGGAGGTTATCCTTTATACATTCTCGGTCCAAGTATGAGGGACTCTCGGATTTGGTGAGGTGTTTGATAATCCACCATTGTAGTAGTAGGTTACACCCTTGGAAGTACCTATGTAGGTTTAGGCATTTACCTAAAGCTCTGTATATATTGGATATGATGCCAGGGACTAGGTCAAAGTATTTGGTTTTTCCGTTTGAGGTTGTGCCATGAAGGATAGCTTGGGTGACATAAATGACACGGGTATCTATGGCAAGGTGTCAATCTTTCGAAAAAATTATGGTTCCTAGTAGGCATATGTCAAAGGCTATGGGTCAAGTGGTTTCCCAGTCGGCATAAGTCTGAAACTCAACGGAGTGTTCTAAATACCCTCTTTTGGACCCAACCATTGTAAAGTTCCCTAAATGTTGTGGTTGGACCGAATATCCAATTGGCAATGGCAAGGGATAATAGCTTCATTATCTCACCGGGAGTAGACCTATGTAGTACTAGAAGGTTATGATCGGGTTTTTTTCCTCCTCCCCATGCAAGTCCCCTTGTTATCTATGCAATCCCAGATCTCCTCTAAACTTAGGGTCATCTCAAATCCCCAAACCTAAACACCATTCTATCACAGTCTCAATATCCGGTGAGGATTTCTAATAGTTTCCTATTCCCTTTCATGGTCATTAATTAGGGTAGGTGTCCTAGATAGTTCGTAACTTCTCTTTGTTATGGGGCATCTAGCCACGACTAGCAAAATCTCAACAACTCAGGTGCTTCTAGAAACCATATCGAATTTGAGATTGGTATGCATCTATAAAATAGAGCACGGTTAATTCCCGCCCCCAAGGACAATGGTTTATCACATAAGGCATATTCATGTTTTCATATAGCAAGTAGTTTGATGCAGTGTCATTGGGTCATAGACCGTCAAGACACGAGGTAGTCATCCTAATGGGTCCAAATACGTCCAAAATATTTGAACCCGTTTAGGTAAGCATGCACTAGTTCAGTAGAGATTTGGCTTCGCTCTATCCTAGGCAAACTAGAGTGATTTTTCGAATGACTAGGGGACCCGAGCGGACTACTCAGGGTGAACTGTTGTCAACTGTTGGACGACCACGAACCAACTCCGTCTTCAACGTGTTCCAAAGAAAGTAATTTAGTTTTTAACGGAGGATGATTGCGAAACCGCATAATCGTCTTTGTGAACTGGCGCGAGTGTATATGCGTGCCATTTAGCGAAATAATGAGATGCATGAATGACAATTATATTTTGCGGGAAATAAACACATAAGCAATTTATAACATTTAAAGCATTTTTATTGAAACCCTTATGGTTAGAACCTAGGATTATCCCAACGGAGTCGCAATCTGTTACGGTTCACTTTTATGCGGATGCATAAAAGTTAGTAAGAGGTTGTTAGTGCTCTAATAGGATATTTTATTTTTAGAGTTGCTGCCTAATTTCTAGGTAAATTAGAAAAACCAAGTTAAAAAGATTTATTCAAAATTCAATGAAAAATTCTTTTGAATCATAGTTCGAGGTAAGGGTTCTGGCGATCACCCGGGGAAGGTGTTAGATACCCCGATATTAAGGATCTGTAGAATAAGGTTGATCTTCGAGTTCTATAGCATGTTTATTATTATAAATTGCTTTAAAAATGTTTACTTCCCACAAAAAAATCATTAACATGTCATTCATTTTTTATTTCAAACTCATAAAAGAGTTAAAATCTGCCTGAAATGGTTAGTACGAGGGTAATCTTGGCAAGTCATTTTCAGACCAAAGTACACTCAAAATTAAACATCGAGTAGAAATCCACTATTTTTTGGTCTAATGACTTGTCTAAATATTCCTTATGCGTTTTCTTGAAAATCCTTAAAAGACAAAAGAGTATATCTTCTTTAGAATGACATGTTAAGGTTTTAAAGATAAAATACAAGTTTTCCTTTTTGTTATTACTTATTTCAAATCCATTACCCCAACTCAAGGTTTTTAAAGTCTTTTATTTCAAAAGAAATCCATTTAGTTGGTCTTGATCCAAAATAAGTTAAAAGGATTTACAAACTCCGCCCATTTTTCATGAAATTTACTTTAAAATTCAATTTTCTTGTCCAATCTTTTCTGCTCATTCTCTCTTCACAACAGTCCGGATTTTTCACTAAATCAATTTAGTTCTTTAATGCAAAAACAGTCCGTCTTTTGTCTAAACGTAGTCCAATTATTTCAAAATTGATCCAAGTAAAATTTCCTCAAACGGTTTAATAAAAAACACAAGTCATGTTTAGCCAGTTTTTGAAATCAGTGTTTGATAACTAATCTAAACGATGTACGTATCGTATTGTCTTATCCTAAGTCATAACCTTAAGATTCCAATATTAATATCAAGTATATTACATATAATACATATATATTGAAATGAAAGCAAAGTTTAGGCTGGTGGGCCTACCGAAGCCCATCAGTTAGCTATTTTTACCCATAGTTGGGCCTTCAACGCAGCTACAGCAATCGAACTCGATGAACAAGAAGTGGTTGGGCCTTTAGCCCACCCATCGCGATGTGTAGAAGAAAAAGAGAAGGGAAAAAGAAAATACAAGTTAGAATGTATCTAAGCTTATCTAATATAAATGCAAAACTTTACAAATAACTTATACATATATCACAAAAGACAGTTGGGAATATACATAAAGAAGAAATGCCACTCATGGGCCAAACATATATGTAGAGACAGCGAATGGGCTAAGCCCAATTCAGACAACAGTAATATACATTCATAAACAAAACAAGTGTGTGCCTGGCCCAGTTAGCACGTAGCAACATATAAGGATGATGTGAAAAAGACGAGAAATGGGCCAGACCCAAAAAAGCATATGACAGCACATAAAGATGATGTGAAAGAGATGAATGGGCCTGGCCCAAAACACAAAACATGTTTGTTCAGGTGATATGCTTGACATATACACCTTGTCTACTGGGTATACATGGTATATAGTCTGTATATCCTCGTGTATACTTTGTATTTTAACCCAAGGTGACAAGATAAAGTGAAGACAAGTGCAAGCGAGCACATGAGCATACACACATCACACAGGTCCTTAATTCCCGTTTATACACTTTCATAATTATAGAATTAAGTATATTCAAACAAGGCAATATACAGTTCGTGCATTTTTTAAAGCTCAGTTTAACATACAACATAGATAAGGATGTGAATGCACAAAAAACAATACCGCAGTAGCACCTAACCCACCTAATTGTTTTAGACAATGGACTTAGGATAAACAACTGGGATTATGCAAAGGGGACATACATATACTACTATGGTTTGTGTATGGCAAACAGAATATGTACATGAACAACCTAAGCAAGTAACAACACCAATGGTTCCTCCTATATCTCAACCAAGCTATACATATCAGAATTGAAATCTAGAGGCAGCGTGTTTTGTGAGTATACTATCCTATCCCTAATGTATCTTGTTTGATATATTCAGGTTCAGTTAAGCTTAGTATTTTCAGTTAAAACAGGTAGTAGACAAAGCAATCAAAACAGATGGAGAAGAAACGAAATAAACCAGGTTAAACCTTATTTCAGATTGACTAGAACATGATCCCTATTTTGGACAGTAGGCCTAGTGACATAAACTACTGGGCAAGTTTCAGAACATGGTGTATCATATAACACAGAAGAAGAAAATGGTTCATTGACTATGACTACATACTCACTTAGTCATTTTTAACAGGTCATGCAATCTACTAAAACTATACCCTATTAAATTCATGAATTACAACCAACAATACATAGCATTGAACATCATGGACATACTTCAATTCATTTCAAATAGCAAATCCTCATACTCCCTAGAAGGCCTAATCATATTGAGACATAAGCAAGCTTATGCGGGGCATGGGGCTAGAAACAAGTTATCAGGACCAAACTAAAGACCTTTCTTCAAGGCATTTGACATACATTGTGATCATTTAAGAACTCACAATCAACACAGGGTTAAATGCACGCACAGACTCATGAAAACATGATTTGAACTTTACACAAAGGGGTTGACATATTTTTATTAGACTTAAACCTAGGGATCCTGCCATTTCTTCACTTAGATTCAAATAGCCAGGTCCTTTTATCCATCCTTTAGTTTAACAGGTATGATTTAACTTAATACTTGTAACAGGGCAGATGTGAATCAAGTACTTTGCACAACATTTAGCAAACATATAGCAGGTAAACATGTTATCTTACTAGCATGGAGATAGCCTAAGCAGGTGTTAACTAGAAACTAGACATCAAAATACTATATGACATACAACTTTCCAGGTTTTAAACTTCATTCAAATTATTATTAAACTATGTGGTTCAGACTTAACAAGTTCCAAGCTCCTCAAATCACTCGCACACACAAAAAATGAAAAGGTTTTAAAATAGTGAAGACTAATTAAGCTAATTTGGGTTCCACCAAAGGGCTTGGATTCCTATTAAGCTCGAATTAATCGATTTTAGCTTGAAAATGACTCTTAATAATGTAGAAGCTTCAGATTCAAATTTTTGGACCTGTAACAATGAGAGGGTGGGTCTCAATTTATAGAAGCCCTAGAATTCTAGGTTGGAGCCGATGTGGGAGAATGAATTGAGGGGAAAATTTCCCTCCTAAAAGTTCTCAACCTATCGGAAGACAATTTTTGAAATCAAATGAGACAAAATTCATTAAAGAAATTACAGTGAAAAGTAACAAGGAGGGACAACTTCACCTTGGTGGACTTGTTAGTGGCGTGGAGAAATGCTCTTGCCATTCTTGGCCATACAGGCCTGCTCCATTGTCGTTTTGCCATTGAAAGAGGAGAGAACGGAATCTTAGGGTTCATACGAAATGGAAAAGGAAAAATGGGAATTGGGGCTTTGTCCTCAGCGTAATGAAGGAGAGATGGGTCGGGTCGCGGTCTAATTGGGCCGCACCCGGCCGATTTAAAACAATTGGGACAAGCCCAATGTCGATTTTAAGTTATTAATCAATGCAATGGCCATATTTTGTAACTGTGGCCATTTTTTAAATTAAAGAATGACGAAAAATAATTTCGATTATGGCCGAATTAAGTCACGAGCCTTAATTCAAGCTCAAATTTGACACTAATTAGAAATTAAAATAATTAAATTGCGCAAAAATCTCTTTAATTTAAAACAAAATGACTAATTGAGATGTAATTTAATTATTCTATTTAATTAAACAATTCTCCCAATTTTGATGGAATAAAATATGATCATTTTTAATTTGAGCAATTAATTGCATAATTATCTTTATTTTAATTTTAAAAATTGTACTTAATGACCGAAATGATGTAGAAATAAGGTATGATATACAATAAGTATATTGGATGGTATTTTCTCAAATGAAATGACAAAATGCTTCCGAAATAATTTTTGTAAAATCATTTTTGTCTTGTAAAAGTATATTTCACTCAGTATGTGGCTCAAAAATCCTAAATAATTGAATAAAATTATTGGACGATAAACATTAGGTATCAACAACCATGTTCATATTTGACACATCACTATATGTCATTGGATGTATGTTGGTGTAAGAAGGGCCACTTGATCACTCCATCTACTTTTAAAGTATACAACTTGCTTGAGAATTATACAACTGATGAATCTTAGTTTTCATTATTCAACTCATATCTCATACCCAAGATCAAGCACTAGAGCTTCTCATGACAACATACCCAAAGGAAGATTGCGATAATCTTATATTCAACTATAAATCAAGTAGTTGAATTTCATACTTCCTCACTATTTAGAATAGTGGAGATTTCGGTCAAGATCTTATCGCCTCACCTGTTTAGGTTCTCGCTCAAATAAAAATATTTTGCTGGTAGAAGGAAATAGAAAATTAGTGAAACGAAGTAGAGCAAGGGGAAGGGATGATGTACTTGTAATTGGTTGTCAATGAATCCCAAGTATGACATAGATAGAGGAAAGAAAATCCCATGCATGCCAAAGGTACATCTGGGACCTTCTATTTGGCCTATTAGTTGTTGTGGGTCACGGGCATGTAACTTGTTTCTCTTTATTTTACATAAGCTCTTTCCTTACGGTAATAAAATTTATATAGAATTCTTCATTCCTAGGAAGAGGAAGAAACAGATAGGACAAAGGCCTTCTCTTTTCTTTTGCTCTTCCCAAAGACTTAGAATGTAAGAGAAATTCAAATGTGAAATAATATGTCAGTTCTTCTACTTGCAATATCCTTCAATTATTGAAAAATATAATTTGTATGCTCATGTTTTGCTTCTCATCCTGCTCCACCGATAACCAAATCCTAAAGTATTTTAGTAATGAATAAACAAATAAGATTGATTATGTGTCACAATTTTATCATTACATTAAAGGCTTTTCTATAAATATATTGATAAAATAACTTGATATCCAAACAAAAACAATTATGATCCTATTGTGTACATAAGAAATTGAGTTTTTGACATGTGGCATTTGTTGACTTGATGTGGTAAGTTTACATTCTTTAAGCTTTAGACGAACTAAACGATTAACTAGAATTAGTTAGTTGTAATTATGACAACTAGGATGGGTGATATGAATTTTCTCAAGATAATTAACCACTTCTTTAACGGTGAAAAGGTAGATGTAATTCAGTTCGAACGAAATGAGAGGTAGGTCATTCAGATCTCGCTGGCTCCAGAACGAGGGGACGTCTCTAGAGGCGTTGCTGCAGACACCAACACCGATATAAATTGCTCACCCCTCTCCCAAGAAAAAAGAGTGTGTGAGACTTCGAATTGTTTAGCTCTAAAAATAATATCTTAATAACCAAATATGTATTAAGTTCAAACACCTTAATCTTTCAAAAAAAAATTGTTGAACGATGGTCTTTTCAGTATTTCATTTTGAGATTTGTTTATTAATAAAAATCCACATAAACTTTGTCCTGGAGGTAATAGATTTTTTAAAAAAAAAAACAGTTATTATACTTATGAAAAGAGTAAGTATTCAATGAAACAGTTGAGATTGCACAGAGACGAGGAAACGCTAATTCTGAAGCCTGTTAAGAAGTGTCGTGCATAGATCACACACTAGTACCCAATTTTAAGTGCAACAGTCAAGTTGGTTGACATAAGGATTCGCTAGCGACTTCAAATATTTCTGAGCCACAGAGCAAATGTAAAGACACATATTAATGAAGATACTCCTAAACTTTTTATTTATCTCAACACAAGAGGAGCTCACAAGTTAGTGCCAAGGTGTTGTTGGAAATTTACTAAATGTGAAAGTAAGTATATCCCATTAATTTATGACTCGAACAATTGGACCCGCACGTCGGAAACGTCGTTTCCACACACGTGCACACATAGTGCCAAGTATCGCAAATTTCATTAGTAAAAGAGATATTGGTACGTATGTAATACGTTTGAGACATAGAATTATGGACGGTTATTGGTCAAATGACAAAGTATTCCACGTTGGTAAAGGAAGGAAAAAGTGTACAAAGTGTAAAATGAAACGAGTCGGAAATCGCCGTGGAACCGTGAAGGGCCGCGGCGCCACACCGTCGGAGCGGCGGTGCCTCCTAGGCTGCGCCGCAGCGCAAAATGGCTGGTCAGCTACTGGAGCCGCGGCGCTTCGGAGGCAGATTGCTGCGACAAGAAGTTGGAAAAATCTGATGTTTGGGTTGGTTTTGGAGCATTGATTCTCCATTACTTGCCACATGAATTCAGCCATTATTTGGCTGAATGTAACCCCTCAATCAAGTACAATTACATGGCTATTGAATGCCATTAGTTGGCTAGTTGAGGGGTCTTCTACTTACACTATAAATTGAGGCCTTTGGCTTAATTGAAACACACTACACAACACTTAGAAAATTCTCTAGATTTTCTGATTTCATATTCTTCCTCTCTAGCAAAGTCACTATACTCAAAGTTCTTCAAGAGTAACACTTGAGTTTCCTTTGCTCATTTGTTAAAGTTGTTGTTGTATCTCGGGAGACTATTGCTTAACACCGTAAAAGGAGATATACGGGACAATCTTGTCTTAAAGAAAGAGTGACATCACTCGACTCAGCGAATCACACAAGCAATCGGTTAAGTTCTTGATTTCCAGTTTATTGTAATAGTTAGTTTATCATTGCTATTATTGTAATAGTTACTTACTTCCCGTTCCCTACAACAATTGTATCCCAACAATTTTAAGACAAGATTCTGTTGTAAGTAACTAAGTTAGAAATATGACTGGTATAAATCAAATTGTTTCTGATTCTGCTGCTGCTGCTCAAGGCAATCCCTCTGCCTTCCCCACTGCTCAAGGCACTCCTAATGCCTTTCCGGTTGCTCAAGGCTCATCCAACGCCTTTGCTGCCACTCAAAGGAATGTTGTTTCTCCTCCACACGCTGGATTTCACCATGAACGCCCTGAAAAGTTCACGGGGTCAAACTTCAAGAAATGGCAACAAAAGATGCTATTCTATCTGACTGTTATGAGAATGGCATGTTTCCTAACAGAAGATCCTCCACAAGATGGAGATGAAATGGACCTTTCGCCTTTTGAAATGGGTGAGGGGCCTATGTATCTATGTCATTAATGGCATGAAGATGGTTCTTGATGCATGGAGTCATAGTGATTTCATGTGTAAGAATTACATGTTGAACTGCTTGTCAGACCCTCTCCTCTCTATATGGTGTATTGCACAGTTGGCACTGCCAAAGAGTTGTGGGAGAAGATACAAAAGAAGTATAACACATAAGATGCAGGTACTAAGAAATTCATCGTTGGGAAATTTCTGAAATTTCAAATGGTGGATAGTAAGACAGTGATGTCCCAAGTCCAGGAATTCCAAATAATTTTACATCACCTGGATTTGGAAGGTATGAAGCCAAACGAGCAGTTTTTGGTTGCATCACTGATTGAAAAGTTACCTCCTTCGTGGAATGAGTTTATGAGCTACTTAAAGATCAAGACAAATGAGATGACCTTTGAAGAACTTATTATCAAACTCTAAATTCAGAAAGATAATAAGAAAGCCTTGCCTAGGGGTAAACAACCCGCTGAGGCAAAGGCAAATCTGGCTGAGGCCAAAGGGAACCTAAGCAAGAAGCGGAAGTTCTAGAAAGACGGCAAGAGCCAAGCAGCGGAGAAGTTCAAAGGAAACTGTCACCACTGTGGGAAACCTGGTCATATGATCAAAGACTGCCGCAAGCTCAAGACTGAGCAACAAGATAAGGACAAGTCTAAGGGCAAAGCTCAGGTTAACGTTGTCAAGGACCATGTTCTGGATGACATGCTTGAGGAGTTTTCGGCGGTGGTGCTAGAAGCAAACCTAGTTAAGAAACCTATGCAATGGTGGATGGACACAAATGCTACAAGATACATCTGTTCCAACAGAGATGCCTTCTCCACTTATACATCAGTTACAAATAAGAAGTTGTTCATGGGCAACAACGCTTCCTCTGACGTGCTGGGGGTAGGAAAGGTAGTCCAGAAGATGACTTTTGGAAAGGAGCTCACGCTGAAGGAAGTGATGCATGTTTATGAGATTAGAAGAAATTTAATTTCAGGTCCTTTATTGGTTAATGCTGGTTTTAGGCTAGTGTTTGAGTTCAATAAATTTGTAGTCACTAAGAATGGAACGTTTGTGGGAAGAGGATTCATTTGTGAAGGCCTCTTTAAAGTGAACACCGTGTCTGTATTACGTAAAAGCAATAATATTGAAGCCTCTTCATCTTACTTGCTTGAGCCCTCTAACTTATGGCATTATAGATTAGAACATGTCAACTATAAGTTCATCCAAAGGTTGGTAAAGTTGGAGTTGTTGCCGTCTATCGACGTAAACCCTCAACATTAGTGTGAGGTGTGCGTAGAGGCAAAACTCACAAAGCTTCCTTTTCGATCTGTCGAAAGGAATACCGCTCCTCTGGAACTTATTCACACAGATATATATGATTTGAAGTTTGCACAAACTAGAGGGGGGAACAAGTACTTTGTGACGTTCATTGATGATAGTACAAGGTATTGTCACATTTACTTGTTGAAAAGTAAGGATGAAGCCTTTGAAGCGTTCCGACGTTACAAAGCAGAAGTTGTGAACCAACTAAGCATACAGATTAAATCCATCCGTAACAATAGAATGGGAGAATACGTAGCGCCTTTTGAGGAATATTGTGCCCAAGAAGGCATTGTTCATCAAACGACGGCTCTATACTCACCTCAATCAAACGATGTGGCGCAACGTAAGAACCGCACATTAAAGGAAATGATAAATGCCTTGCTCATCAATTCCGATCTTTCCCAAAACATGTGGGGAGAAGTTGTCCTTACCGCTAATACGATTCTTAACAGAGTCCCACATAAGGGTAAGGACAAAACTCCATATGAATCATGAAGGGAAAGAAACCCACCTATAAATATTTAAAGGTCTGGGGTTGTCTGGCAAAGGTTGAAGTACCCAAGCCAAAACAGGTCAAGATTGGGCCTAAGATTGTAGATTGCATATTCATCGGATATGCAAATAATAGTAGTGCTTATCGCTTCTTAGTGCATAAGTCAGATATTCCAGATATCCACGGGGGTACAATCATGGAATCAAGGAATGCTCAATTCTTTGAAGGTATCTTTCCTAGAAAGGAAAAAGACATAACCTCTCGCAAATGAAGTTATGAACAAAGCTCTCAGGAACCAGGAGTCGTTGACGGCCTGGATCTAGATAGTTCAGATCTAATGGATCTCAAAGTGGTTGAATATCCGGAATCTAGTGTTCCAGATTCTCAGAACTTGGAGACTCCAGAGATGGAACCAAGGCGAAGTAAAAGGGCCAGGAATGATAAATCCTTCGGATCTGACTTTGTAGCTTATATGGTTGATGATGAACCAATGACAATTGCTGAAGCATTGTCAACTCCAGAAGCACCGCTCTAGAAAGAAGCTATTGAGAGTGAAATAGGCTCCATTCTGCATAACTATACTTGGGAGTTGGTTGATCTTCCTCCGGAAAATAAATCGTTGGGTTGTAAGTGGATACCCAAATGGAAATATAATGCAGATGGGTCTATAGATAAGTACAAGACCAGGTTGGTAGTCAAGGGCTATCGGCAGAAAGAAGGTCTTGACTACTTTGACACGTACTCCCCGGTATCTCGAATGACGTCCATACGGGTATTCATTACGATCGCAGCATTGCGTGACCTTGAGATACATCAAATGGATGTAAATACAACCTTCCTAAATGGTGATTTGGAAGAAGAAATTTATATAGACCAACCCGAGGGGTATGTGGTTCAAGGGCAAGAGAAGAAAGTCTGTCGGCTTGTCAAATCTCTGTACGGGTTGAAACAAGCCCCGAAGCAATGGCACAAAAAATTTGTTAGTACTCTGCTATCGAAGGGTTTCGCCATTAATGAGTGTGACAAATATGTCTACATGAAAGGTAACTCTGATTCGTTTGTTATGATATGCCTTTATTTAGACGACATATTGACCACAGAGAGCAGTCCTAGCTTAATTCTAGAGACTAAGAACATGTTGAAACAATGCTTCGACATGAAGGATATGGGTATCGCAGATGTCATCTTAGGGATAAAAATCTGTAAGACGTCTGATGGACTGGTCTTATCTCAGTCTCACTACATCGAGGATGTTTTGAGAAAGTTCGAGACGTATGACAGTTCGCCTATAAAGTCACCAATGGATAGAAATAAAAAACTTGATAAAAATCATGGTGCACCCATATGCCATGAGCGATATGCATAGGTGATCGATAGTTTGATGTACATAACAAACTGCACCCGACCTGATATTGCTTATGCAGTGAACAAGTTGGCTAGGTTTACCTGTAATCCGAGTGATGATCACTAGAAGGCGTTGAATCGGGTACTTCAATACCTGAAATACACGCTAACTTATGGGTTGCATTATTTGAGATATCCAGTTGTACTAGAGGGGTACATTGATGCAAACTGGATATCTGATACAGAGAACACCAAGTCCACCAGTGGGTATGTATTTACAATTGGTGGTGGGGCTGTGTCTTAGAAATCCTTTAAGCAAACTTGCATCGCCCAATCCACGATGAAATAAGAGTTTATCGCTTTAGACAAAGCAGGAAAAGAACCTGAGTGGCTTCACGACTTCTTAGAGGATGTTCCTTATTGGAACAAACTCGTACCTTCTGTAATGATCCACTGCAACAGTCAGTTGGCTCTAGGAAGGGCACGGAATGCTATGTACAATGGCAAGTCTCATCATATTCGACGGAGGCAAAAGATCGTTAGGCAGTTGATCACCACGGGTATAATATCCATTGATTACATAAAGTCAAAGGATAATATAACAGACCCGCTGACAAAGGGCTTACCCAAGGATCAGATGTTCTGCTTGTCTAGGGGAATGGGCTTAAAACCCAAAGTATAAGGACCAATACGATGGTAACCCAACCTTACTGACTGGAGATCCCATGAATTAGGTTCAATGGGAAAACTAAGTTGTAAAGGTTCAGTTGATCGCTTCGGTGGAAGCATAAGCACTTCAGATAGTGATTTCTGTGAAGAAACACCAAATCTAAAGTCGTTCCCGCGATAGACAATAAGTGCTATCTGCAGCATGAGTGAAGGTTAAGTTTCCAAAACCTTTAATGATCCTCACCGATTGAGGTTAGGTTTGGGGAAATTTTTAATGGTTCCTAACACTTGTAAAGTGGGGTATAGCAGAATACCTTGTAGGAGACCACCTATTTAAGTGCTAGGACAGGCCGCCTCAAATGATCGCACTTAAGAATCCAAGAAGTGTCCACGGCCACAACGGACAAAACATTACGAAGAACTGAGTAGAGGAAGTTGTTGTGTTGGTACCGTTGACTTGGCTTACACTAAACACTGACGGTTCAAGACATCACGTTCACCGCGCAGTAAGTAAGTCCGATGGTATTCAACTATGGAAGGTTCAAAGCGTATGCTACCTATCCAGATGCAACATCGGCCCGCTGAAAGATTGCTAGAAAAGGCACCAAGCGTGTGCGCCAAAATCTCTTTCAAAAGGGGATTGTTGGAAATTTACTAAATGTGGAATTAAGTATATCCTATTAATTTATGACTCAAACAATTGGGCCCGCACGTCGAAAATGTCGTTTCCACACATGTGCACACGTAGTGCCAAGTATCGCAAATTTCATTAGTAAAAGAGATATTGATACGTATGTAATACGTTTGAGACATAGAATTATGGACGGTTATTGGCCAAATGTCAAAGTATTCCACGTTGGTAAAGAAAGGACGAAGTGTACAAAGTGTAAAATGAAACGAATCGGTAATCGCCGCGGAGCCGTGAAGGGCCGCGGCGCCACACCGTCGGAGCAGCGGCGCTTCGGAAGCAGATTGTTGCGACGGGAAGTTGGAAAAATCTGACGTTTGGGCTGGTTTTGGAGCATTGATTCTCCATTACTTTCCACATGAATTCAGTCATTATTTGGCTGAATGTAACCCTCAATCAAGTGCAATTACATGGCTATTGAAGGCCATTAGTTGGCTAGTTGAGGGGTCTTCTACTTATATAAATTGAGGCCTTTGGCTTAATTGAAACACACTACACAACACTTAGAAAATTCTCCAAATTTTCTGATTTCATATTCTTCCTCTCTAGCAAAGTCACTATACTTAAAGTTCTTCAAGAGTAACACTTGAGTTTCCTTTGCTCACTTGCTAAAGTTGTTGTTGTATCTTGGGAGACTATTGCTCAACACTAGGGCTGCCCAGTGGGCCGAGTCAGCCCGGTCCCGGCCCGACACCGCCCCGGTCCCTTCCCGAACCCGAATAGTTAAAAAAAATTGCGGTATCAGGACTCGAACCGGGATGGGTCAATGTCTCATCCTGACCCATCTCGGCCCGTCCCAGTCCCGCCTGTCCCAGCCCGATCCGGCCTGAAATCCCCCTTTTGCAAAAATAACTGTTGCACCAACGACCATTTTACATTTTGGCCGTTGTGCAACGACCATTTTTGGCCTCCCCCTACCCACTTAATATTTATTTTTAACCCATAAGTTATTATATTTACACTTTAACCCAATTTTCCAACTATAAATACCTCATTTTCTCTTCATCTTTCTCACAAATCTTCCTACAATCTCTCTAATCTCTCAATCTATCTCTCTACAAGTCTGCATTGTCTACTAAATATTCAATTTTATTTATTCATTTGGGAATTGGGAGTGAAGTTGACAACTAGCTTGAGGATCTTCCATCGAGCAAAGTTTCAATTTTCAACCTCTCGATTACACGTCGACGTTTGGTACATTCGTTCCTTCATTAAATTATTATTTCTGTTTATTTTATTTAGCGCACTTAATTTCATTTACTTTAATTATTTATTAGTATAATTATAAATTTATAATGGAAGGATTTAAACGTATGCTTTTATGGGTAGGGTCAGGCTTCTTCTAGTAGGGGCAACAAGGACAAATGTACTTCTTCAAGTCATCCTATTCCTACACTGTTGATACTGAACATTTTTCTACATTACCATTAGATTTAGACGAGGAGCTATTTTCTGAAACTCAAGAAGACTTTAATTTAGACGATAATCTAGATGATACACCCACTAATGTTGATGACAACACACCCACTAGTGCACCTTCAAATGAAATGCCTCATATTCCCCCTAGTATGAGACGAGGTCCAGCAAAACGACCATTAAAATCATATGCATGGACATTTTTTGATAGGGACGTAGAGAATCAAGTAGTTAGATGTAAAATTTGTAAAGATGTTTTAAAATTTAAACCTGGAAAAGGTCACGGTGGGACGGAGGGGGGGGGGGGGTTTAATGAGACATGTAGCAAGGGCTCATCCAGCTAGGTATGCCCAATACGAGGCTTCAAAACTGGGTGCGCAAACGCCGGCTCCATCGGGACAAGGTTCACATACTGATACTATTCCGGACCAAGTACAAGGTCAAATTAACCCTATGACGGGGGGAATTGTAGGCCCTAAATACAATAAACATAGAGATAGGGAAGCAATAGCAAAATTAGTTGTTGTGGAGGGTTTGCCTTTTTCATTTCCTTCATCTCCAGATTTTATTCATTACATTAGAGATTTGTATAATCCTGCTTTTAACGGTTTTCCTAGATCAACTGTTAAGAGGGATGTATTTAAATTTGCACATGAATATCAACAGTATTTACGTTATTCATTATATAATTTTAATGGCAAAGTGGCTATCACTTCTGATATAGGCCGTAGTACTAACAACCATGATTATTTAACGGTAACTTGTCATTGGATAGATTATAAATGGTCTATGCAAAAACATATCTTAGTGTATAGATATATAGATGATAGGCACACTGATAATTTTATTGCATAAAATATTTATCAAGTGTGCGATTATTACGGAATAACCGATAAAATTATGACTATTACATTAGATAACGCTTCTTCTAACAATTACGCTATTACAATTTTAAAAAATAGTTTAACTCCATCTTTTCCAGATCATTTTCATATAAAATGCGCGTGCCATATATATAACTTAATTGTAAAGGATGGTCTATCACTATTTGAAGACATTCTTAGTAAAATACAATTTGCTATAAAGTTTATTTTTAAAAATAATAGAATACAATGAAGAAAATAATTTAAAAAAACTTGTCACGATTGTCAACTACCTTATAGAAAAATTCCAGAAGAAGTACCCACTAGGTGGAATTCTTTATACGAGCAACTACTTGTTGCTTATGATTATAGAAAACCTATAACTTTATTTTTTAACTCTCATAACCAAAATCCAGCTTATAAGGTTGTAGATAGCGATTGGGTAAAAATTTCTGAACTTATTGTATTTTTAGAGAAAAAATTTCAAGCTACAAAAGAATTTTCCGGTATATATTATCCTACTATTTCAACTATGTTGTTTTATATAGCTCTAATATTTTTATTACTTAGTGAATATATGGAAAAACCAGCTTATATGGCAGCTATTAAAAAAATGTTTATCAAAATTAAAAAATATTATATTCCTATTCCCACTATTTATATTATTGGTGTTGTATTAAATCCGACTATTAAAATAGACAGTAGTGAATCACTTATTGAAACTATATATGATTGTATAGAAGTACTACCACCTCCAAGTCTCAAAAATCCAAATCACCCACCACCTATTGAACAAACTAAAGAAGAAGTGTTGTCTAGCGTAGAAGACCAATGCAAAAAAGTATATAGGTTTTACCAATAAGAAAATGCTAGTAACCTACCGGCTTCCATACCATCTTCTTCTTCTTCAACACAACCTCACAAAAGACATGCTGTTTTTGCGGCTAGTATTGAAAGCCTCGGAAATAGAATGTGCGGTTGTACTGCTACTAACCAAATTAGCGAGTTTGATATTTTTGTTTTGCAGGGTTCTGTACTGTACCAAGCAGTTCTCAATGAAGAAGGACGTGAAGACTTGCTGAAATATTGGAGGGGGAATGAGAAGACCTTTCCGACACTTTCAATGATGGCCTGAGATGTTTTGAACATTCAAGCGTCATCAACTGCGTCTGAAAGCGTTTTTTCTGCCGACAGATATCAAATAGGAGACCACAGACACTCATTAGCCGGAGACAACTTGGAGATTGTAGTATTATTCATAGATTGGATACGAGCGGAGCGGAGAAGGTGCGGTCAACCGGAGATCAACGAAGAAGAAGACGAAAACTACAACGAAATCTTATCCGAATGTGGTGGAAGCGACGTGGATCAATTTGACCAACAAATACCAATTCCAACCGAACAACCACAGGAAGTTATCAAGAAACTAGAACATGTTTTTTTAAGAATGAAATTTTTTAAATTGCAATTTCATTATGTAATTTGCAACTTTTGGACAACACCACAAAGTTGCAATTTCGACAATTGTATTTGTATTACAAAAACATCATGTCTATTAAATAATATAAGAGGCACAAAAAGAGCATTGGGATATTTTTATTACACTATATTGTCTTGTTTAATTATTGAGTTTTAAGTTTTTTATACATATGTTATTTAAAAAAAAACCGCCCAGATCCCTATCCCGCCCCCGACCCGATTCCGACGGGATCGGGATCGGGACGGGAGTTCGGCAAATCCCACCAAACCCGATCCCGCTTGACCCGCCAGCCCCAATCCCAACCCGACCTTGCCAAACCCGGGCCGCTAGTCCCGTGCCCGGCCCACTGGCCAGCTCTACTCAACACCGTAAAAGGAGATATACTGGGCAATCTTGTCTTAAAGAAAGAGTGACATCACTCGACTCAGCGAATCGCACAAGCAATCGGTTAAGTTCTTGATTTCCAGTTTATTATTTTTCGGTCAAGACAATTACCTGACATGGGACACTTTGTAGATACAAATACAATGCTAGTTTTTCGGTCCATACATTACGTGAGATATCAAGTCATGACAAGTGAGGATTGCTCAATTGATAAAACACTTCTACGCATGATCAATAGGTTCAGGGTTCGAGTCATGCTGGAGGAAAGTGTGAATACACTATAGATCCTCTAAAATGGAAGGAGGGAGGTCATGAGGCGTAAAAAGAAAAAGTGAATGTCAAGTCATGTAATAGAGAGTTTTGTGAAATAAAATCAATATTTATTAAAATAAAGCTTTGGAGACATAATTATACATGAAAAGACAAAACGTAAGTTTTTGTTAATATGATCGATTATGGATCATCATATGGTGACTTGTTTGTCGATGTCAAGATAATTGGATATCGAGTGAACCTACAAATATGAACAATCAAACTTTATTTTGATATATGTGATTCTTTTACTTATTTTGATTTGATGAGATACAAGCAGTTAATAAAGCATATCTCACATAGTATTTTCTTGTAGATTATATTCCTATTGTATGGTCGATTTTTCTATTTTGGTTGTTCTTTACATGATCAAGACTCTTTGTTGGCAATATTGATATCTGAAAGAAATAATCCCTTGATTATTTTCATTAATGAATGAGTATATTTACAAATCATATTCCTATTTTATTCCAAAAATCCTATTCTATTTGTACAAGAATTCTACAATTATGGTAAGTGTACAATGCTAACTTAACTACAACAACTTTACCTAAAATAAGCTTCCCAAACTGTGATATATACAGTTATGTATACCGTGTATATCACGGTCCAAATCAGTATATTTATCACACCACCGCAGTCATAGCGGGCGGTCTTCGTACGCTGAGACTGTCCCTAAAATCTTCAAAGAGAACCGAAGAAAGGCCCTTTGTAAAGATGTCTGCAATTTGATACCTGGAAAGGACATGTAAGATGCGTACTTGTCCACGAGCTACCTTTTCGCGAACAAAATGGATATCCATATCAATATGTTTAGTGCGCTGATGTTGAACTAGATTCCCAGAAAGATAGATGGCACTAACATTATCACAATAAACTAAGGTAGCTTTTTGAATGAGAAAGTGAAGTTCTAAGAGAAGATTACATAACCCACATGATTCAGAAACCACATTGGCTACCATTCGATACTCGGCCTCAGCACTGGAACGTGATAAAATAGACTGTCGTTTTGCAGACCATGAGACCAAGTTATCACTAAGAAACATACAGTAACCAGACGTAGAACGTCTGGTGTCCGGACAACCACCCCAATCAACATATGTATAAGAGACAAGTGTAGAGACCGATGATGGATATAGATGGAAGACATAATCAAGTGTTCCCTGTAAGTATCATATAATGTGTTTGAGCGCATTCATGTGCTCAACCCTAGGATCATGCATAAACAAACACACATATTGTACGACATATGTAATATCAGGTCTCATGAAAGTAAGATACTGAAGTGCCCCTGCAAGACTGCGATAGTGGGTGGGATCCTCGTAAGGTGAGCCAGACGCAACACCCAGCTTGGGTTTAGTATCGACTGGAGTGGAAATAGACTTACACGAGGACATACCAGCTCACTCAATTATCTCAGCAGCATACTTCCTTTGTGATAAGAATAACCCCCATGCATGACGAGTGATAGCAATACCCAAGAAATAACTCAAGAGCCCTAAGTCCTTCATAGCAAACTCAAAACCAAGTAGTGTCATGATAGATTTGCGTAACTCATCCGAAGAGGCAATCAGTATAATATCAGCCACATATAATAGGATATACGCCAGGCAAGTCCCACGACGATATATGAATAGAGAATTATCAGACCTGCTGTGAGAAAACCCAATAGTAGATACATAGTCTGCAAATCATTTATACCAAGCCCGTGGGGCTTGCTTAAGCCCATTTAAAACTTCTTCAATAAACAGACATGATTAAGATAATTGGGGTCTCTAAAGCCCAAAGGCTAATGCATGTAGACTGTCTCCTTAAGATCCTCATGCAAGAAAATATTCTTCACATCTAACTGATAAATGGGCCATGATTTTGAAAGAGCTAAACTGAGAACAGTGCGAATAGTAGCATGTTTAACAACCAGAATGAACGTCTCTCCACAGTCCACGCTAACCTGTTGAGTTTTACCATCACCTACAAGACGAGTCATATGCCTCGCAAAAGAACCGTCAGAATTATCTTTATGAGTTTAAATCTACATAGACCGAATAATATTAACACCAGAAGGACTGGGCACTAACTCCCACGTCTTATTTATAATAAGAGCATTATATTCATCGTTCACGGCCAATTTCCAATTCGGGTCATTTAATGCAAACCCTGGGTTACGGGGTAGGGAGATTTAAGAACATTAGAATTTAGATTAAAATATATTTTGGTCTAAAAATACCCTGTTGACTACGAGTAACCGGCCCTTGACTCGAGGTAGAAATGGGCGGATTTTGGGTAAGATTCGGATCGGTGACGGACTGGCCAGCAGGCAGTGGGCCTGTTGGCCCAACACTGGAAACATGAACTCGGAAACAGACGGAGAGCCGGGAGTGGTGGTATGGGGATCGGGGCGACGGCCCACTAGACAGCCTAGATGAAGATGAACCAGAGACGGAAGTGGACTGGGACGGGAAATGTGGGCCAGTGGTACGGGATTGGTCCAACAGATGATGGATAATATATGGTGGGACCCCGTCATCCAAAAAATTATATGAGCTAGGCACAGGACAGCACACTTTGGCAAACGAAAATTGGGTTTCATAAAAAATAACATGACGATTGATTATGATTTTATTAGATGATAAATCAAAACACTTGTAACCACGATAATTTGATGGATAACCCAATAACACACAAGCGGTAGAACGGGCTTGAAGTTTGTTGATCGTAGTTGACGGAAAGAGTGGATAGCATAAAAACTCGAAGACCCTAAGATGAGAATATGAAAGATTTTTACTACAGAGAATTTTAAGGGGAGAATCATATGCTAACCCTTTGGTAAGAAGTATGTTAAGGAGGTGAGTATCCATTTGTAAGGCATGATGCCAAAAAGAAGGAGGTACGGAAGCATGGGCCAATAAAGTTCAGATAATATTATTAATGATGTGAAGTTTCCGTTTGGCTTTCCCATTCTGTGAGGACGTACGAGGACAAGTGAAACGAAAAACTATGTCATTAGCATCACAAAATTCCCAAAACAATCCATTATCATATTCCTTGCCATTATACATTGAATATTTTTTATTTCCCGTTCGAATTAGGTACGGATGAATGCTCTAAATTTTAAGAATGTGGAAAACACTTGAGACTTTTTGGATAAGGGAAACGTCCACAAAAAATTAGAATAATCATCCAAATATAAGACATAATAACGATGGCCCGCAGAACACAAAAGGGGAGATGTCCATTTATTATTGTGAATAATATCAAAAGGCATCAATGTACGAGAAGAAGAAGCAACAAATGGTAATCTAACATGTTTCCCTAACAGACAAGAATGACAAGGTGGAGTACTATGTGTACCCTTACAAGAAATAAAATTATTTTTATGTAAAGAAGACATAATAGACAGCCCTAGATGACCCAGACGTGCATGCCACAAGGAAGGAGCAAGGGTCGCAAAGGCAGATGGCATGGCTTGACTCGGGAAAAAATAGTGCTAGTTATTGGATAAAGTTCTCCCCTACTATTACATCTCATTAGTGGTGTCCACGTCTTGAAATCCTTCACATAAAACTCAAAAGGATCAAAATTAACTGAAACCCAATAATCAGTGGTGAATTTACGGATAGACACCAAATTTTTAATTAGGTTAGGGGCATGAAGAGTATTTTTCAAAACCAGAGGTGGATGTGGGGGAGATAAAGTGGTATGTCCATAATCGCGAATTGAAATTGAGTTGCCATTACCAACAATGATACCACGATTTTTGCTCTAATTAAAATAAGACGAGAGAGTACCTTGATCGGACGTCATATGAGAAGTGGCGCCGGTGTCCATGTACCAATTTGGGTCTGGATGAGCTAATCCAAATGTATGCATTGCAACCTCAATATCCGTCGGTGTGGGGGCCATTGCCTGAAACGCCTGTAGGGGTCGAGGCCCAAGTACACCTGCCTGCGGCCCCGACCCCAGATGGAATTCTGCTGCCAGTTGCTGGACTCGAGTAATTGGGGCTGGCCTGGTGCTGGAATTGGGCCTAGTCACCTGGGTAAAGGCTTGGGGGAAAATAGTTGTTGTTAGGCCACGGGCCACTGGTCCAGTTCCATGGCCAGGGGGGCCACGGTTGAGGCCAGTGCTCACTGCCTCGAGGCCCACTTCCGCCGCCACCACCGTTTCGGCCACCTCCGTTACCACTGCGATTGCCACCACAGTTCTTGCCATTATTTTTCTGATTTGTCCCTTTTTACCACCACCGTTGTTGCGGTTATGACCAGAATTCTCGGAGAACGAGTGAGGGTTGTCTGACGTGGTCATCATTACGACAGAATTTGTACTTAAAGCCACCTTTTTAGCTAAGTCGGCTTTCTAATGTAAGAATGGAACGAGCTTGGTAGAAAGGTGGGAGAGGATTACTTTGACGAAGAAGAGTTCCAAGGCCAATATAGGCCTCAGATAGGCCAGGAACCATCTGAAGGACAAGACGATCATTGGTGACGGGCGCACCTATGTTGAGGAGTAGGTCTGCCAATTCCTTTAGCCTTTTACAATAGGGTGAGATGTTCGGAAAATCCTCCATGTTAACATGAGAAAATTCCTGTTCAAGAGTAACAACTCGGGAGTTTTTGTTATCTTGGAATATGTCACGCGCCCTATTCCAAATTTTCATCGATGTAGCGTCGGGTTCAATAATCATTTGTAAGAGGTCCATAGAGATAGTGGAATAGATCCATTGGGGAACGGTAGCATCAAGGGTTGTCCATAACACCGGGTCAGCCTTTGGGGCAGGCTCCGTGCCTGTGACTAAGGGGATGATATGATGTAGCACTTGATGCGAGCATGCATGAATCTTAAACAATTTCGTCCGCGTTGCATATTGGATGTTTTCCATCTCAAGAACAATAGGGATGTGGTTCCTGATGTTGGAAACTGTAAGGGCTAGATGAAACATGTTCTTCGATGTAGACATAACGAAGAAAATTTGGCAAGGGATGAGGAAGAAGATGGCAGAAAACCGAGAAGGATTCTCGGATTTGGAGCCAGGAGTAGCGTAAGAAATTGAAGGTTTTGTGAGACCTAGACTTCTGATACCATGAAAGAAATAATCCCTTGATTATTTTCATTAATGAATGAGTATAAATACAATTTACAATATCCATAATATGAAAAATCCTAGTCCTATTCCTATTCTATTCCAAAACCCTATTCTATTTGTACAATTATGGTAAGTGTACAATGCTAATTTAACTACAACAACTTTACCTAAAATAAGCTTTCCAAACCGTGATATATACGGTTATGTATACCGTGTATATCACGGTCCAAATCAGTATATGTATCAATATCGCTCTTAAAAATACAATGTAAAGTTGAGACTCTTATGAAGTACATAAGGTTGTTGGCAATATCTTTGTAAAATTGAGACTCTGACATCACAAAAGCAAAGGATAGAACGTTTTTCATCATTCATTTTCTTTTCAAGAATTTCACTCTCATTTTTAGCAAAAGATCCTCATAAAATAATTGGAATGTAATACACCTATATTCTAAAATTACAAATTATCTAAATTACATTAACTAATTGGCATATAATATACCTATATTCTAAAATTTTACAAATTATCTAAATTACATTAACTAATTGGCATATAATATACCTATATTCTAAAATTACAAATTATCTAAATTACATTAACTAATTGGCATATAATATACCTATATTCTAAAATTACAAATTATCTAAATTACATTAACTTATCCGTATAGTATATCAAAATAATTATGTTTTATCATTTATTTTTATAATTTTAACTTACCTTCATTTGTAATTATTATTTCTCTTCTCCAATTCCTTCTGTCCTTCTCCTATAAGGGGTAGCACTATTACTAACATGAAAAGTACACTTGAAAAGTTTGATATTATAATTAGTTATAAGTATCAACTAATTATGTAGGCTATATAAATAAGTAAAGAATATAATTCAATTAAAATAATATTACCTTCTCATCTACTTAATATTATGGGTCTGAAATACCTTTGCGTCTTGGATTTTAGTATGCTCTTAAATCTTTCGAATCATTAATACTTTTATCACCCAGTCAAATGATTATTACGTAACTTGTCAATAGATACACATTATTTTTCTATTTCAACTTCAGTTGCCATTTTGATTAATGTTGAGATGGATGTGGACAAAGTAAAAATAATATATGATATGCTCTTGAACGAAAAAGGAGATGGAGACATTGTGCTGAGAGATCTGGAGCATTCTAGTAGGTACCGGGATTTTGGGTATTGTAGAAGCATTAAGGTTGAGGAGGTTAAGGGTGTTGTTCGCAGGATGCACAGGGGACGAGCGACACGGCCTGATGAGATTCCAGTTGATTTTTGGAAGAGCACAGGTAGGGCAGGTTTGGAGTGGCTGACTGAGTTGTTTAACGTCATTTTTAAGACAGCAAGAATGCCCGAAGAATGGAGGTGGAGTACAATGATTCCCTTGTATAAAAACAAAGGTGATATCCAGAGTTGCAACAACTATAGAGGTATCAAACTGCTGAACCACACTATGAAAGTTTAGGAAAGGGTCGTGGAAATGAGGGTGAGGAGAGACGTGTCTATTTTTGAGAACCAGTGTGAATTCATGTCGGGGCGTTCGACTACTGAATCCATTCATCTTATTAGGAGGTTAGTGGAGCAGTATAGGGAGAGGAAGAGACTTTCATATGGTTTTCATCGACCTCGAGAAGGCATACGACAAAGTCCCTAGGGAGGTTCTATGGGGATGTTTGGGAGGTTAGAGGTGTACATGTGGCGTACACTATGGTGATCAAGGATATGTTTGATGGAGCCAAGACTAGGGTACAGACAGTAGGAGGAGACTGGGAGCACTTCCCAGTGATAATGGAACTACACTAGGGATCAGCTCTTAGCCCATTCCTATTTGCCTTGGTGATGGACGGACTGACGCGACAAATCCAAGAGGAGGTACCATGGTGTATGTTATTCGCAGATGACATAGTCCTGATTGATGAGACTCGCAGCGGAGTGAACGTCAAGCTGGAGGTTTGGAGACAGACTCTGGAGTCTAAAGGGTTCAGGTTGAGTAGGACCAAGACAGAATATTTGGAGTGCAAGTTCAGCAACGGGAGCGACCCTGAGACAGGCGTGGAGGTGAGGCTTGGTACTCAGGTCATTACAAATAAAGGAAGCTTCAAGTACCTAGGGTCTATTATCCAAGGGAATTGAGATATTGATGATAGTGTCACACATCGTATTGGGGCAGGGTGGATGAAATGGAGGCTCGCATATGAAGTTTTGTGCGATAAAAATGTGCCACCAAAACTTAAAGGCAAGTTCTATAGGGTGGTGGTTAGACCGACTATGTTGTATGGGGCGGAGTGTTGGCCAGTCAAGACTTCACAAATACAAAAGATGAAAGTTGCGGAGATGAGGATGTTAAGATGGATGTGTGGGCATACAAGGAGAGATAGGATTAGAAATGATGATATCCGGGACAACGTGGGAGTGGCCTCGGTGGAGGATAAGATGCGGGAAGCGAGGTTGAGATGGTTCGGACATGTGCAGAGAAGAGACATAGATACCCCAGTGCGGATGTATGATAGGTTGGCTATGGACGGGTTCAGGAGGGGTAGAGGTAGGCCAAAGAAGTATTGGGGAGAGGTGATTAGACGGGATATGGCGCAGGTGCAACTTACTGAGGACATGACCTTAGTTAGGGGGGTGTGGAGGACATAGATTAGGGTAGAAGGATAGTAGGTAGTCGAGCGTAGTCCTACTTACGCTTACAAAATGATAGTTGTAGTGTTATTACTATAGGCCCGATTAGCCTATCACACTTATAGGCGCGGTATTGCTTTATAGTCCGCTATAGTTTGATTTCTGCTGCTATGTATTCTTTAGTGTACTTTGTTTATGCTATTTATCTGCTTTAGCTACTGCCTCATTTTGTTAGAATGCGCTACCATGACCTATTCGATTTTGTTATCAGCATGTTCATACTGCTTGAATTTGTTGTTTGAGTCTGTCCGTTTCTCTTGCTTTGCTTTGTTTTCTTTGCTTGTAATTATGCTTTATCTTGAGCCGAGTGTCTCCCGAAAACAGCTGCTCTACCTACCAAGGTAGAGGTAAGGTCTGCGTACACTCTACCCTTTTCAGACCTCACGTTGTGAGATTTCACTGGGGTTACTTACTTACCTATGGTCTATACCTTCTATTGCAAATTACATTCTTGTTTGAAATAAAGAATAATATAAAATGATTAGCATCTTGTATTGGCGGTAACTATTATTTTGGTTAGTATATTAAAAAAATAATTAATAAAAGTCATAAATATTACTAATTGTGTGCCTGGATAATTCAAGTAACCTATTAAAATAATGCAAAACAAATTGACATTGGATCCAATATAGAATCTATAAGGAAAGAATAATAATCTCAAATGAACGTTCATTCTGAAAAAATATCATACATTGAAAGTTCATTCCAAATAAATATCAAATTTTGCAAAATAGATTGTTAACTTAAGACAAACAACATAATTTGTTACATATTCTTAGGAATTTTAATTTTGTCACTCATAATTTAGCGAAGTGTTTTGCCTTTTTAGAACAAGAAATCTCTTGGAGAATGATGTATGTCCCTTTGACATCTCATGTCCTTAATAAATTAATAAGAAATTGTTTTCTTTGTAAAAACATTACATTGAATGTGATTGACTGGCTAAACATAAGCTTATTGTTAATTTATTTATATAAAAATAAAAGTATGAAACAAAATCAATTAAATTGGAAATTTAATATTTCACAATAAAAATTATAATTAATAGAATAACTAAATTGAAATATCTCATTTAGTAATTAATTCCAAATATCCTATCTTTGGATTATTGTGACGGGTTTCTTTCTTTTCTTTTGATGTTAAAATATTAATTCATTATCTTCATCAAATTATGGAAATTAATAATAACACGTTCTGATTTTACATTTTACCCATTAACTGTCTCCATAATTACCTTTCTTTTTTCAAGTTAAAAGCTTTAGTATATGCAAATAATTTTAGTTTCAGATAACCTAATAATGAAAAAGTTACAAATTGAATCACAATATCATGAGAATAAGAGTTTGAAATTGCAAGTACTTATTATTTTTATTTTTAATTTGTTCTAATTGAATTTAGCATTACTGAACGACACACATGAATAACTATAACAAAATAAGATATAGTTGCATAATCATTCAATATGTTTGCTACGAAAGATATGCAACACTTTATTTTTTAATAGTTAATTAATGTTTTCTTTTGCCTTTTTTGTTTGTCAAATGACAAATATTCCAAAAAGGAATACCAAGATATTCAAAAAAGTAACATAATCATCAATTGAACACAAACTGAAGAATCATATTAAAACTCAGTGTATTATAATGGTAGTTTGTATGACAAAGGAAGAGAGGAGAGTAGCTGTTGGTGAAACTCTAATGCTTGTGACAATTCCCTGCCCTTGTTGCACGTACATTCTATAGGATTTTGTTGGGTTCAAAACACATAAGTAAAGCACAACGAAAGTTTAAAATTTTGTTCTTATTTACCCCAACAATTACTTCTGTTATGGTTATATGACAATAAAAAACCTGTAACATAAAACATGAACACTTACATGTTGTATTATCTGAAATCTTTATCAAATGTGGGTTCGCACGCGAAAGCCCTTTCGATTGCAAGCTCCAAACTTCAATGTATTTCTCCTTTGGAAAGCTAGGAAATCCGGCAGAGGTTCGAGAGAGAGTTTTGATTCTAAGTCTCTAAAACTTAGAATAATAATATGAAATTAAGTGTATTGAATAATGAAGTGAAAGTCTGTATTTATAGGTGAAAAATTAGGTCAAACCAGATTAGGGTTTGACCTTGGGCCTAGCCCAAAAATCGAGACAGATTAGGTCATTAGCGTCGCGGCCCTATGGTGTGGGCACCGAGCGCTTGACGTGGCCCTACACCGTCTCGATTTATTTTTCGCACATTCTTAATTAAATTCAAAATCCAATTTTGACTTAATTAAAACAATCATTATTCATTTAAATATCTCGATTCTAAATCGAATATTTAATACTCTCAATACATCCTTAGAACGAAAAGACAGTCAACATAGTGTGACCCTACATGCCTTCACATATCGACATTAATCAAATTAAGGTCTACGCGGAACTCCTAGACGGCGCCACAAGACGAACTCAGCATGTGAAGTACGTTTACACGAATCCAGTAAACTTAACCTCTATGTGGTAAGATAAAATTCTTTCATTCACGACACACCCGATCAAGCTTAGGATTTGTCAAGTGTCTATCCAAATGGCTTAATCATTGTATCTCATCTATATTAATTGACAACTAGACCATATTCTAAATATGTCTATTGTGTTAGCCAACGACTTAGTCAACCTAATATCACTGAGAATCTGAGTGTTCTCTCGAATATACATTCGAGGATGAAATCCTAATCTTGGCTCATCTACCACCTTTAATCCACATCATAATATACCCAATACAAGTCATATCTCAACCTATAAGGCATTTGAGTTTAGGACAGGATCAAAGTATATTACTTTGTAGACAAGGTGCGTATTGACCTCAAGTCTAAGGACTTCTATCTCCCACACGCTGATCATACCTTAAACAAGTATAACAAACAATATATCAACAGGGTATATCAATACTTCCAAAGTATCCATGTGTCCATCACGAGTAGTCATTACTCGTAGCAGGTGAGACATAGTACATCCTCTAAGGATGTGATGCAGACCACATGTCGACTTATCACAAATCATCGATATCTCATTCTCAATGATCATTAGTCGAGACTATTTTAAGAATTATGTTATAATATTAATATATCACACTATTAATAACAGTGTAACCTCCAGGGATGCATATTATAAAATATTATAAACAATCAATTAATAATTCAATAATTGCAAATGCCAAAATATTAATCTCCATTAATAATAATACGAATGTATATAAAGTACATTTGTCCTAATACATATTTTCTCTCCCACAACAGGCTTACATACTATTCCAAATTCTGACAGTTAGTGATGGTATATTGTAGTGTCACAAAAGCATCATCTACAAGTATAAGCCAGAAAACCAACAAAACATCCTGCAGTCTGGTACAATTACCTTTGAGATAGATGAAAAGGGAAGGAGGGGAGAATATGCTCATGAAAACACTTTTGGAGCAAAAACTTAATGCAAGTCAATAAAAGACATTCTCAAATTCAAAGAGATTCCAAGAATGTATATTGTGTCACCAAGTTTCACTGGAAGTTCCCAGATTTCTTATGACATTAACACTCTTCTTCCACAAGAATCGTTGATCCATTGCCAACTCCAAAATCAATCAAGGATGCCATATCATCATCAAGCAATGTTGGTAATGGGGAACCCTGAGAAGTCCAAAAAAGCTTCTGAACATAAATTCACAGAGCTTTAACACTGATAAATCTGCAGTGACTATCATCAAAATATATTAAACAGTTTGGTTGTGGAAATTTAAAGGAACTACGATAGTACAATTATCTTTATTTTTTAAATGTGGTCCGGGGCAGCTTAAGTGCACCTCAACTATTCCACCGGGTACCTGCTACCTTTCACCAACACATGTACCGGATAACTCTGCCAGCCAAAGGCTTAGGCAGACAGAAAAAAATCACCTAGTGTTTTTCTCTCTACTGAGATTTGAACCTTGGTCTCCCATGGTTTTCATCCCAATTCATTGACTACTAGGCAGCACTTTGAGTGCAAGAAACCACAAATAATCTATTTTAGAAATCTAAGTGACTAATACGTACCTCTTCTTGAAGAAACAACTTCGGTTTAACAGATTTTATCTTGAAGAAACTCTCACATAGGATTTTCAGCTTGCCAACCTGAATTGAACAGAGAGATGAGTAGAAACCTTAAATCATAGAGGAATTCGAATGCTTGTCTAGTAAATGAAAAAGATCATACTGTTGTTGTCGCAGGCAGCTTTTTAGTCAATGGGGCCTTTTCACCAATTGATGCTGCAACACACTTCAGGGTAATAGCTGTACAAAGGCGAGCATAAGTGGTAAGAGCATTTTCATGAATCAGTTTATGAATTCTAATTTGGAGAAGTTTAGAGTTGATAGCCCATACAAATGAGGCTCGATGACAATTTTTGTGGACCCGTTGCGCCACTTGCAGCCTTTTCATCCTCAATCCCATGAAATTTTTTCAGCTCTGCAAATCTGCACCAATTAACACATACTTAAAGTGCTAGTAGGGCTCCTAGTCGATACTCTTAGTTACTTGAGAAACAAAAGGATACTAAAGTAAATTTAGTTATCAGATGAGTATAAGTTCTATGCATTGGCGGTGTAAAAAAAATCAATATCAAGTCATTTAAACGGCAACCGTAGGTAAATTTTATATAAAACATTAATTGGTAATCTTAAGAAAAGGGAAACAATCTTCTATAAAAGGTCAAAATACACTGATCGTGTAAAAGTTGTTAACATTGTTAGTGCATATAACTTAAAAATAAGAGTAAATAAGAAAAACAGAGGAACATGTTTAGGTATTTATTTTTCAATGGTACTGAAATTTTCTACAAAACATCCTCGAAACAATTTGTACCAATGACACGAGCTAACATTTGCCCAGAGACCAAATATACCAAATGCTGGCTTCTTGATATACTACTACAACAACATACCCAGTGTAATTCCACAGGTGGGGTCTGGGGAGGGTACCTCGTGCAGGTAGAGAGGCAGTTTCTGATAGACCCTCAGCTTCAAGTTTCTTGATATACTAGCCATATCAAAAATATTTGAAGATCTATTTACGTCATAAACAAATAAGTACCTGGGGTGAAGCTTCTTAATTTCCTCTGGATTATTGTGGCATTTAGACATGACCAAACGGACATACCTGCAAAAGGATTTCAAACTCTATTATCTGAACAATGACCACTAAACTCTAGTACAGTGCCTCAAGTTAGTGTATTTTCCCAAAGAATCAATCAGCATCAACGTAAAAAACACTAGCCTCATCCCACCAATGCTTGCAAACAAAAAGGGGGGAAAATATCAAAACAAGTTAAGATTATCACAATAACCAACAAATAATATGTCTCAAGATTTGTGAAGTTCAAACAATACATATAAAAAACTACCTTAAATGAGGCAATGGGATTAGCTTTTCATCTCACAGTATGATGTACAACAGATATACTAGACTTCTCAAAGAACAGCCGATGTGTAGGATTAAGAGAAAGAAGAATAAGAACTTCCCTTTCTTTTTTTGGCTTCTGTTTAGAAGTTTCCATAATTTCAATAAATAACTCAAATAAAATTTTAAGTTAAACTTTAATACATGGACTGAACACTTTTTCGCTACATATTGGGTACTCGGTAAGTATATTTCAAACACGAAGAGACTAAAATAGGCTTTATTCCCCAACCCCTCCCAAAAACGAAAAAAAAAAAGGACAAAAAGAAACGAGGGACTAATGATAACGAAGATATGTTAAAGCATGGTTCTCAACAATAAACCAGTTATATGTATTTATGATTATTCATCAGACGATATAAGTGAAGCTAAAGAATATGATAAGTTTTAAGATAAGAGAACAGACAGCAAGAATGGTAATTAATAGAAGTAAGATTTCTAGATGCATGGGTAAATAATAATATGATCTAGATGTAATCACTCTGATTAATTAGCACATGCTACATAAGAAAGAGAGAACATACCGAATTTCAGATTCCTTCCTCTCTCGAGGACTAACCTGAATGAAATAGAAGGAACGAAAGACTTGAGCAACTTCAAATGCTTGAAAATGAGCAAATAGAATATGAGGAATTAACCTGGCTTCCATTTAAAATTTGAACTTTTGCAAGGCGAGCAATCAAAACAAACCGGGGCACACCACCTTTCCCTGGATCTGCTATTGGATTCTCAGAAAGCCTTATATCCTATAAAAAAATTTGACCAAATAACATGAATTTAAAACAAGATCCTGGGGCTTGTAGTGAGTTAAATTTTCTGGGTGCTACACTTGTATATATAGCAGGGAAGTAAATTGTGGATTACTGCAGTTAGCAATCCTATGGTCTTTAGTGATAAAAGAACTTCGACAACAGAAGAGAATAATGGGACTTCATTTTCTTCCTTCCAGTGAAAAGAATTGCACATACCCATCCCCTTCTGACACGTCAAGTTACAGTTAGCTCTTTCCATTATGTTATACCAAATAGACCAATGCAAGGTCTTATGCAGTTAGAAATTTTGAACATCTTTTGGCAACTGTAGTATCTCTAGAATAGTTGTCTTTGGGAAGAAATACTATCTCCAGAATAATTTTTAGTCGACGGTGATATTCTTTTAAAATTTCTTTAATTTATTTGTTCGACTATAGTTATTCCTAATAAATACCCACTCAAGATTCAAACGCTTCAAGAAGAACCTTGAATGTTGGAGGGAGGTGAAATAAAGTAGCACAAACTACAATGTGAAAGACAGAACCATAGCTCAAATTAGTGACAACACTACATCTTAAACATGGCTATAGCTTTAAAAGCTAAGCTTGCACTTAGCTCATTGAGACTTATTGATGGAAAAACTATTTTTATTGTACCAATCCAAGAATTGTCTCAAATAGAAGTACACAAAAGTCAGCTACTAATACAATAAAAAAGCTACCCTGGTTTATAGTTCTCACAAATCCATAATAAATGCAAAGAGAATGGCTTGTCCCTCGAGTAAAATGTAAAGTTCTAAATTACAAGAACCATTGGGATAATCCAATGGAAATGCCGTGATTACCATACCAGTAACGTGTTCTGGAAGATATTGGAGGATAGAGAAAAAGATACACATGTAGTGGTTGCATAATTTCAAGGTATGCGTCTAATGTGTAGCACTATAATATTTAGATCACTTCATAAGCAGCTCCAACACCAAAATTTAGATCAAACACCAGTTCATTACATTTGATTTCTAGATAAGAGTTTAACCTATAATAACAAATCATTATCTAAATAATTCATATAAACTTTGGCATCAAATCAAATGGTCTGTACTATACAAAAATCTTACCAACAAATTAGGAAAAAGATTAAGAGTATCAATAGAAGCAAGATCTTCAATTTTGTTCCCACCTGTAAATGCAACAAGTAACCTACCAGTTAAATCTCAAATAAATATCCTGGATTAATGTTGGTTCTAGAAAGAGTTGTAGTATTACCCACAAGAAGGCAACGAAGATTCTGGAAAGGCCTAAAGCTTTCCCCAAGAAGTTCATGACTGTTGGGTTGTTCAGATGATGAATTATGATCAGGGTGCCAGATATGACTGATACAGTTGTTCTTCAGAAAGAGCTGTTCCAATCTGAATGCAAGACGGCAAACTAAAATCTTAATGAGAAGCAACATAACAGTAATGTGTTTGACGAGGACATTAATTTGCAACACCTTTTTAACTGTGACAGCTTCAAGATTTCATCCCAGGTGGCTATGAAGTTATTCTCCAAATTGAGAAGACGAAGAGAGTCAAATCCATGAACAATATCTGACGATAATGGCTGGAAAAGAAAAAGGAAATCTTTTAGCAATCAGTGAATAATTTATAGATCATTTTTTATAACCGTGGTCTCCCGGCCAACTTGTGCGCACCTCGACTAATTCCACGGGGTACCTGCTAGCTTCCACCAACACAAGTACGAGGTAACTCTATCAATAAACGCTTGGACAAATGAGAAAAATTACCTAGTATTTTTGCCTCCGCTAGGATTTGAACCTAAGACCTCATGGTTCTCAACCCACTTCATTGACCACTAGGCCGCTATATAATTTATAAATCATATGGAAAGCTCATTTAGTACTCTATTGGTTACAGATATGAGACATGAGAGTAGTAGAAATATATTGTTTTTGATGTCAGTTACTAGGAAATGAAGTATGATCATTGATCAGCAGTTAAGTCAGAGGATAGAGCTAGTAGGAACTTTCAAACAATATATATGCCTTTCATCTAAAAGTTTAAAAATGTTGCTCTGGTAATTCTGGAACCGACATTTCTCTAGACATAATCTGTTAAATTGGTTTCAACCCGGTTAAATGTTCTCCGCCCTAATGGATGAATGCAGTAGCAAACTTCATGACCCAATTTCATGTGGCGAACAAAACTAAGTAATTACTTGTTATTACATGCAGAATCTCATAAAAACCTGAGTGGTCAATACGAGAGTCGAGATATATGGATTTTCCTTTTCAACTATAAGAAATGGCATAACAATACTAAATTTGGCATTCAATCTGGAATATTTGATTGTGTATCCCACAATCATCTTGTGACCATCGGTAAGAGCACCTCCCCGAAATCCTCTAATGACCAGTAGTAATCCTCTATCTCACATATGATCCATTCCCTCATAGGAAAAGATGATGATCCAGGTACAAAACTAAAAGCAAAAGCAAAGAATGGAGTCACAACAAAGTTTCTGCTAGATAACAGATGAATCATCTTGCAAACTAATGGGCTTCAAATCACAACTTTCTTTTCAATAGTTCCTTTAGTTTTTGTACCAGCTTCTCTAGCATGCTTAAACATATATCAGTGAAATTTGAAAGATTTTTACTGGCTAGTGATCTAACACTTGCTTGTTTTGTTTTGTGACAAATTACCCTGTCTAAGGGAGAGAAGATCACAAAAGATACCAAAAAGTTGAAAAGATAATGGCATGAGAGCTATTTATCTTCAGTAAAGAAGAACTAACAAAACTTGTGGATAAAATTTGAGATTCAACTGCCAATAACTGTAATAAGGGAAAACACACCGTTATTCCTCTCAGTTTGTTTCCCATCAGATGGAGCTCTTCAACAAGAGGGAGAGAGTCTTTAAGCATTTCGACCTGCCAAATGAAATACCACTTAATATATGATCAAGTTAAACGGAAGAAGACATCAATAAGGTTGCTCTCACCTGTTTCCAGCTTATACCAGTGTGGTTCAAAACAACAACTTTGATGTGATTTAGCAGGGGCATCCCACTTAGATCGTGAGACATAATGTTGTATGATAAGTTCAGAGTTACAAGAGCTGGTAACTCTTTACAGATTGCAGCAATTTCCTGCGAAGTTATGCTTGCTCAGCTAAACAGTATTTTTAGAATAGAGAGGGCAAAAGCATGAGTACCACAGTTCTGCATAGGCCAATGCACAAAAATGAATGAACACAGAGTCCTGCAACTAATGATATGAGTACTCTTTTCGACTTTGATTCTCTACATTCTGCAGTTCAACTAAGTATTATGACCAAAAAGTTGGACTCAAATGCTTTCTCGAGACCAAGTCAAAGTTGAATTGACCCTTTTAGAGTTGAAAATCCAATATATCTAATAAAAAGAAATTCCGAATGGAAAGGTGTATGGAAAAGGAAATCAGCACGGACACAATCTTTGCCTCTCCTTCCATGTTGATATCTAAACTTCAACCCAGTTCACATGACAAGTTTTCAGTCTAATGTTCAAGACACTTAAATCCACCAGACCTGTAAAACAATTCAGTTTTCTGATGCAATTCACCTTTTTTACTACTTGTCAAAAAAGTTCATCTTCTATGAAGAGTATGTCATGTGGTCATATTAACTTCTTAATCTACGCCCAAAATCAAACTATATCACCACAAAATTGGACATGGTAAAAATCATCACGTCGCATAACCAGTCAACAGGTAGAGAGTGCTTCAGAAAAGGATATGGTTACAATCTGCAATATGCTAAAATTACACAACCAAACAGAATAGGATCCAATTTCACTCAGAGAAGCAATGCATTACCCTCCAATCAGAAAGCAGGTTTCCAGTCAAATCAAGTTCCTTTAATCCTGCAACAAAGGCGTGTAAAGTTCAGATAAAAGATTGCTTCCTGTTACAAAAGCTCACAAGGCTGAATCATGAAACTGAACAAACTAATATGTAAGCAAATGTTAGTAGATAGGAAGTAACAACAAAAAGGCAACAAAAACTATGCACCTCAATCTCTAACTAGTTAGGGTCAGCTATGAATCCTCAATATCGATTTGCACACGTTGCATTCCAACACTCAAACACTTTTTTTTTTAGATTTGATCCAGGGTCACAGCTGAGGGAAGCAGCGGCTTCAACCAGTGCACCCAGTCCAATTTTTAAGACAAATTAAGGGTCCATTTGCACATGTTGCATTCCAACACTCAAAAACTTGTCTTCTAAGACAATTTTTTTTGATAAAGGTAACAACTTGTATTCATATCCAAAAGCAGCAACTGAAGAGTGCTGAAAGGTTAATGACACGCTCATAAAAGGAGCCATGAGGAAACTGTCAAAAGCTAGTCTTAAACTAGTCAGGCTGTATATTACAATTTGCCTATAAAATCTATCAAATCCCCCAGTAAATTCTGTTTACGCCAAAAATATAAGAGACACAATTCATCCTAAATTTATGGATGGAGTTGTTTTTGTCTTCAAAAAGTCTTAAGTTTCTCTCTTTCCAGGCTATCCACCAAATGCAAGCAGGGATTAGCTTCCGCCAGTTCTCTTCTCCATTTCTGTTGCCTATCCCTTGCCAACTGTTGAGTAGTTCAAAAGTAGTTTTAAGCATGACCCAGCTAACACCAAGAATACTAAAGAACATGTACCACAGATTTGCAGTTGTCTTACAATGAATGAAAAGGTGGTCATTTGTTTCCACATCTAATCCACAAAGTAGACATCTTGAGCAAATCTGAAAACCTCTTCTTTGTAGCCTTTCATGTGTTAGGCATGCTTCCCTAACAACTAACCAAGCAAAGCAGGAGACCTTTAGGGGGATCTCGATTTTCCAAATGAGTTTCCAAGGCCACTCCACTGTGATGGAGGTTCTATGATTATAATTCCAGTAGACAGACTTACAGTGAACAAACCATTACTATTCAGCATCCATTTGGTTTGTCTGGTATATCTGGGGTGATCTTGAAAGGTTCCAAAGTTTGTAATAGCTCAGCTACTCTGTCAATCTCCCAATCATTTAGTGCTCTCCTGAATAGCATATTCCATCCTTGATAGTCCCATACCTGGTTGATCTTGACTTGTTGTCGAAGGCTAATGGGGTACAGATCATGGAAAAGGCTCTTCAAAGAAATCTGACATGTCCATGCATCATCCCGGAAAGCAGCTTTTTGGCCATTGCCAATTTCGATGCAAATGTTACTGTTGAAAATTGGCCAGTAGTTCCTGATGGTTCTCCAGGTACTAGTCCCATAAGGGGATGTGACGAGTAATGAATCCTCTCCATAATGTAATGTCTTCAAAACTGAATCTCCATAGCCATTTTTGAAGTAAACTCTGATTGTGAAAACTGAGATTCCTGATACCCAGACCTCCTTGTTTCTTGCTGAGAATTAAAATTTTCCCATTTTACTAAATTCATGCTTCTTTTGTCTTTTTGCAGAAATGTGAGGTAAGGCTGCGTACAATAGACCCTTGTGGTCCGGCCTTTCCCCGGACCCCGCGCATAGCGGGAGCCTAGTGCACCGGGCTGCCCTTTTTTTATGCTTCTTTTGTCTTTGTTGCCTTGCCACAAAAAGTTTGATGTATATAAGGAGAGGTGAGTGAGGGTGAGTTGATCGGACTTTGGTTGGAAACGGATTGACACGAAAATGGGGGCGAGTGGAGGTTGTCGGGTGGGACGTTTTTGTCGGGCAGTGGGTGTTTGGAGGGGTACACGGGTAGTTTAGGATGGAAGTGGGCTAAGGCATTTTGTGGGGTTGTTCTAGACGAGTTGAGGGTTGTATTGGTGGTCGGTGTGGGATGGTTGGATGATGGTAGGGTGGCGGAAACTGGCTGGAACAGTGAGGATATCGGTAAGGGGTGTTTTGTGGACTGTTTGATGTTGTCGGGGTTGGACGGATATGTATGGGTGGTTTCAGTTAATGGCCTTTGGTGTGGGTGTTTGGGAAGTGTTATGGTGTATGATGGTGAAATGAATAGGGTTGTTTGCACAAGGAATGGACACGAGGTTGCTAAGTGCAAGCCCGGGTACAAACCAAGTGAGGGTCGGTCGAAATAGACAAGGATAGAGACGCGAGGTTGCAATGAGCAAGCTCGAGTCGACACCAAGTGAGGTAGGCCAATTGGACAAGGATTTGACCGAGGTTGCTAAGTACAAGCTCGAGAACAAACCAAGTGAGGGAGGCCGATGACTTTGTGATAGTAACCGGATAGACCCTTGGCTTGGGTTTGGTTGGATCACAAAAGTTCCAACTTCAACTTGCACCGAGGAGAACATTAGTTTGGGTTTAGCTAGATCACAAAAGTTCTAACTAGACTTGCACCAAGGGGTTGACCCACAAAAGGATCGAGGTTTGGACCACAAAAGGACCAACTAAGATAAACAACACAAAAGTTGAGTAACTTAGCAAATGAGTAAAACTCAAATATTTTTCATAAATCTTCCACACATTTTTTACATCAACTTCATGCCCTATTTATACTAATACTTAGACCATTCTAGAGACAACTAAATAGACAAAAACTTGAACAACTTTCGGCCAAAGGGAAGTGGTTCGGCCAACTCTTGATGTTCTCTAGGCCACTCTTTTTTGACTTCCATGTATATGAGTGCATGAACTTAGGCCATTCACGAATCATCCCCTTGGAATACATTTGGAAGCTTTCATCTCTAGCATGTACCTTGGCCGAATGGAAAGGGGAAATGCTTGGCCAACCCTTCATGTTCCCTAGGCCATTCTTGGTGTCTTCTATGTAGCCAAGTACATGAACTAGTTAGTTCATGAATTATCTCCTTGGAAGCTTCTTCTTCTAGATGGTTCTTAGCCCCTTGTCACCCTATTCTATTACACATCACATTAACTATGTCCTAAGGAGAGCTAGTAGTTAAGCTAAGAATTAAATAAGCTAAAAGAAAAATGGTCTCGGACAAGACCTACATAAAGGCCGAAAATAAACATGCTCTTTCTTGGATCTTCACGTCCAATCTTCAATTCCACTCCACAATCCATTCCATATTAAGCATATCAACGTATGGCGGACGGCAATCTTTGGCACTCTTCGCAAGTCACCTCGTGGCTCATGTTGGGAGAGTAGGCTCGTGGCCTTTCTTTCATCAAAGTCTCTCCTCAATTTGTCTAATCTGTCCTCTACACTTTTGGGGATGGGGAACAAACCCATCATATAGGTGTGGAGGGCATCAAGGACTGAACTGATAAGAGTTACTCTGCCACCTAGAGATAGGTACCGGTGTTTTCACCTTGCAGGCTTCTTGTCGCATCTCTCAATCACCTCGTTCCAAATCTCTATGGATTTGCTCTTTGCACCAAATGGCATACCTAAGTAGATTGTTGGGAGTGATCCCAATTGGCAGCCAAGGATCATAGCTGGTGTAGGAAGGTCAGCTACCTGATTGACAGGAAAAAGGCAACTTCTCCGAGAGAACTTCAAAAATGGTGAGAATGGCTCTGAGATGTCTGATTTGTTCCACTTCTGCTTCACAAAAAACTAGAGACTCGTCTGCATAAAGCAGATGTGTAATCTCCATGTTGATGCCAAGGTTGTTTGTAATTCCAAAGCCTTTGATCCAGTTGTTTGTATTGGCAATTCTGAGCATATGATTGAGTCCTTCCATGGCTAGGACAACAAGAAAATGGGACAAGGCCTTAGTCCTCTGCTAGAGTGAAAAAAACCTTCGAGGCTTCCATTAATTAAGACTGAGAACTTTACAGTTGAAATGCAAAAAAATATCCAATTCCTCCATTTTTCTCCCAACCCCATATCAATCAAAACCTTCAGAAGAAGGACCAACTGACATGGTCGAAAGCCTTTACTACATCAAGCTTACATAGAATACCAGGAACCTTTTGTTTGATCCGGGAATCAACCAATTCATTGGCTAACAAAGCTGCATCCATAATCTGCCTCCCTTTAATGAATGTTATTTGGTAGTCATTGACAAGCTTACCCATGACAACCTTTCACTGACGAGTTTTGAGATGATCTTGTATACTCCTATTAAGCTTATAGGTCTATAATCCTTTAATTCTTCTACTCCATATTTCTTTGGGATCAAAGCAATGAAAGTGGCATTTAAAGACTTCTCAAAGTACTCATTCTGGTGAAAATTGTGGATTGTCTGCATCATGTCATCTCTGATTGTGCCCCAACAAGCTTTGAAGAAACCCATTGTAAAGCCATTTGGGCTTGGGGCCTTGTCTGTAGCACTTTGTTTAATTATCTAAATCACTTCAGCTTCATAAAAGGGCCTTTGCAGCCAATCTTGTTCTTCTTGAGTGATCCTGAGACAACCTATGTAGTCAAAATTTGGCCTCCATGATTCTGTTTCAGAGTATAATTGCTTGTAGAAATCCACCACGGCTTTTTAAATATTGTCAAGTTCCAAGACCTCTTCACCTCTAACAATCCGTCTGTCAATAGTGTTACACCTCTTGTGAGCTGTTGTCATTCTCTGAAAAATATTACTCCCCGTTCCAAAAAGATTGGCCTACTTTCCTTATTGGTTTGTCCCAAAAAGATTGGCTCCTTTCTATATTTAGAAACAATTTAACTTTATGATATCATTTACAACCTTGTGAGAGGTTGGCTATGAACGGGTTCAGGAGGGGTAGAGGTAGGCCGAAGAAGTATTGGGAAGAGGTAATTAGACAGAATATGGCGCAGGTGCAACTTACTGAGGACATGACCTTAGATAGGGGGTTGTGGAGGACACGAATTAGGGTAGTAGGTAGTTGAGCGTAGTCCTACTTGAGCTTACAAACTGATAGTGTAGTGCTATTATTGTAGGCCTGCTTAGCATATCATACTAGTAGGCGCAGTATTGCTTTATAGTCCCCTGTCGTTTGATTTTTGTTGCTATGTGTTCTTCAGTATACTTTGTTTATCTTATTTACCTGTGTTAGTTACTGCTTGTTTTTTTTTTTCAAAATGCGCTATCATGGCTTTTTCGCTCTTTTTATCATCATTTTCATACTGCTTTAAACTTCTTGTCCGGGTATGACTGTTTATCGTGCTTTGCTTGTGCTTTGTCTTGAGCCAAGGGTCTTTCGGAGACGGTCCTCTACCTACCAAGGTAGAGGTAAGGTCTGCGTATACTCTACCATCCCCAGACCCCACGTTGTGGGATTTCACTGGGTATGTTGTGATGTTGAGATCATTTACAACCACATATATTTAAAATTTGTTTTGGACCACACATTTCAAAAGTCTTCATTTATTTCTTAAACTTTGTGTCAAGTCAAACTAGGCTAATCTTTTTGGGGCGGAGGGAGTAGTATTTTTGTCACCTTGTTTCAGCCACAATACCCTTGATTTTTGTCTCCAACTGTCTTCTTCCTTGTTAGCCAATTCTTCCGCTTCAACTAAAACAGTTGCCCTAATCATTATCTCCTCTTCATTTAGTTCCCTGTTGTCTTGAGAGTGATCCAGTTCAGCCAATTCATTTAGGAGGCTGTTTTCCTGTTGAGCAGGTCACTAAAATTGGATTTGCTCCATTCTTTAAGCTTACCCTTCAAAAGTTTAAGTTTTGTGCTGAATACATGGTCTAGGCGGCCATGTACCACAAAGTCTGACCACCATAACTGGATCAAATCAGTAAAACCTTCCAGCTTAAGCTTAAGGGTTCTCTAATCTCTAGTCTCTACCACTAGAAATTCTCGTTATGTTTTATTGATATATAAATCTAAACACTCCTGCCAACACGTCACCTAATTTAACTGTACCAACATGCTAACCTTTAATCCTGATTAGTTTTTTTTTTGGATAGACTACTTCCTTGCTTTCAGTTCACTAGGTCATGTTCAATTTCACAAGTATTGAATGTATTTGCAATTTTACACCGTTGTAGACTTTTAGTAGTAGTCTGTAGACTTAACAACTTCAAAATATGCAAGGCAAATAAATACCGCAGGAAGCAAGACTACTACCTCAATATTGCCACAACTACGACCTGTATATGTTTGGTTGCATTCCCATGTTCAGATAATAAAAACAAGAAAAGTTCAGTAGTATTCATTAGTATCTTGGTCATATTGCTTAAACGATTGATTAATTAGCACATATAATCGTTACAAACTTTGCTAGATTAGACCTAATTTTTCAACCTCTCAGCGCTCAATAGCCTTTCCTTCCAAATTGCATGCTCTACTGATTTTCAAACCTATATCACTAAGACCTGATGCAATAGACACCTAAAAACCCTAGACAAAACTGATCAACATTAGGAAATCCTAGTTCCTGGTTCTTTCAACCCTTCAACTCTCTACTGTCTTATCCTTGATCACCCAACCCAACCTTTCACCTTAGCAAGACTTACTCCATTCACCAGCAATGTTCTCATATATTTTTAATACGATTGGTCCTGAATCTTAAAGATCACATCCATTTAAGGAAAAAGAATGACTGAGGTTTGGAAATTAATCAAATAATGATACTCTGCAAATGAATGCTACTCAACTACAAATGCAAAAACAAGCCTTCCATCCAGATAAGAACCCAAATGCTATCATCCTCAATGGGAAAGTTGAGTTGTGTTACTCAAATGCAGGTATTCAATAAAGAACTCGAAGTTTGAGTGCTGATTCAGGAGTTATTAACTCGAGAAGAACAGCTCGATAGAATAGAAAGACTTAGGATAGAAGTAGAGTAGAGAAGAATGTAATACCTGTGTATTCGTGAATGAATCAATGTAATACAATGCCTTGTATCTACTGAATACAATAGAAAATATCTTCTAACTAATTCGAGTAATTGACAGCTACTTTAACCGACTACTAACAAACTTGAAACTGCCTAACTAACTGGCTGACGTGGCCAACTAAATTTGAATACTAACTACTTCGACCGCTTCTCTTCTTAGCTGCATTTTCTGATATCAATATTCCCATTCCAAAAGAGATCCTTCTCCTCGAGGATCAAACTGAGGAAATCTAATCTTGAGGGCATTGTAGTACTCCCATGTAGCATCATCAGCAGTAAAGGTTTCCACTGAACCAAGACCTGAGCAACAACCTTGTTGCCTTTCTTAACCACCCTCCTTTGAAGAATAGCTTCCGGATCAGGACAATGTGGATGAGCAATGTCAATTTTAGGAGGATAAGTGATCTGAGTAGGCACTTCATGACACCTTTTGAGTAATGAAACATGAACAGTGGGATGTATCTTCACAGATTCTGGAAATAGAAGTGTATAAGCTACAAGACCCACTCTCTTTATGACCTGAAATGGACCATAGTACTTAGCAGATAGCTTGTGGAAAGACTGATTTGTAACAGTCTTTTGCCTGTGGCTGGATCTTAAAGTACACCCAATCACCAACATCAAAATTCACGTCACTTCTATGAGCATCAGCATGTTGCTTCATCCTCAAATGAGCTCTTAACAAGTGATGTTTGAGCAACTGCAACTTCATTTCTCTGTTAAGTAGTGTGTGATCCACTTCTGCAGAAGCAGACTTCCCTGGCAAATATGGCAAGTGCAAGGGAGGAGGTCTACCATAAAGAGCTTCATAAGGTGTTGTATGTATAGCAGTGATAGGAAGTGTTGTACCAATACTCAGCCATAGCTAAACAAGAAAATCAATCAGTAGCATCCTCATTACAGAAGCATCTTAGATAATTTCCAGGCACCTATTCAACACTTCAGTCTGTCCATCAGACTGGGGATGATAAGCTGAAGAAGTGTACAATTGAACTCCTTGCAGTGTGAACAATTCTTGCCAAAAAGAACGCAGAAACACAACATCTCTGTCAGTAGTTACAGAATCAGGTAACCCATGCAATCTCACAATAACATCCATGAACTCCTTAGCCACAGATTGTGCAGTGTAAGGGTGTTTCAATGGGATGAAATGGCCATACTTACTCAGTCTATCCACCACCACCAAAATGACCTCAAAAACCTTTGGATTTGGGCAATCCATAAATAAAATCCATACTTATTTGTGACCACACAACATCTGGTATTGGAAAGAGTTGTAACAACCCAAGATAAGCTGCCAAATCAGACTTGTTCTTCTGACAAGTGTCACACCTTAATAAAAATTCCTTGACGTCAGATCGGATGCCCTTCCAGTAGAACAATGTTAATAGCCTCTTCAAAGTTGCTTCCATACCAGAATGACCCCCTTGAGGAGATGAATGCCAAATACCAATAATTTCCTTTCTCAAGGACAAATTTCTTCCCACCGCTAGTTTGCCTTTCCTCCTAAGTTGATGCTGATGCCAAGTATACTGTTTGTGAGAACCAGCATTTGTCTGCAATTGTTGAATCAAAGACTTCAATTCAACATCTGAGTCCCTACTATCTGATATAGCCTGTAGCAGTCAATGTTAGTAGTAGAAATTACCAAGGACATCAACTCAGCACCAGTCACTCTTGAAAGTGCATCAGCCACTTTGTTTTCCACCCCTTGCTTGTACTCAATTGTATAGTCAAATGGCATCAAAAGCCATGACAATTGAGAGCTGGCATGTAACTTTGCTCCATCAAGAACTTCAAAGCTTTTTGGTCAGTTCTAATAATGAAATTTTGACGAAGCAAATATTGAGACCACTTAATTACAGCTAGGACAATAGTCAACAATTCTCTGTCATAAACAGACATTGCAGCATGTCTTGGGGACAAGGCCTTACTAATAAAGGAAATGGGGTGCCCTTTATGCATTAAAACAGCCCCTATACCATAGCCACTTGCATCAGTCTCCACAATAAAGACCTTGTTTGCATCTGGTAATGCTAATACAGGAGCTTGAGTAAGCATCACCTTCAATTTTTCAAAAGCAACAGTTGCAGCATCTGACTACTTGAACTTATCCTTCTTCAGTAAATCAGTTAGTGGCTTGCTAATGACTCCAAATCCTTATATGAACCTCCTGTAATAACCAGCTAGCCCCAAGAAACCCCTCAGCTGTTTAATGGTAGTAGGAATAGGCCATTTTCCGGCTGCTTCAATCTTCTGAGGGTCAGTGGATACCCCCTCCTGAGTAATAAAGTGGCCCAAATACTCTATCCTTTGAACCCCAAAGAAACACTTACTTAGCAAACAGTTGATGTTGCTGCATCTCCTTAAACACAGATCTGAGATGTTCTAAATGATCATCCATATACTGGCTATTTATCAATATATCATCAAAGAATACCAATACAAACTTCCTAAGAAAATCATGAAAAACAGTGTTCATGAAACCTTGAAATGTTGCAGGAGCATTTGAAAGGCCAGAGGGCATGAGCAAATATTCAAAATGCCCTGAATGAGTTCTAAAAGCTGTTTTTGGCACATCCTCTACTGCCATTCTCAGTTGATGATAACCTGATCTAATGTCAATCTTAGAAAAGATTTTTGAACCCCCCAACTCATTAAGTCTGCCTTCCACAATAGGAATTGGAAACTTATTCTTCACAGTGGACTTATTGAGGTCTCTATAGTCTACACACATGATCCAAGACTCATCCTTCCCTACTAGAACAACAGGAGAAGCAAAAGGAATGCAACTAGGTTGAATAATTCCCTGATCCAATATCTGTTGAACCATTTTTTCAATGATGTCCTTCTTAACATAAGGATACCTGTATGGCCTCTTGTTTACAGGTTCAGTACCACTTTTCAACACAATTCTATGGTCAAAAACTCCTCCGAATGGGGGAAGTTGTTTAGGCTCCTCAAACAGTTGCTTAAACTCATGTAACATGTTTAACAATCTAACATCAGTAGTTGAACTAGTTTTAGCTTCTAAAGCATATCATTGCTGTTCACTACTCATAGAGGGAACAACTTGTATCATGCATAATTCAGACTTGTATCCTGGTGTGGTGATTTGATTCCCAGATCCTCTAAGACAATGCCCCCTTCCCTTACACCAAAACTCCATAGTGAGCTTCCTGAAGTTCATCTTGATGTCCCCTAATGTTAGCAACCATTGCACCCCCAATACTATACTGCAAGATCCCAAAGGCAATAGCAAGAAATCAACCGAAAATTCTACCCCTTGCAGCAACCATGAAATAGTGCACATCTGATCCACCTTCATTGCATTACCATTAGTTGCAGACACCACAATTGGTAGAGTAGGTCTGATTTTACACCCTAGTTTCATAACTATAGTTGGGTCAATAAAATTGTGAGAATTTCCAATATCTATCAGAATGTGGAGTGGTTTCTTTGAATGGTACCCAGTCACCCTCATGGTTCTACATCCAAATGTCCCATTTAGAGCATGTACTGAGATCTCCATTTGCTCTAAAGTATGTGGTAATTCTAACTCTTGTTCCTCCAATTCTATTACTTCATCTTCACTTGGTTCCTCCACTACTGGTACCACTTCTTCCACCTCTAGCAGGTACAATTGCTTCAAATTCTTACTTTTATGACCAGGAAATGCAAGGTAAGGCTGCGTACAATAGACTCTTGTGGTCCGCCCTTTTCCGGACCACACGCATAGCGGGAGCTTAGTGCACCAGGCTGACCTTTTTTAACATATTTTTCATTACAAAAATAACAGTCCCTTGGCTCTTTTGTCATTTATTTCCTCCACACTAAATTTTTTCTAACTCCCTTATATGGCACTGAACTACCATAAGTTGGGGTTGGTAACAGTGGTGGTTTAGACTGAAATTTTAGATCTCCATACCTCCTGTTATTAGCCTGATGTGGGACTCCTGTGTCACCTTGCCTAATAGCTGCAAGATAAGTCCTTGTTGTCTTATAAATTTGAGGCAATGTCTGTGGATTGGTTAAGTTCACAGCCATGTTGAGTTCATGCTTCAACCCTCCAAGGAAACAGCTAATAGTATTTTCTTGAGACAAATTAACCCTTGTCAAATTTCTCTCAAAACAGCCTGATATTCCCTCACATTTCCAGTTTGTTTGATCTTCTTAATCTCCTCCATAGGATCATTATAATCCATTCCGAACCTTTCCACCAAAGCCATTACATACTCGGTCCATGATGGAGGTTGCAAGTACTGCCTGTACTTCATATAAGAAAGATGCCACTGGACTGCTTCCGCTTCAAATTGCATTGATGCAATTCCCGCCCTTTCCTCCATGGGAATATTATCCATGTGGAAGAATTGTTCAATTCTGAATAGCCACAATATAAGATCCTCCCCAGAAAATCTCAAAAACTCCAATTTCGACCACCTTGAAAACTGGGAAGTGTGATTTGTGAAATTGTTGGCACTCCTTTCCCTTTGTGCCCTTTCTTCACATAGTTGAACACCTTCAAATTGCCTCGAAGGTCCTTCAAACTGTCTTCCACCTTCAAATGGCCTAGCAGTTTCCGGCATTTCCTCCCTCACCATAGGAGATTTACCCCTCGAATTCACCACTGGATTCGCCAATTGTTCCTTCATCTCCATCACCACTTGATCAATCTTCTTTAATGTTGAAACTTCACCAGCTAGTGTGCCAATTCTGCTAACATCTTCTGCATCATTTTGCAAAGTTCACCGGAAGAACTCTCAGTTGCACAAGTTGATTTCGTCATTTTTTCCAAGGATTTGTTTGCTCCGATACCAATGTTACTCAAATGCAGGAATTCAATAAAGAACTCGAGGTTTGAGTGCTGATTCAGGAGTTATTAACTCGAGAAGAACATCTCGATAGAATAGAAAGACTTAGGATAGAAGTAGAGTAGAGAAGAATGCAATATCTGTCTATTCATGAATGAGTCAATGTAATACAATGCCTTATAGCTACTGAATACAATGGAAAATATCCTCTAACTAATTCGAGTAATTGACAGCTACTTTAACCGACTACTAACAAACTTGAAAATGCCTAACTAACTGGCTGACATGGCCAACTAACTTTGAATACTAACTACTTCGACCACTTCTCTTCTTAGCTGCATTTTCTGATATCAAGTTGCTCAGGCATATAAGCAACAACCTCGAGATCCTAAATTCAATTCCATCTACAGCACTCAGTGTAAACACATCTGCTCTAACCTTGGGGCATAGATTTACTCGACATCTGTGCTTGTGATTGTAGCAGGCTTGGACGTTGTAGCAGGCTCCCGATTGATTAGTATATGCGCACGCAAACTGGCCCGGCTAATTACCATTATTTAATTTTTTTATTTTTTAAAAGAACAAATACTACCATCTATTAATTCTTTCACCCAATCAAACGTCCACTTTTCAACTTTAATCCGTCCCAACACCATCCATTTTCCTAAGGAAAATTTAACAATACTTTACATAATACTCAAGGATATATTTGTCCATCCTCTACATTTCTCAAACATCTTTATCCCTTTCCTATCCTTGGTTCCGCGTCATATATTCAGCAATATGCAATTTCAACTCCCATTATAGGAGAAATTCTCTTTTTTTGGTAACATGAATAACATTATGTTAATAATAAAGTCTAGTACAAACAATTGATCTTCCTTGGATATGCAGATCCAGATGATCATTGCCAAAACAAGAGGAAATAATAATTAATGGGTGCGGCCCAAATTGAAGGGTTACTTGGAAGCCTCTCAAGACAGCACTGATTTCTGCAAAGGTATTTGTGGTGAAGGGGACACATACCCAAGCCTTCTCTACTTGGATTATTTTCGGCTGCTGCATCAGTATTGACACATCATACTTTGCATGGAACTCTTACTTTTTATGATTGTATCAAGTCAAACATGGAAACTCAATTTGGAATGACTGTAAGCTTTTGAAAAGATGGGCAGCCAACTATAAATGTGAAAGTTGACAGGAGAAACACTTCAGAAATAAAAGCCTACAACTCATATCTTCCTTCCTGGCCAAACCTTAATAATTCAGTAATCAGTACGATAAAAAAGAAGATAAGAAATTTTATAATCGACTTCCTAATAATTAAAGTCATAGACTTCAGTTAACAGAAAATGCAAGTAACGCATAAGTCGGAAATGACAGATTGAAGCTTTAAGATATGAAGGAACAATCATGTACTATTAGGAAAAACTAGGCATGTGGAGAAGTACATAATTACTTGGTATAGTCATATTGATATGACCTGGGGGTCCAGCTGAGCTAACCCCTAAATAAGCAAGTGATGCACTTGTCAACTCCTCAAATCGACTCAGCTTGTTTTGGATTTTATCTTTACCCAGCAGCTCAATAGATACCCTTTTGTTCGTCGCAGAAAGAACATACATCTCATCTGGAGCATAATGCAAAGGAAAAAAATTAAGTATACAGCTGTTCAAGAATGATGTCTTTGTTCAACAAGATAAGAAATGATCGCAAAGTTAAGGTAAAAGCAGGAGCCAAAGCCATTGACAATCATAGATTCCGAGCCCAAGAAACTAGCAACCCATGCTTCATTTAGTAGGTATAGTTGAGATACCGGGAGAGTGACTTCCTAGCTCCTATGCTTTCTGTAACTACACAGTCAGATGGGCTGACTTGTTCACTTTAACGAAACTATTTTAGTTTCGATTTAGACACTTGTAATCTTTCCTTAAAAGGGTTAAATCACATATCTTTCAGCGCATAACTTCTATTTTGCCAACAGAGTCTAAAAAGGCCACCCTTAAACCATTTAATTTTATTTTGATAGAAAAACATTTTTATTTTCTAAAACTAACGGGAACAAAAATAAAATACACATATGAAACACATTGAGAAGAAAGAACAAACTAAACTTAGCATACTACTTCTACAATTCCATGTTCATCAAGCACCAAAAAAAATCACCCTCCAGGGAAAAGCAAGAGACTTGTGCAACCAGGTAAAATATGGCAAAAATGGCAGCCCGGTGCACAAAGCATCCCGCGTTAGCAAGGTCCGGGGAATGGCCGCACCCAGGCAGAATATATTGAAAAAAAACAAACTTGGCATACTAATTTAACTAATCAAATTACATTAAGCACAAGAAACCACAAAAAATAAAGGCTTCATACATATGTTGCCCTTAAACTTGTCCGATTTTCCATTTTGGCGCCTCAACTAAACTTTGTTCCCGGGACATAAATCGGGTAGTTTCATTTTTTTTTAGCCTTGCACGTGAATGTCAAGCATATCCTCCGTGGAAAATTCTACCAATTAAAATAGCCCACTCATTTTAATTATACATATCAGACGGAAAGTTGTCCAGGAAAGAAGTGGGCTGTTTTAATTGGTAGAAATTTCCTCGTAGTATACGCTTGACATTCATGTGCAAGACTAAAAAAAAAATGAAGCTCTCTGATTTATGTCTATGTCAATGGGATTGTGTTTAATAGACACAGTTTAAGGACGGGTTCAGGGTCAATAGGAACAAGGCTTAGTTGAGGTGCTAAAATGGAAAAACCGGGCAAATTTAAGGGGCTGCATATGCATTAAGCCAAAAATAAAATGACAATACAAAAGTAAAGAAAAAAAGTCTTTGGCGAAACAATGAGAGCAATAATGAAGTAGAGTTAATATTACCTTCTTCTTCTTTAGTGGATTCTCCATGATACCTAAACTCAAGGGCCTTCAGGAGTGGGACACCAGAGCTAACATTGTGAGGTCGTACGAACGAAGCTGTTTTTGAACCTTGAGCTTCGAAATAACGAACCCCATTATGGGACCCATCATGCTTACCATCACCATTGTCCCAATCAACACCCACCCAGTTTCCTTTATAGCCTTCTACTGCTCCCACGTACTTCACACTTCCGATCCGGCGGGTGTCTCCGGTGAAATGGACCCTTTGACCAATCACCAAGTCTGACCCGGATTTGGATCCACTTGAAATGCGGTTTTCACTGTCCAAACAACTCTGCATTTTTTGCACCAATTACTCTCTGTTTGTGAATTGTGATTATTACATTAAATAATCCTGTTTTTTTAAAAAAAAAAAAAAATCTTTTTAAAATCAAAACATTTTTAACGTTGCTGGGTTTGGTTTTCCAAGAACTTCATAACTAAGGGTGTGTTTGATTTGATAGGAACGAATTTTTTTTTTTATAAAATAAGTTCACTGAAAAATAAAACAAAATGACTTTCTTATTGAAAGTTTAAAAAACTAATTGCATAAGTAACATTTCAACTTACTGTTTCCTCTCCAATCATCCACACCACTGCTTTGATTATCTTATCTCCTGTGACAGAGTCAAAATTTTAACAAAGATATGAATATTTTATTCTCAATTATGTTAAAAATATATAAAATTAAATATATAATCATAATATCTAACATTTAATCTATTTACATTGTCTAAGTTTTCCACGAAGGGTGGGCACTTAACCACCATTCGTCAAAGTTGGCTCCGCCCATGCCTCAGGCCCAGTCTCATCCCATCTCACTCCCATATTATTTGCAAGATGTACATATAAATATTTTTGAAGTAATAATTTTGATTGCTTACTTACTAAACATTAGAAAATAAAAAACAAATCCATTTATTTTCCAACAATTTTGAAGAAAAAGTCTTTCACAATATAACAATTTTGAAAAAAAGTGGTTCTTTACCATAATTTTTTTGGTATTCGGTAAACATAAGATATTATACTCAAAATATTTTTATATAATCTAAGCAAATATTATAATGTTATCGGTGGTTAGAATTGAGTGTGGAGATTGCAGCTACAGGTGAGTGAGAGGGGTTGAGAGGAGACAACCATCGTGAATGTCATTTATAAAACTTATTTTTCTTACTTAGTATTCTCACCAGAAAATTCATAATTTTTCTAATTTTAAAAAAGTATTTTCTTAAAAAATATTTTTTAAATATGTTGAACAATTAAACATAAAAAAAAAATGAAAAAGTCATTTTCTGAAACATATTTTCGTTCATACAAACACACCATAAATGGTTGTATCAGTATGTCTAGCTTTTCCTTTTTCTATTTATTTTATTTTAAAGCTTCGAGAATGAGTTGTACCAATTTTTAAAGTGAATTTAACTAGGGCTGGCCAGTGGGCCGGGACAGCCCGACCCCGTCCCGAGCCCGCCCCGGTCCCGCCCCGACCCCGAAAAAAAAAAAAAAAAAATTACGGGGGCGGGACTCGAACTCGGGACGGGACGATGTCTCGTCCCGCGAGACCCGAGCCCGCCCCAGGGCCGGCGAGACCCGACCCGCCCCTTTGCAAAAATGACCGTTGCACCAACGGCCATTTTAGATTATGGCCGTTGACCAACGGCCATTTTAGCCCCCCTCTCCCCCAACCCCCTACCCCTTAATATTTATTTTTAACCCATAAGTTATTATATTTACACTTTAACCCAATTTTTCAACTATAAATAACTCATTTTCTCTTCATCTTTCTCACAAATCTTCCTACAATCTCTCTAATTTCTCAATATATCTCTCTACAAGTCTACATTGTTTGCTAAATATTCAATTTTATTTATTCATTTGGGAATTGGTAGTGAAGTTGGCAACTAGCTTGAGGATCTTCCATCGAGCAAAGTTTCAATTTTCAACCTCTCGACTACACGTCGACGTTACGTCGGCGTTTGGTACATTCGTTCCTTCATTAAATTATTATTGTCTGTTTATTTAGTTTAGATCACTTAATTTTATTGTCTTTAATTATTTATTTATTTATTTATTTATTATCATAATTAAAATGGAAGGATTAAAAGGTATGTTTAAGGGTAAGGGTAAGGGTGTTTCTTCTAGTAGGGGCAACCAGGGCAAGGGTACTTCTTCTAGTCATCTTATTCCTACACAGGATGATTTTGTTGATACTCAACATTTTCCTACAATACCATTAGATTTAGACCAGGAGCTATTTTCTGGAACTCAAGAAGACTTTAATTTAGACGATGATATACCCACTAATGTTGATGACAACACACCCACTAGTGCACCTTCAACTGAAATACCTCCTATTCCCCCTAGTATGAGACGAGGTCCAGCAAAACGACCATTAAAATCAAATGCATGGACATTTTTTTATAGGGACGTAGAGAATCAAGTAGCCATATGTAAAATTTGTAAAAATGTTTTAAAATTTAAAAGCGGAAAAGGTCACGGTGGGACGGGGGTTTAATTAGACACGTAGTAAGTGCTCATCCAACTAGGTATGCCCAATACCGGGCTTCAAAACCGGGTGCGCAAACGCCGCTCCATCGGGACAAGGTTCACATACCGATATCGTCCGGACCAAGTACATGGGGTCAAATTAACCCTATGACGGGGGAAATTGTAGGCTCTAAATACAATAAACATAGAGATAGGGAAGCAATATCAAAATTAGTTGCTGTGGAGGGTTTGCCCTTTTCATTTCCTTCATCTCCCGGTTTTATTCATTACATTAGAGATATATATAATCCTGTTTTTAACGGTTTTTCTAGATCAACTGTTAAGAGAGATGTATTTAAATTCGCGCATGAATATCAACAATATTTACGTTTTTCATTATATCATTTTAATGGCAAAGTATCCATCACGTCTGATATAGGTCGTAGTACTAACGGCCATGATTATTTAACGTAACTTGTCATTGGATAGATTATAAATGGTCTATGCAAAAACGTATTTTAGCGTATAGATATATAGATGATAGGCACACTGGTACTTTTATTGCAGAAAATATTTATCAAGTGTGCGATTATTACGGAATTACCGATAAAATTATGACTATTACATTAGATAACGCTTCTAATAACAATTACGCAATTACAATTTTAAAAAATAGTTTAACTCCTTCTTTTCCAGACCATTTTCATATAAAATGTGTGTGCCATATATATAACTTAATTGTAAAGGATGGTCTATCACTTTTTGAAGACATTCTTAGTAAAATACAATTTGCTATAAACTTTATTTTTAAATTTAACAGTGTTCATTAATAGATATTTTCCTTCTCCCGTCCCGACCCCGCCCTTTCTCCCGTCCCGCCCCGACCCCGACCCCGCCAGACCCGAGCCCGGCCCACTGGCCACTCTTAAATTTAACAGTGTTCATTAATAGATATTTTCCTTCCTTATTTCATTTTAAAATTGTAGTAAATATACTAAAATACAAGCACAATCATAGGCTATAATTACGATAAGTAATGACTAAAATATACATCTGTCATATTCAGAATATACATAATTATGACTAATCATATTTTCATATTCTATCACACCCCACAATCGAAGCGGGGTCGGCATATGCTAAGACTGTCTCGAAAGTCTTCAAATAAAACCAACGGAAGACTTTTTGTAAAAATATCGGCAATCTGATAGCGTGACGGGACATGTAAAACACGTACTTGTCCACGAGCAACCTTTTTCGCGAACAAAGTGAATATCCAGCTCAATATGTGTTTGATGTTGAACCGGATTCCCTGAGAGATAAATCGCACTAACATTATCACAATAAATCAATTTCACCTTCAGAATTGGACAGTGAAGCTCCAAAAGAAGGTTCCGTAGCTAACAAGATTCATACACCACATTGGCAACTCCTCGATATTCTGCTTTGGCACTGAATATGAACAAGGTAGCTTGCCGTTTGGAGGACCAAGATATCAAATTGTCACCAAAAAATACACAATAACTAGACATGGATCGTGATATCCGGACATCCACCTCAATCAGCATATGTGTAAGAAATAAGAGTGGATGTCGAGGACTGATATAAATGCAAGCCATGATCGAGAGTGCCCTGAATGTAGCGCACAATGCGTTTGTGAGCATGCATGTGATCCTCCATCGGGTTATGTATAAATAGACAAACCTCTTGCACATCACAAGATATGTCGGCCCTCGTGAAAGTAAGATACTGCAGGGCACCATAAGACTACGGTAATGTGATGGATCGGCATATGGCTTGCTGGAAGAAGCACTTAACTTTGGTTTAATGTCAACCGAAGTGTAAGACGGCTTACACGAGGACATGCCGGCTCATTCAACGATCTCTTCTGCATATTTCTTTTGAGACAAAAGTAGACCACCTGCATGACGTACGGCATCTATCCCCCAAGAAGTAACTCAGTAGCCCTAGATCTTTCATTGCAAATTTTGAGCCAAGAAGTGACATGATAAATTTACGAAGAGCATCAGATGAGGCAGTCAATATAATATCATCCACATACAGAAGAATGTAAGTTATATCATTACATTATCGGTATAATAGAGAATGATCAGACCTGCTGTTAGAAAATCCAATATTAGAAACATTATCTGCAAACCTCTTGTACCAGGCCCGAGGAGCTTGTTTGAGTCCATACAATGATTTCTTCGACATGCACACGTGATTAGGATAAGTGGGGTCTATGTATACCATTTCATTGAGTTCTCCATGCAGGAATGCATTTTTTACATCAAGCTGATGAAGTGGCCATGCCTTTGAAAGAGCCAGACTTAGTATCGTGCGGATAATGGCTGGTTTGACCACCAAACTGAAAGTCTCACCGCAGTCCACACCAACCTGTTGCGTCTTTCCATCACCTACAAGATGGGCTTTATGCCTCTCAAATGTACCATCAGATTTTTCTTTATGACTGAAAATCCACATAGATCGAATCACATTAACATCAAAAGGACGTGGCACCAAATCACACGTCCTATTATTAATAAGAGCATTATATTCATTATCCATAACAATTTTCCAATTCGGGTCATTAAGGGCAGACACAGGATTACAGGCTAACGGTGATTTGGTAACATGGGCGAAGATAGTATTTTTTTATTTGACTTAAAAATCTCGTGTTGACTATGAGTAACTGGCCGTTGGGGGGTTGGGGTGGAGTTGAGAGTCGGGGCCGGAGATGGAGATGAGTCTGGGTGGTGATAGGGGCGGACTGCTCAGCAGTGGCTGGACCTTCCGGCAGTGAAGATGGGTCGTGACCTAGCGGACTACCAGGCGCTGGACCTCTCGGCAGTGGGCAGCCATCGAGAGGTTGGGCTGGGCTGGCAGTCAATGGGCTCGGTAAATGGGCTGAACTGTCGAAAAAAATTAGGCCTGGTTGAGAGGCCAATTTATGGATCAAGTACGGGGGCATGCTATCATCAAGAAATTCGTAAGTATGAGCCCCGAAACTATGCAATTTGGCAAAGGGAAAATTTGATTCATCAAAGACCACGTGACGACTTACGATTATTTTATTAGATGATAAATCATAACATTTGTACCCACGATGGTTTAACAGATATCCTAAAAAAACACAGAGTAGATCGGGGTTGGAGTTTATTGATGGTAGTATAAGAAAAAAGAGGATGGCATAAGCATCTGAATGCCTATAGATGATAGTAAGATGGGTCCCTTAGATATAGAGTTTTGAGAGGGGATGTATAGGCTAATTATTTACTCAGAAGTATGTTAGGGAGATAAGATGCCATTTGTAATGCATGATGCCAAAATGATGGTGGTATAGAGGCATGGGCAAGTAATGTTCTAACAACGTTGTTAATGGTTCAGATTTTTCTTTCTGTTTTTTTCATTTTGAGATGAGGTATGTGGACACGAGAGACGAAACGACAAACCATTAGTTTTGCAAAAATCCCAAAATGGCCCATTATCAAATTTTCTACCATTATCACATTAAATATTTTTAATATCCCATTCAAATTGAGTGCGGATGAAAGCTCTAAATGATATAAACGTGGAAAAAACTTGTGACTTTTTAGACAAAGAAAACGTCCACAAAAAAATTAGATTAATCATCAAAAAATAGAAGATAATATATATGGCTCGAAGAGCTCACAACGGAAGATATCCAAATATCACTATGGATAATATCAAAAGGCATAACATTACAAGAATTAGAAGCAACAAAAGACAACTTAACATGTTTTCCAAGAGAACATGAGCGACAAACAGAAGAATTACGAGTTTTAGTACACTCAATAAATTATTTTGTTTAAGGGAGGCAAAAATAGGTTCCCCACGAATGACTCAAACGCTCATTCCATAAAGAATGAGCTAAAGCTTCAAAAATGGATGGTAACGTCGCTTGATGTGTGGTTGTGGTGATTGGATATAGATCACCCTGACTATCACATCTCATTAGACGCATCCTTATCTGAAAATCCTTCACAAAAAATCCAAAAAGATCAAATTCAACAGAAACTGAATTGTCAGTGGTAAATTTTCTAACTGAAATAAGGTTTTTAATTAATTGAGGAGCATGAAGGACCTTCTTTAATTATAACGGTGGATTCGGGGGAGATAAGTTCGTATTACCATAACCACGAATTGGAATTTAATGACCATTTCTGACAATTATTGCTCAAATTAAAATAGGACGAGAGATTACCTTGTGAGGATGTCATATGGGACGTGGCACCGGTGTCAATGTACCAATTTGCGTCGGGTGGATTAAGCCCAATAGTGTGCAATGCGACCTCGATGTCGATAGGAGTCGCCACTACCGAGTAGGCCTACTGCCACTAACCCGACAGTGACCCAAGAATTCCTGCCACTGAGGGGCATGTTAGCTGGACCGTTGCGCCTAGGCTGATGGCTTGGGTGTGGGCCTGGCCCAATTTCCAAAGGGAATGGGCAGAGAGGCACGACCCAGGGCCACTGCCAGGCCCACGGTGCCGGCCCACTACCCCCACTAGGTTGGCTGTTGCATCTGGCTGCCGCCATCGCCACCCTTTCCACCACCGCGGCCGTCGCCGTGGTTTTTTCCTCCATTAACGCTATTTCATCCCTTTTGGACACGGTTTGACAGTGAATTTTCAAATTGTGAATAATTATCATCGGATGGAGCGACAATCATGGCAGAATTCGACACGGTGACCGTCTTTTTGGCAAAACACACTTCTTCTACGATGAGCATAGAACGTGCTTGGTAAAATGGCGGAAGAGGGTTGCTTTGGCGGATGAGCGTACCTACTCCACTATATGCATCGGTGAGGCCGACAACCATTTGTAAAATGACCCGATTGTTAGTGACCGGCGCCCCGACGTTATTGAGTTGGTCCGACAGAACCTTGAGTCGTTGACAATATGTAGACGCATTCGAAAAATCTGTCATGTCAGTGGTGGAGAATTCTTGCTCAAGTGTGACGGCCCGGGAATTTTTATTATCTTAGAATATGTCACGTAAGCGTTCCCAAGCCTCCATAGCCGTGGAGTCGGGCTCAAGAATAATATGCACCAAATCACTTAAAATTGTGGCATAAATCCACTGAAGAACCGTCGCATCAAGTGTTAACCATAATTTCCTTTCATCATCGGTTTTCGGCACCTTCTCCTTGCCTTTTCTGGTGGGATGATGTGATGGATAACCTTGTGTGAGCGGCAATAAATTTTGAAAAGCTCCGCCCATGTCGCATAATTGACGTTTTCCATCTCAAGAGTGATGGATATATGAGATTTAATGTTTGAAACTGCGAGGGCTAGATGGAAATTTGATTTTGAGTCAAACATGGCTGACAAAAGTGGTGGGAGAGGGTCGGCGACACAAAGAGGGGGGAGGGGGGGGGGGGTCGGCTGACGGTGAAGGAAAGGAGAAGGTATTAAGGTTTAGGATCTTTCCCTAGAATCTGATACCATGCAAGATATATTTTTCTTGCTTATTTCATTCCAAAGTGGTAGTAAATATATTAAAATACAAGCACAATCCTAGGCTACAATTACGGTAAATAATGGCTAAAATATATATCAATCATATACAAAATATACATAATTATGACTAATGGTATTCTATTCTATCACTTTGTTTACTTGAATCTATAAAATTATTAATGACGAGACGAAACTAAAAAATAAACCCATGTGTAAAATTATATAAGATACCCTTTAAATATTTATTGTTTTAATAGAGGAGAAACTAATAACAAAAAACACGGGAAAAGAATAATCGTACTTCTCTTAACAAAAACTAACCCCACAATTCTTCCACTCTTCGATCTCTTATTTGTTATTTCCAGTCTCAAATAACTACAGTTTCAAAAATTCCGGCGCAACTATGAATTTTTCAGCTTTCACCACTAAATCAAATTCCATTTTAGCAGCTAATTCTTCTTCCCAGATTTTCAACTCAACAACAATTTTTTTAAGAATCAGCTCCATGAAACCCCCCACTACTTTACCATCCGTCACTGCAAAATCCCAAACACAGGTATGAAGAATATACTAATTATACATTAAACTAATGGTGTATAATTGAAGTAAAATTCATTGTATACTCTGAATAATCGACATATAATCCATGTATATTATAAATCGAAGATGCAATGATTATACATCATCTATAAATCAAATATGGAGCAATTGTCCAGCCACCATTTCAACAAAAATAAATAAAGAAGAACTAGCTTGCACTTGCTCGCCAATAGACTCTACAGCGAAGGCTCGAATTGACGGGGGGAAAAAACGGCAACAAGTGAATCGATTGCCGAATTAGTCAACTAAGACGGCTCAACTAGAATTGAGGTTAATAAAAATCAAATCGATTAGTAAGCTAAGAGACGAAAAGGAAAATAAGAGAAGAAGATGGAATCTGTCAAGTTTCTCTGTGTCTGCACATAGAAAAAAGAGTAAGACTAAGAGAACCTATGGCTAAAAATTGTTGAGTGTTTTACTGCCAGTAGTTTATAAAAAAAAACAGGGCTTTTCTTTGAAGTGAACTTAAATTGAGTTAATTACTCAAAAAACATCCCTTAGTCTTCCGCATTTAAAATGTTGGTGCACTTTTGGTCTGCTTCCCCCGAAAACTTGATCAATTCGACTCCTGTTTCATCTCCAAATAATCTCAACCTAATTTTGCAAATAGATGAACATCATTCTAAACTATGTTGCAAAAGAACAGTCTTGCTCATCGATTCGCAATGATGGAGTGCCGAATAATGTGATCCACTGATTAATTTGGTTCTAGTTAATAACATTGGCGTTGGCTAAAGAGGAGTGATGGCAAGTAAACTCATTCAACCACCAACCAAGATTTTGCACGTCATATTAAGTTTGTACTAGATAAAAAGTGTGTTTATATATATAATAGCTTTAACATGTAGGTCACTTCGATGATATTTTCAATAAGTCTAAACCCATCGGCGACTCCTTGTGGTTCTTAAGATCTTTCACTTAGACATCTAAATCAAACCTTATTTCATTTAGATACAAAAGGTAGGGTACAACTATGTCATTTATGAAAGTATATTTATGTCCTAGAGACAATCTGTATTAGGACAAATGTACTTTATACACATTCATATTATTATTAATGGAGATTAATATTTTGGCATTTGCAATTATTGAATTATTAATTGATTGTTTGTAATATTCTATAATATGCATCCCTGGAGATTACGATGTTATTAATAGTGTGAGATATTAATATTATAACGTAACTCTTAAATAGCCTCAACTAATGATCATCGAGAATGGGATATCGATGATAAGTGATAAGTCGACATGTGGTCTGTATCACATCCTTAGAGAATGTAGTATGTCTCACATGCTACGAGTAATGACTACTCGTGATGGACACATGGATACTTTGGAAGTATTGGTATACCCTGCCGATATATTATTTGTTATACTTGTCTAAGGTATGATCAGCGTGTGGGAGATAGAAGTCCTAGACTTGAGGTCAATACGCACCTTGTCTACAAAGTAATATACTTTGATCCTGTCCTAAGCTCAAATGACTTATAGGTTGAGATACGGTTTGTATTGGGTATATTACGATGTGGATTAAAGGTGGTAGATGAGCCAAGATTAGGATTCCTTTCTCAAATGTATATTCAAGAGAACACTCAGATTCTTAGTGATATTAAGTTGACTAAGTCGTTGGCCAACGCAATAGACATATTTAGAATATGGTCTAGTTGTCAACTAATATAGATGAGATACAATGATTAAGCCATTTGGATAGACACTTGACAAATCCTAAGCTTGATCGGGTGTGTCGTGAATGAAAGGGTTTTATTTTTACCACATAAAGGTTAAGTTTACTGGATTCACATAAACGTACTTCACATATTGAGTTCGTCTTGCGGTGCCGTCTAGGAGTTCCGCGTAAACCTTAATTTGATTAATGTCGATATGAGAAGGTCTGTAGGGTCACACTATGTCGATTGTCCGTTTCGATCTAAGGATGTATTGAGAGAGTAATTAAATGTTCTATTTAGAATCGAGACATTTAAATGAACAATGATTATTTTAATTAAGTCAAAATTGAATTTTGGATTTAATTAAGAATGCGCGGGAAATAAATCGAGACAGTGCAGAAATTCATCGAGCACCGCGGTGCCCATACCCTAGGGCCGCGACGCCTCTGCCTCGATTTTTGGGTCAGGCCCAATGTCAAACTCTAATCCGGTTTTGACCTAATTTTCAACTATAAATAGAGGCATTCCCTTTATTATTCACACACTAATTTCATATTATCATTCTAAGCCTTAGAGACTTAGAATTAAACTCTCTCGAAACTCTGCCGGATTTCCTAGCATTTCGAAAGAGAAATACATTGAAGCTTGGAGCTTGCAATCGGAAGGGCAACCGCGTGTCCACCTTATAGTAGATAAAGACTCCAGATATTCTAACCTGTAAGTTTATGCTTTATGTTACATGTTTAGTTATTGTATAACCATACCAGAAATGTTGTTGGGGTAAGTAAGAAACAAAATTTTAAACTTCCGTTGTGCCTTACTTATATGTTTTGAACCCAACAAAAGCTTACAATTTAGGTATTTTTCGTTGAATCAGCCAAATATGTAATGTGTGTGTAACACACTCGCTGATGACATGACAAAATGAAAAATTAAACTATGATACGTGTCATTTGATCCCATAATAATGTAAAAAAATAAATTTTGAGTAAAATTAATATTTCAAAAAGAAAACAAAACTCTATTTTCTAAACCCTACACATTATTAACACAAAAAGAAATACATTTACTACAAAAAGAAAAAATTGAAATAATGTTCTTGGTGTTCTTCACCATTTTCATAAATGTTCTTGTTCCAACCACGATTTTAATCCAAATTTGTTATAACTTCAGCGAAAGATTCCCCACGAAGACCCGAAGACAACCCCGACATTAATTTCTCAAAATTTTCATCACATAAAGTAACTCATTTTAAACCTTCAAATTTCTAAAGAAGCATTTAATGGCGTTTCGATGAATTCATTTAATTTTTTTACTAGGAGAGAGCAAACAATTGAGTTGAGTTAAAAATGTAATTGACTTTTTTTTCGATAGCGACAGCGGAGGCGGTGATGTCGAAGATGGTAGGAAAAAAATGAAGAAGAAGAAGGAAATCAAAAATACAAAAAAAAAAGATTTTTTTTAAAAGTAAAATATGTTTTTGCCCTTTTCATGCACCTATTTGGTGTGAAATCCACATAACTTGTCAAGTCAGCGAAATGTGTCTAAATGACACTGTGGGGTTCCACCTCAAGTGTCTAAATAGAACAATGTTTAGTTAAAGTGTCTAAGTGAAAGATCTTGACGACCACAAGGGGCCGCCGATGAATTTGGCCTTTCAATAATTATGAATGTTATCATGTGTATAGTGCATCAATAAAATCAGTGTTATGAAAAGTTAGTCTAATATGCAGTAACTCAACTTTATGACTACTTGTCGTCGATTTAGTCAACCCATATAAGAATACGTATGAAACTTAATAGGTCTTCAACATATTATCTTCTACTCTTCAGCCTTCTACTTTTATGCAAAACCCTAAAACATATATCTCAAGCTTGTTGACCATGGCCAACATAGCTAGTGGCCAATCCACTATGGTGGTTGGCCAATTTCCATCATTATTACAGAATACAAATATAACTAATCCTGCTACTACGAATTATGCTAACCTCTTGAAACCAACAATTGGGGCTAACCCCTTACACAGTCAAGCCCAATATCCTTCACAAATACCTATCAAACCAGTAACCTTTCTTCATGGTGAACCCTACATCAAATGGATTGAAGAGGAAGTGAATTGTATGAATACCATAGAGAACCTTCATCATGCAATTGTCGAGAAATTCTCTTATGGCCAGCCTGACACTGAGCAATTGCGTCGGATTATACCTACACAATGTGGAATAAAATGTGAGTGTACAATAGGATTCCTCAGAAACTGACATGTGCTTATCATATTAGCCTTGATAGAAGACTTTGTAAATCTCACTTCAAAGCCTGTGTATTACATCCAAGATAAGAAGGATATTCTTATCAAATGAGACCTTTCATTATGATTCTAGATTCAAGATTGATGAAGAAATTTCGAAGGCAATGACATGGATTTCATTTCCGAACTTGTTACTTACTTACTATGTAAATGAGTCTCTATTTTCAATTGCCTTTGCAATAGGTAAACCTGTTTATTTGGATATGGCTACTATTAACAAGACTAGACCTAGTTGTGCTATGGTTAAAGTCTTAGCTGATCTACTAGCAGATCTGCCTAAAATAGCGAGGATAGACATTGAAGATGAGAAATCCCGGATAGTAAGGACTGTTAAGGTACAAATAAAGTATGATTATCTTCCTAAGTATTGCAAAAAATGTAAGTTACAGGCATATGATGAAAATGAATACATGATTATTAACCCTGAACTGAATCAATATGAGAAGGAGAATTCTCAGGAGGAGTCAAAAGGAGAAGAAATACAAGGCACAAAACAAAGGATAAATAACACGGGGAATAAGAAAGAAGTTTAGGAAACTAAGGAACCTGATAGAAACAAGGGGAGACATGCAGAGGAGAAGAATACCAACATACAGGCTAATGACAAAGGCAAACAGAAAAAAGAAGAGGGGAAACAATAATACCTGAAAATATAATCACAGAGGTTATAACAATTAATACAAACATTCTGCAAGAGTGTTAGCCAGTGGAAGAATTTTGGGTAATCCAGGAAACTGGAATCCAAAAAAAGATAACAGGGAATTCAAAGATGGGAGGAGAGATACTACTCAGAATAAGCAAGCTGATCCTATAGTCATTGTCACAAGCAATAAATACAACACCTTGGTGGACTTGGAGGAAAATACAGAGAGTCAGAAAGATGCACATAGTGGAAATATTGAAAAAATGGAACTATAAAGAAGAGTGCAAAACCATGGGTGGAGACAAGTTTTGGGAAACAATTAGAAGGCAAAAAAGGCTCAAAACAAAACAAAGAAAATCATAAGAAAGACAAGAGGACTAGCGAGGGAAAATAAGTAGCCAGAATGGACAGATACACACTCAGAAATGACCATCACAGATAAAAGGAAGACTACAAAGGGGATGAAAAAAATATGAAGAAACATAAGATTGAGGTATCTCAATAGGGTGAGTACAAGATAGTATTGATTCAAGCTTATATCAATAAGTGGAGAGTTCAGTTGGGCAACCAGAGGAGCAAAACAATGCAATACCTGATGAGCCACCTAATGCAGAAATGAGCAGAAGCAGGAAAGCAATAATGAGAGAAGGAGATATTGCATCCTCCACAAATAATGAAACACATAAAGATGCCAGAATGCAACAAAAGAAGGAAACACAACCAGAAAAACACAAAAGATAGCAAAATAGTAAGGAAATGAAGGAAGATCAAGCCAGCTCAGGGAAACATAATGCACAATTGGCAGCAAAGAATCATGAAACACATGAGAAGGAGATGCTAAAAAAGATAGACATTGGCGAAGATGATGGAAGGAGTTAATACTACCTCTGGCCTTCTTGATGACAATAATAGAGGAGATATTTCTCCAAAACACAATACAAAATCAAAAAAAGGAAAACACAAAGAAAGGGATAAGAGTGTTCATCCCAAACCAGTGGGAGGAGTAAAATTAAGGAAAGGAGTTTCTCAATGAATAGCTCACTAATATGGAATATAAGGTCTGTAAACACTCAATAGGACTTTGAGAGAGTAGTGTTATTACATAGACATAAGCAGTTCAATTATGTAGCTTTGATAAAACCTTTTTAGCATGTGAGACACATAGCCATGTATAGACTATGGCTAAACATGGGGACATCTTGGCATAATATCAATGGGAGATTTGTCTCTTTGTAGAAGCATACATACAAGTTGAAATACAGAGGGATTCTGAACAAATATTATCCTGCAAATTCACACACCTGGGAGATGGATAAGAAATGATGGTCACATTAGTATATGCTAGTACATAGAGAAGGGGCAGAATCACTTTATAGGATGAATCATATGACATCTCTTATCATATCACCATCGCATGGTTTGTAGGAGGAGACTTCAATGTCATTCTTGATGATATTGAAAAATTTGGAGGACTACCTGTACAGTTTGTTGAAACAGAGGATTTTAGGCAGTGTATTGACACATATCTCCTGATGGACCTTGGTTTTACTGAAAGCATATATACTTAGTGGAATGGAATATCGGATGAGACATGTATATTTAAAGGATTATATAGATGTCTTGGGAATCAGGCCCTACAGAATAGGTTTCCCAACTTGGTGGTAGAGCACCTCATTAAACAAGGTTCTGACCATTCCATTTTGTTGGTGAACATGAAAGCTAATAGCAAAATTATTAAGAAATCATTCAGATTTCTTAATTTTTGGGTGGAACATGAATATTTCCTAGAGGCGGTGAAAGAAAATTGGGAGGAATCTTATAGCTCAGACCCCTTTTTAACTTCCACGATAAGTTAAAAATATGGGTAAAACTCTTTCTAAATGGAGCAGGGATTTATATGGTGATATTTTAAAGCAAATAGCTTCGCTGGAGGAAGTGGTGTAAGTACATGAGAGGAAATTTGAACTAAATCCTATAGGGTTGAATAGACAGAGTTTGCAAAGGGTACAAGTTGATTTGATTAGACTTTATGTCATTGAGGAGAAATTTTGAAAACAAAAAGCTAGAATATAGTGGTTTTAAGATGGTGATAGGAACACAAAATTCTTTCATGCTTATGTTAATGGAAAAAGGAAAAGACCGCAATTGCAGAGAATTCAGGATCAATCATCTAATTGGCTATAATTAGAAAAAGAGATAGCTTAGGAAGCAATCCGATTTTTTAATCAATTTAGAGAAGAAACCTGCATAACATACTTCTCTATGCCGGATAAGATTCCCAAAATGGTAACTTAGGAGCATAACATAAACTATATGAAATGCCAGACGAGAAAGAGGCGAAGAATGTCGTGCTTGGTCTAAATGGTGATGATGTAGGGGGTCCAGATGGTTTCATAGGAAAATTCTTCTAGGTATGATGGGATGTTATTTCTAAAGATATGGTTAAAATGGAGGAGATCTTTCTTTTGTGCGCATGAGCTTCCAAGATATATTACTTGTACGATCTGGTATTGTTACCCAAGAAGAATGAGATTACAACTTTTATGATATGAGGCCAATCAACTTGAGTAACATAACAAGCAAAGTGTTCTCAAGAATCATTCATGATAGATTGGTAAAGTTTCTTTCAGAGATCATTTCCCCCCAACAATCAGGATTTGTTAAAGGTAGAAGTATTGTGGAAAATATTCTACTGGTGTAGGAAATATCACATAATATCAAAATTAGAGGAAAGCCTGCCAATGTTGTCATCAAACTTGATATGACAAAGGCATATGCCATGGTATCATGGTTATTTATTTTACCAAAGTACTAAGAAAAATAGGGTTTGGTGAGTTCACAATTGATTTGGTTTATAGAATCATTTCAAATAATTGGTCCTTTGTCTTGATTATGGACAACCATATTGTTTTTTCAAATATCAAGGGGTGTAAAGCAGAGTGGTCAATTATCCCCTACTTTGTTTATATTGGCAGCTGAATATTTGTCTAGGGTTTTGAATGATTTATATAATGATGGTAGATATAAGGAATATAGAATGCCTAAATGGAGTTCTGATGTCAATCATCTTGCTTATGTAGATGATACCATTATTTTTTACTTCTGCTAATGAACAATCTTTGACATTGGTAATGGAGACTCTGACTATGAAAGGTGAGTGGTTAGAAGATTAATAAGCATAAAAGTGAATTCCATATGCACCACTTGACATCATAGAATATCAATGAATTGGTGTACAAGGTCACACAGATTCCAAAAAAAGAGTTTACTTTTACCTATTTGAGGGTACCCGTTTACTATCGGAAGAGGATGAATATTCATTATAAGGAGCTGATAGAAAAGATTTAGAATAGAATTAACTCTTGGAGTGGCAAAATGCTATCTGTTGGGGGGATAACAACATTGATCAAACATGTGTTACAGAGAATGCCATACATCTATTTTCAGCATGTGACCCTCTTGTTGGAGTATTTTCACAGATACATAGATTGTTTGCAAAGTTTTTTAGAGCAATTCAGTGGGTAACTCAAGCAAGCATTGTGCAAACTGGACAACATTGTGTCATCCACAAAAAGAGGGAGGTATGGGATTCAAGAGCCTACAAGATATTTTTAAGGCTCTTTTTGCTAATTTGTGGTGGAACATGAGAACCAAGCAGTCCCTCTGGAGAAATTTTATGAGTAACAAGTATCTGAAGAAATGGCATGCAGTTATAGCTCCTAACAAGTCAGGTACATATGTGTGAAAGAAGATAATCAAGCATAGATATGAAATAGAACATTAAATATGATGGAAAGTGTCACGTCCCAAACCTGGGGAGGCATGGTCGGTACCCGGTGCCCTGCTTGGCCTCGAATGAATTATCTATAACTCGCAGATGTTGAAGACAACACTAATTTAGGCCGACAAGGCCATACTCTATAATAACATCTATCTCTTTTGAAACTAAGTCAACTTAAAAGATATATATGTATACACAGGCCGACAAGACCATCATACTGATATACATAACAAAATGAATAGGTCTACAAACCTCTAGAGAAGTATAACCATGTTATGGTCGGGACAGGGCCCCGACCTACCCATAATGTCTCTCTCTCTATATATATATGAAGACTCTCAAAACATGTACATGGTAACTCCGGCTTAGATGGAGCTTACCGTTTGGCTGAACTCTGACATACTATTTGGGAGGCCTCTCTACCTATCTCTCAAAACCTGCAGGCATGATTCAACATCCATAACAAAAAATACGTCAGTACATTTTGTACTGAGTATGTAAGGCGGCTAAATAACTGAAACTGTAACATAAGTATGCTGAACAAGATAAGGTCAGAGGTAAATTGGAAGGTGCTCGTATGTCTTTACTCAACTTATATACATAATATACTCTCACGTCTATCCGACCACATAAAAGGCTCAGTGTGTATCTATCTGATTGTAGGAGGCTCGATGTGTATCTACTCAATCGTATAGGCTAGGTATGTATTTATCCGACCGTATAGGCTCGGTGTGTATCTACCCGGTCTTATAGGCTCATTGTGTAGCTATTCGATCGCTACCCGGCCATATAGGCTCAGTGTCATTCTCAATAACAACCCAACATCTATCAATAATAGACATATAAAACTATCAATAACTCTATTACGCAACAATAAGCTCTAAATATTGAAAGTACTCCCAACAAGGGACAAATTGGATAAGACAACAATATAACTCTAAAGAAATGAAATCAGAGCTCTTTTTGGTACATACTCATTTCATGATTACTTTCGATAAGGGACCATGCCAAGTATGAAAAGGAAAACCTTAGTATACCTTTGTAACCTTTTGCCCATCAACAACCAAGATTATCTTACTGCTCCTTAGTCTACAACAATGAAATGACACTAACGTCATATTACAAGTGATATAACAATAGTATTTCAAACGATAAACTTTATTCCATTACAAAATGGTCAGCATCTCCCATGTTTCTTCAACTTCCCATAAGTTCAAGACAGTCATAATAGCAGCCCAAACAAATAATAACTTTTAATAGATTCTTCAAACCACTCAACAATTCAACGAGCGGCAAACTCGATTTACGATTAACAAAAGTATATTTTAAATCATTTTTCTTTCTTTATGAACATGTCAATAACAATAATAACAATATTTTCAGGTTATTCCACCAAGTTTCAGCCCACAAAACAACTCAAAACAACCACCACATAGTCCACACGATAATAACAACATCAACTACAATTTTTGATATAAATTTCATACTTTATCATATAATTACTTAGCTATTACTTGGATAAACTCAAATATACCTAGGATATGAGAATTTTTACCTTATATGCTAAGAACTATTCTTTTTTCACCTTACTTCACTTCGAAGAAAGCTGTGAGTTGCTATCGTCCAGAGGAAACCGACATGGGTATAACCTCTACGTTTTTCTTCGTATTTTCTTTCGCATATCAATTTCCCTCTTACAGATCGTGTATATATACACACACATATGTGTGTGTATTGCTGCTCCCTAGTCCAAAACGTTCCTGCCCCTAGTCCAAAATGTTACTGCCCCAATTTCATAAGATAAAATGCTAGCAAAAGATGAAATCTCCAAGTTCTACCCTTAATAGACTATGGGCCCCACCCCATTATCTTTATAGAAAGACAAAATCATTAATGTTATCCATTATATGTCATCAAAAGGGTCAATGATGTGTGTTAGTCACTTTGATGACTTTGTGACTATTAGACACATGGACATGATTTAGTTTAGAACTTATCCACTAATTAACTTAATTGTCTCACTAAAATCTAATTTAAGCAATTACTCATATAATTAATTTTCTCATCTCAATTCTCTTAAATCTTAATCACTTTTAACACATTTTAGATACCCTTTATCATAATCATGTGATATAACATTAGTCTGTAGCATCTTTTGAAACATAACAAATATTATTTATAGTCATTATCGTCACACTTTTAAATATTTAAATTATTTTGGGACCTCATCCTTTTATACATTAAACTCTTGATTTGTATACTTGAACACCACCTTATTTGTGGGTTCGGATAAATTTACTCATGTTGGACCGTTCAATCCTAATCCAAAAATATGAGGTATTACAACATCATAGCCCGATACTATTGGATACTACATCAAAGTTAAGGTACGAGGTATTATAGAAAGTCCAGCAAGGAAATTCTTATTTTTGGTGGGACAATTGGACTAGAATGGGAGCATTATACCACATCACTCCACCTGATTTTGTTTGTGATCCAACTATCATTCTTGTAAAAGAAGCAGCTGCAGATAGGCAATGGGATGAAGATATGCTAAGAGAAATATTACCTAAGGATCTCGCTGGCCACATTATTCAAAATATAAAGCCACCAAAGGAAGGTAATGAGGCAGATAAGGCATACTGGAAAATGGAGTCTAAAGATAAGTTTACTGTAAGTTCTGCTTTTCAATTGCTCAAACAAAGAAAGAGCCTAGCATTATATATAAGTAGATGTGGATAAAAGGACCTCCCATAAAAATATATTTCTTTATGTGGAGGTTTTGGAAATTTAAGCTGCCTTTGTATGATAAGTTAAAGAAACATGGTCATCAATTCCCTTCTAAATGTTACTGTTGTCAGCATCCAAAAGTGGAAGATATCTCTCATGTATTTTTACACTCACCAACTGCTCAAGTTATTTGGAAGTATTTTGCGGACGTGTGGGGATTAGCATAGAGAATCTTTAAGTTACTCAAATAACTAATAGATGGTGGTATATGTCTGGCAAGACTCATATCAAATGTGTCTATCAGGCTGTCCCTGCCATTATTATTTGGGAGTTATGGAAAATGAGGAACATTATGAGACATAAGGGTAAAGTGTCAACCACAAAACTCATCTATCAGGTGATGCATACTCCGATTCAGTTCATGAAAGTGAGAAGAATTTTTTTTCGTTATGCCCCGTATAAAGGGAGTGTGGTGGTAGAGGCTCTACAGAAATGCAGTACAAAGGTAAAAGTAATACAAGTTACATGGAGAACCCCAGAAGTTGGATGGATCAAGGTGACTACTGATGGAACTTCTAAAGGTAACCCTGTGTCACACCCCAACCTTTGGGGTGTGGCCAGCACCCGGCACCCTAAGGCCCGAGCGTATTGATCCTGATACGTGGGAGATATACATAACAACTATGTACTTATGCACAAGTATCATACCTATCAACTCTCTACACAGCTCCGGAGGAATGAAGCATGACACACTCCAACCGAGTCAATACATAAATGATTCCATCATCCAATTCGACCCATATTTAGTATAAAACAACCCATCAATTCATATTATGAAGATTTTATAAGTTTGCGAAGTTTTGATCATGTATACTTTTTCATAACTTCCTCCAAATCAACAATTAATCATAATCATAAATAAAAGGGGATAACATTTACCTTAATAATCCATAATTTCCTCAAAACAGTGAGCAACTTTTTTAACAAAGGTTTTCCAAAATCCCACTTGATACGAGAAGATGAATTCTATGATAATTATGAACTTTATAGCGTTTAATCTTACGTAATCGAACTTGTCTTGATCTTGAGGTGTGATCACATCATGGAGATTATTTGGAGAGAATTCTAGGGTTTAGTGTGGAGGATACTTAGTTTTAATTTGGGAATTTCTAATAGAAACTCCTCAAATATTCTGCACCGCCGTACTATGACGGTACACTCGATGGACCGTCAAACTTCTGGCAGTCTATCATTCTTCCCGTCGATCTTCCAGGAAGATTGAAAACTCACCTTGGGAAATTGACAGTCCGTCAAAGTATTTTACAGTCCGTCCTTTGCCCCGTCAAATTTCTAGTTTTCCCTTTTTCATTGAAACATACTTTCTGTTTAACTCCCGAACACTCTGGTACCTTTGTAAACATGTTGTAAACCTTCATTATCCTTCAGGAAGGTCGTACCTCTTCTCGGGACTTCGATATCCCTTAACGATATGGCTAAATGCAAAGTTACGGGGTGTAACATCCTTTCCCCTTTAGGAACATTCGTTTGTGAATGTTGGAAATATTCTAACTCCCAAGATTTCCAATTTTTTTTGTAGAGTTTCCTTTGTAAACATGACTATTCAAAACCTGTCAAGCAGCCCAAAACATGTATCTAATGCCACACAGGACAACACAATATCAAAATAACACCAATCGGCCTCACATGACTGCTTATACTTACATAATTTTTTTAAAAAGGGTTTAGCCATAACTTACCTTAACATCTTTTTGCTAATATTTGAGCCGTGCCTAAAACATTTTTTCCAACACAAAAGATACATGATCCATCTTCAATAAATTGAACAAGAGTAGATGGGTTATACCGCGCAAATACTAATGGAACATAAAAATTATTCTCGTAGAGCAATCCTTGGGTTCCGTGACCTTTCTTAAAAGAGTTCTTGCGGACTAGGGACTATATCGCCCTGTCGTTGATAAAATTACACTGATGTGCATAATTGGTATATCCTCAACCTTCAAACAATTGTGCTATTTTTTCATACCATTATCTGGTTGCATTTTGTCTAAATCACTGTATTATGACATTTGGGTTGCATTCTTCTTTTCTGTAGTATAATGTTCATCTTATGATAAGGTTTAGATATCCAAATTCATAGGTACAAAGCACAATATGATGATGAAGGATTGTGGCTCGATTATCGCCAAAGTCGATGATGTAGAAGTAGTGGAGTTATCTAAATCCATTCTTCCTATGTTTTTCTTCTTTCCCTCACGATAGAGTCCTTTTACAGTTCATAAATTCTTAGCAGCCTACTGGTATAAAAACTCCTTTATTCCATACATTTCTTCCCCACTCGTATTTAGAGTATTTCCTGAATAAATGTCTCCAACTGGGACTACACTCTGTTTACTAGTTACTATCTTTTTCAACTGGGTTCGGTATTATAACTTTGGATACTCTTAAACGAAATCTTTTTCCCTTATCCAGTTGAATCTTCCTTTCAACACCTAATTTCTTAATTTGTTTCCTCATTGACCTAAGTATTATTTCATAATTTGTTTCTTCGAATCTGATATCATTATTTTCGATTCATTTCCTTTTTGTGACATCAATAAGAGTTTTATTCTTTTGCCATGTGTAATTATTTATTCACCGATCTAGCAGCATGTCTCTCACTACCCATCTATCCTTATTTCAAATTTGCTTCCAAATTTTATGCGTTCACCCTCGGCCTGGGTCCAGTAGTCCGACCTGAAATATTCATTGATCATCGTAGGATGGGCCATATGGAAATTCTAAATACTTAGGGCTTCTTTTAAACTGGTCCTTGGATTAGTTGGTTGTTTTAACGAGCGATTGTGCCATGGCTTGAGATAGTTTTTGAAATAAACCTTTGATCAAACCTTGATTGTATAGCCAGACTTAGTCATTACCGTGCAGATTGACGAGTCACTTTGGCATTAGTATTCTGATTACATAATGGTCCTTAAAGATCCCAGGTTCACTCAGTAATCCATACGTAATATCTCAACTTCAAAAGTAATTCTTTTTCAAATGCTATTATTTGATATTCTTAATCCTCGGATCTTTGATAAGGTTCTCATTATTGTCTCCTCCATTTCACAATATTTCTTAAAGGGGTTTTAAATGAGTCACTTTGTCTTGACGCTCCTCAAATCTCAATATAAGGAAGGATTCATTTAACAATAACTTTAAGGGGGTATTACCCGGTTTCTATTATGGTTGGCCACCTACTACTTCTTTGGGGCGGTCCTTTTTCTATGACTTCTTTAGTAACTCTAGTGGTTCCACAACATACGACCCTATGGTTCATTACCTTCCTACTTTTTACATCCGATCCTCTTACTTCTTGTAGTATCCCGAGTTTGTATACTTATTTGGCGATGCAATGTATCCTGAGCTAGACTCATTATTTCCTTTAGTTATACCTCATATTTACTCAAGTATCCTCTCTTGATTTATATCGTTACCTAATTAATTTCCTTCTTTTTCCTTTCCCCTTGAATACTGAAAACAAGAAATCCTTCCCCATCCATCGTTGTTTCTTCTTTTGTTGACTTATCCCTTGAGGGTCTGCTATCTTTTGACTCCGAACTTGTAATCTTTCATAATTAGCATTCCCTTTTTGCCAAGAGCGTATACTTCTAATAACTCTGAAGTTTTTTATGTTTAATGTTCAATCCTTTGTTCATTAGATATTTCGTGTGCATTTTTTTCCTCAAGGCAACCCTGGACGTATTCCTGTTACCTCCTAGTATTATTCAGGTTGGGAGTTACCCCCTCTCATTTTCACTAAAAACTTTACTTTTATAAGGCATTGATCTACTGGTTTTCCTTCATCTCTACCGTACTACAATCAACGCTATCGTCTTTGTTCCTCGAGTTGACTTCTGTTGTACCGGTATCCTTAACTTTGTGGTCACAATATTATTTTTCTTATGAAGTGTCAAATTCATTCGACAGTCAAATTTTTTGTCACCACTCATTCGTTCATCTTTTGTTTTCTTGTTCTTATTCTTTTAGCTTTTCTCCTTATCGTTTACTTTAGATCATATCTTCGTTGATCCACCTTATACCCACATCAGACTTCCCTCGTGCTTACTCCCACTCATATATATTTAAACGTCTTACTGATATTCCCAGTGAACGTAAAACTTGGCATACTTAATTTGAGTCATAATTGGATTCATCCTTGTTGCTAACGTCGGGCTTTCTCCACTAAATTGGTACTAGAATTATTTTCTATCCGCTATCCGACCACTCAACTTAGCGATTATCGATTGGAATTTCCTTCATAGGCTCCTCATCTTGGTGTACTTTCGGTGACGTCACTTATGTACATCATAATCTGTATATTTAGCTCTGGAAGCTTAAATACCACTTCTTTACTTGTATGCTTACCCTTTTTATTGGTATCCTTATTGCTTTGAGGTCTCACTCTGATTCCTTTGTCAATCTTCTTACTATTAATGTCTCCTATTCGATCTTTTTGTGAAATGTATTTCCTTAACTTTATTAAGTTATCATAGCCCAGCGTACTGGGCCCTCGCTCAGGCCCAACTGAGCAGGCCCATCTTGCACCGTCCCAACCGCAACAGTCGAGTTTCGGCCTTATCACGCCTACCGAATTAACCCTGGCTTACAACCCTATGAATATTCAACAACCTGACGATGATTGGTACATGGTTACGTGCGCCACATCCCACCTCACTTACACTTCTGGTAATCTTCCTCTACTATTTAATTTGTAAAATCCTCAATATATTTTGGTCGGAAATGACAATAACATTCCAAATCAAGGTTATGGCACTACTCATACAGCCCTCACCCTCCCTTTTCCCTAAAAAATATCCTCTATGCTTCTAACATGATCAAAAATTTAATATGTGTTACAAAATTGGCTAGTGACAATTTAGTATCTATTGAGTTTGACCCTTTTGCTTTTTTTGTAAAAGACCTACATACATGATGCAATAGTGTGGGGGGCCTCTATCCTTTCACATCCAATTCCGCTGCACGAGTTACTCCACATACCTCTCTAGCTGCAATCTCTCCATCAACCTGACACATTAGACTTGGACACCCGGGAGCACCAGTTTTTTGTTTTCTTAGAAATAGAAATTTCATTCGATGTAATAATGAGAAATTGACCCAAAATTGTCAGTTTTGTCCTTTATGGAAACATGTTCGACTTCCATTTAAATCCTCTTTAAGTGTTACTTTTTCTCCTTTTGATATTATTCATATGTTTTTATGGACATCCCACATTACTAGCAATATGGGTCACAAATACTATTTGATATTTTTGGATGATTTCTCTCACTTTTTTTGGGATTTCCCCCTAAAATATAAGTCCCAAGTTTACTCAATTTTCCTAGAATTTCAAGCTTATGTTAAGACCCAATTTGAAAAGGTCATTAAAATATTTCAATGTGATAACGGTCGTGAGTTTAACAATTCCTCCTTTCATAAGTTTTGTACAACCAATGACATGGTGTTTCGATTCTCGTGCCCCCATACCTCATCTCAAAATGGTAAAGATGAAAGAATCATCCGCACCATTAACAGTAAAACTTAACCATTTCTCAAAGAATCCCTCTAGCGTTTTTGTTTGATTTTTTTGGGTGGCGTGTCGATAAGGCAGGCGGGAAGAGGCAGCGAAAAACCTAGCTTTCAACTTGCTTTTCTTTTAGTTGAGCACCCAGGCTTCCTTACTTATGATTCGTACCATGCTCTTTCATGCATATATTCCCCCCACCTTTTGGGTCTATGCACTTCACATGGTCACCTATCTCTTTAATATATTACCTACCTGAACAATTCAAAATAAAACCCCCGCCAAAATTTTATTCCGTCGGATTCCTTCTTATGATTATCTTCGAATTTTTGGGTGTCTATGCTACCCTAATCATGCTCCACGGCACTTCACAAATTGGCACCTAGGACCACTCCGTGCATCTTCTTAGGTTTCCCATCGAATCATATGGGGTACTTATGCTATGATTTGTCCACAAATAAAGTCTTTGTCTCTCGTCATGTCACGTTTGAGGAGAATGTCTTTTCCTTTGCCTCAGTCCAAATATTCCAAGTCACCGACTATAGATTTCTTGATGATTCGGACACCTCTCATCTTGTTTGAAATGCACTCCATCCCGTCATGCCACTGCCCTCACTGCCCTAGCCCCAACCGACTGCCCCACCCACCCCATCAGTCCCGTCTCTGGCCCCACCCAGTAGCCCCGTGACGAAAAATTCTGTAACGGAAAATCCCGTCACGAAAAATCCAGTGGGGTCACTGCCCCGAACCTAGCCCCCAATTCCCGAGACTACCATCAACCAACCCAGTCCACTGCCCTCACTGCCCGTGACCCCACTGCCCCGAACCCAGTCCCAAGTACCACCACCGACCCACTGCATGGAAACCCATGCTCAACACAAGATTTTCAAACAGAAAGGCCATTTTAACCTATCCACTCAAACTATCTCACCCATACCTAAAAACCCAAAACTAGCAAAGCGTGACCTGAATTGGAATGCGAACATGCGTGAGGAATTTAATGCGCTCACTACACAGCGCACTTGGGATCTTGTCCCGAGGCCAGAGGGGGTAAATGTGATTCGTTGTATGTGGTTATATTGTCACAAATTTAGAGATAATGGTGAACTTGAACGTCATAAGGCGAGACTTATGGCTAATGGCATGGGCCAACAGGAGGGAGTTGATTGTGGGGAGACATTCAGTCTGGTGGTTAAATCAGCTACCATGCGCACTGTTTTGAGCATAACTATGGGAAAGAACTGGCCGATTCATCAACTTGATATGAAAAATGCGTTCTTACACGTGGATTTGAAAGAAACTGTATATATGCATCAGCCGCCTGGCTTTGTGCATTCAATGGCTCCTTAGTATGTATGTCGTCTCCGAAAATCATTATATGATTTGAAACAGGCTCCATGGGCTTGGTATGAGTGGACTAAACCGACACCAAATGCTCATAAAGACGAGACACTATATACTGGATTAACTCTTTTGATAATACTGATTTTGTGGATGCACTTAAATTTTATGTGAGCTAACACATGATATACTTTATATTTATTGAAAATATCATTGAATTGACGTACACGTTAAAGCTATTATATACAGACATGAACACATAGATACACATATATTAATTGGCATAAACTTAATTATGAAGTGCAAAGTCTTGATTGGTGGCTGAATGAGTTTACTTGCAATCACTCATCTTTAGCCAACACCAATGTTATTAACTAGGACCAAATTAATTAGTGAATCACATTATTCGGCACTCCATCATTGCGAATTGATGAGCAAGTCTCTTCTTTCGCAACATAGTTTAGAATGATGTTCATCCATTTGCAAAATCAGGTTGAGATTATTTGGAGATGAAATACGAGTCGAATTGATCCAGTTTTCAGGGAAAATGTTTCATGGGATTCACACGCGTACAACGTGGAACATCAAATGATAACATTCGTCAGGGAGCAGACTAAAAGTGCACTAATATATTAAATGTGGAGGACTAATAGTACTACATGTGAAAGAAGAGGGATATCTTTATACTTAAATTCAAAAATAAGTGATGGCTTTGAGTTTTTTCTCATTGTAATATGTTATACAAAATTTAAAGACATTATATACCGTAGCATACCGCTATCGATAAGCTTTACAAATACATTGAGATAGAGAAAACGATTACTCTTTTGGTCTTTGAGTGCTAATGTCAAAATGCACTTCTTCCAATCAAGTTTAATCGTCTATCTTACATATTGAAAGAATTCTTTTCAACCACATTAGTGAACAATGAATATTAGAGCAAAATGCTTAAATGAGATTATCATGGATATCCATGGAAAAATGAAAAATAAAAAGTATCGAGATCATCTTTGCATTGTTATTCTTTCTCGAAATCAACCTCCTGGCCTAAAAGAAGTACTCCCTCCGTCCTATATTATTTGGCCACTTTCCTTTTTACCCGCCTCTTAAGAAATTATAAATAAGAAAGATATTTTTACTATATTATTCTTATCTCTCTCCAATTAATTGTACTCTAATCAATATTGGTTACTTTAAAAAATAATTAATGTTAAAGGCAAAGTAGGAAAAACTTAATTAATTCTATCTTGTTTTTAGAAAGTGACCAAGTAATTTGGGACGAATATTTTTAGTAATGTGGCTAAATAATATGGGACGAAGGGAGTACTGATATATCTAGGATTAGTTGGATGATTAGCGTAAAATTGAACCAATTAGAAGCCGTCGATGTTCCTTTTGATTCATACACATAAAAACAAGATGTGAATTAAATGTATAGATTTCGTTCCTTTTCTCCTAAAAAGTCCTTTCTAATTACTTCTAACTACGTAGAGTTTTTCTTTGATTTTACAATATAGTCAAGTTTTGATTCATTTATTTAATATTTAGATATTCTACTATAAGATTATGAGTGATAATTCTGGGTTAATAAATGTTGTTTGTTTCCACGTATGAAATGAATTATGCCACATAAAGGAGAACAATTTACTCTTTAGTAGCTACCGTTTCACTGGCTCTAGTATTCACAGACTTTCAATGAGATCAATGAAAGTTATGGAACATGGTTATTTTTTTTTACAGGGGAATCCACAGCCCTACCTTTCGGGTGCGTACAGGGTAAAAACTCCCGCTCCTATATAATAAATTGCAAATCACACAGGAGAGATAACCCGACTAGGTAAGCCCCGACGAGCTCGACCCAAAAGGCAAATCTCTTGTTGTCATAGGTAGGGGGTTCCGAAGCCCCATGCTCAACCAACTGAGTCACCTTTGCGGATTTCGAACAGGGTTACTTTTATTCAAATGATGATAGTAAGGAATTGTTGGAAATTTGCCTTTGGTGGGGAGGTGCATCCACTCATATTTAATGAATTAAGCACTACGGTTCCGCATATTGGAGTCTTTGTCTCTTCACACGTGCATAATCTACTAAGTGAGTAGATGACCGTAGAGCCAATGATCGTCAAATTTCATTGAGAAATGAAAGAAATATTGGTCCACGAAGTAAGGTGTTTGAGGCATGGAAATATGGTGTGGGACAAATCTACCACATCGGTGGGAAAAAAAAAGAATTGTTCTCTTTATAAGTCTCAAAATTGGCTAAGGGTTTGGGACCCCAAGGGGTAACCCATGTGTTTAAAGGAGGGAGGATCTAGATGTGCTTGGGTTCAAGGCTAAGCCCACACGCGCGCCGCCGCCGCCCGCCCGTCCCGTCCGGACTCGGGTCGTGGGACTTGGGCTTCTTATGATATTATCTCTTTGGACCCCAAATTACTTAATATTTACAGTTTGGTCCCTAGAGTTTCTGGAAAGATGAAATTGGGAACAACGGAAGGCAGAAAGTTTCTGCCTACCGTTGGAGTTGATTTTTGGGGGCGTTATTGTGCATTAACCATCATTACTTGGCTGATTAACTCCTTCCATTAACAGTCATTACTTGGCTGGTTAACTTCTCCATAAACAACCCTCATTCAATGGCCATAAACAACCATTACTACTGTTTAATTCCCTCATTCAATGGCCATTAACAACCATGTTTTGGCAGTTGAAGAGTCCCTCCCTTATGCTATATATTAGAGTCTTTTGGCTCAATTGTGTGATAGTGAAAGACATAGAAAAAACGAGACAACATATATACATAAAGACAAACAGAAGAGAAAAAGTCAGTCCAAAACGTGAGTAGAAACGTTGGGACGAAAACAGAAAACTCTTCCTTCCTTTTCTATTCTTCAGCAAGTCGTTTCGTGTTTGTTTTCTTCGTCAGAATCAACGTATTTGTTTTGTAGTGTTGATTAGTTGTTGTTTTATCTTGTAAGACTATTTCCTGTTAACGTAAAAGCATATATACGGGGCAATCTTGTCTTAAAGACAGAAAGCCATCTCTCGACTCAGCCACAATTGTAACAATCCAAATTTAGTGTTTCTTGATTTCAGGTTATCAAGATTCAAGACTCAACAAGCTTGCGACAATTCTGAATATTTGCTTGTTTGTTTATCCTTTCGAACACTTGTAATATTTATTTACTTTCCGTATTGCTTTACATATCCAACAGGAATGTCAGCTGAGCAGAAGGAAATCACCCAAAAGCTTTGCCAAATTATTAGTACTATAAGGGATCGTTTGGTAGAGTGTATAAGAATAATGCAGAATATGGTTTATTAGTAATGTTGTTATTAGTTATTAGTTATGCTTGCATTTAGTTATGCTGAGATTATTTTTTATCCAATATTTGGTTTAGTGTATTAAAATAGCATGCATTATATAATCTGTTTAAAAATTTATTTGTTTACAAAAATACCTTCCAATTAAGAATTTCAATACACCAAAAGAAGCTTTTAGTGACAATTGCCACTAAATAATTACAAAATAAAATTAAAACTTAATTAGTACTCCAATTGTCTGGTTGACTGCTTTGATTAATAACTAATCAAAGAAAAATATTTTTCCGTCTGAACACGTATTTGAAATAATTCAAAAAAGTTACTACTTGTATTTAACTAAACCAATGCATGTATTAATAACCTTGGTATTGCTAATGACATGGTTTGTTATGTATTGGCTATGATAATATCAAATAGGGTAAATAACTAATACTTATGCATAAGTTGAAAAGTGTACTAAACAAGGAATTAGTAATATCAAAACTAATACATACATTATTTTTTCTAATGCATCATACCAAATGACTGGCCAAATGTATACTAGAAATTGATCTTTGTGATCGAAGTTTGATGCGATTGGGAGAGGAATGCAGAATTCTATGTTGATCGAGGGAGTACCTTGAGCTGTTATGCTGATACATGGTAGTTAAGTTGGTTAGGATGGGATTAGTTAAATAAGCTCATAGCTTTGCAAAGTAGTCTCCATAGTTATTATTATTATTATTATTATTATTATTATTATTATTATTATTATTATTATTATTATTATCTTGTTATTTCAAATTAGTCCCTAAAAGTTATTTAGTATATGTCACACTCTAGTCCCTGCAATTCGGTTATGTGCCAGAGACAAGTGTAGGGAAATAGTACAAATTATGAAAAGACATCATTTTTAATCATTGGTTTAATCTCAAAAGACACCATTCATAATCATTGGTTTAATCTCAAGAGTTACCATGAAAATGCATCATTTATCTATAAATAGATTGCCATATTCCCATAAGAAAATATCAATCAAACATCAGAAAAATTATCAATACAATAGGAATCAAATGTTGTTTTAGTGCAAACGATGTTTGATTAAACTTCTTAGTATCCCTAAGACATTCAATCCTTCCCGGTGCACTCTATGGGGGTGAAATAGTCTTAAGGGGAGAGTTCGTACTCGCTTGTGAAGTCGGTTTTCTACATTTTCTGCAATCTGTTTCTAACAATCTTAAGACTATTTCCTTTATGGCTAGTATTAGGGAGATGACATCAAACTTTGTCAAACTGGACAAGTTTGATGGTGGTAATTTTCGAAGATGGCAGAAAAAGATGCATTTTCTTCTCACCACATTGAACGTTGCTTATGTTTTGATTACTCCACAACCATAAGAAAAGGAGAATGAGACCAATGCAGAGATGCGCGCCAGGGCAAAATGGGAGAATGATGAATACATATGTCGAGATCATATTCTGAACGGGATGACTGATGCCTTGTTTGATTTTTACCAGACTGTGTCTTATGCAAAGGAACCGTGAGAGCAATTGGAGGCAAGGTACATGCAACAAGTAAGAAATTTTTTGTTACCCAATTTAACAATTATTCTATGAATGAAAAAGGCAAGTAATGGAGCAATTCTATGAGATTGAACGCATCCTTGGTAATTTCAAACAACATAACATGAATATGGATGAATCTATTGTTGTATCTAATATAATAGACAAACTGCCCCTAACTTAGAAGGAATTCAAACACAACCTTAAACATAAAAAAGAGGATCTTACTCTTGAGGAATTGGCTAACCATCTTCGTGTAGAAGAAGAATTCCGGAAACAAGAAAACAAATATCAGGATATCCACATTGTGGAGGAAGGCCAATTTAGTAAGGGAAAATGCAGTTCAATTCAAACAAGCAGAACAACAAGAAGAACAAAACTGACAGCAACAAGAAAAAAATGCTCGCTTGTTGGAATTATGGTGGTCCTCACATGAAATGTGACTGCCCAAATAAGAAGGATCCTGGAAGTTCAAGTTCAGGACAGAAGAACCGAAAGGCTGCAGATGGCAACGAAAATTTCACTTCCATGATTTCCGAAATCAACATGGTCCAAGATGATAATGATTCGTGGGTTGATTCAGGTACTACAAGACATGTTTGCAAGGACAAGTCTCACTTCAAGACCTATGAACCAGTGGAAAATTCAACTTTTCTCTATATGGAAAATATATCTCCTGTTAGTGTTTTAGGCAAAGGAAGTGTTGTATTAGATTTTACTTCCGGAAAAAGTTTAACTTTGAATGATGTTTATCATGCTCTAGAAGTTAGTAAGAATCTGATGTCTAGTAGTATTTTGAACCAATATGGGTTCAAACAAATGTATGAGGCTGAAAACTTTGTACTCTCTAAGGGTGGGGTGTTTGTTGGAAAGGGTTGTTTACATTGTGGTATGTTTAAATTGAACCTTGTTAACATTAATAAAGTGATGAATGCTTATGTTTATTATGTCTTGGACTCTCTTGATACTTCTTTTTTATGGCATTATCGTTTAGGACATGTAAATTTTAGAAAGTTGAAAGATATGGCTTTACAATCTCTAATTCCTTCAATTGACAAGAATGGTGTAAAATGTAGAACATGTATGCTCACTAAAATCACTAGATTACCATTTCCTTATGTTCAAAGAGATTTGAAATTGCTTGATTTAGTTCATAGTGATTTATGTGACATGAGTGACAATGTGACAACAGACGGAGAACGTTATTTTGTTACCTTTATTGACGACTATTCCAGATTTTGTTATGTATATTTGTTACATTAAAAAAGTGAAGCACTTGAAAACTTTAAAGTGTTTAAAAGTAATGTAGAACTTCATTGTGAAACCTTTATTAAGTGTCTTAGATCGAATAGAGGTGGGGAATATTATAATCCATCATTCTTTGAATCAACTGGAATTGTGCATCAAGTTACATCACCTTATACACCACAACAGAATGGTGTGGCCGAAAGGAAAAATAGAGTCCTAACGGAAATGGTAAATGTCATGTTATCCAAGTTAGGTTTAGGACATGAATATTGGGGTGAAGCCTTGCATACAACATGTTATATTTTTAACAGAGTACCTAATAAGAGAAATAAGACTACCCCATACGAATTCTGGAATAAGGGAAATTCAAACCTAAGTCATTTTAGAGTCTGGGGATGTAGAGTAATTGTTAAAGTCCTAGAGCCCAAAAGAAAGAAACTTGGGGAGAAAGGAATTGAGTGTGTTTTTGTAGGCTATGTTATGAATAGTAAAACCTATAGATTTAAGGTTATCGAACCTAATGATTCATATTCTGTTAATAGTATAATTGAGTCTAGGGATGCTTATTTCGATAAAAATAGATTTAGTACCATTCCTAGATCTCATGACACAACGTTATCATCTAGTTCTCATTTACGGGAAGAGCATGGTTTAGTTGATAATAACTCAACTAATGAGGAAGTTGTGGAACCAAGAAGAAGTAAAAGGGCTCGAAAAGCTAAAGATTTCTTTATGTTTCTGGTTGAAGGAAGTAGGGATCAATCTTATGTTGACACTTACATACCTTTCTGTTATAATTTAGAAGTTGATCCTGTCACATTTGAGGAGGCAATGAAGTCTCTAAATGCTTCCTTTTGGAAAGAAGCAATTAATGATGAAATGGATTCGATTATAGGTAATAGAACTTGGAAGTTGGCTGATCTACCATCAGGTTGTAAACCTATTGGTTGTAAGTGGATTTTCAAAAGGAAAATGAAAGTAGATGGAACTATAGACAAGTTCAAGGCTCGTTTTGTACCCAAAGGTTACACTCAAAAGTTAGGTATTGATTACTTCGATACCTATGCTCCTGTTGCAAGGACAATAACAATAAGGGTGTTGATTGCATTAGCCTCAATTTTTCGTCTCGTTATTCATGAAATGGACGTGAAGACCGCATTTCTAAATGGTGAATTAGATGAGGAGGTGTATATGAAACAACCCGAGGGGTTTGTTATTCCTGGTCAAGAACACAAAGTGTGTAAGTTGATCAACTCATTGTATGGGCTTAAGAAAGCTTCCAAACAATGACACCAAAAATTTGATCAAGTTGTACTTTCTAATGGATTTCTTATTAATGATGCCGATAATTGTGTATATAGTAAGTTTGTTGGAAACAAGAGAGTTGTCATTTGTTTATATGTGGATGACATGTTAATATTTGACACTGATCTCCAACAAGTGGTGGACACAAATGAATTTTTATCTGCTAATTTCTCCATGAAAGACATGGGTGAAGCAGATGTGATTTTAGGCATTAAAATTACTAGACATACTAGTGGTTTAGCCTTGACTCAGTCACATTACATTGAAAAGGTGTTAAAGAAGTTTAACAACTTTGATTGTAAATTTGCATCTACACCTCTTGATCACAATGTAGTGTTATCTAAGAATACAGGAGTACATATGAAACAATTAGAGTATGCTAAGGTAATTAGGTGTCTTATGTATGTCATGACATGTACAAGACCTGATATTGGTTTTGCTGTAGGAAAACTGAGTCGTTTTACTCATAATCCAAGTCATGCTCATTGGCATGCGGTTCGAAGGCTACTTAAGTATCTTAGGAGAACTATTCACTATGAAATACATTATGATAGATTTCCTTGTGTATTAGAAGGGTTTTCTAATGCAAGTTGGATATCTAATAGTGATCATTCCTCTACGAGTGGGGTGGATATACACACTTGGTGGAGGTTCAGTTTCATGGGGATCCAAGAAATAGACTTGTATTGCAGATTCAACTATGACATCTGAATTTATAGCATTAGCGTCTGCAAGCAAGGAAGCCGAGTGGCTAAGATTTTTTTTGTATGATTTGCCTTTGTGGGCAAAGCCTATATCACCTATCTCAATTCATTGTGATAATGAGGCTACATTGTCTAAATCATACAATGGAGTTTATAATGGTAAATCAAGGCACATTGGTTTACGACATAGTTATGTGAAACAACTCATTCGTGATGGTGTTATAATTGTGGACTTTGTACGTACAAATCAGAATCTGGCAGATCCCTTGACAAAAGGCCTTACGAGGGATTTAGTCACCAAAACTACAAAAGGGATGGGTTTGAAACATATACTCTTAACTACCAATGGTGGAACCTCGACTTAACACTCGATAAAACCCTCGAGTCTTAAGTTCAATGAGCCCAAGTACATCATTCTATAGTTGCAAGCACTTGTCTTACCATCCCAAGTTGTGCTTGGTTCCATAATGTGTATGTAAGATGGGTAAATTTTTGCTCTTAATGAACCTTTAGTGGTATATTTATGCAATAAAGATGTGTGTGATATATTTTATATTTCTCCGGATATGCCTGGGTTAATATGTACATTTGATCGTAAATGAATAAAGTTGCTCATACCTATTATTCAATTGAATTCCACAAATGTACTATATTATGGAGTATGTGAAAGGTTCACCTATATGAGCTTAAAGTGAGGCCGCTTTAGGAAATAAAATAGGCTTGATTTCTTAATGCTCATGAAAAGGATACATGACACATGGCCATAAAAGTGTCGGTAACTTCTATATGTATTGAGAATAAAGTATCTTATGTGTGACTTGAAATTAAGTAATAAGAGAGGATCGCTAGTTCAAAGCATAGTCTATCATGCCATCCTAATTACTTAAAAGATATTTCACTAATACATGGGTTTAATCGCGAGACACCTCTATTTAAGCATAAGATCATGTTATTAAGTATTGTTTGGAAATGATGAGGGATTATTGGAGATTTTTAAGCAATGTCTCACATTGACGAGGAAACACTATATTATTGTGTTTATAAGCACCATGAAAAGATACCATTCATAACCATTGGTTTAATCTCAAGAACTATCATGAAAAAACAACATCTATCTATAAATAAATTGCCATATTACCATAAGAAAATATCAATCAAATATCAAAAAAATTCTCAATATAGTAGGAATCAAATGTTATTTTAGTGCAAATGATATTTGATTAGACTTTTTTAGTATCAATCCTTTTCGGTGCACATTATGAGTGAAGTAGTTTTAAGAGAGTTCGTAGCCGGATTTCTACATTTTCGGGATCTGTTTCTAACATGTTCATTATCTATCAAAGGAATTCCATTTGGATATTTTAGCTTGGCCTTTTTCTTTTGTTCTTGTTATTCTTTTATGAGTTAATTTTATCAATCCGCATCATTTGATATCAGAGCGAGCATCCTCGCACTGTGGAGATACGGAATCGAAGCTAAGAAAATCTCGTTGGAGGTGGCAAACATTTCAGCGAGGCAGGATAAAATGGAGATAATATCATTAACGAGTTGAAGGAATAAGAATGTACCGGCGGGAGACAACCGACATGAAAATTACTCACCCACCACATACCCTTTTGGATTTTTGGACCCAAATGTCATCGGAGTGGGTAGCCAAACCCCTAACCCAGGTGTGACAATGGGGTTAAACATGCAACAACCAAAGATGGGAGGAAATCAAGCTTTGGGAGGTTCCCGGGATCTGCAAATACGACGGCAACCGGAATGCTTTCACGATTGAGTAAACTGAAGTTTCCTCGTTTCGATGGTAAGGAACTCAGAACTTGTCTCTATAAAATCGAACAGTTTTTCTCCCTTGATGAGATTCCATTCTCACAAAGGATTAAAATAGCCCCGATTCACTTTGATGGTGTTGTTATTGAGTGGCATCAAGCATATATACACAGTGGATATCATTTACCTTACCCAAGCTAAGATGAGTATTTGTATGCATTAATCGACAAATTTGGGGTTGAATTTGACGACCCCATGTCTGAAATTAAGTTATTGAATCAAATAGGAAGTGTACAAGAGTATCAGGATAAGTTTGATAGATGTATGACTCGTTTATCTCTTACGACTGAATATGCTATCAGTTTGTTTATTGCTGGGCTGAAACTTGAATATAGAGATAATGTCAAATCCCACAGACCAACCTCATTATCACAAGCCTATTACCTAGCTAGACTCCAAGAATCTTCATACAATGCTCAGCAAAAAAATTACAAAACTAACCTAAACACCTCATTCTCTTCTACAGCACCAAAAAACACCTCCATAGTACCATACTCGCACACCAAACAACCACCAAAAATATTCCCACGGTTCAATAACCAATGGAACAAAAATTCCCACGGTTCAATAACCAATGGAACAAAAATTCCCACGGTTCAATAACCACCAAAAAATACCTCCATAGTACCATACTGCCACACCAAACAACCTCCATAGTACCCTATGCTTCTCTAGTAGTATTAGTGGGAAAGAAGGATGGGCCATGGAGGTTGTGTGTTGATTATAGAGCCCTGAATAAGTTGACTATCAAAGACAAATTTCCAATCCCTATTATAGAAGAGTTGTTGGAGGAGTTGGATGGTTCAAAGGTGTACTCTAAGTTGGATTTGAGGTCTAGATACCATCAAATAAGAATGTCCCCTAAGGATGTGGAAAAAACTACATTTAAAACTCATGTTGGCCACTATGAGTACCTAGTGATGCCTTTTGGCCTCACTAATGCCCTTCTAGTTTTCAGAGCCTTATGAATCATGTTTTTCAACAACACTTGAGAAAGTTCATCCTTGTCTTTTTTGATGACATACTGGTCTTTAGTAGAAGCATGGAAGAACACATTGTTCATTTGAAGACAACTTTGAGCTATTGAAACAACATCACTTGTTCCTCAGGCAGTCAAAGTGTTCTTTTGCTTGTGATAAGATTGAGTACTTGGGGCATTTTATCTCAGCTGATGGAGTGGCAACAGACCCAAAAAAGATCTCAGTTGTTCAAGAGTGGCCTATACCAACTACTCTTAGGCAGTTAAGAGGGTTTTTGAGCCTTGCTGGGTACTACAGAAGGTTCATCAAGAATTATGGACCCTTAAGCAAGCCTTAACTGATTTATTAAAGAAAGAGGGGTTCATATGGAGTGATAAGGCCACAATAGCTTTCCAAGAACTGAAGAAGGCATTGACTAGTGCACCAGTTCTGGCCTTACCTGATAGCAGTCGTCAATTTGTGGTGGAAACAGATACTTGTGATGTTGGAATTTGTGCAGTGCTTATGCAATTGGGACATCCCATGGCTTACAGTAGCAAGGGTTTGTCTCAAAAGAACCAATCCTTATCAGTATATGATAAAGAGCTCCTTGCTTTGGTTCTAGCAATAACTAAATGGTCTCAATACTTAAGTGGGAGACACTTCTTAGTAACTGACCAGAGGGCTCTGAAATATTTGTTGGACCAACAATTGCACACTGGGACTCAGATGAAATGGATCACTAAGATCATGCAGTATGATTTTGACATAGAGTACAAAAGGGAAAATGAAAACAAGGTTGCAGATTCATTATCTAAGTTACCAGTTGGTGAAGTGGCTTCTGTTCATGTTAATCTAGCAGGGGAGATACTATTTCAATCCATAGTTAAATGTTGGGAACAAAAACCTGAGATGCAGAAGCTTATCAAGTTGGTACATGATCAAGGGGGGGTGAGTATCATCAATATACATTCTTCAATCAACAACTTAGAAGAAATGACAGGTTGGTGATTGGGAAGGAGACTGAACTTAAAGGTGAAATACTCAAAATATGGCACAACCAACCCAATGGAGGTCACTCAGGGATTAATAGTACTTACAGGAAGGTGTCTCATTTGTTTTACTGGAAGGGTTTAAAAGAGAACATCACCACTTATGTCAAAGAGTGTGAGGTGTGTCAAAGGAGCAAGTATGATTCATCACCTTACCCTGATTTGCTACAGCCTCTTGCAATCCCAAATGGTTCATGGTCCAGCATTAGCATGGATTTCATAGAAGGGTTGCCTAAGTGAAAAGGGAAATCAGTAATCTGGGTAGTTGTGGATATACTTACAAAGTATGCTCACTTTGTAAGTGTGTCACATCCTTATTCTGCAGCTGACATTGCCCAGTTGTTCTTGGACAACATCTACAAGTTGCATGGAATGCTAGTCAACATTGTAAGTGACAGAGATCCTATGTTTGTAAGCAAGATTTGGAAAGAATTGTTCTCAGCTCATGGTGTCACACTGGGCACTTCAACAGCCTACCATCCTCAGTCAAACTGAAGTGCTCAATAGGAGTTTGGAAACATATTTGAGGTGTTACTGTACTGACTCTCCTCAAGATTGGTTCTTGTATTTGCCTTTTACTGAATATTGGTAGAACACTACACACCATTCAGCAATTCAAACTTCCCCTTATGAGGCATTGTATGGGCAACCACCTCCCCTTCATCTTCCCTATTTACCAGGTGATGCTGTTGATGATCAAGTGGATAAAAGTTTGTTGACTAGAAAGCTTAAGGCTCAATTGCTTAAGTTTCACTTAACCAAGGCTCAACAAAGAATGGTCAATTTACGGGCGAATCTTTTCATCATCTAACAACCCTGAAGAATTACTAAAACTTATTGTATATTCTGGTAATTTATTAATTTTACAACATTTCATGTTATTTAGATTCATTATTATTTCAGTTTTTCTTTCTGCAAGTACGTTTTCTCGTGCTACTAACAATTTTTCTCCTAAAAATTCTCTTTTTAGTATAATATCAAATATTATTAACATAGATTTCCAGTCTCTTGCATGGCTAAATACTTCTCCTATTAATTGGTATGCTATAGATATCAAGTCATACATGTAATCTAGGTTTTCTGTTTGTGTAGATTTCATTAATGCTATATACATTCCAAGATTCCAATAATTTATTCTTCTTCCTATTTCTTGTTCATCATAAACATTATCTAAGTCTAAAAAATATCCATTGTAATTTACACCTTGTGCCATTGATCCTACAAATTCTTTAAATTCCGCATGTTGTCCGCTTGTTGTCCTACTGGTATATGATTTGGTAATCTAGTTCGTTTTCTTGATATTATTTCTAAATTAGGGTCCACTAATTCTTCTTCAGGATAATTATTTGCATCTTCATTTATTATATCATATGTTTCTATGGGTCTATTAAATTCATCTTCTATATCACTTTCAGGTTCATCTTCTACGATTGCATTTTGTTTCTCATTTTTGTAATGCTTCTATTATCTGGTTGTTTTCTTTTACTATTTCCGAGTCTTCTTCTTCTATGAATTCTGCTACTTGTATCTCTTAATTAACTAATTCAATGTTGCTATCTTTGTCTGTATCACTCTCAGTTTTTTCATTACTAGTTGTACTTTCATCGCTTGTTTTAATAATTTTTCTTACTTTCTTTTTTCCATTTAATCTTGTCATTTTTTCTCTAAGGATATGTACTTCTTCTTTTAATTCTTGTTTTACTTCATTCAATTCCTCCCTTGTGTGTTTTAACTCTACTTTGGTTTCTTTTAGTATTTTCTTTGTATCTTTAAATTTGTGTTTATATTTTTTATATTTATTATACCATTCTTCATTATTATGTGATCTCAATTTTGTATTTTCTGTTTTTAACTCACATATTTGTTGTTCTTGTTTATCTAGTTTTAGGTTTAAATATTCGTTGGTTGTTTTTTCGGTATCTTTTAAGTAAAAGTTTTCATTTTTTGAATCGTTATTATTATCTGGTGTAGTGTTTTCTTTCTTTTTTATAGGTTCATACTTGTATCTTTCTCTTTCTATTATATTTTTTTCCATGGTTCTTTAAAAAACTTAAGTACACCAGTTCTTGGTTTTCCATTAAAATTGTCCTTTTTTATTTAATATTGCTAAACTATCTAATGTTTTTCTAGTTCTTTTGATAATTTTGGTTTTATTTTACTGATATCTACCATTATAAGCTCTTTTTACTTTTTTTCCAAGCATCTATCGGTACTAATTCTGGTTGTTGAGTTATAGTGCTAATTATGTGTTCTCTTGACTTGTACTAGGTTCATTTTCTCCTACTACTTGTTTACCTTTACCTTTATTTATCTCTTCTACTAATATGTTAAGTTTTTCCAATATTATTTTAAATGTTGGTACTTCAGATACGTTTCATAGTTTTATTAATTCTTCTCTTATCACTTGTTGTATTTGGGTCTGATTTTCTTTTATCTCATCCATTATTTCTAGGGTATTTTTCATTTTCTCTTTTACTATTATTTCTTCCCATAATGCATTAATTTTTTCATTAGGGTTAGTCATGATTATTTATTTTTTTCTTCCATGCGTTTCCCATATCCATATTTTATCAAATTTATCATTGTTATTCCAATTGTTCTATCTTATTTTCTAATTTTATTTCTTTTGCCTTGTATTCTAAGTATTTGAGTTGAGAAAGTATCTCTTTTGATAAAGTTGTTTTATTGCTTTTAATTATTATTTTTTCTTTATTATTTTTCTCTGTATATTCATACCTTGTTTATAATATTGTCTAAATTCGTACTTATTACTGCCAATTCAGTCTCCTCTTCTACCATATTATAATCTTTCAGTCTTTTTAATGCTAATTCTTTTCTCCTTAATTCTAATAAATCACTGTAGTATTTTAACAATATTTCATTTTTATTTCTTCTCTATATTAAGTAAGGCTGGCTAGTGGGCCGGGACGGCCCGACCCCGACCCGATCCCGTCCCGACCCCGAGTAAAAAGAAAAACGGTAGCGGGACTCGAACTCGGGACGGGATAATGTCTCGTCCCGCCAGACCCGAGCCCGCCCCAAGCCCGCCCGCCCCGATCCCGCACGTGCTCCCCCGAGCCCGCCCCCGATCCCGCCCGAGAGCTCCCCTTTTGCAAATATAACCGTTGCACCAACGATCATTTTAGATTTTGGCCGTTGGACAACGACCATTTTTTGCCGTTGGGCAACGACCATTTTTGGCTTCCCCCTACCCCTTAATATTTATTTTTAACACATAAGTTATTATATTTACACTTTAACCCAATTTTTCAACTATAAATAACTCATTTTCTCTTCATCTTTCTCACAAATCTTCCTACAATCTCTCTAATCTCTCAATATCTCTCTCTACAAGTCTACATTGTTTATTAAATATTCAATTTTATTTATTCATTTGGGAATTGGGAGTGAAGTTGACAACTAGCTTGAGGATCTTCCATCGAGCAAAGATTCAATTTTCAACTTCTTGATTACACGGCGTTTGGTACATTCGTTCCTTCATTAAATTATTATTGTTTGTTTATTTTATTTAGCGCACTTAATTTTATTATCTTTAATTATTTATTATCATAATTAAAATGAAATGATTAAGAGGTATGTTTAAGGGTAAGGGTAACGGTGCTTCTTCTAGTAGGGGCAACCAGGGCAAGGGTACTTCTTCTAGTCATCTTATTTACACATGATGATTTTGTTGATACTCAACATTTTCCTACAATACCATTAGATTTAGACGAGAAGTTATTTTCTGGAACTCAAGAAGACTTTAACTTAGACGATGATCTAGATGATACACCTACTAATATTGATGACAACACACCCACTAGTGCACATTCAACTGAAATACCTCATATTCCCCCTAGTATGAGACGAGGTCCAGCAAAACGACCATTAAAATCAGATGCATGGATATTTTTTGATAGGGATGTAGAGAATCAAGTAGCTATATGTAAAATTTGTAAAAATATTTTAAAATTTAAAACTGGAAAAGGTCACGGTGAGACGGGGGGTTTAATTAGACACGTAGTAAGTGCTCATCTAGCTAGGTATGCCCAATGTCAGACTTCAAAACTGGGTGCGCAAACGCCCGCTCCATCGGGACAAGGTTCACATACTGATACTGTCCTGGACCAAGTACAAGGTCAAATTAACCCTATGACGGGGGGAATTGTAGGCCCTAAATACAATAAACATAGAGATAGGGAAGCAATATCAAAATTAGTTGTAGTGGAGGGTTTGCCCTTTTCATTTCTTTCGTCTCCCAATTTTATTCATTACATTAGAGATATATATAATCCTGCTTTTAACGGTTTTCCTAGATCAACTATTAAGAGAGATGTATTTAAATTCGCGCATGAATATCAAAAATATTTACGTTATTCATTATATCATTTTAATGACAAAATATCTATCACGTCTGATATAGGTCGTAGTACTAACAACCATGATTATTTAACTGTAACTTGTCATTGGATAGATTATAAATGGTCTATGCAAAAACGTATATTAGCGTATAGATATATAGATGATAGGTACACTGGTACATTTATTGCAGATAATATTTATCAAGTGTGCCATTATTACGGAATAACCGATAAAATTATGACTATTACATTAGATAACACTTCTTCTAACAATTACGCAATTACAATTTTAAAAAATAGTTTAACTCCATCTTTTCTAGATCATTTTCATATAAAATGTGCGTGCCATATATATAACTTAATTGTAAAGGATGGTCTATCACTTTTTGAAGACATTCTTAGTAAAATACAATTTGCTATAAACTTTATTTTTAAAAGTAATAAAGTACAACGAAGAAAATAATATAAAAAAATTTGTCACGATTGTGGACTATCTTATAAAAAAATTCCACAAGAAGTATCCACTAGGTGGAATTCTTTATACGAGCAACTACTTGTTGCTTATGACTATAGAAAACCTATAACTTTATTTTTTAACTCTCATAATCAAAATTCAGCTGATATGATTGTAGATAGTGATTGAGTAAAAATTTCCGAATTCATTGTATTTTTAGAGAAATTTTTCAAGCAACATAAGAATTTTCCGGTATATATTATCCTACTATTTCAACTATGTTGTTTTATATAACTCTAATATTTTTATTACTTAGTGATTATATGAAAAAACCAGCTTATATGACAGCTATTAAAAAAATATTTATCAAAATAAAAAAATATTTTATTCCTATTCCCACTATTTATATTATTGGTTCTGTATTAAATCCAACTATTAAAATAGACGGTACTAAATCACTAATTAAAACTATTTACGATTGTATAGAAGTACTACCACCTCCAAGTTCCAAAAATCTAAATCACCCATCACCTATTGAACAAACTAAAGAAGAAGTGTTTCTAGCGTAGAAGACCAATGCAAAAAAATATATAGGTTTCACCAACAAGAAAATGCTAGTAACTTACCGGCTTCCATACCATCTTCTTCATCTTCAACACAATCTCACAAAAGACATGCTGTTTTTGCGGCTAGTATTGAAAGCCTCTGAAATAGAATGTGCGGTTGTACCGCTACTAACCAAATTAGCGAGTTGGATATTTTTGTTTTGCATGGTTCTGTACCGTACCAAGAAGTTATCAATGAAGATGGACATGAAAACTTGCTGAAATACTGGAGGGGGAATGAGAAGACCTTTCCGACACTTTCAATGATGGTCCGAGATGTTTTGAACATTCAAGCGTCATCAACTACGTCTGAAAGCGCTTTTTCTGCCGGCAGATATCAAATAGGAGACCACAGATACTCATTAGCCGGAGACAACTTGGAAATTGCAGTATTATTCAGAGATTGGATACGAGCGGAACGGAGAAGGTGCGGTCAACCGGAGATCAACGAAGAAGAAGACGAAAACTACAACGAAATCTTATCCGAAGGTGGTGGAAGCGACGTGGATCAATTTGACCAACAAATACCAATTCCAACCGAAGAACCACAGGAAATTATCAAGCAATTAGAACAGGTTTTTTGAGAATGTAATTTTTTTAATTGCAATTTTATTATGTAATTTGTAACTTTTGGACAACACCACAAAGTTGCAATTTAGATTTTAGACAATTGTATTTGTATTACAAAAAAATCATATGTCTATTAAATAATATAAGAGGCACAAAAACAGCCTTGTGATGTTTTTATTACACTATCTTGTTTTGTTTATTGAGTTTTTTTTTATACATATGTTATTAAAAAAAAAAAAAGGAAAACCCGCCGGAACCCGCCCCGATCCTGGCCCGCCCCAATTCCGACGGGATCGGGATCGGGACGGGACTGGAGCAAGTCCCGCCAAACCCGACCCCGCCAGACCCGACCCCTTCGCCCGTCCCACCCCGACCCCGCCAGACTCGAGCCCGGACCACTGGCCACCTCTAGTATTAAGAGGTGTTTTAATCCTTTGCATAAATTTTTTATTTTATTTAGCATATTTGTTTGGTTAAACTCGGGACGTTTCGCCATTGTAATAACTCTATTCCTTTTAAAAGCTTTGATACCAATTTACGGGCGGATCTTTTCATCATCTAACAACCGTGAAGAGGGTAGGAATATAGATGTTATATTAACATAATTACATCTAAGTTTATCAAATAATAATCAGGTAGTACGGAAGCAAGTATTATCAACTCAAAATTCAAAATTTATTTTTAAATAAAAGTCTATAACCTTCTATCAATATTAACATCATAATTTTAGATTGGGTGTACCTCAAGATTCAACGCTTCAGACAAGCCTCACTCTCTTCTGTCCTTTTTAACAAACTCACTGCCAAATATTATGGTCCATATCAGGTGTTGCAAAAAGATAGGATCCGTAGCCTATAAACTTACCTTGCCATCTCACGTGTCCATACATCCCACTTTCCCATCTCTCTTCTTAAACCTTGCTATAAACTCTCAGAAACCACCAATCACCCTCCCATACTAGACTTAGCAAGCCCCTACTGTCCAAATCCTAAAGCTATCATGGACCATAGAGTGATTAAAAGGGGAAACAAGGCCATCACTCAAGTGCTAGTTCAGTGGACACAACTTCCTGATGATCAGCTGACTTGGGAAGATTTACAAGGCATGAAGACAAGGTTTCCAAAATTCTTCCTTGAGGACAAGGAAGTTCTTCAAGAAATGGGCAATGATGCGATTGGGAGAGGAAAGCAGAATTCTATGTTGATCGAGGGAGTACCTTGAGCTGTTATGCTGATACATGGTAGTTAAGTTGGTTAGGATGGGATTAGTTAAATAAGTTCATACTTTGCAAAGTAGTCCCCATAGTTGTTGTTATTTCAGATTAGTCCCAAAAGTTATTTAGTATATGTCACACTCTAGTTCCTTCAATTCGGTTATGTGGCAGAAACAGGTGTAAGGAAATAGTACAACAGTGGTAGTGGGATGTAAGTTGTCATTAGAGATGGCAATGGATCCTGGACCCGGTCCGGATCCGGTGTATCCAGATCCATTTTATAGGATATGGATCTTCAAAATTTGGACCCGACGGATCCGGATCGGACCCGGATCCATTTCTGACGGATCGGATTTGGATCTGGATCTTGTATTTGAGATCCGTATCCGGTCCAGATCCGACCCGTGGATTCATTTTTTATTAAATATATTCATAACCTAGAATGTAATTTTATAAGTATTTTCTTAAAATTGCTAAGCACATCCTTGCAAGTTTAATTCTCAAAACAAGTTTAATTTATCCCCGCGTTAACTCAAAAACAAAAAAATAAAGAGGTAACTTCGATAATAAAATCAATGTTATATTAGTGAATGACTAACATCTCCATAGACAAGTAGTTAAAATTATATTCACTTAATTTATGAAGATTCCAAGCACATGCAAGTTCTGCATTGTGAAAATACTAGTCAGCATTTTCCACAACTATTGTCATTGTCCAACATTTTTAATTAATAGCTCACAATCAAAACGAGACAACGAACAAAATATCTCATATGAACATTTCAAAATTGAAAAACAGTAAACTGGTAGCTAAGTAAAAATCGTTTGTCAGTTCAAAAAAAAATTCTTAGCAAGGTAATTCTTTTTACATGTGGATCCAGATCCGATCCGTGGACCCGGCGGATCCGGATTTGGATATGATTTTTATGGACCCGCTGGATCTGGATCCGGATCTAGATTCAGGTATGAAAAACGGATCTGGATCTGGATCTAGTAGGATCCGGTCCAGATCCGATCCGTTGCCATCCCTAGTTGTCATCTTCTTCATTGTCTATCAATCGAATTCCATTTGGATATTTTAGCTTAGCCTTTTTCTTTTGTTCTTGCTATTTTTTTCTGAGTTAATTTTATCAGTGCATCAAAGTTAGGAAAAATGAGCAGGGTGATAAAGTGCTATTTCAATTAGAATTTACACTATTTCTTTAATAATTGGCAGAGGGAATAAATGGAAATGTTTTGACAGTCAAATTGACAATTTCTTACAGAGAAACTCATGCAACGACTGGATGTAGCTTTTAGAAGCTTCTTCTTTTGGTAACTTGAGAAGGCGAGCAACCTCTTGAAATCCTGCATGCTGCTTTACATACAAAGAATTCTCAGTTGCACTCATGTGGTTCATCTCCTGGTTGTGAAGCTTTGGTTTTGATAGAGCCCACTGCATTGCCCAAATCGCCAAGGGCCTCATGTAACACAGTGATCTATAGTGATCATATGTGTTCCAGCCCTCGGGCGTTTGGAAACCAAACCTGCATATACAAGAACCAAAACTTCTGTCAAATGAAGTGAAAGTTGATGAACTCACAAAGTTTAGGGAGCTAATCTACTAGCAAATAGAGGTGTCTATACAGCTTGACTTTTTTAGACAAGTGAGGCAGTAATTGGCAGGAGCAGACAACAAATGTTTTTCATTCTCTTCTCTGTTCATAATAGTAGGGCAGTTACAAGGGTATTTTAGAAAGAAAAAAAGTTCACGACTAAGATATATAACAGAATAGGCATACAAAGCTCTTGCTAATGTCTTGTCTATGACATACTTAAATGGCCACAGTCTTTAGTATCACATATAAACACCAAGCCAAGAATGGTTCTTTCCTGATTGACTAGGTGACTTGTTCCGTTGATACATTTGTTCTTTACGTTCATCAAATGGTATTGGAAAGGATTCACAAAAAAGACTAGTTTCTTAATTCAACTGCTAAATTGCTTTTTTGTTGATTTTGTTCAAAAGATAGCTTCTCCAGAAGAACTTACCCAAGACCTTTATCTGACCAAGCTGTTGAGTGTATCCCACTGGCAGTTTGAAATGCTATGTCCACCAAGCCTTCTTGTATCATATTAGCAGCAAGAGAATATGTAACTCCTGTCCATATTTCTCTTGACTGCATAGCTAACATATCGGCTTTCCCATTCGGTAGCATCCCGTTTACAGCCCCACGCATCCCTCCCTTGTGCTTTAACACATTGAAATCATAGATTTTCTTCAGAGCACTTCTTATCTTCTCTTCATCAGCAATAGGTGAAAGACCACTCGCTCTAGCATACCTATGAAATAGCAGCCAAATGAGTATAAAAAAAGGAGCAACAGATTCAATTTATCATCATTACTGAGTCTATCAACCACATGAATTCGTAGGTGGGGAATTTCTACTTCTTTGAGAGCCTCTTGCCCAGTAAGATGAAGAAATAACGCACCATTGACCAGCCAACTGATCAGCATGAATTGAAGAACTTGATCTCCGACCACTATTGTCATAATTAAAGTAAGAACCATTCCATAACTTTTCATATACAGACTTTGCCTTCTGAAACTTAGCCCAAAGGTAATCAGCAGCTGCATCATCACTGACCTCACGAGCCATTGCCGAGGCAGCTTGCACAGCAGCTACCCAGAGCCCACCACTATATGTGCTCACACCACTAACAGTCCATGCATCGTACGTTTGATCAGGGAACCCTTCATTTTCTATCATGCCATCGCCGTCCTTATCAAACTGATCCATATATGCTATAGCTATGTATACCGATGGCCAAACAGCTTTTGCAAATTTTTTATCACCGGTAGCAACAAAATCCCTATAAACTTGAAGGACAAATTTGGAATTTAAGTCCTTCCATCTGTCTGAGTTGTAGAAATTGTATGCATTAACTTCAAACCATGGATCATTAAGTCCAATATCATGAGGGACAGCTCCAAGAACCTTTCTGGAGACCCATGTTCCATCACTCATAATTTTCATTTTAGATGGATCATGCATCATTACTGCCATTGCACAGTCTCTTTGGATGCTCAGCTCAAGTTTCGGGAAGAGCATTAATAGCGCATATGACGCATAAAAATGGACATCATAGGTATTAAACATGTGATATTCAATCCCTTCAAGATAAAGAAACTGGCCAATGTTCTCCTCTCCGTCTTGAAGTAGATAAGGACCAAAAGCAGAGTTTGAAGTCACCGGAGTCTGAAGTTGGTTGACAGTAGATTTCATCCTAGAAAGTAATCCCATATAGGTTTCATTTTGTTCGTCCAACTTTAACGTTTTCTCTGAGTCTGGTTTTGTCTTGTCAAGGGAAAACTTCCTCTCCCTGATGGTTCCAAAGTTTTGCATTGGTAATGACCCATCTGTGACATTAAAAACATGGCCTTAATCAGACACAATAACACACAATGCCAACAGATTTTCTTTCCCCATTACCTGTCCAAATTGTGCCCCCAGCATTAAGATAATAGAGCTCGTTGAACAGAGTGATGCGGTACCTGAGTCAAATGATTGGCACTTTATAAAATTATTTAGAAACTGCAATGACCTGTATATATCCTAAAGGTAAAAGCTTGTTAAAGCTATATTTCACCATTCTGGCAGACTCGTGTCTTCAAGTATTGGTTTCTGCCACTTGTCAATCTCACGCTCCCAATTGTTATGTTCTAATTTAAGACAGACGAACAATAAAATTAGGATGCTTATATAACATATGCTGTTTGGTTATCACATCCATGAATCACAGAAAGCCAGTTTGTTGATAACAAAACCATTGCAGATCACAAGTCATTTACTGTCATGTCTGTCAAATTGAATTCTATTTTTATTATGATAACTTTAATGAGAAAATTTGTTGAATACGTTCTCTCAGTCGTTACAGAGTGCCAAAACATAAATACTACACTAATACTGGAAATGCCAAAATACATACATTACTATTTCATAATTGATATAATTACCTAGGACCCCGTGATGGGCAATACTTGCTGAACCTTCACCTTGAACACCATAGAATTTTGTATATCGTCTGAAACAATATTTAATGTCCAAAAGTTTTAGCAATGAACAATTTAAATGTAATATTCTAGAAACAAGAGCTGTTTTATGACCTGTGGTAAGTCTTGCCTCTGGGAAATCTTATTTCTGGACAGTCCCAGGCAAGTGAAAAGGTTACTGTCCGGACAGCACCAGATGGAACTTTAACAGATGCTGCTAAGGCAGCTCCAGTAGATGATCCTTTTCCTGAAGCTACTAAGGTCTGAGCATCCTTAAGATGATCAAATGAACCGTGCTGTAAAAACAAACAATTGAAAAGGAATTAGGAGTATAGAATAAGATATAATGTTAATACTCATATTCATTATAAAGAAAGAAAAAAAAGGGCAGTCCGGTGCACAAAACATCCCACGTTAGCAGGGTCACGGGAAGGGCCGCACCTTTGGGGTGTGATGTAGACAACCTACCCTAATGCAAGCATTATTGGCTGCTTCCACGGCTCGAACCCGTATTCATTATAATCATTTAGAAATAGCAAAAAGGTCTTGAAAGGAGCTACAAAGTTATAATTTAAAAGTAAATAATACGTGACTGTTGCTTTTATGAAAGAACAAGGAAAAACTGACCTCCTCAATTTCCCTCCACATGTCCCTTGCTGTCATAATTTCAGATTCTCCAGATATCAAAAAACATGGACATTCTGAGACACGGACATCAGGAACTTCTTGAGCTGCAATGGAAAAGGTTACTGGAGGGAGTCCATCTGAAGTGCTGAATGGAAAATACAGTTGTATTAGAAAAACAGAACTATCAAGCCATGGGGAAGAATGAATATAGCTATAGATTAGAGGGAGTTTTACACAAAACATACTTGTGATGGAGGAGGATGCTATGCACACTATCTTCCATCCTACAGAGGCCAATGCATATTGGTCAAATCAATCATCCAATACAATTAGCAACCAAACCGAACTGATTCCGCCAGAGGATCAATATTATTTGAAAATGAAGTAGGAAATATTCTTACAAAATCTTTTTATTAACATGTCCGCCAGAGAAGCCTGAGATTCCGCCCACTGAATTCTGAAGATAAGATAGTAAACATGCTGAAATAAGTTGCACAGAAAATTCATGACAAATATTCAGTTGAAACAATAAGGAATGCTTCTACTAGAAAGAAAGAAATCTTGACATACAGCCCATGTGAAAAGTAAGGTCACATCAGCATCAGTATTCCCTGAGTTAGAAAGCTGCATAAATTTTCTTGAGTAAGATTTAACATATAAGAAAGCAAAAACAAGTGAAGCTATTAGTAAAATGTCTTCTACATGCTTAAACCTACGGTAAATGTGAATACAGTGACTGGGAAGCTGCTATCCTTGTAATTATGCGGAATAAATGGTGAAAGCTGACGACAAACAATGATGAGTTCAGGATCTGGAACACCTGCTTAATGGATGATTTAACATATCATTTATTAGTTTTGAATTTGATAAGAGTTTTAGACTAGACGTTTGATTTATCTGCACATGATACCTTCATAGACAGTCCACGCTCTTGGGTACAAAGCATAATATGTGCAGTTCTCCCCATCTAGCTTCCATTTCCATGATTCAATACCCAATCCTGTGTCCGTTCTGTATGACTAGCTGAATCAGTATCATTTTATAATGTTTCTAGAGCACTACAATCCAACTAGAGCCTTTTATTGTCTCATTTGATGCCTCACACTAGTTAAGCTGGTCACTTACTTGAGCTCTTCAGGACCTCTGGAGCATAGCACTGTTGAAAACTTTTCTCCATTAGGGCGAGAAATGAATACCTGATAAAGGAGAATTAATAAACTACTAAATGACTTACCAAAAAGAATCATATTTTTTGTTGTTACAGGATTTACTCTTTACTTCTTCAAACCTTTAGGATTACAAACGTATCACCAACTATTTTTCCATGGATGAATCAGATGTTAAGAAAGCATAAATCAGTTTGGAGCTTCTCTACCTTAATGAACTTTTAAGATAAATTGTAAGATGATATTAATCTCCCTTGAGGAGTCTTTCATTAATATCAAGGTATATATAGAGTACAATATTCATCGCCTATACAAAAGAGGAATCCTAAGCCTATACAAAAGAGAAATCCTAGTCTTACCATAATTATATTTACACAATATATGAAAATATTCTAATTATGGGTAGGGAATATATTTACACGTTTACACACCCCCTCAGTCGGAGCGGGAGGAGGCCGGACGCCGAGCGGCTCGAAGTCAAGAAATAAGCATGTCTGGGAAGTCCTTTGGTAAATATGTACGCATACCGATAGGATGATGGAACATGTAACACTCTGACATGGCCTAACGCAACTTTCTCACGAACGAAGTGTAGGTCTATCTCAATATGCTTGGTTCGCTGATGTTGAACCGGATTATGAGAAAGATAGATGGCGAGAGATGTTATCACAATACACAATAGATGCTCGACGCAAAGGACACCGAAGTTCTAACGGTAAATTTCTGAGCCAACAAATCTTAGCTACTACATTTGCAACGCCTCTGTACTCAGCCTCGGCACTAGAGCGAGATAGGGTAGCCTGTCGCTTGGCGGACCAAGAAATCGATTATCCCCTAAGAAAACACAAAAGCCGGAGGTGGAGCGTCGCGTGTCCGGACACCCCGCCCAATCGCATCCGTATATGAAAGCAACCCGTGCGGTGCGAGAGGGGTATAGGTGCAAACCATAATCAAGAGTGCCCTTAATGTATCGAATGATACGCTTAAGAGCAGTGAAATGAGACTCCCTGGGGGCATGCATGAATAAGCACACCTGCTGAACAACATAAGCTATGTCTGGCCTGGTGAATGTGAGATGTGGCTCCTGAGTCCATGTACCAAGTATTGTCAGGTTGTTGCATAGATAGGGTGCTGAACGCCCGACCCAACTCGGTGGGTGTCATGCGGAGGAGGGTGCGGGACCCGACCTTGCATGAAGTGGGCCTCGCCGTGGGGGTGGAGCGGGGCCTAACAAACCGAGGTAAGAATACGGATTGTATGGGTGGCAGTGCGGAATGGACTTGGCGCGCGGCTCGAACCGGGGTGCCGCGGCTCAGATGCTTGGGGCGCCACGGCGCGTAGACGAACCGCCGAGGAGTCGCGGCGCGTTGTTCTGCGATCTCGTGCTGTCGTTGTCGCTATTGTTGCTATCCGTTGACCGTGACCCTTGCCACGACCACGGCCTCATCTACCGCCGCGGCCTTTTCCACCCTGCCGCCGCGGCCCGCCGCCGTGTTGGGAGTTGTCCGGTGGCGTCGATCTTGGGGTTGCGTGTCGACGCTAAACACCGCCGGGCGTGCTCATCCCGCTTAGCACGACGGGTTTCTTCGAGCAACAATTGTGAGCGAGCTTTGTTAAAACTCGGTAGCGGATCCGCTGTTGAATAATGGTGGCCAAAGTATCATATTCGCCCTTAGTAAGGCCGAAATCATTTGTAGCACCATTTTATCGTCGGTGACAGCGTGCCGATGTTGGAGAGTTGATCCGCTAGAAGTTTAAGCGCTTGCGTACTCGAGAGACATTGGAGAAGTTTTCAAAACGTGTTTTGTTGAATTGTTCTTCCAAATACACGGCACGAGTGTGCTTGTTGTCTGAAAATTTCCTCCAAACGATTCCACAAGTCAAGGGCGCGTGGAGTCGATTTCATGATAGTAAGGAGCAAATCCTGAGAGATACTACCATATATCCATTGTTTGACGCCGGCGTCGAGACGATGCCAGATAGAATCATCAACCTCCGTTGGGCGCGGAATAGTATCATCAATATGGTCAAGCACGTTATAGAGACATGCATGATTGCGAAAAGTTCAACCCGGGGAGAATCTTTGGTTGTTTTCTTGATCAAGAATAATGGGAATATGGTTCTTGATGTTGGAAACAGTAAGGGCGAGATGAAACGGGGGTGATGACTTTGTGGTGGGATTTGTGGAGGTAGAGGCGTCAGAAAGTGTGGAAGAATCAGGGATAGCCATTTAGAAAAGAGAAGAAAGGAAGAACAAAACCCGAAAAACAAGAAGAAAATCCGGGAGGGCCGCAGCGTAGGAGAGGCAGCCGGCGGCTGTGGAAGAGAAAGGTTTTTAGGGTTTTGTTTATTTGGCTCTTGATACCATGTAAGATGATATTAATCTCCCTTGAGGAGTCTTTCATGAATATCAAGGTATATATAGAGTACAATATTCATCCCTTATACAATAGGAATCCTAAGCCTATACAAAAGAGGAATCCTAAGCCTATACAAAAGAGGAATCCTAGTCTTACCATAATTATATTTACACAATATATGAAAATATTCTAATTATGGGTAGGAAATATATTTACACGTTTACATAAATGATATGTATTTATAACATTGCAGTATCATGGAAAAGAGGTTCTGTTGCCAGCTCATTTGGAAATGTAAGAAACTGAGAATACTATCTAGATAAAAAGCTAATATTAAATGAATCACTTACTGAAAACTGGTTTGCTAGAATAGGTGTGTCTTCACATTTTCTGGGGAATAATTGGAAGCGTTGAAATTCACCTCTCAAACTTCTTCCAATACTTCCTGCACTGCAGATTGAATGTTAACAGTTTATCTTTTAGCACACTGTATTTCACAGTTCATTTGTTTTTCTATTTGATGATTTTTGCTCTTAAGATACAAACCCCATTCTCGTCTACTCCCCATACTTCACAACAGACTAACACAAACTACATGAGAACTCACCCAATACCACCTAATGGAACGCCATGATAACATGAGAGAAGACGCTTGTTGTACGGATCCATGATTGATGGTTGAAAAAGTACATTGGGGGGCAATGGTGGTAAAAAGGCAGAAGATAAGTACACCAATTCATATTGTCTGCCAAGTTATGAAACATTAGATTATGAGAAACAGGTATCACACACACATTACCGTTCCTTTTGCAGCTTCTTCATTTATATGCCTCCACAACCTCAGACCAAGTGGAAGCTATCCACAAAAATAAAATGATAATTATATTACTTCAGAAGAAATATTAAGAAAAAGATTGTCTTTATGTAGATATGCAACAAATTAGTTTAACAAAATTATGCCTAACTTTTCTCTTTCACCTACTGAATGTAGCACAAATATATGCAGATGAAGACTCACTAGGAATATAATGTATCAAGATTTCTGATGCAGCTGATGTAATCAATACATAGGCAGAACAAGAACAAACTGTGGGCAAAATGAAAATGTTTTTTCTGAGTGAATACTTAAGCACGCTCACAGGAGAAGAGAGATGGGGAAAATGAAAGCTTACCATGTGCAAAATTTCTCGAATGCTAGGAGCAAAATGTGTAGGGATACTTCCTGGACAATTTAGCTTCCGGTGCCATGTGAGTAAAGGAGGTTTTCCAGGACCAACCTATATCCAAAAGGATGGGACAGGATACAGTTTTATAACAACAGTTGCAGGACTTCATGCCCCCTTTTAAGAAAAGGCTAAAAGAAGATCTCAAATGTCAAGCACTTTGTTAAATAAGGCAATATACACACAATATACAAGTGTATATTGCTTTATTAAATACCACGAAATCTGCCCATATTTGGTGCTCTCGGTTTTGGCTAAAAATGTACATAAGAACATTGTATATTTGGAAAATATATGTGTAGTATATTGTAATGTATTTGTTACCTAAAGTAGGATTATACACTACCATAATTGTAGAGTTAGAATTATGGTAGAATAAAATTTTAGGAATAGAATAAGAATATTTTGTATCTTGTATATATACCTATTCAAGTAATGAAAATAATCAAGGGGATTATTTCTTTCATGGTATCAAGAGACTAGGTTTTACAAAAAAAATTCTCTCCCAAAAATTTGAACAACCTCGGCCGAGTACCCCCCCTCTCGGATTTCTCTTCCGAAAGTAGTCTTCCGCTCTCAAATTCTCTCTTACTTTTCCCAAATTTCCCCTCCTATTTTGTTCTTTCAATATGTCTAAGAACAATTATCATCCTGCTCTCATGGTTCCTAACGTCAAGAACAGTATCCCTATTGTCCTTGAAATGTAAAACGTCCAATATGCGACGTGGACGGAGTTGTTTAAAATTCACGCTATCTCCCATCAAGTTATTCATCACATCATTCCTCCCGCTACACCTCTTCCCGCGGAGGATCCTCAGTTATGGATTACTCTTGATGCTACCGTTCTCCAGTGGATCTATTCCACTATTTCGGTTGACCTTCTACATACGATTATTGAGCCGGATACCACGGCTATGGCTGGCTGGAATAGACGGGTGACATATTCCAAGATAACCAACATTCACGTGTCGTCACACTCGAGCAGGAATTCTCTCTAGTTCGAATGGACGAATTTCCAAACGTTTCTGCATATTGCAAGAAACTTAAGGAGTTGGTGGATCAACTCCGTAATGTTGGCGCACCGATAACAATAATCGTTTGGTTCTACAATTGGTTGCCGGCCTTTCGGAGGTCTATAATGGTGTTGGAACTCTCCTTCGTCAAAGCAACCCTCTTCCTAACTTCTATCAAGCCCGCTCCATGCTTACTTTGGAAGAAGCCGGTTTGGCTAAAAAGGCGGCTACTGGAGCAAGCCCCGTCGTCATGGTGGTGTCCTCTCCAAGTTCTTTGGGTTTTGTTAATAATTCGGGCCAAAACCATAATCATGGTGGCGGCAAAAATAATCGTAAGAATAATAATAAAAATCGCGGGGGCAAACGCGGCGGTTCTAGTGGAGGTTCCGGTGGTCAGCAAGCAGGCGGTGGGCCCCATCCAGGGAACAGTGGCCCACCACCCCCTGGTCCCAGCAGTGGGGCCCATGGCAGTGGGGCTGGGACAGTGGCAGTGGGCCAGCAACCCTTATAATCCAGCAGGTAGTTCCAGCGGCCAGTGGGCTGGCCAACAATTCAGGCCCAATGTCCAGCAGTGGCGACCCACGGCGTCCGGTGGCGACCCGGCCGGCCGGTGGCCCGGCGAGTAGCAGTTCCAGCAGCTACGGCCCAGCTCAGTCACGGTCCGGAATTCTTGGGCACCGACCTCCGCAAGCCCATCATGCAGCAGGCCCCACTCAGACTGATATCGAGGCCGCGATGCACACATTGCGGTTGACTCAACCGGATCCAAATTGGTACATGAACACCGGGGCCACTACTCACATGACTTCCGAATCAGGTACTCTCTCATCTTATTCCAATTTGAGCACCCCTCGGGGTATAATTGTTGGTAATGGCAACTCTATTCCAATTCTGGGTTATGGTCAGAAAACATTGTCTCCCCCCAATCCACCCCTTATCTTGAAAAATACTTTACATGCCCCACATTGATTAAAAATTTAGTGTCTGTCAGAAAGTTCACCACTGACAATTCAGTTTCTGTTGAATTTGATCCTTTTGGTTTCTCTGTGAAGGATTTCAAGACGGGGAGTCATCTCATGAGGTGTGATAGTAGGGGGGATCTTTATCCTATCATGCCCGATTTCAGTCCATCGAGTCAAGCCTTGCCGTTAGCTTTTGCAGCCATTTCTCCTTCCGTCTGGCATGCCCGCCTTGGTCATCCGACCTTTTCTATTTTATCAGTTTTAGATAAAAATAGCTTCATTTCTTGTAAGGGTACGAGTCATACTCATATTTGTCAATCTTGTTCATTAGGGAAAATTGTTTAAGTTGCCTTTTGTGGACTCAAATTCTCATACTTCACAACCATTTGATATTATTCATAGCGACCTATGGACGTCTCCTGTGCTAAGTTCATTAGGTCATCGATATTATGTTCTGTTTCTGGATGATTATTCTAAATTTTTGTGGACGTTTCCAATTGTCAATAAATCTCAAGTGTTTTCTGTCTTCATAAAATTTAGAGCATTCATTATAACACAATTCGAAAAAGAAATAAAGAACATTCAATGTGATAATGGGAAAGAGTATGACAATAGGGGGTTTCGGGAGTTCTGTGATAATAATGGGATAAATTTTCGTTTTTCGTGCCCTCATACATCTTCTCAAAATAGGAAAGCCGAACGCAAAATTCGTTCCATAAATAACATTGTCCGCACTATCTTATTTCATGCTTCTGTACCCCCGTATTTTTGGCATCATGCTCTGCAAATGACAACATATCTCCTTAACATAATTCCATCCAAAGGTCTGACATATTCTTCCCCCCTCAAAATTCTATGTAATAAAAACCCTTCTTATTCTCATCTTAGGATTTTTGGGTGCTTGTGTTATCCGTTATTCCCATCCACCACAATTAACAAACTTCAGGCTCGGTCTACCCCGTGTGTCTTTTTGGGTTATCCGTCTAATCATCGTGGTTATAAATGCTTTGACTTATCCTCCAAGAAAATCATAATTAATCGCCACGTTATTTTTGATGAAACCCAATTCCCTTTTACGAAAGTTCATACTCCCGAGCCTAAGTCGTATAATTTTTTGGATGACCAAATATCCCCGTATATTATTCAAAATTTTTCGGACATCTCCCGCACCCAAAATCCTCCAGCGGGCCCACTGCCGCTGGCCCCACAGTCCCGTGCCCAGTTTTAGCCACTGGAACAGTTCCAGCAATTGGGCCAGTCCAGCCCAATTCTGGAACTGGTCCAGTTCACGCCACAGCTTCTCGATTTGGGCCAGCAAGCCCACTGCATGCTGGCCAGTCCGTCCCGAGCCCAGCAAATTCCGAAAATTCACTCAATTCTTCCTTGAGTCATAGTCCGGCCACTTATAGTCAACGGGGTATTTTTACACCTAAAAGACATTTTAATTTACATTCTGATGTCTCTAAATCCCCCTTGCCCCGTAATCCTGTGTCCGCCTTAAATGACCCTAATTGAAAAATTGCTATGACTGATGAATATAATGCTCTTATTGATAATAAGACGTGGGAGTTGGTGCCCCGTCCATAAGGTATTAATGTTATCAGGTCTATGTGGATTTTTGCTCATAAGGAGAATTCAGATGGTTCATTTGCTTGACATAAGGCGCGGCTTGTGGGTGATGGTAAGACTCAGCAGGTTGGGATAGATTGTGGGGAGACGTTTAGTCCGGTGGTCAAGCCGGCTACTATTCGCACTGTGCTTAGCTTGGCTCTTTCGAAGACTTGGCCTATTCATCAGTTGGATGTTAAGAATGCTTTCCTACATGGTGATCTCAAGGAAACAATCTATATGCATCAGCCGTTGGGTTTCAGGGATCCAAACCGTCCTCATCATGTCTGTTTGTTGAAGAAGTCATTATATGGGCTTAAGCAGTCTCCACGGGCCTGGTATACGAGGTTTGCTGACTTTGTTTCGACTATTGGGTTCACTCATAGCAGGTCAGATAATTCCTTGTTCATCTACCGTCGTGGTTCGTCCTTGGCCTACATTCTGTTGTATGTGGATGATATCATTTTGACTGCTTCTTCCGATACCTAGCGCCAGTTTATCATGGCCATGCTCAGTTCCGAGTTTGTTATGAAAGACTTAAGGCCCTTGAATTACTTTTTGAGAATTGTTGTCAAACGTCATTCATGTGGTTTATTTTTGTCTCAACGAAAGTATGCTGCTGAGATCATAGAGAGGGCTGGGATGTCATCCTGTAAGTCCACTTCTACTCCAGTAGATGCAAAACCCAAGCTTAGTGTCGCGGCAGGTGCACCATACGAGGACCCAACCCGCTATCGCAGTCTTGCGGGGCCCTTCAGTATCTTATCTTTACCAGATCGGATATTACGTATGCAGTTCAACAGGTGTGTTTATTCATGCATGACCCCATAGTTGAGCACATGAATGCAATCAAACGCATCATTCGGTATATTCAGGGGACACTGGACTATGGGTTGCACTTGTATCCTTCTTCTACATCCACACTTGTCTCGTACACAGATGCGGATTGGGGTGGTTGTCCGGACACCAGACGGTCTACGTCAGGATATTATATGTTCCTTGGCAACAACTAGGTCTCCTGGTCTGCAAAGCGTTAGGCGACTCTATCTCGCTCAACTGCAGAGGCAGAATATCGAGGGGTAGCTAATTAGGTCTCAGAATCATGTTGGTTACGTAATTTGCTTTTAGAGCTTCATTTCCCCATTCAGAAGGCGACCTTAGTATATTGTGATAATGTTAGTGCCATCTACCTCTCAGGTAATCCGGTTCAGCACTAACGCACCAAACATATCGAAATGGACATTCACTTTGTCCGTGAAAAGGTTGCTCGGGGGCAGGTACGCATATGTCATGTCCCGTCAAGATATCAAGTTGCAGACATCTTTACAAAGGGTCTTCCCTCGGTACTCTTTGAAGATTTTAGGGACAATCTCAGCGTTCGAAGATCGTCCGCTATGACTGCGGGGGTGTGTTAAATAAGGCAATATACACACAATATACAAGTGTATATTGCCTTATTAAATACCACGAAATCTGCCCATATTTAGTGCTCTCGGTTTTGGCTAAAAATGTACATAAGAATATTGTATATTTGGAAAATATATGTGTAGTATATTATAATGTATTTGTTACCTAAAGTAGGATTATACACTACCATAATTGTAGAGTTAGAATTATAGTAGAATAAGATTTTAGAAATAGAATAGGAATATTTTGTATCTTGTATATATACCTATTCAAGTAATGAAAATATCAAGGGGATTAATTCTTTTACACTTGAAATAGAGTGGCATAAGTTTTCAATGATAACGAAGGAATCAAGAACAAAGAAAGAACTAAAGGCATCATGGAGACTAAGACACTAGTCATCTTTCCTTCTATTTTTCTTTTAATTATTACTCCCTCCGTCCCTGTTTATATGACACTCTTTCCTTATTAGTCAGTTAAAAAATAATGACACATTTCTATATTTAGTACTCTCTTTGTCCCAATTTAAATGCCTTACTTTCCTTTTTTGTTTGTCCCAAAAAGAGTGACTCTTTTTATATTTAGTAATTTTTTCAATCCCAAGATAAGTTTGAAACCACAAGATTTAAAGGACCCACACATCTTTAATTTAAGACCACAAGATCTAAAAGTTTTCCTTTATTTCTTAAACACCATGACAAGTCAAACTAAGACACTTAAAATGAGATGGAAGGAGTAACACTTAACTTTAAAATGTCCATTATACCCTTAATGAGATGATTTATGGCCAGAGAAATATCTACAATATGACTTATTTTAGACTATAAGTTTCAAAGATATTTCATTTTTTTTTAAAATTTTGTGATCAGTCAAACATCATCACATAAATTGGGATGGCGGGAGTATTATTAATAAAATTGGCTTTGTATCTTCAGGTTTTGAGAGGTGGGAGGGAGATTAAAACACTTTTTTTTTTCATTGGAGATCAAGACACTACTAGTATTATAGTAGTATAACAATTTGTATCACCATGACAAAAGCTTTTGAAGATCTCAACGTTTCTAGCCAAGTTTGATAATTAGGGGATTGTGCCATCACGCACAATTGACGACTTGGTTGTATAATTTCAGGAAATATCTCACCTTCTGCAATAATGAATCAGAAAAAGGCCGTCGTTCTTCCTCCTCGACTCTATTTTCCAACATCTTGTCTAAGAAAGAGCAGAGGATTACAATAGGAACACAAAAGAGTTAGCTAACGTGGCAATGAAACTTGTAGTATTGGAATTCAACTAAAGTATAACATCGTGGAAAAGAAATAAAGGGCTGATCTACCACTCAAGTTGCTTTTCATTTCTTACCTACAAGTATTACAAGAATATAAGATGCTAAAACACAAAAATGAATCAACTTTTAACATGAAAAGAGATAACACCTCCAAGAGAAGTGGCTTCAACCTTTAATTTATCGAAATAAAACTCTCTGAATTAACTTAGCCATATAAAAAAGAGACTTCAATTATCTTGTCAAGAAATGTGATTTATCAACCTATTTTTTTCAAGAAGGATAATTTATGAAGGTTTGGTATTTGCTGTAATAAGTCAAGCATTTTGACACTTGTGGCTAAAATTAGTTTGATTAGAAGGCTTAATTAATTGGTCTTAAAAAGTGAGGAATTTTCTTCCATTCTTATCCTCTCCTCCATTATAATCCAACTTCCAAACAGTCCCCTTATCCACTTCATAAAAGTCAAGATTCTAGATATTACACTTCCATGAATATGAAATGTATTCATCACAGCAAAGTAAAGCATTTACCAGATTAAAGAAGTAAGAAGAGAAAACAAAGGAAAAAATGCAATTGGTATATAAGTAATTGAGAGCACTTTGTTCTTCATGATTAAACTCTGATGAAACTAAGTCTTGAATTCAATAAAATGTAGAGATAATACTAGCTTCAACTTTACCACACCAATAGAACTAGAAAGCAGCAACTCAAATCAAATCAATGATCAACTCCCGAAACTACACCAATGAGATAAAATTCATAGTTTTTCACAAATATCTATGTCGTAAACGTTAAGAAACTGCTAAAAGCTTACCTGAACAAAAGAGGTGACACTTTTTTTTTTCTCCAAAAATTTCAATTGCCAACTCATTCTATAGTGAAACATTATTAAAAGGCTCAATAAGTAATGGGGTTGGTGGAGGGATTGCATCTTCAAAGTTGGTGAAAAAAAGTCCAAAAATGTTCCTTCCATTTCATTAAATTAATATTAAAACATAATAATTGACAGGTAGCAAAATGTCATTTTCGGTAGGACCTTTTACTAGACAACAACTTGTCCAAATTGCCTATGTGAAGATTACTGTAGGAAATCAATTTCTTGAGTTTATTTCATTTTCAAGTATACAATATATATGACTCTCAAGAATCAATCTTGGTTATCTCTAAGAATATACTAATTAATATGATTGATTTAATCAATCCTAATTTTATGATATTAATTTACAATCATCCTAAAATATATGAGTACAATATCTATGATTTATGATGATTGAAGATAATTATGTGATAGCCCTATAATTATCTTAATAGTCCCCCGCAATTTTAGCGGGAGGTTCTCGATGCTGAGACTGTCCATAAAATCATCAAATAGTACGTGTGGAAGACCTTTGGTGAAAATGTCGGCAATCTAATAAAGGGACGGTACATGGAGAACATAGACATGTCCACGTGCAACCTTTTCTTGGACAAATAATATATTCATTTCTATGTGTTTTGTGCGTTGATGTTGGACAGGATTACCGGATAAGTATATCGCACTTACATTATCAAAATAAACCACAGTTGCCTTTTCAATTGGACAATGGAGCTCTAAAAGAAGATTACGAAGCCAACATGATTCAGTAACCACATTGGCTACCCATCGTTATTCGGCTTCAATGCTCGACCGAGACATCGTTGGTTGTCGTTTGGATGACCATGAAATAAGGTTATCTCCCAAAAACACACAATAACCAGAGGTGAAACGTCGTGTGTCCGGACAGCCACCCCAATCCACATCTGTATAAGACGAGAGACTCAAAATGGAGGACTTATACGGATGCAGTCCAAAATGAAGAGTAACCTTGACATACCGCATAATTAGCTTGAGAGCCCACATATGTTCCTCTTTCGGATCATGCATATGTAAACATACTTGCTGAACCGCATAGGAGATATCAAGTCTCGTGAAAGTGAGGTACTGCAAATCCCCTACAAGGCTGTGGTAGTGTGTTGGATCACTGTATGGGGTCCCTGCATAGTTACTCAATTTGCTTTTGTATTAACCGATGTGTGTGATAGTTTGCAGGAGGACATACCAGCTTTGATAATGATTTCCTCGGCGTATTTCTTTTGACTGAAAAACAGGCCACATGCATATTGGGTTACTGCAATGCCCAAAAAATAATTTAAAGGACCCTCATTTTGACCATTATTGTTGCGATTTCCAGTTCCACCCAAACCAGAATTTTGTGGCTGAAAATCTACGGAAAATGAATTGGTGGAGACGAATGCAGTTCCGGCGGTGGCTGCCCTGAAGGCTTCCTTCTTTGCTTTGCGTGTTTCCTCGAGAATCAACCTCGAACGAGCCTCGTAAAATAGAGGCAATGGATTACTCTACTGAATGAATATAGCGACTCCATCAAAAGGTTCATTCAATCCTGCAATTAATTGAAGAACCAACTTTTGATTTGTTACCGGCGAACCAACGTTGGATAGTTGGTCTGCAACCACATTCAATTATTGACAATAGGCGGACACGTTTGAGAAGTCATCCAATTTAACGTTGGTAAATTGGTGTTCAAGATATACAACCCTAGAAAGTTTGTTATCTTGAAAAATGTTTTGTAAACGTTCCCACGCCTGTTTAGCCGTAGAGTTCAGCCATAATATGGTATGCAAAAGATCGTTGGAGATAGCGCCATAAATTCATTGAAGGACTATAGCATCTAAACGGGACCATAGCTTTTTGTCTACCTCAGTGGTGTCCGATGATGCTTCAGAAGAGATGATATGGTCTATTACCTCATATGCGCGACAATGAATTTTGAACAATTTCACCCAAGAGGTGTATTGCCCTTTTTCCATCTCAAGTGTTATGGAAATAAAGTTCTTGACGTTTACGGCAAGAGCTGGATGAAAATTTTGTTTTTCTGCCATAGGTTTCCACAAAAAACAACACAATTACAAAAGAAGTAGAGAATAGTGTTTAGTGTTTGGTGGAATTGAATTAGATAACCCTAAGTGTCGGCTAGGGTTTGGAAACGTTGAAGAAAAGAAGGATGGATAGCCGACGAAGGGTAGTGGTTTAGGTTTTGGATGGTAGTGGTTTAGGATTAGGGTTTTTAGAAAACCCTAGTGTGTGTTTAGTTGTGGCCGAAAAAAAAACTTAAATCAAAGGAGAAAAGAAAAGAAAATTTCGGCTAAAGAGGGAGGCCGAGGGGGGGGGGGGGTGAGAAAAGTTTAGGGCAAAATATTTGTGGCTCTTGATACCATGTAGGAAATTAATTCCTTGAATTTATTTAATTCTCGTGTATACAATAAATACAACTCTCAAGAATCAATCTTGGCTATCTCTAAGGATATACTAATTAATATGATTGATCTAATCAATCCTAATTCTATGATACTAATTTATACTAATTTACAATCATCCTAAAATATATGAGTACAATATCTATGATTTATGATGATTGGAGATAATTATGGGATATCCCTATAATTATCTTAACAATTATATGCATATAGGGTGCCGTAGGGGTATGCCTGGGCATCCAGCCGAGCTCGAGCCGAGTACAGAGTTGAGCCGAGCCTAATCGAGCTTTAAAGAGTATCGAGTTGAGCCACGAGCCCCAGTCGAGCTCACTGAGCTCTTTTACATTTTGATCTAGTCGAGCCCGAGCTGAGTCAAGCCGACTCTTTTTTATTAAATAAAAAAAAATTAAGAAAGTCTATGATCATGATTAAACAAGCTATCATAAAAAAGAACAATTACATTATTAAGTCAAGAATATGATAATTTGTTGTAATGAATTGTTAAAAATAATTTTCATATTAAATTAAAAATATGATTCAAGTGAATGATCGTGAATAAATAAGTTATATATTATTAAAAAAACTTTTGCATTATTAAGTCAAAAACATGATTATTTTAGTTGTTATCTCAGAATGAATTCGTTAAAAATAATATTCATTTTATATTTCTTGTAAGCTTTATTCACCTAATTAAAACTTATAGTAGTTCTCAAGACATTTTCTAAATAATCCAATAAAATTAGAGCCACCGGGATAGCAAAGGATTATAAGTTGGCAGAGAATGAAAAAATATTTTCTAAATGTAGGAAAAAAAAGAGATGAAATACCATTATATTTCTTAATAATTGAATCAAACCGAATCAAAATGATAATAAGCAAATAGATAAATATGTACTCCCTGAGTCCCAATTTAAGTATCTTAATTTGACTAGGCACGGAATTTAAGAAATAAAAGAATATTTTTGAATCTTGTGGTCTTTAATTAAAGATCTGTGGAGTCTTTTAAATCTTGTGGTCTTAAACTTGCCAAAACATACTAAATATAGAAAGAGAATCTCTTTTAGGGACAAACCAAAAAGGAAAGTAATACACCAAAATTGGGACGGAGTGAGTATTATATTTCATTTGATTTGATTTCAATAATTTAAAAAGTCGATTAGATTTTGATTTTCATAAAAAATTGACTCAAACCGAACCATGAACACCCCTACTCATATGATATAGTAGGCTTAAGTTGCATTGTCGTTAAAAAATTACTTACATCAAATAAATATTAATTACGTATATAATTATTAAACCAACATAGTATGTTAAGTTAACTTTCTAATGTACTTAGTAATTTAGCCTAATGAATGAATATTATTTCTTAAATCAAGTCAATTGAGCCGAGTCGAGCCTGCTCAATCGAGCCCGAGCTTTGACCAACCGAGTCGAGTCGAGCCAAATTTTAATTGAAACCAATCTGAGCCGAGCTGAGCTTTTTCAAAATGAGCCGAGCTGAGCTTTTTCAAAATGAGCCGAGCTAAATCCAATCAAGTCAAGCCCGAGCCGGTCCAGCTCTTTGCCCAGCTCTACGTAGGGGTAAATTGCGCTTAATATTTTTAAGACTCACTATTGAAAACAAAATTAATAGCTGTAATTTTCATCCACTAGTCATTAAATTGGATCTTTTGCCGTCATTAAGACTTACTCAAAATTTTAATTTTCTTTGACATTTTGGTATGTAAAAGTTAGGAGAAACAACAACGAGAAAACGTGAAATTTTGTGACTTGATGGGTACATCTTTTCGGACTCAAATTAGATATACTTTAATATAATAAAAAATGACGTGTACCCGTGATCAATCAAAATTCCTTTTCAAACTGTACAAGCTTCTTCCAAAGTATACATCTTTATGGATGTAGATGATATATATATATATATATATATATATATATATATATATATATATATATATATATATATATATATTCGTAGAATGAAGTACCACATGGGTGGATATGTATATGAATCCAAATCTGCCGAGTCATTCATGTTATGATCTTCTACCTACTGGGTCTTCCCGTCCGGTCATCTGGCTTATGTTCTTCATGTAGCATTCAGACTGAATGACTCTATGAAATTACGTCGATACTTCCACATGTTATTGGTAACGTAGGAGACATATCTATTTTTCTCCCGGGGAATCTTTAGAATTCCACTGCTTAACTTTCAATTCGCCTCTGATACATCAAATGAAATGTGAATAACCCGTCCTCCTCTCTTTGAAAGAAGGGGCGCTTCCAGTTCTATCGGTGCTTGAAACAATTTTGTCTTCTCCATATTACTATATCTCTAGAGTCAATAAATTTTTATGCGGAACTACAATAGATGTATGATATGTGTGTGCACATAGATTATACTTATCTCACTTAACTATGGTTAGTTAAGCCCATTTAAATATTTGCAATTGCACCTCATTAAATCATTTAACTATGGTAAATTTATATTGTTTTGATGTAAATATTGGGTGCGTATAACTTTTATCAAAAATACACTATCAATATAATTTAGCTTGTTATTGCAGGTTGTCAGCTTTTAGCTTGTTATTGCAGGTTGTCAGCTTTACTTTTTCGGTGTTAGTCTTAGGGTACGCGCATTGTGTGTACTCCATCTCAAAGAGTAATATTTTTAAAAGTTATATAAATATTTTATTAAAAAATATGTTTGAGTTATAAAAGAAAAGTTTAAACTCTTAAAATTGATGAATGTTGATTCTATATAGCTAACTCAATAAATAAAGAAAATAATCTTTATTCAGCTCTATATTCATCCCCTCAACTTCACAAGTCATGTACTTCCTTTTAAGTTTCATCAAGAATACATAATCTTTGATGATTTAAGATTCATTTTGGGAAAAATAATTAGAAAACTATTTTCAAATTCATTTTTTTTTGTCAAATTGAAGTTCATTCTAGGAGACAAATATATGCTCAGCTAACTAACAGAAGACAATTTATCTTTTCTTTCTCGCAACCAAAATGCAAATTGTTCTATTTCTTTAATCAATAAGAATTCTATATGAATGGTTTCCGACAACTAAAAATAAATAATTACTATCGCGAAAGTAGAATCCAACAGCTACACTTTGAATTATAAATTTAGTTGATTTCACAGAGGTAAATGTTAGAAAAATAATTAAAAGACAACTTTGTTAAATATCAAATCTATTTTTAAAGTTAAAAGGTCTGTCCACATTTCACATTGGAATTTCGTGTTTTATGTAAAATAGATAATATATATACATATACTGAAAATCATTGTTGTTTCAGTGATCCAATACTGAATTCAAGACTATCACATTTTATTTAAACTTGCAAATTTGAAAAACTGAATTTAGTTAAATATCTTTCGTGGCATACTTTTATCATAATTATTCAAAGATTTGTCAAAGAACATGAAATGAAAATAATGATAATTTTGGTCTTTCGAATTTAGGAGTGACGTTTTGTAACGACCCATCCGGTCATTTTTAGCTAAAGACTCTTATTTGACTATTTTACCCTTTCAGTAGACTCTATGTGGGTTTGTGACGGGCGGGGATGGGTGGAACGGATCTCGAGGTCCATTTATGTGAGTTTCGGATGAAAAATCCAAAATAAGAACCTTAGAGTTGGGTAGTTTGACTCAATGTTGACATTTGAGTACATGAGTTCGTTTCTGGGTTCCGTCGCTTTCGGTAGTTCTAGAGGGTCATTTATGACTTAGTCGAATCAATGGTTCGCTTTCCCAGACAATCAGATGTATTTTGTGGCCTTATTTGTGATATTTGGATATTTGGTTATTTTGGGCGACTTCTTAGAAAAGTATATTTTAGCTAGGTTAAATGTTTTAGCTACTTTGGACAACCTCTAATTTTCTTCTTGAATCGAGTCCAAGGCCCATGAAGTGCCTCATTAGGAAGTTGACGAAAATTGTTGATTTCATCACGGAATTGCAACATCCGGGATGGAGGAAAATATTTCTTGAGGAATGCTTCGGTCAATTCCGCCCATGTAGTGATGGATCCGGACGAAAGATCATCCAACCATGCGGTAGCTTCTCCTGTGAGAGAGAACTGGAAAAGCCGGCCTCGCTTGAGACATTTGGTTGAACATTGGTGGTACACACCCCAAAAAAAATTCTAAGGTGTCTATTTGGGTCATCGACGGAGAGACCTCCAATTAGGCCCTTAGTACTGAGTAGGTGCAACAAGGTTGTATTGTTATGGAAACTCGTATTTTCTTGAAGAGGTGGGGGTTGGATAGTGGCTGCATACCCTTGTGCCCCCACGATTTCATCATCGGATTCGTAGTCGGAAGCTATATCACCTACACAATAAAAATAACAATAAAAGTGATATGAGAAATAAATACTAAGAGTAGAGAGTTACACAAATTTGTAAATTTCTAAACCGTATTCCCCGACAACGGCGCCAAAATTTGATACACCCAAATTACACCTTTTAATAAGGTATAAAACGGTCGCTATCAAATATAGAACCCAATTTATTTGATAATTGTTTGTAACTGAGAGTTAATGATTCACTACTAGTTTTTAATTAATATGTAAAAGGAATAGGGTTGTGGTCTCAAATGGATGGTAATGCAGTTGGTTCTATGTTTTATTTTCCTTATATGCCAAAATGATCTAGACAATGGTTTCTTTTACTTTCACCGAAAGTTTTTCAACCAAATCGGTGAATTTCATTACTAAGCTTTTCCAATCATTAGAATGTGATAATCAATACAACCATTTTTTATCTCAAGTTGACTCTTCTAATCCTAGCTTGAGTCATTAGATGAGGTTTAAAGCTTCAAATCCTTGCTAACTATACTTTTCTTAATTCTCATTTTCTTTTCCAAGCAGAACAAAAATACTTAGGCAGATATAAAGTTGGCCATCTTTAAAAGACGTTAAAAATGAAGGATAGTTAGAAAACATTCATGACATACAAAAAAACTAAGAACTCAAGACCCAATCACATAATCCATACATTTTTGGTCCCACAACCCTAGCTAAGATGCTTAGCTACTCATATTTAATAAAGTAAAAGCTTTATATAAAAAAGTATTCATGAATGCTTACAAAGATGTTGAAGAAAGAGCCAAAAAATGAAGAATCTTCTTAAAAGCTCTCAACCACTACTTTTGTATTCAATGCAATAAGACAAGAACTGAAAAATGATAAGATAAAAAAGTTCAAAACCCTAGAAGAGTATTTATACATCCCAAAAAATATGCTCTAAAAGCTGGACAAATATACCATGTCAGAATAAATTATTGTCCGTAAAACATTTGATGGTTCATAAAATTCTTGCACAACCACCATAAAATTGGTCACCTCTAAAGCTAGGACTTTTTCATGCTGGGTTATTCGGGTCGTAAAATATTTTCTGATAGATTTCACGGACCGTACAAGTGTTACGGTATCGTAAAACTTACCATTTTCCACTTCAGTGAATTGATGTTTCTGCTTTGTGTTACAACCTTTTTTACGACATTTAACGAACCGTAATTCTCGCTGTAATTCTTAGACCTGCAGTTGAACATCTGATTTTCTCCCTTGGAAGCTCGTTTTATGCAAATTTTTCTTATCTCTTCTATTTGGTCACGACTACATGAAACAACGCAAAAAGACATAAGAACCAATACAAAAACACATAAAGGATTACAAAACCTAAGAAAACAATATCGAATTTGTCGTAATTTCATGGTACATCACTAGACACCAATAGAAGTACGAACTTTGTTATAAATATTGAGATTATTAGGCGTATTTGGGGGTCTCACTCAGACGGTTGTGATGGATGTTTGAGTGGGTATCGGTATTAAACTGTGATGCTGGGTAATTTGGGGAATCAACCTTAAGCTAATTCCAATTGCTGATTGATTGAGCTTATCGACATTATGTGGGCTCATCGCCATACTTGTTATCGTTGTGCTTATTCATCACACGTGCTTTTCATATGATGCCCTGATTGTACTTGAATTGGTGTATTGAATTCTTGAAAACATGTGATATTCATCTTTATATTTGGGTGCATCTCATTACATATTGATTTCTTGCCTTGAATTGTCATCTGCATTCATAAACTCATGGTTATGATGATATTAATATTGTAGTGGTATGATATATGCTGTGGGTCCAAGAAACCAAAAAGGTAAGAACATTTATGAGATTATAACAACATTAAGATGATGATGATACGTGGGGGAACATGTTGTATGCCTTTAAAAAGATTATTCAGCCAAGAGCTTGGCTCTATTGAGAAATTCCAAAGGGTATATGGACTTTGCGGGTCCCTCATAGGTGTGCAGTCCATAGAATTTAGACGCTTGTATATGGGAGTTGGAAAGGTACATGACATATGCATTACATTAATATCATACATACCTTATTGCATTGATATTATGTTGATGAATTAAGTGTTGGATTAATAATTGATAACTTGGTTGATTTCTGTACATATGAGGATTTAGAATTGATTATTAAGTACTTGAACACTGCTACTGAACTATATTGAACTTGGGTAAATCTTATGAATATGAAGTCTTATGTGAATAAGTGGTTTGTTGATTTAAGTGAACTTAAACATAAAGTACGTGACTTATATGTGGATTATTGAGCTGTCTAGTATAGGATTTATTTGGTGTCAACTCGGTATTCATCTATTTTTGCGTATCTTCACTCGTTGTCAGCCTATGGGGCTACGTTTATGTACTCATACTACACTTGTTGTATTCTATTTGGATGCAGATACAACCCCGTCTGCCAGTTCGGGACCGCGTGGCTGAGTCCAAGCAGGTTGATTCCTAGCATTCAGGGTGAGGATGTTATTTCTGTCTTTACTTGATTCGAGAGACATATTCAGACACTTTTATTATATTATTCAGATTTGGCTTATGTTGCCTTCATTTCAGACTTGTATCCATATTAGTGCTCCTATATTGATTGACCAGATCTTTGGGGGATTTGTATTTGATTATTATCTTATGTTTCACATTTTTATGTTATGATAGATAAGGTTTCTAAGTACTTCATTAATTCCATATTTCTTTATCTACTAGTACTATTTATATGGGAAATGGTTCACCTACCGGTGGAAAAGTGTAGGTGTCACCACGATTCTTAAAAAGGGTCATGACAAAGTTGGTATCAGAGCCATGTTAAACAATCTTAAATATAAGAGCAATGTCTAGTACAGTCTCGCGGATCAGTGCAGATACATCTGTACCTATCTTCTAGAGGTTATGAGACATTTAGAAAATTTTACTTTCTTCATTCCCTTCATGATAAGTTGAGTCAAATTGATATATGAGCTTTGTTTCTTATTATCTCACAGATGGTGAGGACTCGTGCCCATGCAGCGAGAGATGAGGCACTAGAACCTGCACCTGTGGTCTGCGGTAGAGGTAGAGGTCGTGGTAGGGGCCGAGGTAGGGCCTGGAGACTGCACCAGCTTAAGATAGAGCATAGGGAGCTGACTAGGCTCATGCTAGATTAGTTTTGCCTGAGCCATATATTGAGCCTCAGGATGAGTTGCTTGAGGAGGAGATGGGACCAGCCTAGGATCAACCCAGATTTATTGCTACTCCGGTTCTACAAGACATGTTGGTTAGATTTTTGAGTGTTTTAGATGGTTTTTCCTAGGCGGGCATGCATCCGACTACTCCGGGTGGGTCATACACCTGTGTGGGGAGGGACAGACTCAGACTCCCGAGTTTTATACTCTCGAATTCCAGCTAGCTGCCATGTCAACACCCCGTATTAATAAGGTTCATGCTCCAGAGTTTGGTCCATGGCTGATTGCAGGGATAGCTATGAACCGTGATAATCGGAATACTTGGGTGCACTTTTCGAATAAAAAGCATCATGAGTTATTTGGACAGTCTGAGGAGGATGCATATGAGTTTATTTTGAGAAGCCATGAGAGGTTGCATACCTTGGGTGTCGTCGAGTCGTACAGACTCAGTTTTATAGCCCTATATCTTAGAAGAGATGCGAAATAGTGGTGAAGGGCATATGTTGATTACCGACCAGCGGGGTCGCCTCCATTGACTTGTGTTAGTTTCTATCAGGTATTCTTGGAGAAGTATGTGACTCTTAGCTTGCGTCTAACAAGCATGATAAGTTCTAGAAGATGGAGTAGAGAGGTTCGATAGTTGCATAGTATGAGACTCGTTTACATGCCTTATCGCGCTATGCGGCGCCATTGCTACCTATAGAGGCGGAGATAATCAGATATTTTATGAGATGTTTGAGTATTCCCCTTTAGTTGGCCACGTTGCAGTTGGTGGCATCTAGGGATTATTTTAAGGCAGTAGCTAAGTATGTGATGATGGTGGAGTCTGTGAGGGGCAAGTTGCCCAGACATGAGCCCGATAAGAGGTGGATAGTTCAGTGGGTCTACTTCTCGTGGTTATGGCCAGTATGGTAGATATCAGCAGTCACAGCCTAGTCGGCCAGTTCATGCCGCTCTTCAGATTACAGATGGTGTCTCTACAGGGCAGCGTGGGTATAGTGGGGGGATTTTAGTCTCAGTATTATGACTGTGGTGGTTTGGGTTCTTTTATCTCTATTCAGTAGCCCTCAATGGACATGACTTGTTACAATTATAGTGAGATTGGGCATTATAAGAGAGAGTGCCCTAGATTGGTATCGAGTACATCACGTGCACCAAGGACCACAATATAGCCATCTAGGAGTAGTGGTCAGTTAGTCGAGGAGGATCTCAATCAGGTCGTGGTGGCCATCAGACTAATCGTGGTAGATCATAGACAGAGAGAGATGAAGCTCATTGGGGATGAGGTGGCCATCAGGGTACTCAATCTGATGTGGGATATACTCATTACTATGCATTCCCTAGTAGGCCAGAGGCTGAGGCATTTGACGCGGTTATCGTATGTATCATCTCAGTCTGTCATCGATCTTCTATAATGTTATTTGATCTGGCATCTACATTCTCATCTGTGTCTGCCTACGTTTCTGCTGATTTGGATATGTGGTGTGATATGCTTGATGTCCCATCGTATGTCTATACTGGTTGGTGATTTTGTGGTCGTAGATCGAGTCTATCAACATTGTTTGGTTACCTTTATGGTTTACGATACTTGGGTAGATTTGGTCATCTTAGACATGGTTGATTTTGATATTATTCTGAGGATGGATTAGCTATCACCGTATCATGTCATTTTAGATGGTCATGTCAAGATAATCACTTTAGCTATGCCTGGTCTTTTGAGGTTAGAGTGGAGGGGCGCTTCCAGCCCTGCTCCTAAGAAGATCATTTCTTTCATTTGAGATAAGAAGTTAGTGGACAAGGGTTGTCTAACGTATCTTGCTTATATTCGGGATACGAGTGTGAAGAATCCTTCTCTTGAGTCAGTTCCAATAGTTAGTGAGTTTGCCGAGGTCTTTCCTTCAGATTCACCGGGTATGCCGCCAGACATGGATATTAACTTACGTATTGATCTCAAGCTGGGTACTCGACCTATTTCCATTCCTCCATATCGTATAGCTCCAGCGGAGTTGAGAGAGTTGAAGGATAAACTTCAGGACTTATTGAGTAAGGGCTTTATTCGACCGAGTGTATCTCCACGGGGTGCTCCTCTCTTGTTTGTGAAAAAGAAGGATGGAACCAAGTGTATATGCATTGATTATAGGCAGTTGAACAAGGTCACCATCAGAAACAAGTATCTGATTCCTTGTATTGATGATCTGTTTGACCAGCTTTAGGGTGCTTTGGTATTTTCAAAGATTGACTTAAGGTACGGGTATCACCAATTTAAGATTTGGGCTGAGGATATTCCTAAGATTGCTTTCTGGAATAATTATGGTTATTATGAGTTCATAGTGATGTCCTTTGGGCTTACTAATGCCCATCTAACTTTCATGGCCTTGATGAATGGAATGTTTAAGCCGTATTTGGATTCTTTTTTGATTGTATTCATCGATGACATCTTGATCTATTCAAAGAGTCGGGAGGACCATGAGCAGCATCTGAGAGTGGTCCTTGGGATTTTGAATAAGAAGAAGTTATATGCTAAGTTCTCAAAGTCTGAGTTTTGATTGAGTTATATGGCATTCTTGGGACACGTGGTGTCCAAGAAGGGTATTATGGTTGATCCTAAAAAGATAGAGGCAGTCAGGGACTGGCCTAGATCGACTTATGTGATAGAAATTCAGAGCTTTATGGGTCTTGATAGCTACTATTGCCGGTTCGTCAAAGGATTCTCTTTTATTGCTTCTCATCTAACGCATTTGACTCAGAAGGAGGTACCGTTCAAATGGTCTGATGAGTGTGAGGAGAGCTTTCAAAAGATTAAGTCTCTTTTGACCACATCCCCAATTTCGTCCCTTCCGGTGGAGGGTAAGGATTTACCGTATATTGTGATGCTTTGAGAATTGGGTTGGGCTGTGCGTTGATGTAAGAGGGTAAGGTTATTGCTTATGCATTGAGGTAGTTGAAGGTACATGAGAAGAATTACCCTATTCATGACGTAGAGTTGGTTGCCGTTGTGTTTGCTATGAAGATTTAAAGGCATTATCTTTAAGGCATTCATTGTGAGGGGTATAACGATCACCACAACTTTCAACATGTGTGTAATAAGAGGGATTTGAATTCTAGGCGGCGTCAGTAGATGGAGTTGTTAAAAGATTATAACCTGACCATTTTGTACCATCCAGGCAAGGCCAAGGTGGTGGCGGATGCCTTAAGTTGAAAGGCAGTTAACATGGGGAGTTTGGCTCGTTTGATTGTTTTTAGCGTCTTTTGGCATTGGAGGTCCATTTTCTAGCTAATCGTTTTGTGAGGCTTGATATTTTGAATACAGATAGGATTTTGGCTTGTGTTGATGCGATGTAGTGTCTTTTGGATCAAATTCGGAACAACCAGTATGATGATGAGAAGTTGTGTAAAATCAAAGATATGGCGATGAGTGGTGAAACCAATGAGGCTATGATTGATAGCGAGGGGGTGTTGAGGATCAAGGGTAGAGTGTGTGTTCCTAGTGTTAGTAATTTGACATGATTGATTATAGAGGAGGCCCACAACTATAGATATTTTATTAATCAGGTGCTACTAAGATGTATCATGACCTGAAGCAACATTATTCGTGGGGAATAATGAAGAGAGACATTGTTGAGTTTGTGTCTCGGTGTTAGAATTGCCAGAAAGTCAAGTATGAGCACCAACGACCAGGTGGTGTGCCTCAGAGGATGTCCATTCTCGAGTGGAGATGGTAGATGATTTCCATGGATTTTTTTGTGGGATTACCGAAGGCTTTGGGCAAGTTTGATGCTATTTGGATCATTGTTGATAGATTGACCGATTTCGCGTATTTCATTCCGGCCCAGATGACTTATAATGCAGAGAAGTTGGCCAAAATCTACATTCGTGAGATTGTTCATCTTCATGGTGTATCTATTTTTATCATCTCAGTTTACTTCACATTTCTGGAGGACTTTGCAGAAAGAGTTGAGTACTCGCTTGGATCTCAGTACAACTTTCACCCTCAGACTGACGGTCAGTCCGAGTGGACTATTCAGGTATTAGATGATATGTTACGAGCCTGCGTGATTGATTTTAGTGGTCATTGGGACCAGTTCTTACCTTTGGCTGAGTTTGTGTACAACAACAACTATAACTCCAGTATTGATATGGCACCATTTGAGGCCTTGTATGGTAGGAGATGTCATTCTCACATTGGTTTGTTTGATGCATTCGAGGTTAGACCTTGGGGTACCGATTTGTTGAGATATTCTTTAGAGAAGGTGAATGTGATCCTGGAAAAGCTCTTGGCAGCTTAGAGCAGGCAGAAGAAGTATGCGGACCGGAAGGTCTGAGATATGGAGTTTATGGTAGGTGACAGGGTGTTACTGAAGGTCTCATCCATGAAGGGTGTAATGAGGTTTGGAAAGAGAGGGAAGTTAAGTTTGAAGTATATCAGACCTTTTGAGATTCTTCAGAGGGTTGGAGAGGTGACATATGAGTTGACTCTACCACCAAGTCTTTCAAGCGTCCATTCGGTTTTTAATGTGTCTATGCTGAAGAAGTATCATACTGACAGTTCTTATATCATTCAGTGGGACTCTGTATTGCTAGATCTGAATTTGGAGTTTGTGGAGGAGCCTGTGGATAATTTAGACAGGCAGGTGAGAAAGTTGACGTCGAAGGAGATAACTTCTGTGAAGGTGCAGTGGAAGCATCGTCCTATTAAGGAGGCGACTTGGGAGACAAAGTCCGACATACGGAGCATATATCCTGACTTGTTTACTACTTCCGGTACATTTCCCTTTTCTCGTCTCTCTTCATTCGAGGACGGACATTTGTTTAATTGGTATCTGATGTAACGACCCCTCTGATCACTTTTAGCTAAAGACCCTTATTTGACTATTTTTACCCTTTCTGTAGATTCTATGTTGGGTTTGTAATGCGCGGGGATGGGTGACACGGATACCAACGTCCATTTATTTGAGTTTCGAATGAAAAACCTAATATAAGAACCTTAGAGTTGGGTAGTTTGACTCAAGGTTGACTTTTGAGTATACGGATTCGTTTCCAGGTTCATCGCTTCCGGTAGTTCTGGAAGTTCATTTATGACTTAGTCGAGTCAGTGGTTTGCTTTCCGAGATAATCAAATGTATATTGTGGCCTTATTTGTGATATTTGGTTATTTTGGGAAATTCCTTAGAAAAGTATATTTTTGCTTTGTTAAATGGAAAATCCGAGGGCGTGAGTGAGCTCGTAGCACTGTTAACTTGGAATAACATGTCTGATTTTTGTCCGAGGGGTCTCGGAAGTATTTCCGGTGTTTGGTGGAATTTTGAGTTAAGTTCCAAGTTGCTGGTGTCTGGTGTCTGTCCCAGCGGGTGGGATGTCCGCTCCTACGGGTCTGTCTTTGTGGAGCTTGGCTCGTAGAAGTGAGATTGAGAGTTTGGTAAGGGTCCGCCTGAGCGGGGTTTTGTCCGCTTCTGCGCCAAGGCGAGCTGTCAAGTGACTGCGCCTTAGCGATCCTTTTTTCGCCGGAGTGAGAATGCGACAGCGGAGTCGATTTCGCTAGAGCGGAATCGCTGAATGAGGAAACCTAATAAATTTCCTAGGTCGAATCACTTTTTCAAAATTTTCTTTACTCGGTTCTAGAACTGCAAACAGGGAATTCTTGAGGGTTTTGACTAAATTATTCATTTGAGGTAAGGTTCTTCACTCTTTGTGGTTATATATATATATATATATATATATATATATATATCATGTTTTAAGTCTTTAATGGTGGTATGTGTTTTATGTGAATTGGGGAAGATAAGTTCTAGTTTTATAGAGTTTAAGAGAGGTTGAATCTTTCATTTAAATGTGTTTTATGGATTAGTTTACCTTAATATTGTGAATTAGTAATGGAATACGTTAGATGATCATGTTGTAGCCTTTAATTTGATTATAGAAACCCTTTTTTGATTTGGGGAAAAATTCTAGGGTTTATAAATTGGGGCTTTTCTTAAATTGTGCAATTGAAGGTCTAAATGAGCTTAAGTGTATTAACTTAAGGATATAATTACTTAGCATGTGTTTATACTTTTTGGGTAATAAAATTTAGATCTTGATGACGTGGGCCCGGGGTTGGTTTTGGAAGTCTTGGTGTGGTTAAGGACTATGTCCTTGTATTACGTGTAAACTTTATATTAACGAATAGTATATGCGTGTTAGACTTTCATTACCACGAGGCACATTCTTACATTCATAGTTCTGATGATATTGATATTGTAGTGGTATGATATATGATATAGGTCCAAGATACTGGGAAGGTAATATGAGATTATAGCAACACTAAGATGATGATGATACGCATGGGAACGGGTTGCATGCCTATAATAAGATTATTCAGCCAATAGCTGGGCTTCGTTGAAAAATTCCGAGGGTATATAAACTTTGCGGATCCCTCATGAGTGTGTAGTCCATTGAATTTGGACGCATGTATATGAGAGTTGGAAAGGTACCTGGCATATGCATTGCATTCACATCATACATACCTCATTGCATTGATATTCTTTTGATGAATTACATGTTGGATTGATAATTGATGACTTGGTTGATTTATGAACAGATGAGGATTTAGAATTGATTATTAAGTGCTTGAACACTGCTATTGAACTCTATTGAACTTGGGTAAATCTTATGAATATGAAGTCTTATGTGAATAAGTGGTTTGTTGATTTCAGTGAACTTAAACATGAACTAGGTGACTTATATGTGGATTAGTGAACTGTCTAGTATAGGATTTCTTTGTTGTCAATTCTGCATTTATCTCTTTTTGCATATCTTCCATCGTTGTCGGCCTATGATGCCTACGGGGTACATTTGTGTACTCATACTACACTTACTACTTTCTATTTGGATGCAGATACAACCCCGTCTGCCAGTTCAAGACCTCGAGGCTTAGTCCGAGCAGGTTGATTCCCAACATTCAGGGTGAGGATGCTACTTCCGGCATGTTCGGGATCCTCATATCGCTATTTCTGTCTTTACTTGATTCGAGAGACATATTCAGACACTTTTATTATATTATTCAGTATTCGGCTTATGTTGCCTTTATTTCAAACTTGTATCCGTAGTTGTGCTCTTGTATATGGTGGATTTGTATTTGATCGTTAGACTTATGTTCCGCATTTTTATGTTATGATAGATAAGGTTTATAAGTACTTCGTTAATTCTGCATTTCTTTATCTACTAGTACTGTTTATATGGGAAGTGGTTCGCCTACCGATGAGAAAGTGTAGGTGACACCACGATTCTTAAAAAGGGTCGTGACAAGTTTGGTAGTATGACTCATAAAATAATATGGATAATTGAGAATTTAAAGCCTAAATTACATGATATTTAAAGAACGACAATGAGCAGTCAATGAATTATAGAACTGAAAAAGGCGCTGAAAACTTATTAATGACCCACATTTGATAAGACATCCAACAAAATAATTAATGAGAACTTTGAACTTATATAAATAAGTAGTCTCGCATTGCACGTGTATTCCGTATATATTTTTCAGAATATATATTTAGAAATAGTTACAATTTTATATATTCATAAATATTTGAAAAACAGCGATATAAACGAAATTTAAATATACTAAATGCTAGCAGTATTATGTAGTCGTACAATCTTTTATGAATAATGTCAAAAGGCACCGTCGTTGTCTAACTGTATCTCAGTTATTCTAATCATGACACTATCAATTAAACTTTTGTACATCTTGCTTCTGAAATTTATTGCTCCAATAGATGATGCGGGAGGTAGCATTCTTTTATCATTATCTTCTCTATGTCCTTTATTCATAACAATATCAATTGTGTTGCCGCATAATTATTTTTCAAGATTGATTGCTCGTTTTTGAATTATTCAAGTTTCTCAATTTTTATTCAATGTACATATTTATTTATACTGATAAATGTTAGAGTACAACATATCATAATACGATGTGAAAGATTGAATTGCATAATGAGTCCTTTTTTATTTACTGGAAAGAGGTTCAATTATGCTAATGTTGTAGGGTTTTATTGGGTTCAAAACACATAAGTAAGACACAACAGAAGTTTAAAATTTTGTTCTTACTTACCCCAACAATTACTTCTGGTATGGTTATATGACAATAAAAAACCTGTAACATAAAACATGAACACTTACAGGTTGTATTATCTGGAATCTTTATCAACTGTGGGTTCGCACGCGAAAGCCTTTTCGATTGCAAGCTCCAAACTTCAATGTATTTCTCCTTTGGAAAGCTAGAAAATCCTGCAAAGGTTCGAAAGAGTGTTTTGATTCTAAGTCTCTAAGACTTAGAATAATAATATGAAATTAAGTGTATTGAATAATGAAGTGAATGTCTGTATTTATAGGTGAAAAATTAGGTCAAACCAGATTAGGGTTTGACCTTGGGCATGGTCCAAAAATCGAGACAGATTAGGTCATTAGCGCCGCGGCCCTATGGTGTGGGCACCGCGGCGCTTGACGTGGCCCTACACTGTCTCGATTTATTTTTCACACATTCTTAATTAAATCCAAAATCCAATTTTGACTTAATTAAAACAATCATTATTCATTTAAATAGCTCGATTCTAAATAGAATATTTAATACCCTCTCAATACATCCTTAGATTGAAAAGACAATCGACATAGTGTGACCCTACATGCCTTCACATATCGACATTAATCAAATAATGGTCTACGCGGAACTCCTAGACGGCGCAGCAAGATGAACTCAATATGTGAAGTATGTTTACACGAATTCAGTAAACTTAACCTCTATGTGGTAAGATAAAATTCTTTCATTCACGACACACCCAATCAAGCTTAGAATTTGTCAAGTGTCTATCCAAATGGCTTAATCATTGTATCTCATCTATATTAGTTGACAACTAGATCATATTCTAAATATGTCTATTGCGTTGGCCAACGACTTAGTCAACCTAATATCACTGAGAATCTGAGTGTTCTCTCGAATATACATTCGAGGAATGAATCCTAATCTTGGCTCAACTACCACCTTTAATCCATAACGTAATGTACCCAATACAAGTCGTATCTCAACCTATAAGGCATTTGAGCTTAGGACATGATCAAAATATATTACTTTGTAGACAAGGTGCTTATTGACCTAAAGTCTAAGGACTTCTATCTCCCACACGTTGATCATACTTTAGACAAATATAACAAACAATATATCAGCAGGGTATACCAATACTTCAAAAGTATCCATGTATCCATCACGAGTAGCCATTACTCGTAGCAGGTGAGACACACTACATCCTCTAAGGATGCGATGCAGACCACATGTCGACTTATCACATAACATCGATATCTCATTCTCGATGATCATTAGTCGAGGCTATTTTAAGAGTTACATTATAATATTAATATCTCACATTATTAATAATAGCGTAACCTCCATGGATGCATACTATAGAATATTATAAATAATCAATTAATAATTCAATAATTGTAAATGTCAAAATATTAATCTCCATTAATAATAATACGAATGTGTATAAAGTACATTTGTCCTAATACAAATTATCTCTAGGACATAAATATACTTTCAATCTCCCACTTGGCCTAGAGCCAATCTCCAACATATCTAATGCCCATATTCTCAAAATGACCATTATGCTTGATTAAGCTTAATGGTTTAGTGAATGGGTCAGCTGGATTATTCTATGTGGGAACATAGTCTAATCTACTCACTTCAGTCTCCACCATTCCCCTGAGTATGTGGTACTTCCTTGGTACATGCTTGTTTCTGTTTGTTGATCTTGGTTCCTTAGCTTACGTAATCGCACCAGTGTTGTCACAATAAATTGTTATTGGATAAGTGGCACTTAGAACAACCCCTAGTTCCTTCGAGAACTCAGAAATCGCGACAACTTCTTTACCAGCTTCCGAACCAGCAATATACTCAGCTTCTGTTGTCGAATCAGCAGTTATAGCTTGTTTGGAACTTTTCCAGCTTACTGCTCCACCATTGAAAATGAACGTGTACCTAGACTGAGATTTGAAGTCATCAAGATCCGTCTGGAAGCTAGCATCAGTGTACCCAGTAGCAGCTAGCTTTTCTTCCCCACCATAGACTAAGAAGTAATCTTTAGTTCGTCTAAGATACTTAAGAATACTCTTGACTGCTTTCCAGTGTTCTTCCCCAGGATTCTGCTGGAATTTCCAAGTCATACTAAGTGTAAAGGCCACATCTGGCCTAGTACAGGTCATGACATACATGATCGATTCTATAGCTGAAGCATATGGGATCCTTTTTATGCATTCAAGTTCTATAGTATTAGAAGGACTATCCTTCTTAGATAACTTGATGCCTTGTCCCATAGGTAGACCGCCTTTCTTGGAATTTTCCATAGAAAAACGTCTAAGCACTTTGTCTATGTAGACTGACTGTGACAACCCCAATAATCTATTAGGTCTATCTCTATAGATCCTAATTCCCAGAATATAGCAGGCTTCACCTAAATCCTTCATCATAAAGGTACTGGACAACCACTCCTTGACTGACTGCAGGAGAGTCTTATTGTCTCCCATTATCAATATGTCATCTACATATATGATAATGAAGGCAATACTCTCATCGTTGCGTTTACTATAAACACATGGATCCTCTTTGCTTCTAACGAAATCAAATGACTTGATAGCCTTGTCAAAGTAAATGTTCCAACTCCTCGAGGCTTGCTTAAGACCATAAATGGACTTTTCTAGCTTGCATACAACATTTGGTTTGGACTCAAGCGAAAAACCATCAGGTTGTTTCATATACACTTCCTCAACTAGATTACCATTGAGGAAAGCAGTTTTGATGTCTATCTGCCAAATGTCATAATCATAATATGCAGCTATTGCAAGCAAAATCCGAATGGACTTAATTTTTGCAGTAGGTAAAAAAGTTTCATTATAATCGACCCCAGACCGTTGACTATAACCTTTAGCCACAAATCTTTCCTTATAAGTTTGTACCTTGCTATATGCATCGATTTTCTTCTTGAAGACCCATTTGCATCCTATGGGTTTAACCCCTGTTGGCAAATCAACCAAGTTCCAAACTTGATTTATGTACATCGAGTCCATCTCAGATTTTATGGCTTCTTTCCATCTCTGCAAATCAATGTCTAACATAGCTTCGATGTAGGTTGTAGGTTCATCATCATCTGGAATATCTATCTCATTGTGTGTTTCAACAAGAAGATTAAGTCTTTCAGGTGGACGATGAGTCCTAGTGGTTCTATGGAGTTGATTATTCTGCGTTTCAGTGTTTGTTCATTCTGATTGTGATAAGGTCTTTGTGTGCTGGATAATCCATCACCTTGAGAGCTTTTAGGAATGCCATTCTTATGTATTTCCTGAATGGAATGATGTACAACCATTGTATCACATTCCATTGGTTGTGTATGAGAGCCTTTGATTTCTGCACTATCTCTCACAACACTCTCACTGGCTGAAGGGCGTACTCTAAGTACCCAATCTTCACTAGATACTCCCACTGAATCCTTATTTAGGTAATTCGACAAGGGTTCAATTTCTATGTTATCTTGTGGTTCTTGAATTTCTTCAAGTTCTATCTCTGTGTAACTATGTTCCTTGTAGACATATTCATCTTCAATGAAAGTTGCGTTCCTGGAAACAATGACCTTCCTTATGTTCTCCAGGAAGATAGAAGTAGTATCCCTTAGTTTCCTTTGGATACCCCACGAAGTAACATTTCTCACTTTTGGATTCCTACTTGTCAGTGAGCATCTTCTTAACATATGCAGGGCACCTCCAGGGTCTCATATATTTAAGAGATGGCTTCTTGCCACACCATATCTCATAGGGTGTCTTTTCTACTGACTTGGAAGGAACCATGTTCTGAACATTTATTGAGGTTTGTATTGCATGTCCCCAAAGGTATGTCGGTAGAGCTGAGGAGCTCATCATGGATCGAACCATATCTAATAAGGTTTGGTTTCTCCTTTCGGCAACACCATTCATCTATGATGTTCCAGGGGGTGTCCACTCTGATTGGACTCCATGTAGCTTTAAGTAATCTAGAAAATCCTTGCTCAAGTATTCACCTCATTGATTTGATCGAAGGGTTTTGATACTTGTTGTAAGTTACTTCTCTACTTCCGACTTGTACTCTTTGAACTTCTCAAAAGTCTCGGATTTGTGTCTCATAAGATACACATATTCATACCTTGTGAAGTCGTCAGTAAAAGTGATGAAGTATGGGAATTCTCCTTTAGCTTGAGTAAAAAAATGGCCCACATACATCAGTATGGACCAACTCAAGCACCTCCTTGGCTCACACACCTTTCCTAGAAAGTGGCTTATTGGTCATCTTTCCTCTCAAGCAAGATTCGCAGTTACCATAAGATTCCAAGTCAAATGGTTCGAGATAGTCTAACTTCCTCAACCTTGCTATCCTTGATTCATTGATATGACCTAGTCTGCAATGTCATAGGTAGGTAGAGTTTCTATTACTTATCTTAGCTCGTTTATTTTGTACATTAAGTATTTCTCGACTACAGTTTAGTGTATATAATCCATCCATAAGAGGAGCAGTTCCATAAATAACATTATCAAAAGACAATACTTGACTGCCATTATAAATATATGAGGAAAACCCCTCCATGTCCAAAACAGGGATATAAATGATATTCCTCATTAACGAGGGTACATAATAGCAATCATTTAACACTAGAAAATAGCCAGAAGACAAATTTAATCAATAAGTTCCTACGCTATCATCATCCACTTGTGCTCCATTTCCAATGTGTAGGTCTACCTCTCTTGGTCCAACCTTCCTACTATCAGTTAGCCCCTGCACATTTGTACAAATGTGTGAGCCACAAGCAGTATCCGATACCCAAGAATGAGAGTTATTTATGTCATATTTATTTCAATGACGTACATACCTTGTCCACCAAAGGTAGAAACACCTGGTGCTTTTCCTCATCCTGGTGTCGTGCAGTCCTTCTTCCAATGCCCCTTCTTGTTACAGTTGAGGCATTCATCCTTAGCCGGATTTACCTTCTTCTTCTTCACACCTCCCTTAGGCTTCATAGCTGAGGGTGCAGCGACTGCTTTGCCCTTCTTTTTTTGCCATTCCTTAACTTTCGGCTTGGTTCGGCTAGTAGAGCTCACCATGAGCACAACTTTGCCTTTGGAAGTGGAAGACACAAAGGTCTTGAGCATGTTGTGCAGCTCCGGCAGACTTGCCTTCGTTCCATTCATATTGTAATTCACTATGAAGTTTTCAAAGGAACGAGGAGAGAGTTCAGGATGAGGGTGGTAGCGACATTCTTTTCCAGCTTCGTTCCAATTGAAGCAAGCCTCTCTATCAGCTCTATCATCTTCAACACATGCTGCGAGACGTGGCCCCCTTCATTGAGCTTACACTTGAAAAGTTCTATCAGTAACTTATATTGCATAGTCTGGGATTGTGAGTCATAAGGACTCTTCAAGTGTTCGAGCATCTCATTGGGACCCATGTTCTCATGTTGTCTCTGAAGTTCCATAGACATGGAAGACAACATCACGCATTGTGCTGAAGTGGCATCATCTAGGTGTTTTTGGTAAGCATCCTTATCAAAAGAGGCATATTCAGTAGAGTCTGTCGCAGGGACTGTTGGAAACACCGTGTCCAACACGTATTCTATTTTCTCTTGTCTCAAAACTATTCACAAATTTCTCAGCCAGTCAAGGTAGTTAGGTCCAGTAAGTTTGTTCATTTCAATCAACATTTGTCGTATCCCATTTTAACCAGGTCAAAGCGGAGTACAACATATTGGTGATTCCTAGATTGGATTAAGGAGTCGCCACCTAATTATTTTACGGTGAATTAGGACACATAAATGTTAACTAAATGCTGCAATGTAACTCCAATTTTATGATCTGCGAAACTAATGAGGTTCTGGGCAAAAGTTCTTTATTATCCTAAAGGAAAGGGGTTAGGCATCCTTTAGGATCCGCTAACTTGCGATTATCTGATCAAACTCAGGTTAATTATTATGCTAAGAAAATGCATGTCTACTAAGTATAAAAATAATGTTTAAAGAGAATGCATTTTTTGATAAAGTAATGATTTTCCCTTTTTGCAAAAATAGTTGCGAAAATAATTCCCGGTATGAAATTCGGAAGAGTATGCATGACATTGTAAGGTATGATTTATAAAATACATATAAAGTTGATTTTTGGATAAGAATGCATTTGTATGAAAGTTTGATAAAATACTTATTTTGCAATTGATTGTAAAAGGGGAAAAGTAATTTAATAGTAATATAAAGAAATGATTTTTAGGAAGTCATTTTAAATCATAAGATTGGATAGAAACAAAGCCTTATAGGTATGTTTAAAATGCAAATAGAAGATGACTGATTTGTTTTGAAAGTTTGAACATGCGTGACGCGAGTAAAATAAATAAACTAGCGGCGGATTTCCAATTTTAAAACTAGCCGAGCCTGAAGTAAATAACTAGCGACAATTTCTAAATTTAAAACTACCTTACTACTTACTTATCTATTCCTAGCCTAGTTATTCTAAATGTCCTAACAATCACACAAACATTAAATAATTATTACAACCCAAAAAATAGAAATAACGAAATTAAAGAATAATAATAAAAGGGAACTAAGGCGGATGACGATGTCATCTCGCCCTATTGGTTTTGAAATCCCGAGGTTGGAGAATGCAAGGAATGTGGATGCGGGTCTTCATTTGGCAATGATCATGATGAGTCTCATAACGAAACTCTTAGTAGCTCCCGATGCATTTCATGTAAATAAAGAAAAGAAAAGAAAAGGATTAGTAAACGGGACATGGACATATATATAAGTGTAAATAAATAATTCATGAAAAAAAGTAATATGTTATTGGGCCTCAGAATGCAAACAGTGTGCGGGAGGGTGTAAAAACGAGCCAAAACAGAATTTCAGACCGAAATAAATTAGCTCGGATGCGCGATGGGCCCAATTAACACGCGGAAATAAAAAGCAGGCCCAAACATATAATTTTCATATATATATAAAATGAAAACAGATTGGCCCATGAGCCCACATCCAACATACATTCAGTCATTTCACATTCTTTTAACCCAAAATGCATGTGATATACAAAGGATATATGATATGCCTAGAGATATGTGAGGATATACAACCGTAGTACACACTAGGTATATACCTACACTTTTATACCTTATATACCTTGAGGTATATCATTGTATACTTAATATTTCACAACTAGAAGAAACAAAGCAAGATCAGTTTTACATTACCAGCAAGAGCAAAAGATATCCATAGGTATTCCAAGGCAAAAATAATGAACCATATGAATAAGAATGAAGAAAGCCAAATACCAGATGGAGATAGTGCACTAGCAGCCTAATAATTCAAACCAATAATGCTAAACCAACTATGTGATCATGCCCAATTTCAGACCACAAGCAATAATAATCAGAAAAGACATGCTAGTATATGGGGAACAAGGATAAATGCATTTAATTAGGTAATACATCACACGAGCCTATGATTTCAGATGCACCCTTTAAAAGAGGAAACAATGTGCCCATATATTCAGAAAATAGGGACAATGATCAAGCTCATACAAATTGACTTCCACATTTGTGCACAGTCAAACAAAGTAGAAGGAAGATCTAGAAATGGTTTAGCTCTTCAACAAACATGCTGAACAGTGGCAATATGATCAAAATTAAGGTCATCCCCATTCAACCCTCTAGGTAGAGTATATCAATCCCAACATACATGTATGCTATCACATGAAAACATGGTTATAAGCTAACAATGAAACTCCAGCTAGGTAATAATTCAACATGACACAAATAAATCCAAGCAGGGAACATATATGCATACATTTACCATTTAGACAATTTAACATACATGACATGGTGCAAAATGGCTCGGGGGGAGTTGGATATTGTCATGGGGTATTTGACAACCCAAATAGACAGGGTAAAAGTCAGACATAGTATTTCATGGACACAAAACCAACAGACTAAGCTAACCTTTCCCAAAACATGATAAACCTCAAGTGGATAGGCACATAACAGGTTGATGATCATACTAGCCTAAACAGGACACACATTCTTTTAACATGCATAAAATGATCCAGGGGTTACTGTAATGCTATCATGGGAGGGCATTTCACATTTAGAGGGGAAAACTAAACAAGGAAAAGTGTACTACCAGCTCAAACAGGCAGAAAAAAAACCAGACAGAGTTGGTTAACCCTACTTGCAGAAGCTTATTTTAATATACAAGTCCACAAACATCAGAAGCATACACAATCACAACTCAGGTTTTATTATGCATAATGACACTTTAAGTTAGGCATGATACAATTAACATGATAGGGAGTGATTCAAAGTGGCTTAAGACCTTAATGGAATATTGAACAGTGGCAATCTAACAGGATGAAATTCATTCTCAACATGCCATATGATTAGCTATTAGAAGAATATGATATGCTCATATGGATAAATCCAAAAGATAAAACATAACAAATACATACTCATGGAATTAGCCTAAACATGGGCATAACTTGACAGTAATCAAAAGCCTTTCTATTTCTAATCTACAGATACTTGAATCATGTGGCAAAGCCTCGGGCTCACTTAAATAGTTTCAACACCTAGACCTTATCCTATACATGCTATCATGACTGATTTAAATGCAAGATACAGATAAGCAACAACTTAGTCAAAGAGTCAACTAAATCAACAGGGTACAAAATACTATCATAGACCTTACTCAACCACTTAATAGCCATTACAAGGTACCAAACAACCTAAAAGGGTTTACATGCTAGTAGATGAATTTTGAAATTTAAGCAAGCAGGGCAAGATATGGGCAGTTCAGTTATTTAGCAGTAGCAAGACACCAATGAAAGCACTCAACTACCCAATGTCATATTCCTTTGATAAATTATTAGCAGTATGCTTGGTATCTTACAAGAAACACAAGCCTCTTCCACAGTCTAACAAGTAAGATGCAGGCCTAGGTTATTAAGTAGACTAAATTAAACATTTTATCTATGCATTAACAAACATAGTAATGTAGACAAATCTAACTAATAAATGGTTAATTAACAGAAGTCACAAAAGAAAATATATAGAAACACAGAAATGAATTAGTACTGAGAGGAAATCGAGTTTACCTTCTCCAGGTAGAGAACCGAGACATCTTTTCGAATCGTCGACCCCGCTCGGAGAAGTTTTGTTTATGCGATTGAAAAAGAACAAAAGCTTAAATGTTTTATGGCTTTGCCGATCCGGAAACGAGAGTAAAAGAAAGAGATTTTGAGAATCGAAAGCTGCTTTTGTGAAACCACCAGATGGGTCGATTCTTTGCAACAACTTAAAAATAGAGGGTTTTTTGTTGTCTAAAATTCTGAACCCCTAAGCAACCCACAAAGGGTTCTATTTATAGCCCCAATTGAGACCCTAATGGCTAAGGTTTGAAATTCAAATTCAAAACAAAGATTGAAAATGTGACAGTTCTTTTTTCCATCGAAAACCGAGATGATAATGAAGGGGTACGTGTTTGTGTTCTTACCCATCGAATCCTTGAAGGTATTCTAGGGATCGACTGCGGTATGCATGCTTCGCAGGTCAATTTGACTCAGACGACCTATTCAAAGCTCTGTGTTTCGCAGAAAAGGGAAAAAGGAGACTGTGTGATGTAAGGGCTCGATGGTGGAGGGGACATGGTGGCAGTGGTGTGGTGAGGGTATTTGTCCGGCGGGTAAAGGGACGACGTTGGAAATGGCTGCTGGTTTGGAGAAAGGGTTTTGGGGTTTGACGGTCGATGGGTGTATTTGGTTTGAAGGTATTTGGATGATGGGTTAGGGAATAAGGGGTATGGGCTTGGGTCGACGATGGGGGCTTAACTGGGATTGGGCTCGGGTCACTATTGGGCTGATCCGGTTGGGGGTTAATTTTGTAGATTGATCTTTGGGATTGATAGAATGTTTTGGGTGAAACGAGTTTGGGTTAAAATAAAAGGGTTTATTATTAAAAGGGAATGCATTGAGAAAAAATATAAATTATTTAGAATAAAAATGACAATGTGATAATAATAAAAATAATATTTGTGAGATGCTTAATGCTTATAAAAATAAAAAAAATGTGGTGTCATTTTGCGAAACAGAGAAATACATAGAATATTATGGTAAAATTATGATTAGGATACTAAAAGGCAAATATGGTAATAAAAATGTGAATAATAATAATAAATAAAAATAATGATATAAAAAATAGACGACGATATTAAAAGCTTTATATATATATATATATATATATATATATTAGAGGTATCAAAATATTTAAAATTGCGATTAAATATAAAAAAAATAGTAGACAAAATTGGGTGTCAACAACATTTTCAATGATAGGCTCGACATCTTTGATAATCTGAAGAATTAGATAGACTGGAAATCAAACTCAAAATTTATTTCCTACTACACACATTCGTTTAGGCTAATCAACATGGCCTTTTGTTTAATTGGCTCCCACTATTTTAACATACTTCTACGACCCCATGGTAGAATATAGACCTATATTAATTGAGGTCATAATGGGCCAAGATCAAAGCCTATGCTATCTCCGCGTTTGCTTTGGCTGATAACTTCAATAACACATCTTGGTAGGTTCTAAACCAATTGCAAAACTTATTTGCAACTCTTGGTTGATCAAATATTACATTTAATCTTGCGTCTTTAGATTAGTCCGACACTTTGGAGCCAAGATTTGTCTAAGCAAGTCAACCCCATTACACGACTGCGTTTATGTATCTAAGTAAATTTGGCCTTTGTGAGCAAACACTTTGGTGTAAATACACACAAAAGTTTATCGTTTACCTTTACATTAAAACACATCTATGAAAGAGTCTGAGTCCTCGTAGACTTAGAGCAAATGCTTTGGCATAAATACTCGTACCGCCGAAAAAGATTTTGCACTCTAACAATTATAATGGACGACGCGTTTTAATTTAGACCTGTATTTAAAATTTTGGGTAACATTTTAATTCAGAGTTTTAACCAAGATCAACTCTTTTATGCCATATCCAATATGATATCTTAATATCATGCAAAACTAGGGGTGGCCAGTAGGCCGGGCTAAGATCGGCGGGATCGGGTCGGGGCGGGGGAAAAGGGCTGGTCGGGTCAGGCAGGATCGAGATAGGCGGGATTTGCCGAAGTCCCGCCTCTATCCCGATCCCGTCGGAATCGGGTCGGGTTGGGATCGGGATCCCGGGAGGTTTTTTTTTTTTTGCACTTAATTTTAAAAAATAACATATATATAAAAAAATTCAATAATTAAACAAGATAGTGTAATAAAAACATCCAAGGCTGTTTTTGTGCCTCTTATATTATTTAATAGACATATGATTTTTTGTAATACAAATACAATTGTCAAAATTGCAACTTTGTGGTGCTGTTCAAAAGTTGCAAATTACATAGTAAAATTGCAATTAAAAATATTACATTCTGAAAAAAACCTGTTCTAGTTTCTTGATAATTTCTGTGGTTCTTCGGTTGGAATTGGTATTTGTTGGTCAAATTGATCCACGTCGCTTCCACCACCTTCGGATAAGATTTCGTTGTAGTTTTCATCTTCTTCTTCGTTGATCTCCGGGTTACCGCACCTTCTCCGCTCTGCTCGTATCCAATCTCTGAATAATACTACAATCTCCAAGCTGTCTCCGGCTAATGAGTGTCTATGCTCTCTTATTTGATATCTGCCGGTAGAAAAAGCGCTTTCAGACACCGTTGATGACGCTTGAATGTTCAAATCATCTCGGGCCATCATTGAAAGTGTCGGAAAGGTCTTCTCATTCCCCCTCCAGTATTTCAGCAAGTCTTCACATCCTTCTTCATTAAGAACTGCTTGGTACGGTACATAACCCTGCAAAACAAAAATATCAAACTCGCTAATTTGGTTAGTAGCGGTACGGCCACACATTCTATTTCTGAGGCTTTCAATACTAGCCGCAGAAACAACATGTCTTTTGTGAGGTTGTGTTGAAGAAGAAGATGGTATGGAAGCCGGTAGGTTACTAGAACTTTCTTGTTGTAAAACCTATATACTTTTTTGCATTGGTCTTATGCGCTAGAAAACACTTCTTCTTTAGTTTGTTCAATAGGTGGTGAGTGATTCGGATTTTTAGAATTTGGAGGTGGTAGTACTTCTATACAATCGTAAATAGTTTCAATAAGTGATTTAGTACAGTCTATTTTAATAGTCGGATTTAATACAACACCAATAATATAAATAGTGGGAATAGGAATAAAATATTTTTTTATTTTGATAAACATTTTTTTAATAGCTGCCATATAAGCTGGTTTTTTCATATATTCACTAAGTAATAAAAATATTAGAGCTATCTAAAATAACATAGTTGAAATAGTAGGATAATATATACCGGAAAATTCTTTTGTTGCTTGAAATTTTTTCTCTAAAAATACAATAAGTTCAGAAATTTTTACCCAATCGCTATCTACAACCATATCAGCTGGATTTTGATTATGAAAGTTAAAAAAATAAGTTATAGGTTTTCTATAGTCATAAGCAACAAATAGTTGCTCGTATAAAGAATTCCACCTAGTGGGTACTTCTTCTGGAATTTTTCTATAAGGTAGTTGGCAATCGTGACAAGTTTTTTTTATATTCTTTTCTTCGTTGCATTCTATTATTTTAAAAAATAAAGTTTATGGCAAATTGTATTTTACTAAGAATGTCTTCAAAAAGTGATAGACCATCTTTTACAATTAAGTTATATATATGGCACGCGCATTTTATATGAAAATAATCTGGAAAAGATGGAGTTAAACTATTTTTTAAAATTGTAATAGCGTAATTGTTAGAAGAAGCGTTATCTAATGTAATAGTCATAATTTTATCAGTTATTCCGTAGTAATCGCAGACTTGATATATATTTTCTGCAATAAAAGTACCAGTGTGCCTATCATCTATATATCTATATGCTAAGATACGTTTTTGCATAGACCAGTTATAATCAATCCAATGACAAGTTACCGTTAAATAATCATGACTGTTAGTACTACGGCCTATATAAGAAGTGATATCCACTTTGCCATTAAAATGATATAATGAATAACGTAAATACTGTTGATATTCATGTGCGAATTTAAATACACCTCTCTTAACAGTTGATCTAGAAAAACCGTTAAAAGCAGGATTATACATATCTCTAATGTAATGAATAAAACCGGGAGATGAAGGAAATGAAAAAGGCAAACCCTCCACAACAACTAATTTTGCTATTGCTACCCAATCTCTATGTTTATTGTATTTAGGGCCTAAAATTCCCCCCGTCATAGGGTTAATTTGACCTTGTACTTGGTCCGGGACAGTATCAGTATGTGAACCTTGTCCCGATGGAGCGGGCGTTTGCGCACCCGGTTTTGAAGCCTCGTATTGGGCATACCTAGTTGGATGAGCCCTTGCTACGTGTCTCATTAAACCCCCCCCTCCCACCGTGACCTTTTCCAGTTTTAAATTTTTAAAACATCTTTACAAATTTTACATCTAGCTACTTGATTCTCTATGTCCCTATCAAAAAATGTCCATGCATCTGATTTTAATGTTCGTTTTGCTGGACCTCATCTCATACTGGGGACAATAGGAGGCATTTCAGTTGAAGGTGCACTAGTGGGTGTGTTGTCATCTACATTAGTGGGTGTATCATCTAGATCATCGTCTAAATTAAAGTCTTCTTGAGTTCTAGAAAATAGCTCCTCGTCTAAATCTAATGGTATTGTAGGAAAATGTTCAGTATCAACAAAATCATCTTGTGTAGGAATATGATTCTGTCTAGAAATAGGACACTTGCCCTTGTTTCCCCTACTAGAAGAAGCATGACCCCTACCTGTAAGCATACGTTTAAATCCTTCCATTATAAATTTATAATTATACTAAAAAATAATTAAAGTAAATGAAATTAAGTGCGCTAAATAAAATAAACAGACAATAATAATTTAATGAAGGAACGAATGTACCAAACGCCGATGTAACGTTGACGTGTAATCGAGAGGTTGAAAATTGAAACTTTGCTCGATGGAAGATCCTCAAGCTAGTTGCCAACTTCACTCCTAATTCCCAAATGAATAAATAAAATTGAATATTTAGTAGACAATGTAGACAATGTAGACTTGTAGAGAGATAGATTGAGAGATTAGAGAGATTGTAGGAAGATTTATGAGAAAGATGAAGAGAAAATGAGGTATTTATAGTTGGAAAATTGGGTTAAAGTATAAATATAATAATTTATGGGTTAAAAATAAATATTAAGGGGGTAGGGGGAGGCCAAAAATGTCCATTGCACAATGACCAAAATGTAAAATGGTCGTTGGTGCAACTGTTATTTTTGCAAAAGGGGGATTCGGGCGGGATCGGGTCGGGACCGGGGGGGATTGGGATTGGCGGGCCTGGGGCGGGTCGGGACGAGACCTTGTCCCAACCCAGTTCGAGTCCTGATACCGCAATTTTTTTTATTTAAATACTCAGGACCGGGGCGGGACCGGGCCGACCCGCCCCACTGGCCAGCCTTATGCAAAACTAATGACACATATAGTTGGAAACCGTCAACCCAATATGCATGATATAAGATGGTTTAATCAAATAGTGGGCGCCGCCTGCCCAGACAGTTATAACGGACGCTATTCTAGTAATTTAAATGACAAATAATTTGACATTTAACACATAAACAGTATACTTATCAAATAATATATTGTATTATAATAATCTTGGGTTAAACATTCTGAATTCTGAATTATTTTTTTTGTTTCTGGACAGGTGGGGCTGCATCGCTAATCATTAGGGTCGCGACGCCATTGAGACAGAAGCCTTTCGTCTTCTGTAAATGCATTAGCGCAGCGGCGCTCCACATGGAGCCGCGACACTGCAAAGACAAAAACCTTTCGGCTTTTGCAAATGCATTTGCGCCGCGGCGCTGCAGGGGCAGAAATATTTCGGCTTCTGCAAATGCATTAGTGTCGCGACGCTCCACCATGGAGCCGCGACACCTACTGTCTAGTAAGTCTAAATTTCGAAATGAAACATTAGCATCGCGCCGCCGCCTTGAAAACCCTAGCAAGCGCCGCGGCGCCGATGTCCTAACAAAACGTTTCTGTGTTGATTTTTCAAAATTGTTCGAGCCCTAAATCCAATTTAGGGATCAAATCACAGATCCTTTATCATCACCCACCATTATCAATAACGCACATATCGACCATCATCCGTTTTTACCCGTTCTTTGCCGTGCATCGTGCAATGAGCCGGACAACACATTTTTGGCTTAGTTCGAGTTAGAGCGGAATGACTTCCTCGAGTTAGCGTAGGAGATAATTTAGGGTGATATCAAAAGGTTAACATTTGGTTAAGACATGTAGGATTTCAAGAAGCCTTGTTTTAATCCAATTTTATGTTTAACCCATATTATTATGTTATTCAATTGTTATATAACCATTGAACCAACCTGGGCTTTGATACCACTGTAGGGTTTTGTTGGGTTCAAAACACATAAGGCACAACAGAAGTTTAAAATTTTGTTCTTACTTACCCCAACAATTACTTCTGGTATGGTTATACGACAATAAAAAACTTGTAGCATAAAACATGAACACTTACAGGTTGTATTATCTGGAATCTTTATCAACTGTGAGTTCGCACGCGAAAGCCTTTTCGATTGCAAGCTCCAAACTTCAATGTATTTCTCCTTTGGAAAGCTAGAAAATCCTGCAGAGGTTCGAAAGAGTGTTTTGATTCTAAGTCTCTAAGACTTAGAATAATAATATGAAATTAAGTGTATTGAATAATGAAGTGAATGTCTGTATTTATAGGTGAAAAATTAGGTCAAACCAGATTAGGGTTTGACCTTGGGCATGGTCCAAAAATCGAGACAGATTAGGTCATTAGCGTCGCGGCCCTATGGTGTGGGCACCGCGGCGCTTGACGTGGCCCTACACTGTCTCGATTTATTTTCCGCCCATTCTTAATTAAATCCAAAATCTAATTTTGACTTAATTAAAACAATCATTATTCATTTAAATATCTCGATTCTAAATCGAATATTTAATACTCTCTCAATACATCCTTAGATCTAAAAGACAATCGACATAGTGTGACCCTACAAGTTTTCACATATCGACATTAATCAAATTAAGGTCTACGCGGAACTCCTAGATGGCGCCGCAAGACGAACTCAATATGTGAAGTACATTTACACGAATCCAGTAAACTTAACCTCTATGTGGTAAGATAAAATCCTTTCATTCACGACACACCCAATCAAGCTTAGGATTTGTCAAGTGTCTATCCAAATGGCTTAATCATTGTATCTCATCTATATTAGTTGACAACTAGACCATATTGTAAATATGTCTATTGCGTTGGCCAACGACTTAGTCAACCTAATATCACTGAGAATCTGAGTGTTCTCTCGAATATACATTCGAGGAATGAATCCTAATCTTGGCTCAATTACCACCTTTAATCCACATCGTAATGTACCCAATACAAGTCGTATCTCAACCTATAAGGCATTTGAGCTTAGGACAGGATCAAAGTATATTACTCTTTAGACAAGGTGCGTATTGACCTCAAGTCTAAGGACTTCTATTTCCCACACGCTGATCATACCTTAGACAAGTATAACAAACAATATATAAGCAGGGTATACCAATACTTCCAAAGTATCCATGTATCCATCACGAGTAGCCATTACTCATAGCAGGTGAGACATACTACATCCTCTAAGGATGCGATGCAGACCACATGTCGACTTATCACATAACATCGATATCCCATTCTCGATGATCATTAGTCGAAGCTATTTTAAGAGTTACGTTATAATATTAATAACTCACATTATTAATAACAGCGTAACTTCCAGGGATGCATAATATAGAATATTATAAACAATCAATTAATAATTCAATAATTGTAAATGCGAAAATATTAATCTCCATTAATAATCATATGAGTGTGTATAAAGTACGTTTGTCCTAATACATATTGTCTCTTGGACATAAATATACTTTCAGAGGTACTATTCGTAATTACTCAATGTCATGTTTTTTGAGCTTAATTTCTTCTTCGGGTGATCGTGGTCATTACTAACCTTATCACGACAAAGATTTTTTTTCGTAGACTTAGATAAAGACAATAAATAATTATAAGATGAGAAAACAAATAAAAGCGGGACTTACATAAAGACGAAAGCGTAAAATAAATACATTTATCAAAATGATGGCCTTTAATGTTGCTTTGTTCCTCTACTTTCATCAAATGATATAGTAGCATTAAAAAATATATTACTACCACTTGTAAGAAGTATCTTGCTTGTGATGTAACTTCAGAAATGCTACAAACTAAAAGCAGAAGAATTATGACTGAAACAGGACTGCTGGTAAATATATGTATGACTTCATTTTTCTCAAATATAGATCTTTTCGATCAAAGAAAATAGCAAATAATAACAAAATTATAAGTCATATGACGACATCTTTCAAAGAAATAATTACTTGACTCACAACCAGTATAATAAAACTACGTTGCCACAATTCTTTTAAGCATAATTAGATTGGGCTCGAAATTCAAAAAAGAAAATCCCAAATCACATAGACTAAAATGTTAATAAAGTACTAAAGTAGTCCTATCATAATAACAATAAAGGAGTAACAATATAGAACAAATTTCCAAAAAATGTATAAATGTGTGCCTTTTTCTAGACCAAACCAAAAAATAAAAATTGAGGTGGGAAACTAAACACTACCACTCTAGAACACAACAACACTACCTAAACATTATCCTTTTATTTTTTGAGAATTATTATAATGCAAAGATTCAATATCATGAATATCCAAAAAACAATACGATAAAACATGATCCTTAATAATTTCTGAATATAAAAACAAAATCAACAATCTACCTCATTTACAAAACATAAATTTTTATCACCCTACTTAACAAATAAAGCAATTTTTTTTCTAAAAATTTAAATTAAATGCAGTCCCACTGACTAAACATACTATGCACAAACATTATAACAAAAAAAATTAAATATGTTAACTGACGAATCTGAAAACATACACAAAGGGTAGTTTAAGAATGTAAATTAATATTGATAATCTGAAAAAAAATATCTACGTAAATATCTGTTCAATAATAGAGAAAATTATGTCTATTTATTTCAAAGAAGAATTAATTTTAAAGAATTAAAATTAAAATAACATAAAACTGATAATACCTTTTGCAAGGTTTAGTAAATTTCGTCTACGACCGACGTTGTGCATATTTTTAAAGGAGTTAAGTCTCACGTATTAGAGGAAATTTAACTGATACTGGCTAATATTACAATATGACACTTCAAAACAATAGAAAAACCAGATAATGGTGGAAATACACCTAAGAGTTTGCCGAAGTGTAATTGGTCACAGTTAAACTAATTACTACAACTATAAAATTAATTGATTTTTCCCATATTCATGTCTGGAATATGTGTTAAAAAAGCCAACAATAAACCGCCAACTTAATCTCCACATGTTGTTAACAGAAAAATAACCATAAACTTGGACCCAAAAAAAGCATGTATTCGTTAAAAGAAAAAAGATGCTGCACAGTGTGCATACTTATAAAGACACAAATCTAACATCCATTAATTGTTGTAAATAAAAAAATATTAAAACATCACCGAATAAATCAAATTAAGGATAATAATATTGCTCAAAAGTAAAACGGAAATAAGAAAGGAGAAAGAAGAAACCTGTCGCATACATGATGAGTCCTGAATTTTAGGACTATTTGCCTTCACTCCTTATATTTTTAAGAGTCTTCCAAGCATTTTTTTCTCTGTGTTTATGGTGTTTTCAGGTATTTGACAGTCAAGGCCAAAATACACTCATATGCGAAGGAAAATGCGGCACCACAAATTGCACATGCGGCTGCAAGTGGACCGCAAAACACTGATCAAAAAGGTTGGCAAAAATGAGTGAAATGTGAGATGTATGCGACACCACAAACTTCAAATGCGAAGCCACAAAAGACAAAAGCAGTCGCATACTCTCCAGCTGAGCAACCAGTGACCTTAACAAAAAGAGCAGAATTATGACGCATATGCGGCACCGCATACTCTAAATGTCGTCGCATTCTTGAAGCTCAAGCAAAACAGTGAAGATCTACAAAGTAAAGAAAATGCGGTATTATCAGAAAATTCGACCGTATTCCAAGAATGCGGCACCGAATACTGACCGCATAAATCACAGGAAAGGAGATTCGAGAATTTTGGGCATAAGAGTGCGGTTAGAATGCGACCGCAAATTCCTGATGCGACCGCAAACACCTGATGTGATCGCATTCTGGTCGACGCAAAGTGTTACTTAAGCTATTTTTTTGTACCTTTTGTCCTTTCCATATAAATACTATGCATAGATTGTCAAGCTCATTATTGAAGGTTCCATACTCTGAAAAGCCCTTTTAGCTTTTAGCATTGAAGAAGAAATATTTTGGGTAGCTTTCAAGATATTTCTTTGTTCTCTTCTCCAATCAATTGTAAGCACATGAATGTTTTTATTGTTTCTGTTTTTATTTTATTTAATATGAGTAGCTAATTTCTTTAGCTAGGGTTGTGGGGCTAAAAGGATTTAGTATGTGATTGGGTATTATAGTCTTAATTTATTGAGTTTCCATGATTGTTTTCTAATAGCTTTTCATATTATCTTGTTTATTAATGGTGACTAACATTAATAATGCCTAAAATCCTTGACTTGCTTGAAAAAGAAGACAAGGACTAGGAAAATAGTTATTAGCAAGGATTTGAGGTTCTAATCCCCGTTTAATAGCTAGAGCTAGAAATAGAATAACTATCTTGAAATCGAAATGGGTATTCGTAATTTTACATCATAAGGCTTGGGAAAGCTTGTGATGAAATTTATCATTTAGGTTGGAAAACTTTTGATAAACCCGTTCGACTTATTATTTAAAACATGAAGGCTTTCCTAGTAAACTAAGCAAAATTCCGATTACATCCCTTCCCTTGAGGCATCACAACCCTAGTTGTTCTCTTTATCTAGTCAAATCAATTAATTGCTTCTTAATAATTTAGTTTGATAGTCTATAAAACAATCGATATTTCCCATTCCCTTTGAAATTAATACTAACCGTTGAGGCTTGCATTTAATTCGTATTTTGTTTCGTTATATTCTCTGTGGGATTCGATCCCAACCTTGTTGAATTATATATTTGATAAAACAACCGCTTTACAAGGTGTAATTTGCGCGTATCAAATTTTAGCGCCGTTATCTGTGAATACGGTTTAGTAATTTATAAATTAGTGTAACTTTCTACTCTTAGTCTTTATTTCTCACATCACTTTTGTTGTTGTTTTTGCTGTGGTAGGTGATATGGCGAACTCCGATACCGAATCCGATGATGTACTTGTTGGGCCACATGGTGAAAACTAATGGCCAATTAATTATCATTCAGTAAACGCAAGTCGAATAGATTTTAATAGATGAAGAAGAACATTAACAATGCATTAAATCATAATAGAGTTTCAAGTGATTCAACAGAAAACCCTAATAAAAGTAATTAGCTCATAGACATGCTAAGAACTAATCAATTTAATATCCAACATAAACTGAATATAAATAAAGAAAAGGAAAAGAACTTGAACCATAGATGTCTCTAGTGGCTTCTTGTTCTCTTGTTTCTTGTCTCCAAAGTGTTCTCTTTCTCAGAAAAATGTCTCCTCAAATATAAATCATGAAAACCCCCTAAAATGGACATTTTTGCCCTTGTTAAATTTAGGTTTTTCGCTGCACTGACGTCGTCGACGCCGCGACTCAGCTATTAGAGCGCCGCGGCGCTAATTCGATGTTGAAACATCCTTGCTCACTGCCTGAGGGGCACCGCGACGCTAATGTTGGGCGTCGTGGCTCTGTCGCGCCGCGACCCTTCTGCTTGTTGCACCGCGACTCTTCAGCTTTCTTCGTCCGAACTTCATTTAAATTGCTTTCCGAGCTTCCCAAGACTTATTTGACTCATTTCTTGTGACCAGCTATGCATTTTTATCCTCAACGACTGTCTATTTCCTTTGGATTCACCTTATTCCTTTCTGAATAGATTAAAACCTGAAAACACACAACACACGCATAATACTGTACAAAACAATTAAAAGACAAACAAAAGACTCCCTAAAATACACTCTAAAACAGTACTAAAATCTACCTAACAAACACCCCCAAACTTAAACTTTACTCGTCCTCGAGTAAAGAACTCTAGACACCCTAAAAAGAAAAGCACACAAAGTCAAACAAAATGAATCAAGTCAACCACAATAGATTATGCCTCGAAGATCATGAACAACATGCAATAGAATCTTCCGGAACATTCTAGCCACTAATTTGCTATCTAGAATTTCAAGACGGATAATCCTCAAATTTGCTTAAAGTTATTAATGCATATGATCACTCAACCATGGTTATTGAAATAGACAAGTATTCAACATTAGTTTATGCACAATGAATTCTCACCAATCGTCCATCAGGCCAAAATTCTATAGGCTTGCTAACTTGCTCTCCACTAATTTAGACAACACATGCTCAAGAATCAGTAGGACTTTTATTGGTTATGACGATAGGCTTTGGCACGGGTAGATGAAATGTCATTTAGGTTCAAAGTTACCATAACCATATAAACCAATCAACCCAACTCAATATTCATGTTACAAATCAAAAGCAATCCCTAATTTTTCGTTACCCAATTTTTCTTTTCTTTTCAAACTACACCCCCAAACTTGTTTTTCAATGTATGTACAAGGGAGTTTAATATATTCCCACTTTTTTTAATAGCACCCAATCTAAAATACCAATTACAAAGTGTCAATCTCCCCAATCATATACTTATATTCTCATAGAATTCAAGGGAAGGAAAATATTTATAAATGGTTTCAAGTAGGCTCAGAATATGTGTCAATCAAAGAAGGATTACTTAAGGCTCAAAAGGGGTAACTAGAGATTACATTAGTCAAGGTTGGCTTGAAAGGCTCAATTGTTTCAAAGATGGCCTAAATCATCTTCCTAAGCATGCATCATCTATGATTTCGTCTCAAATAGCAAGCAAGCAAGTTCTAGGACTTTCCACCATCTTTCCTCAAACCAAAATTCAATCATGCATACACCAATATTTGAGTACAAGAAATTCAACAACCATGATCAAGCTTTCATACTTATTAATAATTAAAAGAAACTCAAGACCTATCCAACTTAAGCACACAGATTTATGCATTTCATGGCTAACAATTCATCCAATTCTATCACATGTGTACACTCAATCTCATGGGATATTATTATCAACTTGATTCATTGACACAAGACACTAAAACTAAGACACTAACAATAAACAAACAACTGAACACAAACAATTAACACTATTAACACAAAACAATAAGATTCCCCTCTAAACTTATTCAACACATTGTCCCCAATGTGATAAGTAAAGCAAGAGTAAGAAGACTTACCAAAACTGCAGCTAAGCGATTCAGAATGGTAGTGGCGGCGGTGGTGGGTGAGAAGGCGGCTGGTACATTGGAGGATATCCAAGAGAGGACTCAGTGTTGTCGTCATCTATAGTCCAGTTATGGATGAATGAGTTTATTTGGTCGACACTCGTGACTTTATACTCATGTCTTTGTTGCATGTAAGTGTCCATATATTGCTGGTGTTGGATGAGATACTGATTCTGCTGGATAATGTACTGGTTCTGTTGGAAAAGTTGATCCAACCCCTAGGTGTAGCCATCCTTAATCGCCAAAGGAGGTGGCTGACTGCTCTGTCCAGGCTTTCCGACTTCTTTATCTTGCTCCCTCTGCTGGCACTTTGGCCGGTTGCGATTGCCTTCTCTAGGTGTAGGTTCTGGTGTAGGGTCTGAATATGTATTGACCATTGTCCGACTTATGGGATTCTGTACTCTGCCTTTTATATCATTATTGCTCTCAGGCACTCTATATGTGACACATAATGTAGTGATCAATAATCCATGCCCCAACCCTGCTGTTGTGTTCAATCTGCATATCCAATTGAGGCTATTTTTTACAGCTCGACCCACATCTACTGAAAATCCTTTCATGATAGCATAAACCAACTTGATGCAATCCACTGGTATATCAGAGAGGTGTATGGATGGAATTAGGCGGGCACTCACAGAGTATAGCCAAGCAGAGCATGCATTTGGGGATGTCATATGTATATGTGAAACGGGCCCCTGGATATCCTACCATCTCAGCCACTTCAACCCAGTCAATTTATGAATTATTCCAAACCGTGAAGTCATCTTTCTCCTCTTCTTCCTCCAGCAAATTTGTGACCCTACAGATGGCATTAATCGCTTTCGCCCCAACTGGTACTCTTCTCCCTCGTATAAAACAAATGTTATCTTGTTTCTCTGGGTAGTTGGCATAGAATTCATAGACTAGTTGAGTATTTGGCTTTGCCAAATAAGGATTGACAAATGCACCCCAACCTCTATCAGCATTCATGGCCCTGATGGGTTAATATACCTCATCTTCAGATGGCGCAGTCTAGAATTCTATCCCTTTTCGGTACCAGGAAACGAGTACATAACTTGTTATACCTGTCTTGGGCATCCTTATGGCAAATATTTTCTTATCATAGTCATCCCTTGGTGGTAGATTCATAGGGCCCCGAGAGGAGGATGCCTTGGAAGTAGCTCGTCGTGGAACCATTATTCCCTGTTTGGCCACTGTGAAGTTTTCTAAAAATCTGGCAGCACTTCCCCTAAAATCTTCCCAACAATAATTAAACTCCTCAATAATATATTCAATCAACCCACTATCAATCACTACAATTCAACCACTATTCAATAACACTATTCCTCACAAGAACACAATCAACCCTCCCACTTAGAATTCCTCCAAAGTCATAAAAGAACACACCAAAATTCTTCAAAACTTGAATGCAATACTTACCTTATGGCGAGAGAGACTTCGGGCGGTGCTTTAGTGCCTCAAGTATGGAAGATTTGAAGAACTTACGGAACACTTTCTTGAATGATTGGGATTTTAGGGTTTGGGGGAAGTGTGGATTTAGAGTTAATGGAAAAATTGAGTAAATATAAGAGTTTTTATGGTATGAAAAGATTGTAATTAGAGATACAATGGGGGTTTTCAGATTTTTGGGGTTGAAGAAGAGAAAAGTAGAGAAGGATTTTGTGAATTTTGTTTGGGGATAATGAGAATGGTGTTCTTTTCCTCGATTTTAATCCTGGAATGCGCATGGGCACCGCGACCCTCACCACTCAGCGCCGCGGCTCGATCCCGTATGCCATAGGTGTTGTGTCTCTAATGCTGGGCACCGCAGCACTAATTCAACTAACAAAATACCTTTGTTCACTGTCTTCCAGGCGCCGCTGCTCTAATGTTGGGCGTCGCGGCGCTAAATCAACAAAAATTAACCTTTGCTCACTATCTTCCAGGCGCCGCGGCGCTAATAATGGGAGTCGCGACGCTAATTCAACATGCAGGATTCGGACTTTTTCTGCTTATTTCAACATCCCGCGTCGCATTTTCATCCCAACGATGGCTCATAATTCACTTAACATAAACACACATGGCAAGAAACATCAATACAACGAGATTGTTTAAAACAAGATAAACAAAATAGAATAAAATAACAGAAGTAAAATGTTGGGTTGACTCCCAATAGCGCTGTCGTTTAAAGTCATATAGCCAGACACAGATTTCCTCTTCATTTCAAGATCTCTTTTCTCAGCACCTCCTTCATAGTTGGGTTCAACTTCCTTCGCGCCGCAATTAAAGGCCTGCTCTCATTGTCTTCGCATTATGTTAATGCTACTTCAAGAGCATCAGTACTCTTGAAGCTTTCCTCAACAACTGCTTGGTCAATTACATCAATGGAAAAACAATCATCGGTTGCTCTGGAATATGATATCGACTTGAATACATTGAAGACCACCTCTTCACCCTGCACTCGGAGTCTGAACTCACCATTCTGAACATCTATAAGTGCTTGACCCGTTGCTAAAAATGGTCTCCCAATAATTATGGGTACAATCAGCATCCTCCTCCATGTCAAGGATAATAAAATCAGTAGGAAAAATGAATTTGTCCACTTTAACTAACACATCCTCAATAATTCCCCGTGGATGCTTGATTGAGCGATCTTCTAACTGCAAGGTAACTGTTATAGGCCTAGGTTCACCCAAACCAAGTCTATGAAACACAGATAAGGGCATCAGGTTGATACTTGCCTCCAAGTCACACAGAGCATACTAACACTCAAAATTCCCGATAGTGCAGGGAATAGTGAAGCTCCCTGGATCTCTCAACTTCTGGGGAAGCTTCTTTTGTAGAATGGCACTGCACTCTTCAGTTAACGCCACAATCTCATAATGTCCCATTTTTCTATTTTTAGAGAGAATTTCTTTCATGAATTTGACATAACTGGGCATTTGCTTTAAGGCTTCAACAAAGGAAATATTTATGTGCAGTTTCTTGAATATTTCCAAAAACTTGGAAAATTGTTTATCCAAAGAATTTTTTCTAAGCCTCTGTGGGTACGAAATTCTGATTTGAGACTCATTACTCACTGCTGGTGGTGCCTTTTCCACCGTGGGGTGGTCTTCAGTAACCCCCTCCTTCTCTGAATTAGTTGTCTCACTCAATTTGTCTGTCTTCTCCACAGATGGTAGAGGTACAACTGGTTCAACTTACTTTCCGCTTCACAAATTTATACCCTAACATTGCGCCTTCGGATTTACAACAGTATTGCTAGGGAGATTCCCCTACTATATGTTGTTTAACATATTTTCTAGTTGACCCATTTGTGTCCAGATTTTGGATAGAAGATGTTGTTTCAGTCATGAACTGAGTCTGGGAATTAGTGAGAGTTAACAAAGTTGCTTGCAATTCATTGAGTTCAGCTTGTTGAACTTGTGATTTGGGTTGCTGAAACGACGAAGCTTGACTCATGAGCTGTTGTTGGTATGCAACAAGCAGAAGTCATGATAAAAGGTCCCGGTCTCGGAAGAGATGCAGCATTACGAGCTATTCATCGAAGTGGTATACTATTAACTTTCGTACGGGATGTAACTCTTATGCCACATAATGGCTGTAGACCTCCGAAAAAAAGACGTGTGTAGAACTGAACATTGAAGAAATCTCAAGAGAAATAAATTTTGTAGATACTGCCCTTGGTATTATGGCTGCTGGTTCTGGCTGTTTCTCTACGAAAAATTAGGGTGATTCCTCCACCCAGGATTATAAGTGTTGGAGAATGGATTGTTGTATGGCCTCTAAAAATTCCCATCTGCTTGAACATGAGCTTGGTCCATAGGTATATTGTTGGGATCCGCTGCTGTGCAATGATCAAAAGGATGTGGTCCTCCACAAATTACACATCATGCCTGTGTCTGAACAACATTTGTTGTCATAGAATTCTGTTGTAATTGCTTTGTTAATGAAGCAACTTGAGCGGTTAACGCGCTGATGACATCTAACTCATGGACTCCAGCCACCTTTCTACTGTTGGTAGGTCTTTCATCGGACCACTGATGATTATTTATTGCCATATCTTCCAACAGCTCATGCACCTCATTAGCACTCTTGCTCATGAATGTCCCTCCCGCAGCAGCATCAATTATGGTATGGGTCATACACACAAACTATTGTAAAAATTATGGACTAACATCCACTGCTCATGTCCATGATGAGGGCATTTCCTTTGCAACTATTTGAATCTCTCCCAAGCATCATATAGAGATTCTCCTTCCAGCTGATAGAAATTGTTTAGTTCTCCCCTTAGCTTAGCAGCCTTTGATGGAGGGAAGAATTTTGCAAGAAACTTCTGAGCTAGGTCTTGCCACGTAGTGATGGATTTAGCTTGCATAGAGTTCAACCAGCTTTTGGCTCGTTCCCTTAGTGAGAATGGGAAGAGCCTCAATCTAATGGCGTCATCAGTCATACCATTGTATTTGAATGTTGCACACAACTCCAAGAAATTGGCCAAGTGCATATGCGGATCTTCAGAGGGCAAACCCCCAAAACTGAATTGTGTTCTGGACCATCTGCTGGTGGCCTTATACAAGTATGCACTCCTGTAACAGTCGAAAGTATATAATCCCGTAAGCTTCTCACAGCGGGATTTTGAGCTTTCTCCTGTACCATTTCTGGCACCCCTCTATTCAACCCATCATTATTATTGTGGTTTGCCATATCCTCAGTTGAAATATCAGCTCTTTTGTTTCTTCGATTCTGCTTGCACGTTTTCTCAATCTCAGGATTCAGAGGAACAAGGCTGCCTGCAACTCTTCTGCTTCACATCTACGAAAGCTACCTAAAAAATGATCACAAACACTGCACGCAGATCAAAAGAAATAAAAAAAATTTAAAATAAAATAAAATGTGTTCAGGGAACAACCAAATTAGAAATAAGATTAATTAACTTGATATTGATAATATTTCAGTCCCCAGCAACGACGCCAAAAACTTATTGCGGTATTTCTAGATGCTACGCAAGTGTACGTATCACAATTTGTAATAAATTTCGGTAAAACCGAGTATCGTCCATAGAGACTGATTTATCAAGTACCAATTAACTAATCCTTAGTTTGTATTTGGCTAACGAATATAAGTGATGATTTCTAACTAAAGAATTAACAAACTAACATGAATTTCTAGAATAAAATAGTAATGAAAACACAAGAAGTTTAATTCAGTAATGAAGGAATTTGGGTTTCCAATCTCCTTGACTTTCCACTTTATCATTCATTAATGCAAGACTAACGATTCTTCTTCTTATTAAGATAGCAGGTTAACTAAGATGTTCTATATTCTGGTTAGGATATATAAAAACTCAACCTAAGTGAGAACTTTCTATATTTCTATGATAAGTTCGACCACATAGGAGGATTAAGATCAATAACCTAAAACGCTACACATGCAGTCATGATACTTTTGTTCAAGATTAAACCTACATCTAACCAACTATAGCATATTCAAATCTCCCTTTTTAGATCTCGATTTGAACTCATATAGATAATGAAAACTAATGGCTAATTAATTATCATTCAATAAACGCAAGTTGAATAGATTTTAATAGATGAAGAAGAACATTAACAATGCATTAAATCATAATAGAATTTCAAGTGATTCAACAGAAAACCCTAATAAAAGTAATTAGCTCATAGACATGCTAAGAACTAATCAATTTAATATCCAACATAAATTGAATTTAAATAAAGAAAAGGAAAAGAACTTGAACAATAGATGTCTCTAATGGCTTCTTGTTCTCTTGTTTCTTGTCTCCAAAGTGTTCTCTTTCTCAGAAAAACATCTCCTCAAATATATATCATGAAAAACCCCTAAAATGGACATTTTTGCCCTTGTTAAATTTAGGTTTTTCTCTGCACTGACGTCGTCGGCGCTGCGACTCAGCTATTAGAGCGCCGCGACGCTAATTCGATGCTGAAACATCCTTGCTCACTGCCTGAGGGCCACCGCGACGCTAATGTTGGGTGCCGTGGCTCTGTCGCGCCGCGGCCCTTCTGCTTGTTGCACCGCGACTCTTCAGCCTTCTTTGTCCGGACTTCATTTAAATTGCTTTCTGAGCTTCCCAAGACTTCTTTGACTCATTTCTTGTGACCAGCTATGCATTTTTATCCTCAATGACCGCCTATTTTCTTTGGATTCGCCTTATTCCTTTCTGAATAACTTAAAACCTGAAAACACACAACACACATAATACTACATAAAACAACTAAAAGAAAAACAAATGACTCCCTAAAACACTCTAAAATAGTACTAAAATCTACCTAACACTTAGTATATAAAAGGATGCGGTTCCAAAATAATTTAGGACTCAATAGTGGTACAACAATGATCGGCTAATTAATAAATTATAGTGGGAGGCAAGTCACTTAGTTAAAGAGCAATGTGGCAAGTTGGTATGCATGTGGCATCAAATTAGTATGCTCCACCGCCCAAGAATGGCTAAGTGGGAGACAAGATTATGAGAGTCCATTAATGATATTTAGTAATGAGTCAAGAATATAAGTGATTGTTGAGGGATATGTGTAAGAACAATGTGTTAAATGCTACACCTTAACATTCATTCTGTTTAGCAAAACAAAAACAAAAAAATAATGTATGGAGCACTAATTTCTAGTTAGTATTAATTCTAAGGTTAGAAATAGTATGTTGTGAGCATTTCAAGAACGGCAAAGCATCTTTGTTTACTTTAATTGGTGTGTTTGGAGCATGCTAATTTAGCTTCATCTATAATTCACCGAGTAGTTTAGTTCCTATCAGGGTTGGATCCTTCATTTATCGAGTCACACAAACTCGTATGAGTACTTAAGGTATGTTAAGGCAACTCATTTCTTTCTTTTGACATGTTCCATATAACGAAACGTACACGTAATATTGTTCCATAAATTATTCCTCTCTTAGTAGTCAAGGATGTTCCTGTTATTGGTTCTTATGTGAAAAGCATGTCTAAATATTTTCCCAATTCCTTATTGAGGTATATGGGAAATATGTTAATATTCACAATGTTAGCCGAAGGTACAGGGATATTATGTCACCCAGAAAAACTCAAAATGTTTTATTGTCATTCATGCATCTTATTCATGTATTACTGGACCATATATTGGGGATGGGAAATGAGATACACAGACCATCTGATTAGCTGGGATATAATGATGATTATGCCCACAGAGGCCTATATGATATGATGCCCATAGAGGTTGTTATGGGAAGGAAGATGCCCAATGAGGCCAATGGTGTTATATACGCATATTTATATGTATATATTGTGCATGACATTTAGGCATATTAGGGCCCTCAGAGGCATTTACTATTGTCGGCTGTTTTTGTTGGCAATTGTGTCAGCTGTTTCTATTTCAGTTTATTTATGTATATATGTTATGCTATTTTTCATGCCTGAAATACTCAGTACATCAGTCGTACCGACGTCCCTTTTGTCGGGGGACACTGCGTTTCATACCCGCAGGTTCATGTAGGCAAGACGACGATCCGCATTAGTAGGTTGCTGACTCAGCGGATATTGGAGAACTCCCCTTGTTTCGGAGTGTCTGTCAAATCTTGGTACGATAATTTTTGAATGTATATATGGGTATGGAGGGGCCCTGTCCCGACCCTTATGATGTCATGTACTCTTTTAGAGGCTTGTAGACAATGTCCCGTGTGTAGTAGTTATGTGTGGCCTTGTCGGCCTTGGTATATATATATATATATATAAGTTGGGCTTTCTAGTTATGATTTTACATAGTTACTTTCTAGTGTATAGTTTCTATGTGTCAGCAGGGTACTGGGTGACGACTCTTGTGGTCGTGATTAATTATAATTAGATGTTGATTGTATGCTTAGTGGTACTCGGCAGATAAGGTCTGGGTGCCCATCGCGGCCCTCCGGTTTGGGTCATGACAAACTTGGTATCAGAGTAGGTCTGTCCTAGGGAGTCTACAAGACGTGTCTAGTAGAGTCTTATTTATGGGTATGTTATGCACTATACTTATAAGCATGAGGCTACCTGGCATTTAGGGATGATTTTCACTCTTTCATCTCATAAATCATACAGTAAAGCCGTGTTTTAAGCATTCGACTCCTAATCTATCTCGTGTCTATGATTTCAGCAATGCCTACAACAATGAGGAAGTTCAAGAGTATGATGGCGTTAGATATGGTTGCAGGCGAAGGTACTAGCCTAGTGCCACCCGCTAGCGAGGGCCAGAGTGAGACCCACGGTGCGACTCCTTCATATGATTCCCCCAGTCCATCACATATAGGGGAGCCTAGTGGGGCTACAGTACCCCCAGTTCCTCCACTTGATACTCTAGTTGAGGATCTTGATATGTGAAGTGTTGTACAGTTATTGACTAGATTAGTGGCCGCTCAGGCCCAACGTCAGATTCCAAGTCCTTCTGATAGAGCTACTAGCATGAGAGCCTGGGATTTCATCAACTTAGACCCTTCAGTATTCACAAGATCAGACCTGAACGCGGACCCACTAAATTTTCGTGATGACCTAGTATGAGACATGAGAGCATTCTAGGGGACCTCATGCTCTACCAACAAGATGGAGAGAGTTTTCAGAGGCCTTCTTATAACATTTTCTGCCTGTCGAGCTTCGATGGGCCAGGTAGGATAGATTTCTACATCTTGAGCAGGGCAACATGAGTGTTCGAGAATATAGCTTGCGGTTTAATTCATTGGCCAGATATGCTCCTATGATTATAGCTGAGATGAGGGACCGGGTACATAGGTTTGTTATTGGCTTGGGGCCACACTTGGTCTACGAGTGTACTACGGCTTCTCTGAATCCGAATATGGATATTGCTCGCATTCAGGCTTATTCTATGCATAGAATCTAAAAGATCGTAAGAGACAACAGTGGGTAGATCGAGAGCGTGATCCTATCCGACGGCTAGCGCATCATTACCATTTTCAAGGTTGAGAGTTGATCGGTATGTTCAATCGGGTCCAAGACAGAGTTTACGAGCGTCAGGGTCTTCTTATAGAGGGGATTCTATTCAGATGAGGTATCATTGGCTCGACGTAAGCTGTATGGTAAGACCCATCTAAGGCCGTTCCGATAAGGATCAAATATATGTTATTCTTGTGGTGAACCTGGTCATATTATGCGAGAATGCCTGACAAGAGGCGAACGTGTTAGGGCCCAGCCGGTCGGATCTACAATAGCTTCATCATATTCAGTACATCCGTCATGCCAAAATCATCAAACATCATCCGATCGAGGTAGAGGTAGGGGCCAGAATCGCATTTATGCATTAATGGGTCGACAGGATCATGAGTCCTCACCTGATGTTATTACAGGTGTATTATCAGTCTTTTCACATAATGCGTATGCGTTGTTAGATCCAGACTCTAATTTATCATATATCATCCTTTCATTGCCTGTAAGTTTTGTATGAAGCCTGATTTGATAGGAGATCCATTTGTGGTAGCTACACCAGTTGGTGAATCAGTAGTTGCTAGACGGGTCTATCGAAATTGTGCAGTATTTATTTGTAGCCATCAGACCTTAGCAGATTTGATAGAATTAGAAATGGTTGATTTCGATGTTATCATGGGCATGGATTGGTTGGCATCATGCTACGCTAATGTTTATTGCCGAACAAAGATTGTTAGATTTCAGTTTCCAAGCGAGCCAGTCCTTTTATGGAAGGGTAATACGGCGATGCAAAAAGGTAAGTTTATTTCATACCTTAAGGCAAGAAAGACGATCTCCAAAGGTTGTATATACCATCTCGTTTGGGCTAGAGATGTCGATGCCGAACCACCTATTTCTCAATCAATTTTGGTGGTTAATGAGTTTCTTGATGTATTTCCAGACGAATTTCCAGGCCTTCCTCCCGAAAGGGAAATTGAGTTCGGTATAGACGTGTTGCCAGACACTCAGCCAATATCTATTCCTCCTTATAGAATGGCTCCAGCTGAATTGAAAGAATTAAAGGAGCAATTAAAAGATCTGCTTGAGAAAGACTTTATTAAGCCCAGCAAATCTCCTTGAGGTGCGCCGGTATTGTTTGTACAAAAGAAAGAAGGCTTGTCACGGATGTGTATTGACTATCGGTAGCTGAACAAAGTCATTATCAAGAATAAGTACCCTCTTCCCAGAATTGATGATTTGTTTGACCAGTTACAAGGTGCAAGATGTTTCTCAAAGATTGACATGAGGTCGAGGTACCATTAGCTAAGGGTCAAAGGGAAGGACATTCTAAAAATGGCTTTCAGAACAAGGTATGGGCACTTCGAGCTCTTAGTAATGTCATTTGGACTCACAAATGCGCCGACAACATTTATGGATCTAATGAACAGCGTGTTTCGCCCATTTCTGGATGTATTTGTGATAGTATTTATAGATGATATTCTGGTTTACTCTCACTCGGAAGCAGAGCATGTGGATCATTTGTGGATAGTACTGCATATGCTTCGGGATCATAAGTTGTATGCTAAGCTCTCTAAGTGTGAATTTTGGCTGAATTCAGTGGCTTTCCTTGGTCTTATAGTGTAAGACGAATGTATAAGAGTTGACACTCAGAAGATTGAAGCGGTGAAGAATTGGCCAAGGCCCACGACTCCATCAGAGGTTCGCAGCTTTCTGGGATTAGCCGGCTATTATAAGTGGTTTGTCGAGGGGTTTTCTATCATATCAACACCATTAACAAAGTTGACACAAAAGGCCATAAAACTCCAGTGGTCCAATGCTTGTAAGTAGAGTTTCCAAGAGTTGAAGGATAGAACAACGTCGGCACCAGTCCTTACTCTTCCAAAGGGTCTAGAAGGCTATGTTATGTATTGTGATACCTCGGGAGCACATTTAGGATGCGTGCTAATGCAACATGGTAAAATGATTGCCTATGCTTCAAGGCCATTGAGGAAACATGAGAAAAACTATCCGACACATGATTCGGAGTTGGCCGCAGTGGTCTATGCAGTAAAAATTTGGCAGCACTACTTGTATGGTGTTCATGTAGACATTTTCACGGATCATAAAAGTCTGCAATACATATTTAAACAGAAGGAGTTGAACTTGAGACAAAGGAGGTGACTTGAATTATAGAAAGATTATGATGTGGACATCTTATATCATCCCAGTAAAGCTAATATTGTAGCAGGCGTACTCAGTCGTAAGTTGATGGTCAGCTCGATGCCGGTGCAGGGCGAAAGGAAGGAATTAGTAAGGGAGCTCCATCAGTTATCTAGTCTGAGAGTCCGACTAATGGATTCAGAGAATGGTGGTTTTGTGATTCAGAATGTGTCAGAGTCGTTCCTCATATCAGAAGTTTAGGAACGTCAGTGGGAAGACCCCAGTTTGAAAAAGATCAGAGAGGGCATTCAATATAGGAAGATCACAACCTTTGAGATTGACGAAAATAGGGTTCTCAAGTACCAGGGTCGTTTATGTGTTCCAAGTGTAGCAGGATTACGAGATAGAATTATGATGGAAGTCCATTGCTCACGATGTTCCATTCACCATGGATCTACTAAAATGTACCACGGTCTCAAGGGAATTTATTGGTGGAACGACATGAAGAGAAGCATTGCGGAATTTGTAGCTCAATGTCCTAATTGTCAGCAAGTAAAAATAGAGCACCAAAAGCCCGGTGGCTTGACTCAGAACATTGAGATTCTAATATGGAAATGGGAAATGATTAATATGGATTTCGTTACGGGTTTACCTCGTTCTTATCGTAAGTTTGATTCTATTTCGGTAATTGTTGACAGATTGACCAAATCAGCCCATTTCCTGCCAGTCAAAACTACCTACACAACCGAGGACTACGTGAAGTTGTATGTTAAGGAGATTGTTGGCTTTCATGGTGTGCCAATTTCTATTATATCTGATTGAGGTGCTCAGTTTATAGCTAACTTCAGGAAATCATTTCAAAAGGGTTTAGGCACCCAAGACAGACGGGCAAGCCGAGCGTACGATTCATACGCTCGAGGATATGCTACGAGCTTATGTATTAGACTTTAAGGGAAGTTAGGATGGTCATTTACCCCTTATTGAGTTTGCGTATAATAACAGTTATCATACTAGCATTAAAATGGCTCCATATGAGGCTTCGTATAGATGGAAATTTAGATCTTCTATCGGATGGTTCGAGGTAGGCGAATCAGAGTTATTTGGGCCTGACTTGGTACATCAGGCCATAGAGAAGGTGAAGCTTATCCAAGAACAGTTGTTAAGCACTCAGAGTCATCATAATTCGTATTCAGATGTGCGAAGGCGGGACTTAGAGTTCCAGGTAGATAATTGGTTCTTTTTAAAGATTTCATCGATGAAGGGTGTAATGAGATTTAGGAAAAAGGGAAAGATCATCCCAAGGTATATTGGGCCATATCGCATAATTTGATGAATTGTCCAAGTAGCTTATGAATTGGACTTACCTTTGAAGTTGGAGTTTGTTCATCTAGTTTTCCATGTTTCTATGTTGAGAGAATGTGTTGGAGATCCTTCCCGGATTGTACCAATTGATGATGTGAAGGTTATGAAGGATTTATCATATGAAGAGGTTCCTATTGCTATTTTAGATCGACAAGTTCAAGTTGAGGACTAAATAAGTAGCCTCTGTGAAGATACTATGGCGGAATAAGAATGTTTGAAATGACATGGGAAGTGGAAGAGGAGATGAAACACAAATATCCATATCTATTCCAGACCAACACCGAGGTTCCAACAGAAGCATAAGGTAAATTCTAATTCCTAATATTATAATTAGTGCTTAAGGACCATGTGAGGTCTGATGTAATGATGTATGTTATATTATATGGCTTGTGAAAAAGTAGTGGTATTTTCTAAATACGTGATGGGGATTAGATATGTCACCCCAACATTCGAGGATGAATGTTTCTAAAGGTAAAAGATGTAACATCCCGTACTTTCGAGCGATGGGTTAAGCATCTAGTCATATGCAAATAAAGAGCTTAGTTTATAAAATGATGTGGTTCCGAAATAATTTAGGACTAAATAGTGGGACAACAATGATCGATTAATTGGTAAATTATAGTGGGAGGCAAGTCACTTAGTTAAAGAGTAAGGTGGCAAGTTGGTATGCATGTGGCATCAAATTAGTATGCTCTACCGCCAAAGAATGGTTAAGTGGGAGACATGATTATGAGATTCCATTAATGATATTTAGTAATGAGTCAAGAATATAAGTGACTGTTGAGGGATACGTGTAAGAACAATGTGTTAAATGCTACACCTTTTCATTCTGTTTAGCAAAACAAAAACAAATAAAAACAATGTGTTAAATGCTACACCTTCTCATTCTGTTTAGCAAAACAAAAACAAAAAAAATGTATGGAGCACTCACTTCTAGTTAGTATTAATTCTAAGGTTAGAAAGAGTACGTTGTGAACATTTCAAGAACAGCAAAACATCTTTGTTTACTTTAATTGGTGTGTTTGGAGTATGCTAATTTAGCTTCATCTATAATTCACCGAGCAGTTTAGTTCCTATCAGGGTTGGATCCTTCATTTACCGAGTCGCACGAACTCGTATGAGTATTTAAGGTATGTTAAGGCAACTCATTTCTTTCTTTTGGTATGTTCCATGTAACGAAACATACACGTAATATTATTCCATAAATTATTCTGCTCTTAGTAGTCAAGGATGTTCATGTTATTGGTTCCTATGTTAAAAACATGTCTAAATATGTTCCCAAGTCCTTATTGAGGTATATGGGAAAGATGTTAATATTCACAATATTAGCTGAAGGTACATGGATATTATGTCACTTAGAAAAATAAAATTTATTGTCATTCATGTATTACCCTAGACCATATATTGGGGATGGGGAATGGGATACGCAGACCACCTGATTAGCTGGGATAAGATGATGATTATGCCCACAGAGACCGATATGATATGATGCCCATAGAGGCTGTTATGGGAAGAAAGATGCTCAATGAGGCCAATGGCGTTATATATACATATTTATATGTATACCACATTGTGTATGACATTTAGGCATATTAGGGCCCTCAGAGGCATTTACTATTGTCGGTTGTTTCTGTCGGCTATTTGTGTCGGCTATTTCTGTTTCAGTTTATTTATATATCTCTGTTATGCTATTTCTCATGCCTGACATACTCAGTACATCAGTCGTACTGGCGTCCCTTTTGTCGGGGGACGCTGCGTTTCATGCCTGCAGGTTCACGTAGGCAAGGCGACGATCCGCATTAGTAGGTTGCTAACTCAGCTGATATTGGAGCACTCCCCTTGTTTCGGAGTGTTGGTCAAATCTTGGTACGATAATTTTTTCATGTATTTATGGGTATGGAGGAGCCCTATCCTGACCCTTATGATGTCATGTACTCTTTTAGAGGCTTGTAGCCAGTGTCCTGTGTGTAGTAGTCATGTGTGGCCTTGTCGGCCTTGGTATGTATATATATATATATATAAGTTAGGCTTTCTGGTTAAAATTTTACATAGTTACTTTTCAGTGTATAGTTTTTTTGTGTCAGCATGGTACTGGGTGACGGCCCTTGTGGCCGTGATTAATTATAATTATATATTGACTGTATGCTTAGTGGTACTTGGTAGGTAAGGTCCGGGTGCCCGTCGCGGCCCTCCAGTTTGTGTTGTGACAAAAAACAACAAAAATATTTTGCATTTCATTTTTGTTTCAATGTAATAAGGGGTGATTGTTGTGCAAAATGGTGAGTGGTAAGGCAATTGTTAAGAGAGACACATCTAAAGCGGAAAGAAATTGGGACAAAATAGAAAGTTCCCTACTTATTCTGAGAAAGACCAGTTGACATACGTTGAAGGTCAAACTGCCACTCCTTCTGCGCCACCAACTTCAAATCTTACACAAGGAACAAGTGGGGCAACTGCTCAATTTATGATAGAAAAGAGGGTACGGTATGTGGATGGCCTCTGTTTCAAGAATGACAGGGTAAAGGAAAGCTATGATCAAAATCGTACCTTCAACTATGAGAAATAACTCAGCCTGAGAGGGCTAGAAGAGTCCTTTCCCAATATTCTTGAGCAACTGAAAAAAGGAACTGGATGGTGTTCACACAACCCCCTAGGTTCCTACACTTGGTAGAGAATTTTATTCATGATTGTGTGTCGCCATGGGAAAGAAGAAATCATATTTGGGAGGTTGTATTGTACGGGGAGTGATGATGCCTGTGTTCCAAGAGGGGATCAATTCCATTTATTTTAACAATAATGGTACACCGCATTGTGAATATGAAGAAAACATCCAGAAGGATAACATTAAAAGCCAACACCAAGAAGCACACCACCTTGGATTCAGCTAAACATATCAATTGAAAAGGCCAGCTTGAACATCGAAGCTAAGTTTTGGTTGACCTTATCAGTACTCGCTTCTGGATATCTTAGAATGAAATATTTGTAGGCTTTCCCAAGGTGATTCTTCTTGCATGCATCATGACGGGATACATTTGAATGTGGGTCAGATTATGTACTACCATATCATTGATAAAGCCTAGCAGCCTACAAGGTCCCTACAATGCCCTTATTTGATCACTGCTCTATGCCAAAAGGAAAAGGTTCTTACTTTTAGTTGGGTGGATAGAGACTGCACACCCAACATTACTATTGTCATTCTGAAGTTGGAAGATGAAGAGAACCCGAAAAGAATGAAGAAAAGAGTGAAAGCTCAAACGATTGATTTGACCGCTGGATTCGAAGACCTAGAAAGGCCTGCCACCATTGTCATACCTATACCATTCATAGATTTTTTTGGGGCAGCCTCTGCTAGTATAGCTACGAGGTCCACCGCTAGTGGCACCCCTCCTACCACTTCAACAATACCTCCTTAGGGACTTCGGCCTCCTTCTGTGGAAGATTTCTGGTCAATGGCACGCACCTTCGATGCCATTGATTCCAAAGTCACTAACTTCATCAAGACCATTCCAGACATGATCAAAATAATAGTTGTAGAGTCCAACAAACAGTTGAGGGAGAGAGTGATTGCTTTAGAGAAGAGGGCTGAGAATATTAAGGTGGGTGAGGATGAGCACTTGACAGGTATTAAGAATGACATTGCCCAGCTTAGGACATATTTTCTTTCCTCCCGCACTCCACTGTTTGATGCTATGGATACTGAGATGGAATATGCAGCAGATATTATCCTAGTGGAGATTGTGGAGAGTACCTAGAGAGGGTTGACCCCTCAGTCGAGGCAAAAGAGAAAGGCTCCGATCATGATACTTACGAGACCTTGGATGACTTTGAGGTGCTTCTTGACATTGATGATGACTAGCTTTAGGGAAGGATAGTTGCATCACTTTAGCTACATCAACCCGGTGCCCGTAGTGATGAGGAGCTATAGAGAGATACTCAGACGGCTCACGAGCATTCATTTATGGATCTTGTAGATAGAAGAGGGAAGGGTAATGAGGCCCCTCCTCCACCAGATAATGGTGCTAGTTATCAAAATGGTATTCAAAAGACAAAGTGAGACACATGGTGTCAACATATCATTCTTCCATTCAAAACAATAATTTTTCGGAGGGGTATATATTAACATGCAAAAGACTAACTATATTGGTATGAAACAAGTCATGATGTTACCCCGACCCTATAAGGCTTAATTCCCTTAAGAAAGTGCCTAACTATCTATCATTGGGAAAATCGATTAAAAACTACCTAAAAATACCAGAATCAAAAGCACTAAACATAAGGTCTAAAACATCCAAATATTTACAATCCAAATCAAACAACATATCAGAAATCATACCAATCCCATCCCCTTAAGATACAAGGAACCCCACCCCTAACTAAAAATATTGCATTTTCCTCAATGCATCAAAAGTAATCAGAGATGTGAGAACTCTCTTGGACGCATCAATAGTCATGTCAAGCAGCATCGAAAGGAGCTAAGCTAGGCTCGGTGGCTGGAATAGAATCAGTGGCAGCATCATGAGAAGTGGTCCCTAGAATCTGGGAATTGAACTTGTCATAAAAGTAAATTGTCCTTTTGGTTTTGGGTGTATATGTTACCCTAATTTTGCCTCCACGGCTCCTCACAAATTTGCACCTAGGACTACTCCGTGCATCTTCTTGGATTTTCCGTCAAATCATAGGGGGTACTTATGCTATTATTTGTCCATAAATAAAGTCTTTGTCTCTCGTCATGTCACGTTTGAGGAGAACGTCTTCCCTTTTGCCACTGTCCAAAATTCCAAGTCACCGACTAGAGATTTCTTGACAATTTGGACACCTCCCCTCTCATTAGAAATGCAATCCATCCCGTCCCGTCACTACCCCTGCCCTAGTCGATTGCCCCACCCACCCCGTCGTCCAACATCCGACCCACTGCCCCCTTCTCGGCCTCGTCGTTCCCATCGCTGTCGACACTGCCCCTACCTCCACCCCCCTCCCGGCCCCATAACGATAATTCTTGTAATGGTAAATCCCATGACCCCACTGCCCCACTCCTAGTCCTTGCTCAAATCTGAATTTTCTATGACATACTTAGGTAAGTTGTGTTATTTTTGAGGATTTCAGTGACCAGATCAGCAAATGCAATGTTCATGTGTCAGCGTAAGTATACCGAAGAAATTATATACATGGCCAAAATGGCAAACTGCAAGATCATGCCCACTCCAGTCGACTCAAAGTCGAAACTCAATGCTGATGACGGGGATCCGGTGGCCAATCCTTCCCTTTATAGGAGCCTTGTTAGAGCACTTCAGTATCTTACCTTCACTAGGCCCAATATTGTATATTCTGTTCAATAGGTGTGCTTGTTCATGCATGCTACTAGGGAGCCTCACTTTACCGCTCTTAAACGTATCATTCGGTATGTTAAGGGTACTCTTGGCTATGGACTATATTTCTATCCATCTGCACCGACCTGGCTGATATCATATACGGACGCTGATTGGGGCGGCTGTCCGGACACACGCCGATCCACTTCCGACTATTGTGTATTTTTAGGTGATAACCTCATCTCATGGTCAGCCAAACGACAAGCCATACTTTTCCATTCAAGTGCAGAAGCAGAATATAGAGGCATTGTGAACGTTGTTGCCGAGATTTGTTGGCTCCAAAACCTTCTTCTAGAGCTTCATTGTCCCTTACATAAGACATCTATTGACTATTGTGATAACATATCTACTGTCTTCTTGTCTCGTAACCCGATTCAGCACCAGCGAACCAAACATATTGAGATGGATATTCACTTTGTTCGTGAGAAGGTTGCCATGGGCCATGTTAAGGTGTTACATATTTCTTCATCCTATCAGTACATAGATCTATTTACTAAGGGACTTCCCCACCAGATGTTCCTTGACTTCAGATTCAGTCTGAGCGTCCGGCCTTCTCCCGCTCCGACTGAGGGGGTGTGATAGAGAATATGCAAATATTCTTCATATATTCTGTAATTAGTATCCTAGTGTAATTATGTAAAGTATATATCCTCATTCGATTAGGATTACAATTGTAAACTCCTATAAATATTGTATCAATGAGAAGACTCCGATAAAGGAAAATTACACTATTCTACAACTGGGATGGCTCCGTCCGGCCAGGTAAACTACTAGAGTCCAACACCTCAAGCACCTCCATTCACCACTATCCATACCCTTCCTATTTTTATGGCTACACCTACCATTTATTCATCACGGGGCTACTCTGCATCCACAACAACATCTCCTTCTCCGCGTCGATCATCTCCCAGCCTATTAGTTTTGCGACTTAGAGATAGAAACTCTAAGTCAGACTCACGACCATCAACACCTGACACTTCTACACCAGCTCTTGCACCTGCACCCGCACAAGCACCTGCACGTGGTCAGCTAGAGCCGGGAGAGATAATTTGGTAGGCTGGTGATCGAGCCCAAGAGGATTGAGTACGTTATGTCTTTCATTGTATTTTTATTCAGTTTTTATCATCTTAATTATTATTACTTTTGACATATTTATTGCCTTATTGCAGGTTCAATCCAAGAAAAGAAATTACAAAAGCCATCTTGGAAGTCATTCGAAGGCTTTATGGCCAGTTGTATCTTACCTGGGGTGAAATTTTATTTTTACTGCGGCAGGATATGTTGAATGAGTTTAAGGTATACAACTTATTACTTTGTAAATTTTAATTTAATTATATATCATCTAACTTTAACCATTTGTATGCAAAAATTATATACATGGCTTCCAGCACACGACAAGAAGGTTGCAAACTTTGAGAGAAAGTCAAGGGTGAGGTTGTCTGATTAGTTTGGGATGCCTGCAAGAAAAAAAAAGCCCGAGTGGCTTATAGAACATCTATGAGAGGGTCTAATAAATATTTACAATCTCTTGAGTTTAAGGCAAAGTGGGAGCAGGCAAAGAAAGCCCGGAAGTCCGAGAAGGGCAGCTCGTTGCACCCCCAGTGTGCAACGAGCCAGGGGATGATTATGAGGAAATCGGTAAGCATTTTTATTCTTCTAAATTATATGCAATCCAGTATGTAATTGAGTCATTAATTTTATTTTATTTTCAGAAAAAAATAATTGGGTCATGAGTCGATTCAGGATGAGCTCTTCCTAGAGACCCGTGTGAAAAAGAAGAACGAGTTGGATCCAAATGAATGGGTTGAGTCGAGGGCTGAGCAAGCCTATGCAAGTGATAAAAAGTTTCATCAAAGTAATGATATGAGCTCATGATATTGTTCGTATATGCTAACTTTTATTTTTAAATATACACCCTCAATTTAAACAACATGTGGAAGAGTACAACCAAACGATCGGGGCAAGCCAACACAACCTCCACATGATGTAACGACAAATATGTGGATTGCCATTATTGGGGGGCAAAGGAAGGGGAGAGTGCACGATCTAGGCCCGAGAAACACTAATTGGTACTTTGGATTGAGTGTTTAGTATATATTTGAACATTGATGGACTTTTTAGATCTTTCTTATGGATCTTTAGTATTTTATTTGATGTTCTTGATTGGTATTTAGTATGTTTTTGATGTTATAGTTCTTTTATGATTGATTTGGCAGCATTCGGTTGTAGCTGGATATTCAATTGCATTTTGTCTTGGCAGGTGGACTGCTGAAATTGCAGCAGGTTTCAGCATCTTTTTTTTTTTTTTTTTTGCAGAAAATCGACGGACCGTGTTGGTTTGTTCGTCGATTTTCGGGAAAAAACCAGCTCTAGAAAATCGACCTTGTCTGTCCGTTTGTTCTTCACTGATAAACAAACAGACGGACAAGGTTAGTTTTTTCAATATAAATTTTTTATTAATTAATTAAAATATTTTTTTAAAATAATATTAATTTAAAACTGACACGGTCTGTCATTTTATTTAATTTTATTCACTGACTTTTCAATTAAAATCGGGCGAAGTGAAAATTAATTAACTAACGACGTCCCTCGGTTAGAACCGACAATCTATTGGCTAGGTGAAACCTTCCTGCCTTAAACCGACGTTAGCGAGGCCGTCAATTTTGGTCGGTTTTCAGTCATCGAGTTTGGCCCTCGATTTTGATCCTGTTTTTAACCGTGTATATGACAATTCGAAGAATTAATGAGTTTTGATTTTGAAAAGTTGATCTTTTGGCCGGAATTATTATTGAAACAATTAATGATAGTAGGATGCACCATAAGAGCTAAATCATCCACGTCTCTGGACTATAAGAAATCAGGTTTTTGTGATGACTATTTTCAACGACTACACTAGTTGCCACAAAATTTATAGTTGTTGGAGCGACCAACAAAGTTGCCACAAAAATAACGTTTTAGTGGCAACGTAATATGCACACACTTCTATTTCTCGCTTATCACAATATTTTTCTAAAATCACATTGTGACGACAGAAAAAGGTCGCCACCCCAAAACACACCACATTATTTATTTCATATATTTTACTTTTATAAAAAAACTATAAAAAATGAGAATTTTATTTTACCCCGCCTGCCCCTCTCCCCCAACCACAGACAACACACATTATTTATTTATTATATTTTACTTTTATACAAAAAATTATAAAAATGAGATTTTTTACAACACACACCACCCCACCACCTTGCATACCCCCCCCCCCCCACACACACAAAAATGAGAAATTTGTTATTACCCCCCCCCCTACCACCCTCCGCACACATTTTCTATTTCGTATGTATTATGTTAATTTTATTTTAAAAAATGGTAAATTTTTTCTTATCCCACCTCTCCCCAAACACAAACACACATTTTCTATTTTATATATTTTATTTTATATAAAAAAAATGGAAAAAATTATTTATATATTTAGAAATATATGAAAAAATTAATTTAATTTGATAAAAAATAATTATAATATTACACCTGAAAATATATTACACTTATATAATATGGGTAATATGAGCTAACCCATAACCAACCAGCCCGTTTATCATCCAATTCATATTTACCCACATAAAATATGGGTAGGTTGAAACCCAACCCATTTTTATTCAAACCATTTTCAACCAAACTCACTCATTTGCCACCCGTAGTAATACCTAATAAAGAGTTGTTTCTTCTTTCCCGTGCCTTGCACCATAGATGGTGTTAAGTACTTTTCTGTCACTGTATGTGTCTTAGTCTAACTGAATATGAGTCCGGAACTTAAATGACGCAAAAAGTGAGGAAAGCAATCAAAATAACTCAAAAACAATTGGTACATTAGTACCTTTTGCGCAACAATTTGTTGCGCGAAAGGAGTTAGCTGTAACGGCGTAGTTAACTCCCTTTGGCACAACAAATTATTGCGCAATAGGGGTAAACATAACGCCATTGGTTTCTTCCCCGATGGTCCCCCACTTCACCTTTAAAAATTCGAAAACTGCCATTAACAACCCAAAATGGAGGTCCCACAGCCGAAAAAGGTCATTTTCGTGTTAATGTTTTACCTGAAAGTCAATATTTTCGGTATATTTAAGTCAAAGAACAACTTTCGAAGTTTGGATTTCGGAATAAAGCGACGTAGAACTCGATTTCAAAACTCAAAAACAATCCGTTAATCTAGGTATTTTACTATTAACTTTCTAATTATATTTGTAAGTACATTATATCCTAAGCATGATTAATGTTTCTATTACACCTCGTAATTTTAAGACAATAATTAGAGGACGTAATTAAGGAGGTAAGATTCGAATCTTGGATATAGAGTATATTTATATATGTTAATCCAGAAATTAGTATACAAGAGGATGTGATTCCGGAAAGATGTTGGTCACAATAAGGGTGACGTTGGATACTTATAGCAATAATTGTATATTCCCGTTATGGAATAGTATTGTATTATAAAATTATGACATTGAGGATACGAGGCTTATGAAATTCTCGGAAATTAAAAGAAGTGGGTTTGAGATTTATTAATTGAAGAACTTGGGGGCCAAAGTGAAAAAAAGAAAAATCAGTTTTTTTTTATAAACCTACACTTACCTCTTCATCTTCTTTCTAAACTTAACCAAAAAAACTCTCATTCTCTCCTCCAAGCTCAGCCAAAAAGACCCTCCACCCATACCCAATTTAAGATTTGTATCTTCTCTTCCTAGACTACATTTTCACCAAATATTAGAAACAAAACAACACCCAAAACAGTGGCAAAAATAGCCACTGCTGGCTGAAACTGTAGCCCAGAAATTTCGAATTTTTGGGATGAAATTTTGGAAGAAAAACGTGTAGGGATGATGGCTTAACATTGTAGAACACTTGCATGTCAATTGGAGTTGAAGAAGTGAACAAAAAAGGGAAAGAAATACAAAAACAGTGGGAATTTTCTGACAAACAGTGGGCAGAAAATTACGGACTGTTTTGGGACGAATTTGAGGTATAGAATTCTTCTTTCTATGATATAATTGGAATGCATGTTGTTAGAATTAAGGTAATGAATTTGTGTTAAGGAGAAATTGGAATTTAAGCGTTGCATGTGACAATTTTGGGCTAGTTGCCAATTTGGGACAGGTTTTGGTGTTATTGGATTCGTTGGTTATTGTTGTTATTATTGTCACTAATTGCATAATGAAATTGAAAGGAAACATTGATATTTAGTTGGAATTAGTTATATGGAAGTATTGAAATACGAAATTGGATTTTAGGAGTTAAGATAAGAGTTATGGAATTATGACATGTTGTGGCCAAGAACTTGCATGAAATTGTTGGACATGTTGTGATGTATATGGACTGTTTTAGGGACTGCTTTGTGGTGTTATAATGCTGAAAATTTAGTTACCATTATGCATGTGTAAGTGTGGTAATTGCTAATGTAAGTCCTAAAGGAATAGGGGTGTAGAAAGGCGTAGAAAGGCTTCACATTCTACCCTCGTTGTTGTTGGAACATGGACTGTTTTGTGGGCTGTTTTTAAGGTGGATTAAGAGGCTAAATTTACATGAGAAGTGGGTGTGTAAATTCCCTTTATTGTTGTTTTGGTTGTGCCCTTAATTGGTGCTTGTTTATTGATGTTATTAGCCTCGTTTGGAAGTTGTGGAAACATGTATAAACAGGGGAAGTGTTGCCCGAATTTTTATAGAATAAGAAGTCGTTATTCGATATAAAGTATGCTAGTGATCATAGAATTGATGAACGTATTACCATTATTATAGGTTGAAGTTCTAAAACGAGACGTACTCTAATATTGAGTTGATTAGTTCGTTTATGAGGTATGTGAAACCCTCACTTCTTTATTTTGGCATGATTTAATGAAAGTACGGCGGACATACTTGATTCTTATACAGTTTAATTCCTAAAGAGGATTGTTATGAGAAGTGCCTATGATTTTTCAGCAAAGATTTTATTATGACATTATTATAATGATTTTATTGAGAGTCAAATGATAATTTTTACTTGCATATGGTTACTTATGATATCTACTCGTGCTAAGTGTTACTACTTCACCTCACCGAGTTCCGGGCCGGGTTACGTTCGTGCACAGCCTTGCATTTTTCACCGAGACCCTCACTAGAGGGCCGAATTACGTAGGATGGATCCATAGATGAGATATGACTTTATCGAGTCCCAGCATGGGCCGGGTTATGATATGATTCCACCGAGTCCCGCATTAGTGGGCCGGGTTACGTTACATGTATATATATGTATATGGACAGGCATTCATGTTTTCTTGACTTGACTCTCATTTTTATAAGGCGCAGCTGACTTTTATGGTTTATGGCACAGTTGGATTTGGATCCTGATTTTTATACTGATCTCCTGTTTTCTGTTGGCTACTTATGATCTCTTTTACTGACTTCATGTTTTACATACTCAGTACATTATTTCGTACTGACCCCCTTTCCTCGGGGGGCTGCGTTTCATGCCCGCAGGTACATGTTTTCAGTTTGGTGAACCTCAGGCCTAGGTTCCTACTCAACAGGTTGGGAAGCTCTTTTGATTCAGAGCTTTGTCATTTTGGGTACAGAACCCTATTATTTTGACTTATGTATATTTAGGGGCACGACGAGGCCCTGTCCCGTCATATGTCGTTGTCCTTCTTATAGAGGTCTGTAGACAGTTGTGGGTTGTACTTATGTAAGGGTTATGACTATGTTTTGGTCAGTCATGTTATTGTATTCTGTGTTGGGGTGTTCCCATGTATATACGTTACTATCTGGTGGCAGCCTTGTCGGCTTGCTTGTTATGTTATATTGGCTAGTTGTGACTCCTCAGGAGACATGTACATTCGGGGGTAAAGGCAGCCTTGTCGGCTTGCCTACCCTGGCTTATGTTGTTGTTGCAGTGTTATGCTGCCGGATTTCAGACTCATTAAGTGTTAGTTGGATTATGTGTGACAGGTTAGTATAATGACGTCATTAGGGCGGTTAGTCGCGGCCCGTCGGGTCGGGTCGTGACAGTTTCATAGTCTCGAATTTCGGAAAAGTAATGTTTTCACAATTATTTTTTGCACAAAAGGGACAGTCTGCCCACTGCTAAGCCCGATTTTTTCATTTTCTTATAAAAACTTATTTGTTAATTATTTTATTAGAAAAAATATAGTATTCTCCTAATTGTTAATTATTTTTTAATTGTTTGTTAATTTATTGATTATACAAAAATAAAGTAATCTCCTAATAATTTTTTTATTTGTTAATTATCTAATTGTTAATTCATTTATTTGTAAAATTATTTATTATGTGTTAATTATAAATGTGCCAATTAGTTATCTAATTTTACGTGTTAATTTTTAATTAATTATATATTATTTACTTAATTATAATTAATTAGTTAATTAGTTTAGGATTAAAAACATCATTAATATAATGTTTCATTAATTGTAGTTAGTATGATAATTAATTATCAATTAGTAATTAGTAATAGTTAATCCTTATTTTAGAACATCATTAGTTTTGGATTAAAAACATAATTAAATAAATTTTCATTAATTATAGTAAGTATAATAATTAATTATTAACTAAAAATAGTTAATTCTTAGTTTAGGATTGAACATCATTAGTTTAGGATTAAAAACATCATTAATATAATATTAGTTAGTTAATGTAATTTCCTAATTATTCATAAAAATATAATACAACATAATTATTCTAATTCATAAATTTAGATAGTTAATATAATTTCCCGATAAAGGAGTCCAAATAATGGAGCAGGCCCAAGCCCAAGACCAAGACCATTTGTGCAAAAGTCCAAAACGGCCTAGCCGCCAACGTAGCTTTCACCCTTTCTCCTATCAAAATGGCAAAGTTACAAACGATTTCCGCCGTTTGCTATTGGTCGATTTCAAAATCGTTTTTACTTTTAAATTAAAAATTCTGAAAACCAGTTATCCCCACATCTGTTTTGGACCAATTTTGTTCTCCTCCTCTTCCTTTCTCATTTTCTCAAGTCTTGACATCCAAAATATTGTGCATAAGTTCAGCAAATTAGAAACCTTAGATTTTTCTAAAATTTTTCTGAGCTTGTTGGATTTGGAGAAGGCATCCCACTCCGGATCTCGTCATTGGCTGCGCATCAAAGAGGGAAACTCGACTTCCTCATTTTTTTTTTTTGCTAATTATGTGTTAGATGTGGTTATTAGTGTTGTTATGTCTGCTTAGCACGTTTTAGCTAGCCTAGGTTTATTTTTTTCGTTGAACTATCTATTAGGCCCATATTTAATAGTAGTGTTGCTTATAATGTGAAAGAGTGATGAATTGTGTGATACATATTCTAGGTGGATCATTTGTTAAGCCTGATTAATGGACTGTTAAGATTTAAAATGTTATGTTAATTTGTACTCAGGCATTATGTGATAGATAATACTGTTTGGTGTGAGATATGATAATTTCTTTGGTGGTTCAACTCAGTTAAGGCTTATACAAATTAGGCTAAGTTCAATATGTGATGAATGGTTATTCTGAATGTTAACTCACCAAGTTATTGATTAGCTTAGGCAAATTGTTTGATGTGCTAAGTATATAATCAATCTTATGATCTAATACTTATGCTGGGAAGCTTTTGTCTTTAATTAGAGTCCTTTAAGATACTTTTTTGCCTTTATCACAGTTAATATGCCTGGTTTTTGATGTTTTCAGCATGTTTGATAAACAATTTGAAACTTGATAAGCTGAATGTTCCCTGGCTTGGCCTGTCTAAGTTGATCTGTCATCTCTTGATGTTTCCGATCTGGACTTTGTATAATATGTATGCTTTTTAGGATGATGTGTATTGACTGGACAGTTTATATGCCAATTTATTTGCATTTAAAGTCATGTTCTGCATAATCAGGAACTTGAAAGTGTTTGTATGCCTTGTTAATACTATGATTGAATATGACATCTCTATATTGAACATCACTGTAGGTTAGAATATCTATCACCTCTGATAAAAGCCATGTTTGATTTACTACTTGTGTATCCTAGTACCTGTGTGTGTGTCCTTATATGCATGAATGCTAAGATAGTATCCATAATAATATGAAATTTCTTCTGAATTATTTAGCCATGTCACTAGACTAGGGTGTTATCTGAGTAACAATATGCACATGTTAGCTTCCTATATTAGTTTGGAACAAGTTTAAATCATGTTATATTAGCTCCCAGAACTCCTCATGTGCATTCTATTGATTAGTTTTGTTAGGATCATGCATATTCAGCCCGTTGTGGATAATCCTATATAGAATTGTCACCTCTGAATAATCAATACCATGTCATGCTCTGTTTGACTATGCCTGTATTAACCTCTAGCATTTATCTAACTAGTTTGTATTATGATTGATCATGCAATTAGATTGTAACCTTGCCTATGTGAGCTAGATCTGGTGATCCTGAGTTATCAATATGCCAAAATGTGGTGTTTGCAGTCTTTGTATACTAGAGATATCTTCTTTCAATGACCACCTGAGTTTCCTGCTAGTATACTATGCCTATTTAAAGTCAGTTGTGCATCTTTGCTTAATTGTCCTAATGTAAGTCTGTTCATGTGCTAATATGAGGTTCTTTAAACAATGCTGTCAATGTATACTGCCTGTTTTTTTGTTTTCTAATGAAATGTGTAAGCATAGTCCAACTTATGTGAATACATGTCTAACAAGATGATATCCTTAGACATGGCACTTCTGAATGTATGAGTCTGTAATTCTGTCCCTCAAGCCATGTAATGTGCATGACTGGCCAGTATTCATTTGATGAACTTCTTAATCATGAGACTGTTTTGGTTGTCCCTCTTTAGAAATTCTGACTTGTTTAGCTTTAAAGGGTTAGGATGTGAGATATGGCTACAATTGCCCATGTTTAAGGTTGTTTTAGCTGTTTGAGTTAATTCGATTGCTATTTGCCAAATTGTCCCTCTATGATTCATGAATAACAAGTGGTCTACTTGCCTAAATGCTAACTAATATGCCTAAGTCTATGTATATGGGATTTCAGAATAAGTAACTTGGAGGTCTTGAGCTATGTATGAATGCTTTGTATGATAATTGATAAGCTATAAATGAGAATATGTGAACCTGCCCTTCTAGTTGAGTTTGCCAGATTAGGTTTATAACTGTAACTGCTATCGACCATCGCATGTGGTTTGCCTGGCCCTTGATAGCTGTGTGGCCATGTATATCCCCCTAGTATAGTATATGCATATTCTGGACTTCTTGTGTATACTAACCTCTTGTATGTCTGTGTGTGTCTAATATGAGCCTGCATACTAGTCGAGTTAACAGAATTAAATCCGTGTGGTGGGCCTGTTTTCTTTTTGAAATCTAAGCATGTATAGATTGGGCTTGTCCCCCTCTTTCTTTGGTATATCTGCATTCGCTGGGCCTGTCTTGCGTAATGGGCCATCTAAACTCATGCTCTGATTTATGTCATTCAATTTATTGTCCTTGGGCTAACTGTTTTGATCAGTTTCAAATTAGTTAAATAAATAATATGGGTGTTTAATTTTATTCGTTTATAAATGATATAATTAGATGTTTTCTAACTGTTATTCGTGTTTTCCCCTCTCCTTGTGCATGTCCCATGGGCCTATGGCCCACATCTTGCTGCCTCCTCGTCACTGTTTGAGTCGTTGGGTCTACGAGCCCAACAACATCATTCTTCATCGAGTTCGTAAGATATGCAGGTTCAACCATGGGTAAAAATGGTAGAAGGCCTAGCCATGGATAAAAATGACGTAGAAAATAGAATTTAAATTTTGTATGCGGTAACTAATGGGCTGGTATACCCGTTACCCTACTTTTATTTTATCTTGTATTGTTTTGTTTGCTAATTGTAAACTTTAAAATGTTATTGGAACCCATGAGATAGAATTTAATTAATATTTATGTAGTTGTCATACTTTTAAATATCTTTTAAATCGGGTTGATGAAGTAAAGAGGTGCTAATTATTACCATTACATATTTTTAAACTCAAAACCCTTTAAATCAAAATTGAGATTGGAATTGGCTTGAGTGTTTTAAAACAACAAGTCTTGAACAATTTTATTTTTTTTAAAGAATCTAAGTCTAATTGTTCTTCAATTGGAAATTCCTTTACAAGACTATGGTTTCGGGTTAAGGGAACAAACCCTTATTTGATTGGCCTCTTTTTAATAAACAAATAATAAAGATTCTATTTGATCAAAGTTGTTTTCTAATTCTTTACTTTAAAGAAAACAAGTATTTTATTATCTCCTTGGTAAAAAAGAAAAACAAAGGAAAATACTTTACAAAAAGGAAGAATTTTGCAAAAAAAACTAGGGCTGGCCAGTGGGCCGGGACAGCCCGTCCCCGACCCGAGCCCGTCCCGGTCCCACCCCGACCCCGCCAAAAAAAAAAAAAAAAAAAAAATACGGGGGCGGGACTCGAACTCGGGACGGGACGATGTCTCGTCCCGCGAGACCCGAGCCCGCCCCAGGCCCGCGAGACCCGACCCCGACCCCGCCCCTTTGCAAAAATGGCCGTTGCACCAACGACCATTTTAGATTATGGCCGTTGACCAACGGCTATTTTACCCCCCCCCCCCTCCCCCAACCCCCTACCCCTTAATATTTATTTTTAACCCATAAGTTATTATATTTACACTTTAACCCAATTTTTCAACTATAAATAACTCATTTTCTCTTCATCTTTCTCACAAATCTTCCTACAATTTCTCTAATTTCTCAATATATCTCTCTACAAGTCTACATTGTTTGCTAAATATTCAATTTTATTTATTCATTTGGGAATTGGTAGTGAAGTTGGCAACTAGCTTGAGGATCTTCCATCGAGCAAAGTTTCAATTTTCAACCTCTCGATTACACGTCGACGTTACGTCGGCGTTTGGTACATTCGTTCCTTCATTAAATTATTATTGTATGTTTATTTAGTTTAGATCACTTAATTTTATTGTCTTTAATTATTTATTTATTTATTTATTATCATATTTAAAATGGAAGGATTAAAAGGTATGTTTAAGGGTAAGGGTGCTTCTTCTAGTAGGGGCAACCAGGGCAAGGGTACTTCTTCTAGTCATCTTATTCCTACACAGGATGATTTTGTTGATACTCCACATTTTCCTACAATACCATTAGATTTAGACCAGGAGCTATTTTCTGAAACTCAAGAAGACTTTAATTTAGACGATGATCTAGATGATATACCCACTAATGTTGATGACAACACACCCACTAGTGCACCTTCAACTGAAATACCTCCTATTCCCCCTAGTATGAGACGAGGTCCAGCAAAACGACCATTAAAATCATATGCATGGACATTTTTGATAGGGACGTAGAGAATCAAGTAGCCATATGTAAAATTTGTAAAAATGTTTTAAAATTTAAAACCGGAAAAGGTCACGGTGGGACGGGGGTTTAATTAAACATGTAGTAAGTGCTCATCCAGCCTAGGTATGCCCAATACCCGGGCTTCAAAACCGGGTGCGCAAACGCCCGCTCCATCGGGACGGTGGTTCACATTCTCGATATCGTCCCGGACCAAGCATGGGTCAAATTAACCCTATGACGGGGGGAATTGTAGGCTCTAAATACAATAAACATAGAGATAGGGAAGCAATATCAAAATTAGTTCTTTGTGGAGGGTTTGCCATTTTCATTTCCTTCATCTCCGGTTTTATTCACTACATTAGAGATATATATAATCCTGTTTTTAACGGTTTTCCTAGATCAACCGTTAAGAGAGATGTATTTAAATTCGCGCATGAATATCAACAATATTTACGTTTTTCATTATATCATTTTAATGGCAAAGTATCCATCACGTCCGATATAGGTCGTAGTACTAACGGCCATGATTATTTAACTGTAACTTGTCATTGGATAGATTATAAATGGTCTATGCAAAAACGTATTTTAGCATATAGATATATAGATGATAGGCACACTGGTACTTTTATTGCAGAAAATATTTATCAAGTGTGCGATTATTACGGAATTACCGATAAAATTATGACTATTACATTAGATAACGCTTCTAATAACAATTACGCAATTACAATTTTAAAAAATAGTTTAACTCCTTCTTTTCCAGACCATTTTCATATAAAATGTGCGTGCTATATATATAACTTAATTGTAAAGGATGGTCTATCACTTTTTGAAGACATTCTTAGTAAAATACAATTTGCTATAAACTTTATTTTTAAAAGTAATAAAGTACAACGTAGAAAAGAATATAAAAAAATTTGTCATGATTGTGGACTACCTTTTAGAAAAATTCCACAAGAAGTATCCACTAGGTGGAATTCTTTATACGAGCAACTACTTGTTGCTTATGACTATAAATTACCTATAACTTTATTTTTTAACTCTCATAATAAAAAGCCACTGATATGATTTTAGATAGTGATTGGGAAAAAATCTCCGAACTTATTGTATTTTTAGAGAAATTTTTTCAAGCAACAAAAGAATTTTCCGGTATATATTATCCTACTATTTCAACTATGTTATTTTATATAACTCTAATATTTTTATTACTTAGTGAATATATGGAAAAACCAAGCTTATAAGGCAGCCTATTAAAAAAATATTTCTCAAAATAAAAAAATATTTTATTCCTATTCCCTCTATTTATATTATTGGTTCTCGTATTAAATCCTACTATTAAAATAGACGGTACTAAATCACTAATTGAAACTATTTACTATTGTATAGAAGTACTACCACCTCCAAGTCCCAAAAATCTAAATCACCCACCACCTATTGAACAAACTAAAGAAGAAGTATTGTCTAGCGTAGAACACCAATGCAAAAATATATATAGATTTTATCAACAAGAAAATGCTAGTAACTTACCGCCTTCCATACCATCTTCTTCATCTTCAATACAACCTCACAAAAGACATGTTGTTTCTGCGGCTAGTATTGAAAGCCTCGTAAATAGAATGTGCGGTCGTACCTCTACTACTAACCAAATTAGCGAGTTGGATATTTTTGTTTTACGGTGGTTTCGTACCGTATCAAGAAGTTATCAATGAAGATGGACATGAAGACTTATTTGAAATACCGGAGGGGGAATGAGAAGACCTTTCCGACACTTTCATTGATGGCTCGAGATGTTTTGAACATTCAAGCGTCGTCAATCGCGTCGAAAGCGCTTTTTATGCAGCAGATATCAAATAGGAGACCACAGACACTCATTAGCCGGAGACAGCTTGGAAATTGCAGTATTATTCAAAGATTGGATACGAGCGGAGCGGAGAAGGTGCGGTCAACCGGAGATCAACGAAGAAGATGATGAAAACTACAACGAAATCTTAACCGAAGGTAGTGGAAGCGACGTGGATCAATTTGACCAACAAATACCAATTCCAACCGAAGAACCACATGAAATCATCAAGCAATTAGAACAGGTTTTTTTGAGAATGTAATTTTTTTAATTGTAATTTTATTATGTAATTTGTAACTTTTGGACAACACCACAAAGTTGCAATTTAGATTTTAGACAATTGTATTTGTATTACAAAAAAATCATATGTCTATTAAATAATATAAGAGGCACAAAAACAGCCTTGGGATGTTTTTATTACACTATCTTATTTTGTTTATTGAGTTTTTTTTATACATATGTTATTTTTTTTTTTTTTTTTTAAAAATGAAAACCCGCCGTATCCCGCCCCGAGCCCGAGCCCGCCCCGACCCGAGCCCGACGGGATCGGGATCGGGACGGGACTTGCTCCAGTCCCGCCAGACCCGACCCCGCCAGACCCGGCCCGCCAGACCCGAGCCCGGCCCACTGGCCACTCTTAAAAAAAACATTTGTACTCTTTTAAAGTGTGTTAAAAAAGCTTTGGGCCATAAATTATTTAGATGACTATATTTTGTAATAATTTCAAACACGTAAGCATTTATAAGTAATATTATATTATATAAGACTAGACCTGTTCAAAGGTATAGTCGGGTGGCTTTTTTTTTCTGCTTGCCCGACCCTGATTCGGGGACCCTACGGGTCATGGGTCGGCCCTGACCCGTCGAAATTTTTTGGCGAGCTAGGGTCGGGTCGGTTGTATCTTACGGATTCTTAATATCGGGTGTCTAACACCTTCCACGAGGGATCATTTGAATCCTTGCCCGAACTCTAGTTGAAATTGGATTTTTCTTGTCTTGAAAAACCATTTTAAAATATGATTTTTTTATTTTTCCTTATAAAGTAAGTGGCGACTCTAAAAAAATAATTCAAAAGTTCACAAGTTATCCAGTAGCTTATATGCCCCGCGTAAAAGTGAATCGTAACATCCGCACTGGTGAGGCCACTATTACGCTTCAGGATGTAGAGGTCATGTTTGGACTACGGGTAGGTGGACTCTCATTATTCACTGAGGATCTTCTTCAAGAGCAGATATTAGGGTAGGAGTTGACTAGGCTCACTGGATATGCGCCTCAGCCTGGTGATATTCATGGACAGAGTCAAGTGTCGATGTCTACCCTCTGTGCTTACTTGTGCGTCACAGACTTGACTGATCCTATTGCAGACAACACAAATCAGGAGATTGTGGATCGTTATGTCCGTCTATATTTACGCATCATATTTGGGGGCATCGTGTTCCCAAACACATCGAGTTCCCATGTGAGCTTAAAGTATTTGCTATTTCTAACCAATCCAGACCGATTGAGAGATTACAACTGGGTAGTGTTGTTCTGGCTTACCTATATCGATCTTTATGTCGAGCGTCTATTGGCGCTATGAGTGATGTTAGTGGATTTATCGCTCTCCTCCAGGTAATATATTTAAGTGTGTGTAATTTTATTTTAAATATAATTTTTTGAAACGACGATTAATAAATCATTTTTTTAATAACCCTTTCAGTTGTGAGAGTGGGATAGGATGCTGCATTTTCAGTTCGTAACTCTCTCAATCTAACTTCATTGATGATGACATGCCCTACGCACGGAGATGGATGGGAGGCATAATATGGATACGCACCACAATATTCTTCCGTTCGGGGATCAACTTGATCATATGACGGATGACATGATAAAATTATTTGATTTTACATTATTACCTTTTTAAAAATTATTTGTCTTTATTATTTACTAATTTGGGGTCATTTTTTACAGGATTTTATATGGATGTCATATGATCAGTTTTTAGATCAATTGTCGGTGTTTTGTAGGGCTGGTGAAGCCATGTAGATGCCGTTGTGTCCGTTGATACACATGGAGATAGTTGAGGATCACACGCCCCACCGCGTTTTACGATAGTTTGAGCATGCACATAATATTCCTGACCTGACTGATTAGGAGCACCGCCACTATACGCGGGATGAGCGTTCGACTGCCACTGCTACACATCGAGTTTTTATGCACGTCCAGATCGATTATTGGGCTCAGATGCTGCAGAGCACAATGGTGGTCAGACATACAACTCCAATCGGAGTTTACATGGAGTAGAACCAGCAGATCATACGCAGCTTAATTGGCAACCCCAATATACGTTTTCCAGATGCCTGAGGATACATAGCACTCGCGTAACATTTTTTCAATGGTGGAGCAGTAAGCTAGAAAAGTTCCAAGCAAGCTACAACTGCTGATTCGACAACAGAATCTGAGTACATTGCTGGTAAGGAAGCTATTGCGATTTCTGAGTTCCTGAAGGAACTAGGGGTTGTTCCAAGTGTCACTTGTCCAATAACGGTTTATTGTGATAACACTGGTCCGATTGCGCAAGCTAAGGAATCAAGATCAACCAACAGAAACAAGCATCTACCAAGGAAATACCACATACTCAGGGAGATGGTGGAGACTGAAGAGATTAGATTAGACTATGTTCCCATGGACGATAATCTAGCTGACCCGTTCACTAAACCATTAAGCTTAGTCAAGCATAATGGTCATTTTGAGAACATGGGCATTAGATATTAGATTGGCTCTAGGCCAAGTGGAAGATTGAAAGTATATTTATGTCCTAATGACAATCTGTATTAGGACAAATGTATTTTATACACATTCGTATTATTATTAATGGAGATTAATATTTTGGCATTTGCAAATTATTGATTGTTTGTAATATTTTATAATATGCATCCCTGGATGTTACGCTGTTATTAATAGTGTGAAATATTAATATTATAACGTAACTCTTAAAATAGTCTCGACTAATGATCATCGAGAATGGGATATCGATGATATGTGATAAGTCAACATGTGGTCTGCATCACATCCTTAGAGGATGTAGTATGTCTCACCTGCTACGAGTAATAGCTACTCGTGATGGACACATGAATACTTTGAAAGTATTGGTATACCCTGCTGATATACTATTTGTTACACTTGTCTAAAGTATTATCAGTGTGTGGGAGATAGAAGTCCTTAGACTTGAGGTCAATACGCGCCTTGTCTACAAAGTGATGTACTTTGATCCGATCCTAAGCTCAAATGTCTTATAGGTTGAGATACGGCTTGTGTTGGGTACATTACTATGTGGATTAAAGGTGGTAGTTGAGCCAAGATTAGGATTCGTTCCTCGAATGTATATTCGAGAGAACACTCGAATTCTCAGTGATATTAGGTTGACTAAGTCGTTGGCCAACGCAATAGACGTATTTAGAAGATGGTCTAGTTGTCAACTAATATAGATGAGATACAATGATTAAGACATTTGGATAGACACTTGAAAAATCCTAAGCTTAATCGGGTGTGCCGTGAATGAAATGATTTTATCTTACCACATAAAGGTTAAATTTACTGGATTCGCGTAAACGTACTTTACATATTGAGTTCGTCTTCCGGTGCCGTTTAGGAGTTCCGCGTAGACCTTAATTTGATTAATGGCGATATGAGAAGGCCTGTAGGGTCACACTATGTCGATTGTCTTTTCGATCTATGTTGTATTGAGAGAGTAATTAAATGTTCGATTTGGAATCGAGATATTTAAATGAATAATGATTATTTTAATTAAGTCAAAATTGGATTTTGGATTTAATTAAGAATGCACGAAAAATAAATCGAGACAGGCCCAAAGTCAAACCCTAATTCAGTTTTGACCTATTTTTCAACTATAAATAGAGGCATTCTCTTCATTATTCATACACTTAATTTCATATTATTATTCTAAGCCTTAGAGACTTAAAATTAAAACTCTCTCGAATCTCTGCCGGATTTCCTAGTTTTTCGGAAGAGGTCATGAATTGAAACTTGGAGCTTGCAATTGAAAGGGCAACCTTGTGTCCACCTTATAGTAGATAAAGACTCCAGATATTCTAACTTGTAAGTTTATGCTTTATGTTACAAGTTTAATTGTTGTATAACCATACCAGAAATGTTGTTGGGGTAAGTAAGAAACAAAATTTTAAACTTCCGCTATGCCTTACTTATGTGCTTTTTACCCAACAAAACCCTACATAGCCAACCAAAGATTCACAACATGCATATCAAAAGGGAACTATATGGCAACTCATTTCGTTGCCAAACATGCTTTATTAGAGGTGTAGCACATCACATGTATAGCGTCTTTTTTAATCGGAGTGCATCACATGTATAGTTGTTCCAGTAGAAAGTCTTGAAGACGGTACCAAAAATACTTGTTATCATACTACCAGTTTATTTGATAAAACTCCACTTTACTCAAATATATAGAATAGAAAGTCAAACATAGTTTGATTTTGGCCTCCTAGTTGAATTTGAGTCTGTTCAATAGAAAGAGATACTCTATGATTTTTTTCTTTTGCTACATTGATAGTCAAATTCTCAAGCAATCTCCACCTCGAATCAACCACCAGATCAAAGCTTCAGAAGGCGTTGGATATTAGCACAAGTACAATGTTAATAAGCCCAAATCCCAATTTGAAATGAGATATTAGACACTCTTTTGCTATCTATGACCAAGGTTTTGGCACTAGCTAGCTCGTGGATGCCAAAGAGTTTCAACTAAGATTAGCTAAAAAGCAAATCAATTGACGTTTACTTCTGTCCCATATGATGATCCCAATCCACAACCGACAATTTCCTTTTATGCATTGCTTGTTCATAGACAGAGAACTTGACCTCAAGAGAGCGTTAGCCTGCATAACTACTTAGCTATAATCATCAAGTTCTCCTCGTCATTTAAAAGAGCCACTGAGTGTTGGAGGAACGGAAGAAGAGGCAACAACATTTTCAGGATTCAAATATATATATATATATATATCTGTTCCATAAAATAGCAGCATCTAGTGCAGTTAGTAGAGAATATCAAATTTAGCGTATCCAAAAGAAAGATTGTAATACTGCATTAGTGCACTATTGGCCAAAAATAGATCATAAGCAAGTGTTCAGTTCCTAAGAAATTCCTGAAAAAATCAGATACTTTTCCCATTTGGACAAGGTATTAAACAGTTACATTTAGTCCATCCCATTAAAAGCATTTTCCCCATTTCGACAAGGTATTCCATCAATCATTTATTCTGGAACCTAAGTAACTCATCGTTGGGATATTCAGTGAAAGAATGGCTTCAAGCGAATACTCTGACATCAGACTTTAGTTGGTGTTTTATTTCACCTTATATGAGATAATAAAAACATTGGGTCTAAGATCCATATTTTAAAGTTATGTGGCTCCTAAATTGATAGCATGTAACTCATTCCTTCTTGAAGCACACAAACTATCATCCTCCTTCATTGACATCAATCTTTGGATCACATTCCCAAGCAAACTTTGATCACTAAGATAGATAATTTTGTACTATTCCTTGTCGTGGACATCCTCTTGATCAGCAAAGGTAAGTAAACATTGGTTTCATAGAACACATAACTTAAGTCCACTATCACCGCAGTTGGGCAATAGGAAAACTAAGAGCGCTTCCTTTTAATAGCTCTGCTGAACCCCAAGCAAAATGCAAGAGAGGGCACAACACATGGGTGATAGAATAATGTTATGGTATGCTTAACATTGCACAAGTGGAAATGCAAAACACTCCCAATACCAAATCTTCAGAAATGGTGGAAACCGCAGCAACAGAGTTGTGCTAATAAAGACAATCATTATATGTTCACTAATTAATGATAGAAAAAAAATTATATGTTCAATATTTAATCTTAAAGACAACTCCTTGACATGGATGATCTAGTGAGTCCTTCATTAAAGGTAGCCACCACTTAGGACAACTCCTTGCCCTTCAACCACACTAGGATACTCTTAAGTATTTGGTTAACAATAAAGCATTAAATAGCCAAAAGGAAACAAGTTGCATACTTTCCATCAATGATCTCTTGAAAATTTTAAGCGGAAAAGACAAATAACGGAGACGGAATAATCTGGTGAAGACGGCTAACTATGTAGACCCTAGCTCGTGTGGAAATGAGGACAAAACGTGCATGCTACCCATGGTGGTGGCCATCTATCTCCAGCTCCTGTAATCACCCAGACTTACGTTAAAAAGTCGACAATCAATTTGTTCCTCAGAATCCCCCTATCACCATTCTTACGGCTGTTCAGAAATGGCATATTTGCTCTTAGCCAAAACGTGGAAACTAGATTGTTTTGCAGTTTTTCCCAAAAGACACTAAATTTGTCTATATTTTCCACCTGATTAGCTGGCAAACTACTACTACTTGAGCATATTGCTGGCTCAGTTTTAGCAGCATTACCAGCATTTTTTTTTACAGCTACTCTTTGTGACCTATAGACAACTATGAACCTGTAACACAAAAGCTCTATAATACATGCAATAGATGATGTTGCAATTAAAATGTAAAAAAGAACTTTTAAGCATTGAAGTGGCTGAAAAATAAGAATGTGAGAGTTAGAAGGAAGCAAGAGAAGCAAATGTAAGGAAAAGGGAAGGAAGTTAGATCAGTACTAAAAACTTTTCCTTGAGTACACACACTCCTTTACTAACTATAAGCCATACTTCACACTCTTCGTTCTGTATAACATAAGGTACAATTTATACCAGGATTTAAAGGTTCCAGCTGTGTAAATAAATACGCATACTACCCTAAACATGTCATACATAAGTAGAACCTTAAAGAAATTATGTAGACTCCTAAAATAGAGTAGTTACCTTACAGTGTGATCCATGATAGAGTTCACACAATGTCCTTGGCACAAGAAGACTCAAGGGAATATTTCAAGCAAACTTCAACAACATACCCAGTGTAATCCCACAAAGTGGGGTCTGGGGAGGGTAGGATGTACGCAGACCTACCTCTACCTTTGTGGAGCAGAGGTTGTTTCCGATAGACCCTCGGCTCAAACTTCCACATCTCAAAATCAATCTCTACTAATCAAGAGTCAAATCTTGCTAAAAATGTTTCCTTGGACAGGAAAACATATAGCTCAAGGAAAAGGGCTGGAAATACATATAAGACAGCAGAACTTTTAAGCATGAAAGTGGCTGAAAAATACGAAATGTGAAAGTAAGAAGGAAGTGAGATAAGCACAAACAAGGAAAAGGGAAAGAAGTTAGGACAGTACTAAAAATTCTTAAACTTCCTCCAATAAGAGACCCCTCCCATCAGCACACTCCTTTACTTAAAGCATATTTCAAGCTCAGTTTTTTTTTGTTGTGTTTTGTGGTTTCCCACCTGATGTGTCCCTTACCCTATGTGGCCCGACTAATCCAGATTCGCACAGGAAAGTCCCGTTTTGGTGGGTAAAACACTTCCGACCAAAGGAGACACCATTCCCAGGCTCAAACTCGAGACCTGAGTAAGGATAGTGGAGTACTTGCCACCCTACGGCACTACTCTAAACATGCATACATAGGTACAACCTTAAAATCCTAAAACAAGAGTAGTTAACCTAAAGTATGATCCATGACAGAATTCGCACAATGCCTAATTGCCACCAGAAGACTCAAGGGAACTCCCAAGCAATCTTCCAACACATCTCAGAATTAATCTTCTAGCCAAGCGTTAAATCTTGCTAAAAATATTTCCTTAGGCAAGAAAACATGATCAAGAAACCCCCAACTCCAAAAAGAACCATTTTTTTTTAACAAGGTAAGCTCAATTAAATCCATATAAATATCATAAACAAGAAGTGTCATTATAAAAACCGAATACAACATCAGTTTCACTACATCAACAACAGGATTATCTTCTCTTTTTTGTGGTCAATAGCAATGATATTATACAGAAGAGCAAAATAGAAAAAACAAACTAATGAAGAAGTCAACTTTACAAGATGATTAGATTAGCTAATGATGGTCAATCCGAATGTAAAGAAGAAGAAGAATCATAGTAATATTGAGGAGGTGGAACAGGAGGCTGTGCAGCAATAAAATCCTCATCATCATCATCATAAAATGATGAAGATGAAGAAGAAGCAGAAGAATTGTAAGAGTAACGGCGATAGTAATAAGGGTCAGGAGGGACACAAAGGAAAGTCCAAACACAAAGAGCTAAGCGACCCAATTGTTGAAGGGGGAAGCAGATGATCAGATCTAAAAGCTGTTCGCTCTCAATTGGGTCTGGCAGACATGACAAGAATTGCCAAACTTGTGCTGATGTCTTCGCCACTGACACCAGTAATACTCCGTTGAATGGCATCTCTCTGATCACTCTATTTCAATGTCAGATTTTGGGGTTTCTAATCTTTCATGTCCCTTCTTCTTAGCATTTTGTCAACAGTTGGGATAAGGGGTTGGCTTGGAGCAATTGTTAACTGCTTATTGGTTTAACCTTTAGAGGGAAGTGATTAACGGGTGGGGTACACGGGATAAGCTGGAATATAGGATTGAGTTTCATATTTTATTTAGTTAAATGTATAAATTTATTTTGATGTATAAATTATATATCTCATTTTGTTTCATCAAATTTGATGTTATTTTATTCCACTTCTTCGGTGGAATAATTTAATCCAAAAATTATAATTTTAAGATAACTTAATTCGTGAATCAAACGGTCCTTAAGAATATTGCAAATTCACATAAAGGGAGGAGTTCTTCTTTAATAATTTGTTTGTTTACTCGTAAAACGATGCAATTGAATTTATACACCTGGTCAAAGACACGTGAGTTTCAAGTGAATGATTTAGTGATAATGTTAGCTAATATTCGATGCAAATAGTTAACAATAAGACAAATTTAAGAGATAATTAGCCTGAGTCTGTTAGAGGCTTCTTGTTAAAGCTTCCGATTAGTATTTTCGACTAGTATGAAAGCATAAATATTGAGACAAAGAATAATATTGATAAGTGTATTGTATGGCCTTGTCGGCCTTGATATATATATATAAGTTGGGTTTTCTAGTTAAGATTTTTCATAATCTTTTTCGGCTTAGTCCGTATTTAATTATGATTAGGTGACTGTACGATTGGTGGTACTAGGGGGTGGGATCCGGGTGCCCGTCGCGGCCCTCCGATTTGGGTCGTGACAGTTACGTACCATTATGGAAGAAGATCCGAGCAAGATATGCACCTCTTTAAGAATGAAAAAAAATCGATCTACTTTCATTTGGTATTTTGGCTTAAATTCCTTGACTCCTCGATACGCAATCAAATCCTCTTTTTTTATGAATGAATGTGTTTCTATAGTCACATATTTAATAATACCCGAACTCTTTCTTTTGTATTGAGGTCATCGAAATAAGCAAGAATACTATTTCAATGAAAAATACCATTTACGGGGATTTCAATCAAGATACCTGAAGAGGGCATTAGTTCATTCTCGAGTTCTTGAATCGAGTGTAGTGGAATGATTAATTTATTTCTTCGCCTTCTTGACAATAAAATAGAATTCTCGTGGAGAATAGGCGAATATGCGAGATTATATTGACTAGTACATATGATTCGATTAAGGTCTGAATAATCAGGAATCCTATCTTCTTTTTACCAGGAAAATCTGAACTAAATAATTTTTGCCTCGCCTGATCATTGGTTACTAAGAGGTTAGAAGTATATCTTCGCTTGCCAGAAAGCGAATGCACATTCATTTGATCCCGTTCCTTGTGGATCGAAAGGTAGACTAGACTTAGACCTGCACGACCCTCATAATAGTATCCATAAATGACTTATTTTTGGTAATAGATGAACATTACCATATGTAAATTCGGGTGCATGATAGACATCAGTACTCCAATGCATTTCTTCGTCCGAATTAGAATAAATATGTTTTCGAACCTTCTCTTTAAAATTCAAAAGTGGATATTTCTGCGTATATCTCAGGAATTACTTGTTTTGATTCTACATATTGATCATGTTGAACTAAAAACAAACTTTTGGGTGGAATATTCATATTATGTAGAACATCTTCACCCTCAATAGTTACATACAAGTCTTTGAACATAGAAAGGTGTGATGCCCATGACGTGTACATGTTGGATGAACCAAATCCTCATTGAATTTTATTTTTTCATTAGATGGGGCTCGCTGCAGTACCCCCCGTGAATACTCCTCTGGTATGAAAAGTTCTTAATGTTAATTTAGTACCCGGTTCTCCGATTGATTAACCTGCAATAATACCTACAGCTTCCCCTAATTCAACCAAGTAACCATGAGTAGGACTCCGGCCATAACATAATCGACAAATTCAAGATGTGCTCCTACAAGTAAAGGAGTTCGAATAGAGATTGGTTGTGCCCAAAAGGTCATGAATCGATTTGCAAGTCCAATGTCAATGTCTTGATTTCTAGTGGCAATACATTACGGACTCATGTATATATCATCTGCTAATACACGACCAATTAATGTTTGGCTAAAAATCCTTTCCGGCATCATCGCATTCCGAGGACTCACATAAATACCATGGGCGGTGCCACAATCCGTTCAACATACAACAATGTATTGAACTACTTCAACAAGTCTACGAGTGAGATATCTAGCGTCTGATGTTCGTACAGTGGTATCCACAATTACATTACGGGCTCTGTAGCAAGAAATGATGTATTCTGTTAAAGAGAGTCCTTCGCGCAAATTGTTTTGAATAGGTAAGTCAATAATTTTTCCTTGAGGATCTGACATTAATTCTCTCATACCTACTAATTGATGCACTTGAGATCCATTTCCTCTAGCTCTCGAGAAAGACATTATAAGATCTGGATTAAAAGGGCCAGTCATCCTAAAATTAAGATTCATTTCTTGTCGCAAATATTCACTTGGAGCATATCATATTTCAATGGATTGACGTAATTTCTCTACCGAGTGTACATTCCCATAATGATGGTGTTTTTCCAAAATCAAACTTTGTTGTTTAGCATCTTGAACTAGCCATCCCTTAGAAGGTTTGTTAAAAGATCATCAATTCCTAATGAAATGGAGGTAGCAGTAGCTCGTTGGAACCCCAGAGTTTTTACTTGATCCATGATATGTGATGTATATGCCATTCCGAAGTGCTCTATTAGTTTACTAATAAGTCGTTTCATGGCAGTTCCATCTATCGCTTTATTGTGAAAGACCAGATTGACCCGTTCCACCATAAGTACCTCCATATTCCGCTGAGTAGGATTCGACAATGGGTTTGAGTAGATGATTGTTAAACTTCCTTTTATCAATCTTCATTCGCATATAAAATCCGAAACTATGGACCTAGCTGAACCGGAGAGCCCTGAAGTCTCACGGGTATCATAGAATTACCTTAGGTACCATATGAATAGGCCCGAGAAAACCCCTGTATAGCTTCTTCGATTTCTTGATAAAGAGCCATATGACCAATAATGGTTCGAATGTATATAAAAAGGATTTGTTTTTTTTAGACTTCTTACCATTAGATAGTGTCCATAGAATATGTATACGAGATGGTTCCTTATATTCCTTTTCTAATCTTACTTAATAGTGAGTCGTGTCGGAACAATTGATGTGCATGGCTTTCCTAAACAATATTATGCTTGCAGTCTCACTTGTAATGAGGAAATTCCCTCTCGCAAAAGTATCTCTAAATGACAGCCTTATCCCAGCTAACTATTTATTGGTTGGGAATGTGTGTAATCCTAAACAGAAAGTAGAATTTGCTTTCGTTCTCCTCCAGAAAAACAGAAGGAAGAAAATGAGACTGTTACAGAACTAAAATGATTTCATATAACATGTTATGTTCACTAAAAGTCAAACATTAAGTTTCAAATTTATTACTTCAACTTTCTAATACTGGAGCACGTTTTGGAAGCATTTCTCTTTTATCACTATTTTTTTTTTTTTTTTACATAGGTGTAGGGGAAATGGAGAGAGGATTACAACGTGAGGATTCAAACCCACATACTAGATCCCTACTTCTCTTTATCGCTATTCTTTTAAGTGGTAACTAACTTTCCAATTCGAGATCATATGTTAGAAAAATGCTTCAAAATAATTCTTCAATTGATTCTTGTTTTTGTTTTCCTTATGAAAATAGAAAAAAGATTATGTAAATAAAATGAATTCACGTAATATAATCTTCACCAAGATTAAAACATTTTTATTATTGCAACTCTTCTAATACTGGACGACGCTCGTGGAAGCTTTCCTCTATTTCTTTTCAGCGGTAATAAACTTTTCAATTTAAGATCCTATTTTAAAAATATTCTGCAAATGGTTTATTTATTTTCGTTTTCCTTGTGAAAATAAGAAAGGAGACTCAATTTTGGTTGCATTGACTGATAAGGAAAAAAGCGGCACCACAGCAGCGGCAGGTGCTTTAAATGGCTACTTTTTTCCGGAAATTCAATCTTAATAATCGTGTCCAACTTTGTTTCATCTGTTTAAGTTCGAAACATTTTTTTAATATTCTTCACAGTAGAAAATGCCAAAACTAAAGAAGCTCATTTCCAATGTAGACATAATACGAAAAATAAATAAGGGGTAAAAAAGATAAAAGAAAGATGCTACTGTCGTTACAGACCTCTCTCTCTCTTCATTAGTTTTCCCCCTTTAAGAATATGCTTTGTTACCTCATAACATCTGTATTTAACTTAAATCCAGCATATACCAAAGCCACCTATAAACCAACTCAGTTATATGCATAATGAAAAACTCTTCCGAAGTGCATCTGGAAATTGAAATCCACAAAATTTGCTCATCTGCATAATCTAGCATTACAGAGACTAAACAAGATGATTAGGTGCTAACTTAACCCTGCCTCCCAAAAGAAGAAAAAAACTGGAACAATACATTCAAGTACCCGTGTTCTTCCTCTACTTGCACATACAAATACAGCCAAGCCACTGAATCCACACTACTTATCACCTCGTTCTGGTGTATGTTGTAGTGCCCTTTAGCTGAACTAGTGAAGTTAACAACATGTGATCAAGAATAAAAGGATTCCAGATATCAAAATGGTTATGCAGCATCACTAATATCTTCTTTTGACCTTTTACTCCTTTTCTTGGTCTTCACTTTCATGCTTCCACTGTGTTCTTTTGATGACTTCTTCCTTTTAACAGGCATCCCTTCCTCTTCTTCCATCTGTAATGTTTCATCTGTCTCTTGTTGCTGTGGAGGTACTTGAGCTTCTGAACAAGCAGGATGACACCTCTAATTGTTAGGATAGTCAAATTAGGTTTTAAGGAAAAGAAAAGGCTAACAACGAGAAGGGGGGAGGTGGAACAGAAAAAAAGGGGTAGGGGATAGTCTGGGTGATTATTAGTCTATTTTAGACTGAGAAAGATGCGGAATACAGTCAAGAGTTAAATAGCTGTTGACAAAATACAACATACCCAATGAAGTCCCACAATGTGGGGTCTGGGAGGGTAGAGTGTACGCAGACCTTACCTCTACCTTGGTAAGTAGAGAGACTGTTTCCGAAAGACCCTCGGCTCAATACAAAGCATAAGCACAAGCAAAGCAATAGAAACGGTCAGACCCGGATAAGAAATTTAAAGCAGTATAAAATGATGGTAACAAAAATGAATAAGCCATGATAAAACATTCTGAAAAAGAAACAGTAACTAACGCAGGTAAATAAGATAAACAAAGTACACGAAAAAACATACAGCAGCAGAAATCAAATGACAAGGGACTACAAATAATATTGCGTCTACTAGTATGATAGGCTAAGCAGGGCTACAATAATAACACTACAACTACCAGTATGTAAGCGTAAGTAGGACTACGCTCAACTACCTACTACCCTAATTTGTGTCCTCCACAACCCCCTATCTAAGGTCATGTCCTCAGTCAGTTGCACCTACGCCATATCCCATCTAATCACATCTCCCCAATACTTCTCCGTCCTACCTCTACCCCTCCTGAACCTGTCCATAGCCAACCTCTCATACCTCCGCACTGGGGAATTTGTGCCCCTCCTCTGCACATGCCTGAACCATCACAACCTCGCTTCCAGCATTTTATCCTCCACCGAGGCCACTTCCACTCTGTCCTGAATATCATTTCTAATTTTATCCCTTCATGTATGCCCACACATCCATCTCAGCATCCTCGTCTCCGCAACTTTCATCTTTTGGATGTGCGAAGTCTTGACTGACAAGACTCTGCCACATACAACGTAGTCGGTCTAACCACCACCCTATAGAACTTGCCTTTAAGTTTTGGTGGCACCTTTTATCGCACAAGACTCCAGATGCGAGCCTCCATTTCATCCACCATGCACCAATACGATGTGTGACATCGTCATCAATCTCTCCATTCCCTTGGATAATAGACCCGAGATACTTGAAACTTCCTTTCTTTGGAATGACCTGAGTACCAAGCCTCACCTCTACACCTGTCTCATAGTCGTTCCAGTTACCAAACTTGCACTCCAAGTACTCTGTCTTGATCCTACTCAGCCTGAACCCTTTAGAATCCAAAATCTGTCTCCAAACCTCCAGCTTAACGTTCACTCTGCTGCGAGTTTCATCAATCAGGACTATGTCATCTGCGAATAACATACACCATGGCACCTCCCCTTGAATTTGTCTCGTCAGTCCATCCATTATCGAGACAAATAAGAATGAGCTAAGAGTTAATCCTGGTGCAACTCCATCATCACTGGAAAGTGTTCCGAGTCTCTTCCTACTGTCCGTACCCTGATCTTGGCTCTATCATACATATACTTGATCTCCCTAGTGTACGCCACAGGTATACCTCTAACCTCCAAACTCTCCATAGAACCTCCCTCGAGACTTTGACAAAATCAACCGACAAATTTTAAGGCAAAAAGAGGAGTGGTGCACAAAATCGACCAAAGAACTCAAAGTATGCTCATTCCAAGTACCCATGTGGCAGTATATATAAAAAATGAGATTTTTTTGGTCTTCAGTTATCTTGACAAGTTCCCAGGCTAAATTCAAAAAGAATTTGAAGTAACTGACTGTATGCAAGAATTTAAACCCCACATGTCCGAAGCAAAACATTTACCATGTAAGAGTTAGGAGATGTAAAAAGAAAAGCTCACCTCTCGCAGAAAATTTTGTATCAAAAACAACACTGCTAAGATGCTGCTTCAAGAAAACCTGCATCCACAAACCAGCTTGTAATAAGAATCTTCTCTTATACTGATTCAAGATAAATAACAGATACGTATTCCTCATTCGTAATTACGCCTCAATCCCAAATTAGTTCAGGTTGGCTACATGAATCCTCTGTACACAGTTTACCTACTTTTACACTGGCCGTCAATCTTCCGGAACCCTATTCTTTATCCGGGCTTGGACGGGCTGTGCTTTGACATGGATGGAGATTGTTACTCAGATAATCCCCAAGGTTTTGTAACCATGGACAGCAAGTTTTCATTTCATTCTCTGTTATTAACAGCCAACGATGTTGCTTTTAAAAATACAAGGTACTCGTCCAAATCCTCGCTTTAGTAGTATTTATGCATATGCGCATGCTTATGAAAATTTATAGCACCCCACACCTTTGAAATGAATTACTGCACCGTGCTAATGAGGGGTAAGCAGAACATGTTAACCTTGAATCTCTTTTGAGTTAACTAGTTAACTACTTTGTAACATGTAAGAGGGAAGACATAGCCGTGTGTTAAAGCAAGATTAGATCCAAATCAAAAAGAATTTCACTACACTAGGCGGCAGGACCAGAGACGGAGCTAGGAGGGCGCAAGGATAAAATAATATTTTAATATATATTGTAGATGTTGAATTCCCTTGGCTTCTTCATATGTTTATTTCATTATATTTTTTTAATCCCCCTTGGTGAAAATCCTAGCTCCGCGAACTGGGAAGGACTATGTCTAGGTGTGAGGATGCAGGTCTTGGGGTCACTACAACATCGTTTTAGTACTCAGTATGACTTGGTTGAATTAGACTATTAAATCAACAAGCACTAATTTTACCAACTTCAAAGTAGAATAATGGTAATTTTACCGAATGAAAGTGAGTGCTTAAAGAAAGCAATTCGATTTGCTGAGAACACAGCGCAGACAGGAGTTGTAATATTGAATTGTCCACTCTATTCTTAAAAAGCTATGAAACACATAAAAAACATACCGCAGACAGAAGTTGTCTTGACTTGACATCCCAAATGCGTAAATAGCTGTCCAAACCTAGTCAAGAGTAATTTTGTTCAAGCAAATAACTATGAGGAATAAAACTTGAAGAAAGACAACAGTACTTCTGTAAAGAGATGTGCTTCAGATTTTCTAGTATGAGATCATATCTTACATACAGAAAATCTGGAGCCCACATGACAATAGGACAATATTTGTGTCCCCAGGAAGTAGCTTCCATAAATAAAGGAAAAATATATCCAGATCAAATTGCCGTGTACAAGAGCCTTGGAAAAAGTACATCTGCTATAAAGAAGCTAACAACGATTTCAAATACTCACCACATGAGGCTATAACTGGGAGCTCTGGATGCCTAACTATGGATCTTATACTTCCAGAACATTTCCCCAAGAAGGATCCCAAAAGTTTTCCTAAAATACCAAGAGGATACACTCAACTGTGAGACCACAATACATGAATCAAATGAGCCTAGACATGTGAATCACAACATGAGAGCGCAGACAAAAGAAATGCAAAGTACAGTGGCTAAGCTAATCATGAAACCTTATTAGCATAGAGGAAACACAACAATAATTTATTGATGATTCTGTTTGCCACATAAAACATTTGTGTTACTATCATAAACGCAATCAGTTTTGTGCCAGAACCAAATGACAGAACACACTTGAACTTGGATACTGAAAATGTGGAAAACAACATGCACAATCACAACTTTTTATAGCAATATCATCAATAATTTTGAAAAATCTGAATGCTGGTATAAAGATGTGTTGCCCTTTTCAATGTATTCTTTCTTAATGATAAGGTATTACTTATATTTTAGTTAAAGGAAATAAATTATTTATTTATGTGGCAGAGATATATATGTGAGTTAGTCTAATGACAACATAAACAGAAATCACTATGGTGCAACAGCCGCTTACCAGTGCGTATATCAATAGAAGCAAGATCGCCAGACCCATTTCCTATGTATATTGTATGTCCATCTACATCCTCAGCTACAGCTTTAATAGGGGTCTCACGGAAATCAAATGAAACAACAGGCCTTCTCTGAGCAGAAATATCATAAAGACGCACCTACAAAATAACCAAGTTGGTACAGTTTATATTAGAAACAAGATATACATACATGAAAATGAACCAGTTCAGAATACAACTTTTAGCGCATCTAATATGTTCAATTACACTCCGAAGGTTTTACTACTGTGGTACATGTGGATCTGATGAGGATCAAATTCAGTCTATTTAATAGGCTGAAAGAAATTTATGGTATTTCAACCACAACCATTACAATAAAACAAGTGTCCTTTCTCCATTAACTTCAAGATGCACCAACTATGAACTAACACTATCTTTTGCTTCTCAACAGTGAAAGGAATAAAAGAGCATTCTGGCGTGATAGATGGTACCACAATTGTGGAATCAGAAGAAACCCAGTCCCTGTATATCTCTGCAACTGAGAACTTCCAGGGGATAAGAAGATCAGAAGGCAACTGCCTAAATCACCCCCTTATTGAGACTTCCTTCCCACTGATATAGATTCCAATATACTAGTATAGGATAAGATTTAGGGTCTCTGTAGTTGATAGTATAATAGAGAGGAAGCAGCACGACTGGTGGCTGATTCTGGGGGAAAAAAGCAGCAGCATTGTAAGAATTCACAAAGGACAGAAAATGAGTCAAAAGGAATTTACTGGGTGTGTCCAATCCATTTCAGCACTGATATTGACCGGCTTAAAATATATGTCATTTTGGAGCATCACTGACTTTTGAGAACCGAAAAGTTCTAATCCATCCAACACTAGAATTAGCTCATCCACTTGGGATCCTTGTTGGTTTATTTCTTGGACCCACCTCTCCCCTTTCCGTTTCCATTCAGTCACTTCCCACCCACTCCAAGAAAGAACTGGCCCTATAAATTTCCTTTTGGCCTCACAAATGCAAGAAAATTCCTAGTGTTAGTCAAAAGATGCTATAAGAAAATTGCATGAGAAGTATGAAGCTGCTGCATCAAAATTGCTCTCTTGTACAAAGGAAATGCACATGCTTAATGGAGCCAATGAGAAATATTAAGTAAGAAAAAAATACCTGGTGACTATTAGTGCCTGCGACAAATTTGCGGTGGTCATCTTTGCACAAGAAAGTTGCAGATGTAAACCAAGTTGGGGTGAATATACCAAGGCTATTTTTTGGTGGCTGGAATAAAATTTTAAAATGTCAAATTTCTAAATAGGTATAAGCAAACAATTCTTTCTCACACAAATGCTAAACAGTATGACGGAGGGTCTCACAGATTTTGCAGTCCAAATTTTAGCACACTGGTTCAGATCCCATATGTTAACCTCAACGCCCTTCCTGAAACATCAAAGAAGTCATAACAATCATTCTATTTTCCACCAAGGTTATCTTGCAGAACCCAAGATTCACGGTTACTCACCCACCAAACAATGCATAGTTTTCATCTGCATCTACCTTGGAGCATAAAATACTTCCTGAACCACTGACATTCCATGCCGTTTGAGTACCTTCAACACCAGAATCTTCAAGTGATTTTGACATTTTAACACACTTCATGCTTGCTTGTCCTTTTATTGTGCACGTAAGCAAGGTACATGACCTATAAATGTGAAAGAATACAAATGTAACAAGAAGGAACTTAGAAACGAGCCTATTTTACTCTAGGTGAGATTTACATTAAGTGAATCTTCCAAGCCACATCCTGGTTAGCTCATTACCAGCACATTGCAAGCACTCTAGATTGTTTTGATCACCACTATTGAAGATGTTGGCTGTGGATATATCAATTGAATTTGTAGCCATCAATTATTCCACTTAGGCACACTGCAGAAGGGAAACTGTATACAGGTGCTTAACACTTTCCTGAGGATTCTAAGTTACTCTATTAACCATGTGTAGATATAATCATAGCAGGTTGCTTAGACAGGGAAGTGTCTAGCTAACACATAACATCAGAAACAGCACGATCATCAGTCAAGGTCAAGAAAAAAAAGCCTTTTACATGTACACTTCTCCTTCTTCTTCCACCTCCCTATCTCCCCTACAGTCTATCCATCCTCATATCCAAGAGGTACCTACCTAGAAAAAAAGTATGGGGAAACTAGTGTATCCTCAACCAATGCAAACTCTTACTTCTTTTTATTATACCTTTGGACCATTACCTTATACGCTCCTTTTTTCCTTATCAATACTTCTAGTCTCACACAAATCCCAATATTAGTCATATTTTTGCAACTAATAATTGCAGGCAGCATAACAATCCTATTTGCAATAGATATATTTACAACTTAACGAAAATTACAAAATTGTTCTCATTACAAACTTTGGAAACCAACACATCCCATGTGCAAGTGAAACTGTCTCCAGGGATGTCATTGTCAATTCAAGAGTCAACAGAACATTTCACATTTGATCAGGACATTCTACCTTCCGCAGCAATCAAGCACTGGAGAGTTGCATATTTAAAAAGTTTGGAGCACCGAGGAAAATGGTCTATTGAGTAATGTGTTTTTTATCCAAGTCTAAGAACTTTTACTTTAACAAGTTGCTGATTCAATGAGCTAACCAGGATGAGATACTTCCAGAAGCAGATCGAAGACAGTACCTTGATGATGAGTCCAGCCTCTCTTTTCTGAATAGATGCAAACCGATAACAGAATTATCTTCAGATACTTTATCACTTTGATTTTGATTTGAAATGGATGCACGAACATCTCCATTGACAGGACTAAGCACCTCAATCTGTGAGGTTAAAAATAGTATAGGTGCTGCTCAACACTAATGAAAACAAAACTTCATATTATCCTGATCTGATCAAAGATAAAGCACTTACCAAGCCATTTCTTCTTGCAACACCTAGAAGCTGCAAACAATTATTAGAAACCATATGGTTAGATACCTCACAGGCGAAGTACTTCTGTAGAAGCAGTTGCCACTCAAAGACTACATTATCGTCATTCGAAGATGAATATCCAAATTTTATGGAAATCAGTTCTAATAAGATATCTACATGATATATAGCTAGATGATTCACTGGAAGATGCCAGCATGAAGACACTATAACCCTTGATTGGGTTTAATTTGAACAATTAAACATGTCTACATAAAACATACAACCTAAAATAGAGCCAATGTGTCACTTGAAATGTCTCAATCCCTAAGATGGAGGAAAGAGAAAACTTTTTGTTCTATTCTTCCTAACATTTTTTTCTTTTTTCTTCTTTTGTCGTTTGGGTTAATGACAATTAACTATCCATTCTATTAACAAGTGAATCAAACCAAAAGTCCTCCAAAGTACAAAGCACTGTCAAAGTGCAAATTAATAGTGGAAGAAGATTAAGTTTTGGTTCATTTTCCTTTCATACATTGTTCTTTCTAATTTTCATAGCAGTTTCTATACACTTGGAGATATTCCATAACCAAAACCCTTTTCACCCTTTTCCCAAGCTCAAGAGAAGTGATAGTGTACTGAAATTCACAACTCCAAACAACACATAGTGGCTCTAGAATCAGCTCCTATGCAATTAAGTACAAATCCCATCACTCTATCAAATAAAACTATCCATACATTATACATGTAGAAACACAGAGACAGAAGACATTGTTCCAGAATGACTAGATGGAATGTTAGGAGTTAGGACACAAGTAGAACAGTATGAATAGCACAGAAAGAAGACAACTTACAGGGTCAAATTGACGGTCAAGAATAGAGGTGGCAAGCACACACCTGGAAGCATCGGGCTCCCCCCATCTCTCCACCACCTTAGGTACTTCCTTTGCTTCAATAACTACACCCAACAAAATGATTTTTTTTTTTTTTTAGAAAAAGATATATACTCTTTACACTAAGCTGAAAAGGGTCAGTTCTCATTCAAACAAAAATCCAATTTTTAGGGAAAAAGACTCAAAATTGTTCGAAATATATTAATTAAAAGCTCAAGTATTTACCTTTGATTAATCCAAGAATGTCAAAAGTTAAAGCTCTAAGAGAAGGGCAGCCAGGGCACTCCAATGTAGTTGTACGAGGCATGTTTTTCTTCTTTGTTTGTTCCTATGAGCGAAAAAAAACCCCACAAATTCCACTACTTAGAAGATATAAATATAGACCTAAAAGGTATGTATAATGAAGGTAAATTTGCAGGACAGGCTGGCGGCAAAGAGCGAGGAAAGTAAGAAGAGGAGAAAGCGGCAGCACACTAGCGGTAATCTAACATATACTATTGAGCCTAAGCTGTTTCTGGGCTTGTAACAGTTACAAGGGATAGCCCAACTTCATGGGCTTAGTATTTGGACCTTTGTATTACGTAGACATAAATCAACGCGGGTAAATTCATATATATACGAAATTAGATCCACATTACCATAGAGTAATATTTTTTCATTCACAAAACATAGCTGGAGTTTTGTTTCAAAACGAATACAAAATCACGCTTTGAATCTCGCTCACGACCGCATGATGAAAATTTGGGAGAGTGGTGGAGATAAGGGTGAAGAGGGTGTGTCTATTTTCGAGAATCAGTTCGGATTCATATCGAGGCGTTCCACTATATAAGTCAGTCATCTCGCGAGGAGACTGATGGAGCTGTATAGGAAGAGGAACTTACATATAGTGTCCATTGACCTAGAAAAGGCAACGATAAAGTGTCAAGGAAGGTTCTATGGATATATTTGGAGGCTATGGGTGTTTCTTTTGCTTAAACTAGGTTGGTTAAGGACATGTACGATGGAGTCAAGACTCGGGTAAGGACAATGGAAGGAGACTCGAAGAACTTTCCAATCGTGAGGGGTTGCACCAGGGATAAACCATCTTAGTCTGTTTTCATTTGTCTTAATGAGGAATTGGTGCGTTATATTTAAGGTGAATTGCCATGGTGTATGCTCTTTGCAAATGACATAGTACTGATTGACGAGACTCCTAGCGGAGTTAACACTAGGCTGGACATTTGGAGATAATTTCTTAAGTCTAAAGGGTTCAGGTTGAGCAGGACCAGAACCGAATACTTGGAGTGCAAGTTCAGTGTCATAACACATGAGATTGGCATGGAAGTGAGTCTTGATACACAAGTCATCCCCAAGAGAGAAAATTTCAAGTATTTTGGGTCTTTAATCCAACAAAATGGGAAAATCAATGATGATGTTACACATCGTACTGGTACAGGGTGGACGAAATGAAGGCTCGCCTCCGGAGTCTTGTGTGATAAGAATGTACCACCAAACTTAAAGGTAAATTTTACAGAGTGGTGGTTAGGTCGACTATATTGTATGAGGAGAAGTGTTGGCCAATTAAGAACTCTTGACGAGCATAAAACATGATATAATTTTTTTAAGCGCTTCGCTAGTCAAAGATAGTATAGTTTAAGATCGTCTCCATGGGGATTGATGCAATTAATAAATCAACAAGGTCTTGTTTAGTATTATTTAGGGAATCCAATATTTAGAGTTTTGTTGTGTAAACAATGAGTAACAATTTTTACTATTAAGTGTAGAATAATGAAAACCTAGTACTTGATCAAGGATTGATATCAAGAAAATAAATAAGGGCAATAACGAGACTAGTGCAAGAGAAAGACGCATGATTAATAATCGTTCACATTTCTTTTCAAAGGTTTCGTTGACTATTTTGATTTCAACAACTGATTAGTCTATCTTGGATACAATTTGTCTTTTGAATGAACTAACTGTCGTCAAGAATAGACTAATTTAAACTCAATAACATATGCAAAAACTATCGAATGGATTTAATAGATGGAAAACTTCTTTCGAATATGTTCATATCTTTAGTCAAACACAATTCAAGAAAGCTCTTACGATTACTAAAGAGAATTGCAATTCAACTACATCAAGCTCGCATAAATATTCAATAAAGTAGTTCCTCTTTCGACTAAACTAAAATAAGAAATTCATATGCTTAAAGTCAAAACTCCATACGACAATTCAAGCAAGGAACGAAGTTAATCCATACATAAGTCTCAAGACATCATGTCCGTCAAAAATCCTAAGAAAGTCTACTCCATAATAGTAGCAATAAGAAATAGAGAAGAAGAAAGTAAACTAGAATTCATTACAATCACTTTTGATCCAAACTTTCATATTGAATCGATGGAAGGAAGTGAGAAAACAGCAATACTCCAAACTTCCAATCATTTTTCTGCTCCAAAATCCAAGATAACCTAATTGGGGTAAGCTAAAACCATATATAATTGTTGGGGTTCATACGTAGAATACCTAAAATAACCTCGATTAAAACATTCCCGAAATCACGTTGCACGATCGCACAACTGCAGGTAAGAACGTGCACTGATCGCGCAGACACATCAGTGACTCTGCCTCTTGTGCGCACTCTTAAGCCCAGGTGCGCGATCACGCACCTCTCATGGCAACATTAATTCTTGTTTTTTCCTTCGTCACACCCATTTCGTTCTCAACGAGGACTCATCTTCAGCTAGACACAAAACGACATCCATTAGCATAATTCACATATAGAATCTCTAATTTCACATAAAAACCACGTCAAATAAGCTCCTAAAATAGAGAAATATCTAGCCATCAAATACCTCCACACTTAAGTATTTACTCGTCCCGATCAAATTAAATCATTAGCTTCCTCCAACTATGACACACAAGACTTTAGAGATAAGGATCAACTCAACCAATCCTATTGATGCATACAACACTCATCTTCAGCTTTTTCAACCTATTGAAAATCGAAGTTAAATCAAATACCAATCGTTGACATGTCTCACCAGAAAAAGAAAGCGCACACACAACACTAGGACGAATAAACATTGCATCATATTTAAGTGCACTCACACTCACAAAGAAGTAACTCACACTCTTCAAGAATATCATAGGCTTGGCAATCGAGTGACTCTCCACTAATGTAGGAACTCTCAAGTCGGGATATTGTAAGACTTGCATTTGGTTGTACCGTATGCTAAGGGATAGGTAGGATTATATGGATAAAAGCTACGTAATACCCTCACGACACTACACTACTTGAGGCATAAACACAACAACACCCTTTCTTTTTTTTCTTTTTCTTTCAACCAAAACAACCAACCCACCATTTGTAACTCTTTTTTTTCTTCTTTGTTTTTTTTCATAACTTTACCAACAAACAAAATTTTTGCAAATTTTATTTTCTCTCTTCTTTTTTTCCGCTAGTCGCTTTGAGACCTTACTTACCATTTTCCCTCATTTCAGCACATAGAACAAATAAGACACCCTTTCTTTTCTTTTCACAATGAACATCCCCACACTTATTTCTTGCACTTAAGCTCAAGTTGAGTGCCACAGAGGGGACAAAGTAAATATAATCTGAAGATATACACAAAATGCTAAGGGTAATTATTTGGCTATCAAGGAAATAGGAAATTGTCACTAGGCACAAATGGGTTGACTAGGGAGAATAACAATCAATGGTCAGTCTATTTAGGCTAAAAAGGGATAAATAAAGAAAGCCTATGATCCTTTCCTTACTTAAGAGTGTCCTAAAAAATTTGTATCGAGTCACTACCAAGCCAAGTTCAAGATTCTCTCAAAGCATGAGTACTGACTAAGCATCCTCACCACACAGTTAGCAAGGATTGATACGACTCAACTTCAATTCCCAATAAATCTAATTAACCTTCAGAAAGCAGTGAGCATACATCATATAGGTTGGAACGGTCAAATCCACTCTAAATCACAAGAAGTTAATCTAAAATGAAGATAATTTTTTTTTGTTGTTTTCTTTGTTTTCCCTTTTTTTTCCCGAAAAGTACGTAAATAAAAGCAAATGAAACAAAATAATTATATACAATCCCCACCCCTACACTAAATTATGGCATGCCCATATAACATAAAAAAAATGTAAGAGAGGAGAGAAAACTCCTGAAAGGGTCACTCTGAGTCGGAGATGGTGTTGGGGTCCATTTTACAAGATCGATCAAGTGCGTGCAACCACGCTATGATCGTTTTATCAGACTTCTTATTTTGAATCGTGAGCTCATCCAATTTGGTGTGTAGCCCATCCATCGAGGTTTACATCGCCAACATCTCTCCTTTCGAGCCTAGCAACTCTCCCCTCTAGCGTGCTGCTCGAGAGTTCTCCCACACATTGGGGTGGTTGAAATTCAGTAGCTACACCAACATTCGTAGCGTCTTCCTCATCTGAGTACTCACTGAAAGTATCTATCTCTGTCGCTTCCTTTCTAACAAACATTTTGTCAGCTCAGAGTTTTGATTTTGCCTCTGGGGAGACATCAGAATTCTTCTTTGGAACACCGGCTAGTTGACACAGTCATGTGACCAGAGAAGGGAAAAACAAATCATATCTCCGTATGGTAGATTTTTCCAACATCTCATTTTGTATTATCAAGGCAGGGTTAAAGTCATCCTCATTTATCAAGAAGAAGATGAGAGCTGCTCAAGGATCATTAACCTCTGTAGTGTTGCCTGAAGGTGTTTTGTTTATTATGGCGCAACTAAAGTTTTGTTAGTTGTCAAGCTGTTGGAATGGAACTTGTTTCTTAATCCACTATACTTCTTTTCTAGACGGGAAAATTGTATCAATGAACTTTCCCCAATTGTATGGTTCCTTATTGTAAGTGGCCTGAAAGTGATTGTCCCCACTGGGCATGCCATCTTCGTATTCAGACATGTTATAAGCCATACGAATGGCTTGAAGTGAGAAATTCATTTTCTTCCTATGGACCATGCACACAAAATTCTAGTGCTCGGGACAATTAGCGTAGAACTCACGCACTATAGTTAGGTTCACTTCATCAGGTTCTTCTAGAAAAAATTTCAGTTTATGCCTCATTAACTCCCCATAGACCTATGGACATACACTCATCAATGGTTTCAACTCGATTCCCATTTCCATCATAGGTTTCTTCATAAATTTGTCCTTGAAATGCTCCTAAGCTTTCCATGAAACAAATTTGCTTTCATCATAAGTGTGGAGGTGCCAGATCTTTTTCTTTTGAGGTGCTAGCTTTGTTGCTAGTTACACCACTCGATTTCTTCCTCTTTTTGGATGTAACCATTGTCTTGCAAATTATTTCACCAAATTAGCATTCAATCCCCAATTTGTAATCACAATAGGAAAAAAAATGTTTTGGCTACTCAAGACTTCCCCAAAATCTTATTTCAATCATTTTTTCATCTTTTTCCTCTTTATTTCATTGCATCACCACAATTCTTGCTCTTTTTCGTGACCCTTTATTCTCATGATTTATTTTAATTCAAGCAGAACAAGAAAAACTTCATGACTTGCACCTTTACAAAGATTTTTTCCCATTGGGGTATTTTTTCAAACACTTAAGGTGCATAACAAACAATTCCTCCATAGCTACGGTTTTAGCTTGCCTAGTTATTGCACAATTGAAAGTAACAAACAATCATCCACACAAATTACTCTCTCCAAATTGACACAATCATAAGAAATTCCTCTATATTCTCAAAGAACAAGAATACAACTTCTCAACCCACTTCTTCATGATTATCAAATTTCTTCACGTGAAATAGAAATAATTAAAGAGAGACAAAAATGAGGAACATACATGCAGTCGAGTTGATAGAAGAGGGGAAAGGAACTTAGGCACCAATGGTTTAGAGTGGAATTGGTGGGAGGTTAGGTTTTTTCTTTGTTCTTGAGAATGTGAGGAGAATAAGAGAGAGGATTGGGGTTAGGAAAATAAAAGAAGTAGAAAAGGAAAACGGGGTTGGAGCCTCCTTTTAAAAACTTATATATATATATATATATATATATATATATATATATATATATATATATATATATATATATATATATATATATATATATATATTTTAAATAAAATAAATTAACAAATAGGAACTTACCTGGCAACGCATGTTCTTGCACGCGATCAAAATCGTTGATGTGCGGTCGTGCATGACTGGCAGTGTATGTTCTCAAAAAAAATCTGCTTGCACGATCTTAGCCCCAGTTGCGCGATTGCGCACTATATATCAGGGTTTGCATTTTTTCTTTTTTTTGTGCATTCTTATTGCGCGATCAGCATGTCATGTGCGCGTTTGTGCACGCTGGGCAGCCCTGACATGATATTTTCTTCTTTGTACGTTCATTTGTGAAGCTTTACAAGTAAACAAGTTAGCTAATATCAAATAACAGGCAAAAAGTCTAGATCTAATTATTTACAAAGAGATTAGTGGTAGTTCTGAGTTATAGTCGTGAGCATGACTTGTCTTCACTCGGGCTTATTTAATTACGATGTTAGAGGATTGCTTGTCAAATCCTCTAACAACATACCTTTGTGCCCATTTATCTTGAAACTCTCTGTCCCTTTTAAGTTCCGAATTCAATTGCTCCGTATGGAGAGACATGTTTCATCATAAATGGTCCCGTCCACATTGACTAAAATTTTATAGGGAAAAATCTTAGCCTACTATTGTATAGCAAGATTTTTTCCTCTTTGTGGAACTCCTTCGACTTAATCAGATGATCATGCCAACACTTCATCTTTTCTTTGAAGAGTCGCGCACTCTCATATGCCCATTCTGAATTCCTTTTATTCATTTATCTGCAAAAGCCTTTTCTCACCTGCAAGACTAAGATCAAGATTATGAAACTTAACTGCCAAATATACTTTATGTTCTATTTCAACAGGTAAATGACATGACTTTCCGAAAACCAACTTGTATGGAGAAGTCCCTATGGGTATTTTGAATGCTTTTCTATACGCCCATAGAGCTTCATCCAATCTCACATACCAATCTTTTCGAGAAGCACTAACTATTTTCAAGAATTTGTTTTAACTCACGGTTAGCTACTTCGACCTGCCCACCAGTTTGCGTGTGATACAGGGTTCTCGTTTTATGAGTCACCCCATATTTTGAAAGCAACATTGCAAACTAATTATTCACAAAGTGAGAATCATTATCACTAATGACGACTCGTGTTGTTCCAAAATGAGTGAAAACGTTATTTCTCAAGAAGCCGTACACCACACGAGCATCATTAGTCCTAGTAGGAATTGCCTCGACCCATTTAGAGATGTAGTCAACGGCTACTAGGATGTATTCATAAGAATGGGAAGAGGGGTATGGGCCCATGAAATCGATGACCCAAATATCAAAGATGTCGCAAAATAAAATTGAATTAAGGGGCATCTCATCATTTTTGTTTATATTACCTGCTCGCTGGTACTTGTCACATAAAGCGACTTATGCTCTTGTGTCCTTAAACAATGATGGCTAAAAGAAACCGACTTCCATGACCTTTGTAGCTGTCCTATTTCCTCCATATTGTCCTTCCGCTGCTCCATCATGACAATGAGAGAGAATACTTACTATCTCTTCTTTAGGAACACATCTTCGAATGATTCCAGTTGCACAAAATTTAAATAGAAAATGGTCATCCCAAAAATAGTTCTTTATCTCACTTCAGAGTCTTTTTTTTATTTATAGCTCAAACCTTGGGGCACCCAGCCGCTAACCAAAAAGTTTGCTATATCAACATACCACGACTGTCTTTCTCATATTGCAACAACTGAGAATAGATGCTCGTCTGGAAATTCTTCTTTGATCGGCACCATTTCAATATGCAGTTCCTCCAATCTTGACAGGTGGTCAGCCACTTGGTTCTATATACCCTTTTTTGTCTATGATCTCTAAATCAAATTCTTGGAGCAGAAGGATCCATCTTAACAACCTTGGCTTCGCCTAATTTTTACTCAACAAATACTTCAGAGCAGAGTGTTCTATGTGCTACCAATTAGATATGATTTGAGCTTATCAAATGCAAAAACCACTGCAGAGAGTTCTTTTTTCCGTGGTTGCATAGTTCACCTGTGCACTATTGAGAGTGCGACTGGCATAGTAAATAAGTATGAACAACTTATCCATCTTCTGCCCAAGAACTGCCCCCACTGCAAAATCGCTTGCATCGCACATCAGTTCAAAAGGTTGATTTCAATCAGGAGTGACCATGATAGAAGCACTGGTGAGCTTCTCTTTAATCAGATTGAAAGATCTCAGACAATCCATTCTAAACGTGAACTTTGTATCCTTACCTAGCAGAGTGGTTAACGGTTTAGAGATGCTGGAGAAGTTCTGAATGAATCTCCTCTAGAACCGTGCATGTCCTAGAAAACTTCTAATGCTTTTGACTGTAGTGGGCGGAAAAAGTTTTGCAATAATATCTACTTTTGCCTCGTCCACCTCTATTCCCTCTACTAACACTTTATGCCCCAACACAATTCCTTCTCGAACCATGAAGTGACATTTCTCCCAATTCAAAACTAGATGAGTCTCTTCATAGTGCTTTAGTACTACCTTTAGCTTACTCAAACAACTGTCAAAATCTTCACCAAACAAGGTGAAATCATCCATAAAAACCTCGAGACACTTCTTCCGATAATCAATACGCATTCTCCACCCGTGACGGTTCTAGTTGGAATCAACTCATTATTCTCATTCTGCACCACCCTCATCCCTCCTTTCTTTGGCACAACATGGATTTGGGCTAATCCAAGTGCTGTCAGAAATAGGGAATCCCGCATCTAAAAGCTTTAGAAATTCTTTTCATACAACCTCTTCTAACTTCTCATTCAACTTGCGTTGAGGTTGCACAACAGACTTGCTATTTTCCTCCGAGAGGATTTTATGCATGCATAGAGCAGGATTGATGCCTTGGATGTCTTCTATCACCCATTCAATTACCTTCACCCATTCAATTGCCTTCTTATATTTCCTCAGCACATAGATCAATTTCCTTTCTTGTTCACCTGTAAGATAAACTGAAATAATTACGGGAAAATTGTTAGGAGGTTCTGGAAAAACATACTTTAGGTGCGTGGGAAGGACTTTGAGTTCCACATTTGGTTTGGATTCTTTCTTTGGAAATTCCTCTCTATTTACATCATGACTGCCAAACTCAAAAGTCTCTGCTTCCTTCCTAACATATAGTCCTCATCCACTGTGGTGCTTAATTGAGTAATTCATCTCTCTAGCGAATCCTTTATCAACTTGTCATGCTTATACTCCTCTGATAGCTCACCCATAACGTCTACCTTAAAATAAGAATACACATTTTCCTCATCCTCGGGAAACTTCATCATCTTTTTCATACTGAATACCACTTTTTCTTCCCCCACTCTCAGTATGAGTTGCCCTTCATAAACATCAAAAATTACTCCATCAGTTGCTAAGAATGGTCTTCCAAGGATAAGTGGCACCTCCTTGTTTTCCAACATGTCTACCATAATAAAATCCATGGGAAATACAAATTAGTCCACCTGAACTAGAACATCTTCTATTATACCTTCGGGGATGATAGTAGGATCTGGTTTGCCAATTGCAATGACAGGGGTAAGGATTTTATTATTCCGAGTTCTCCTTCTATTTTCCTAAAAACAGACAAAGCCATGAGATTTATCGAAGCACCCAAGTCACACAAGGCCTTATCAAACTTGGTGTTTCCTAATGAGCATGGGATGGTGAAACTGCCAGGGTCCCCACATTTCTAAGAAAGTTTGTTTTGAAGAATAGCACTGTACTGAGCATTCAACTTTACCATTTATGTTTCTTCAAACTTTTTCTTACTTGACAAGATCTCTTTCAAGAATTTTGCATATGTATTCATTTGAGTCAACACCTATGTGAACGGGATGCTCACATGCAACTATTTTAGCATCTCAAGGAATTCGCCAAAACATTTATCAAGTTTTCCCCTTTTCATTCTCTGAGGGAAAGGTAGTGTTGCCATGTGTTTACTAGCTTTCGGTTCTGACTCTTCCTTCTCTTTAACTGGCTCATTTGGGACTTTCTACTCATCTCGTGTCTTTTCTTGATTCTTTGTCACTTTAGTTCTTGAATTCTTACAAGACTCCTTCAAAGTCTTGCAACTTCGTAAGGTGACTACTTTAACTTCCTTTGGATTTTTCTCTATGTCACTGGGAAGTGTCCCTGGAGTAATCTCAGAAAACATAGTAGCTATTTGTCCCATATTTTTCTCCAAATTCCGAATGGCCAAATTTTGAATTTTAGACCTTTCGTCCGTCTTAGTTACAAACGTCTTCATTAAATCTTTAAGACTGTACTGATTAGACTATTGAGGCTGATATTGTTGACTCTGGTTCTGATATCCTGATTGTACTTGTCCTTGACCTCTAGAATTATTTTGCTTTCATGCATTAGCACTACCACTAGGCAAACTCCAAGAAAACTGGGATGCTTATGTCCCATTGCATTGAAATTTCCCCCTTGATAATTTCCTCTGTTAAAATTTATGACAGCATTAACTTCTTCTTCTTCTAACACTGGCCCCTGTTGGCACTCATGAGTTGGGTGTCCCATTCCACAAAAATCACACACAATCGGTGGTTCAGGTTGCGCCTGATCTATGGTCAGTTGCTTAACATCTTTCGCAATAGAAGCAATTTAAACCTACAATGTAGTGTATGCCTCCACCTGATGTACCCCAACTGTCTTCTTTCTCTCTGTCCCATATGTAAACCATTGGTTAGCATCTTATGATAGTTCATTCAAAATTTCAATGGCCTCATCATGTGTTTTTTCATCAAGGGACCTCCTACTGCATTGTTAAGAATTCTCCGAGAGGCTGGTGTCAAGCCTTCCCGAAAATTTATCAATTGCATCCAAGGCTCTATTGCGTTGTGAGGGCATCTTCTCAATAATTCCTTGAACTTTTCCCAAGCTTCAAACACAGTTTTGAACTCCAGTTGTCCAAAGTTGCTAATTTCCTTCCTCATTCTCGTTGTTCTCGCCTGTGAGAAGTATTTGTCAAGGAATTTAGTTGTCATCTCCTCCCAAGTGCAGATTGATCCTGACGGTAAACTTTTCAATCAAATTTTTGCATCATCTTTCATAGAGAAGGGAATGCCCGCAGGTAGATTGCATTGTCTGATGCCCCATTGTAGTGAAAAGTGTTCACGATTTCATCAAAATCCATCAGATGGTTATTTGGATCTTCATTCAGCATTCCTCTTAACCCACAATTGTTTTGAATTACTTGTAGAAAACTATGCTTAATTTCAAATTGTTGGACGCAACAGGTGGACACCGTACACTAGATTGCATCCCATTATAATTTGGCATAGCAGAATCTCCAAACAATCTCCCCGCCCTTCCATTATATTGTTCGACTTCTTTAGCTGGAGAGCAAAGATCTCTCCAGTTCCCCACCCCTTCAGCGACACCATCCTCATGAGCGGGTTGTGCTTCGTTTCCATGATTGGGGTTGAGTGGGTCTTCTAGGCCAACATTTCTTAAATTCTCATCCATTGTGACTCGATTCGATGATTGTCGAGATACCCTTTCTGCAAGTTCTTTCCTTAGTAGGCGCAAAGATCTCTCTAACTATGGATTATACGATATAATTTTCTGTGACGAGGATCATGTCATACACCAAGAGTCAGAAAGTATTACATGTTACCTACAATTGGAGAAAACTCAACAGGTTAAGTGTTACTAAAAAAATTAACATAAAAGCTTGAATTAATACACAAGATTCTCCTTGAATATTATCTGTTGCCAATCCCCGACAACAGTGCCAAAATTTAACGAGCGTAAAACACGATATAATTTTTAAGCTCTTCGCTAGTCAAAGATATTATAGTTTAAGATCGTCTCCACGGGGATTGGTGCAATTAATAAATCAACATGGTCTTGCTCAGTATTATTCAGTGAATCTAATCTTTAGAGTTTTGTTGTGTAAACAACGAGTAACAATTTTTACTATTAAGTGTAGAATAATGAAAACCTAGTACTTGATCAAGAATTTATATCAAGAAGAGAAATAAGGGCAATGACAAGACTAGTGCAAGAGAAAGATGCAGGATTAATAATCGTTCACAGTTCTTTTCAAAGGTTTCGTTGACGCTTTCGATTTCAACGACTGATTAGTCTACATGCGATACTTAATTTGTCTTTCGAATGAACTAACTATTGTCAAGAATAGACTAATTTACTATCCAATGAATTTAACAGATGGAAAACTTCTTTTGAATTTCTTCCTATTTTTAGTCAAATACAATTCAAGAAAGCTCTTACGATTAATAAAAAGAATTGCAATTCAATCACAACAAGCTCGCATAAATATTCAATAAAGTAGTTCCTCTTTCGATTAAACTAAAATAAGGAATTCATATGCTTAAAGTCCAAACTCCATACGACAATTTAAGCAAAGAACGAAGTTAATCCATACATAAGTCTCAAGATATCATGTCCGTTAAAAGCCCTAAGAAATTCTATTCCATAATAGTAGCAATAAAAAATAGGGGAAAATAAAGCAAACTAGAATTCATTACAACCACTTTTGATCCAAACTTTCGTATTGAATCGATTAAAGAAAGTGAGAAAATAGCAATACTCCAAGCTTCCAATCGTTTTTCCGCTCCAAAAATCCAAGATAACCTAATTGGATAAGCTAAAACCTTATATAGCGGTCGGGATTCATTCGTAAAATACTCAAAATAACCTCGATTAAAACATTCCCGAAATCACGATGCGCGATTGCGCAACTGCAGGTAAGAACGTACACTGCTTGCGCAGACACATCAGTGACACTGCCTCTTGTGCGCTCTCTTAGGCCCAGGTGCGCTATCACGCACCTCTCATGGCAACATTCTCACTCATTTTTTTCCTTCGTCACATTCATTTCATTCTCAACGAGGATTCATTTTCACATAGACACAAAACGACATCCATTAACATAATTCACACGTAGAATGTCTATTTTCACATAAAAATCACGTCAAATAAGCTCTTAAAAATAGAAAATATCTAGCTATCAACTCTCATGTTCAAAAGAGAATTGCAGAAATGAGGATGTTGAGGTCGATGTGTGGGTATACTAAGAGAGATAAAATTAGGAATGAAAATATTTGAGACAAGGTGGGGGTGGCATCCGTGGTAGAAATAATGAGAGAAGCAATGCTGAGATAGTTCAGGCATGTGAACAAGAGATTTGCAGATGTCTCATAGAGGAGGTGCGAGAGATATGTAATGGTGGGTTTAAAGAGAGGTAGAGGTAGGCCGAAGAGGTGATTAGGCAGGACATGACACATCTTCAACTTACTGAGGTCATGACCTTAGATAAGAGGGTATGGAGGTCGCGGATTAGGATAGAAGGTTAATAGGTAGTTTAATGATGTCTTGTTTTCCTGCGGGATAGCGTTGATGATAGTTGGTGCACCGTACCCTTTTCCCTTTTCATACCAGTAGTAGTAGCATTATATTCTCATAGTTTCTTACCCTTTGATTTATGTTGCTACTTGTTATTTCTTGAGCTTTGATTATCATATTATTTTATTGTTGTTATTGTTTCTTTTTTCTTAATGTTATGTAATGCTTTTCCTATTGTTTGCTATGTCCTCTTTACTTTTGAGTGTTATTTTTCAATTTACATTTATTTGCGTTACTTGAGCTGAGGATCTTTCGAAAATAACATATTTATCTTTATAAGGTACGGTAATGTCTGCATATATTCTACCCTCCCAAGACCTCACTTGTGAGACTATCCTCATTTTCAGTACTATTTTGACTTTCACCACCACAAATGATTCTATAAATGTAACTGTCACCGTAATTCTCACTACCACTTCTGGTATGTTTATGTTGTTGATTTCATGTATAAATTTTATATAAATTATGTATGAGAATGTATATAAATGCATAAAATTTGTATAAAGTAAAATGTTTGGTTTCTATAAAAAATATATGTAATTTTTATGTATAAAATGTGTATATAAATTGTTATTAGGATAAAATACATATAAATTATATAAAACTGATAAAGAATGTATGAAATTTGTATGAAAACTATATTAAAATTGTATTCTTCAAACATGTGGTATATGAAATTCTGATAAATTATGTATATAATTTCTATAGAAATTATATTAAAATTGCATTAAAATGGTATATTTCAAACATGTGGTCAGTTAGAGTTTGTCATTCATGCTGTATCCAATATCATATAACTTACATATAAATTGCATATAATTTTGTGGAGGATTGGATGAGATCGAAAATATTGAATTAGTAATTTGTATCATCACATTTGTCTGTGTAACATATGACAGAATTCTGGAACACATATACTCTCCCCATTTCAAAATATTTATCTTATTTTTCTTTCTAGTCCGTTTCAAAAAAAAAAATCTCTTTTTTCTTTTTTACAGCTTTTTAATTTCACATTACATGTTTAAAATCGCCAGATTAAAGGACATTTTGGTACATTCTATATATTTTTAGTTAACAATAATAAGATTCAAAAGTCTTCTTTAATTTCTTAAACTTCGTGCCAAAGCAAAACAAGACAAACATTTGAAACAGAGGGAGTATTTGTTATCATTAAATCTAATAATCTGAATGTATTTGTCAAATATAAGTAGATGGAACTAAGATTAATTAATCTCATATTTTAAAATGAAAGTCTGTTCAAGAAACCTAACAGGAAGCGACAAATTTATTTACTTGTAAATCTGGAATACTAAGGCCGCAAAAAACGTTGAATAACATGCATACCATCTTTGTTACTTCATCTTCCTTATGATTCGTCCCCCTACTGATCGGTGTTGTACAGATTGAGAATTCAAAAGAAATTTTATTTTCCACCAACTAAAAATCACAAAATAAGAAAAATACTTTCTGCAATTAGGTAACATAAGGATAGTCAGAGAGAAAATCTAAGTTTCAGAAATTTTCTTCTCCGTAACCCAAACTTGCAATTATGCAACATAAGTCAGTCGAAAAGAAAATTTAAGTTACATTTTATCTCAATAATGTCAATTTAAAAGTCATATCAAAGCTCAACTATAGGCACTTAATCTAAGTTACACTATATCTTAAACGTGTCAATTCAAAAATCAAAATAAGTCCGCTTGGGCAGCTCAATTGGTTTCAAGGGGATATTTGGAGCAAAGACCAAGGATCGAATCCCGTCAGCGGCAGTATGGGGGGTTTCTTCTTGAAATAAAGGAGGGCCCCTTGTGCGCAGCGTGGTACTGGTCTAACCTTTGAAATCAATTGAGTCACCATGATTTACCTCATTCACAGACCTGTCGGACCGGGGTGTGGGGGCTCCTGTGATGGGAGATTCCACCTTTTGGAGCAAAAATCAAAATAAAGCTTAACTATAAGTAGTTAATTAGACTGACATTTTATATATTTTTTGCTGGCGTGGGCGGTTGAATTTTCAGCCCTGCGCTTGAAGATTCAGATGCAAAGATTACTTCTTCCATCTCTACCTCACTTATGCTCAAAGGCTTCACCTTTTTGGGTTCCTTTTTTTGGTGCTTGTGTTAAAAATTTACTAAATGTGGAATTAAATATATTTTATTAATTTATGACTTGAATAATTGGGCCCGCACGTCGGAAACGTCGTTTCCACACACATGCACACGTAGTGTCAAGTATCGCAAATTTCATTAGTGAAAGAGATATTGGTACGTATGTAATACGTTTGAGACATAAAATTATGGACGTTTATTGGCCAAATGACAAAGTATTCCACGTTGGTAAAGGAAGGAAGAATTGTACAAAGTGTAAGATGAAACGAGTCGGAAATCACCGCGGAGCCGTGAAGGGCCGCGACGCCACAACCGTCGGAGCCGCGGCGCCTCCAAGGCTGCACCGCGGCGCAAAATGGCTTGTCAGCTACTGGAGCCGCGGCGCTTCGGAGGCAGATTGCTGCGACGGGAAGTTGGAAAAATCTGACGTTTGAGCTGGTTTTGGAGCATTGATTCTCCATTACTTGCCACATGAATTCAACCGTTATTTGGCTGAATGTAACCCCTCAATCAAGTGCAATTACATGGCTATTGAAGGCTATTAGTTGGCTAGGTGAGGGGTCTTCTACTTACACTATAAATTGAGGCCTTTGGCTCAATTGAACACAACACTAAACACTTAGAAAAATACTTCAGATTTTCTGATTCTTCCTCTCTAGCAAAGTCACTATACTCAAAGTTCTTCAAGAGTAACACTTGAGTTTCCTTTGCTCACTTGTTAACGTTGTTGTTGTATCTTGGGAGACTATTGCTCAATACCGTAAAAGGAAATATACGGGGCAATCTTGTCTTAAAGAAAGAGTGTCATCACTCGATTCAGCAAATCACACAAGCAATAGGTTAAGTTCTTGATTTCCAGTTTATTGTAATAGTTAGTTTATCCTTTCTATTATTGTAATAGTTACTTACTTCCCGTTTCCTACAACAATTGTATCCCAACAATTTTAAGACAAGATTTTGTTGTAAGTAACTAAGTTAGAAAGATGACTGGTATAAATCAAACTACTTCTGATTCTGCTGCTGCTGCTCAAGGCAATCCCACTGCCTTCCACGCTGCTTAAGGCACTCCTAATGCCTTTCCGGTTGCTCAAGGCTCATCCAACGCCTTTGCTGTCACTCAAGGGAATGTTGCCGCTCCTCCACCCGCTGGATTTCACCATGAACGCCCTGAAAAGTTCATGGGGGACAAACTTCAAAAGATGCTCTTCTATCTGACTGTTATGGGAATGACACGTTTCCTAACAGAAGATCCTCCACAAGCTGGAGATGAAATGGACCATTTGCCTTCTGAAGCGGGTGAAGGGGGTCTTGGTATCCATGTCATTAATGGCATAAAGATGGTTCTTGATGCATAGAGTCATAGTGACTTCATATGTAAGAATTACATATTGAACTGCTTGTCGGACTCTGTTTACATGGTGTATTACTCCGTTGGCACTGCCAAAGAGTTGTGGGAGAAGATACAAAAAAAGTACAATGCACAAGATGCAGGTACTAAGAAATTCATCGTTGGGAAATTTCTAAAATTTCAAATGGTGGATAGTAAGACAGTGATTTCCTAAGTCCAGGAATTCCAAATGATTTTACATCACCTGGATTTGGAAGGTATGAAGCCAAACGAGCAGTTTTTGGTTGCATCACTGATTGAAAAGTTACCTCATTCATGGAATGAGTTTATGAGCTTCTTAAAGCCCAAGACAAAGGAGATGATCTTTGAAGAACTTATTATCAAACTCTAAATTTAAGAAGATAATAAGAAGGCCATGCCTAGGGGTAAACAACCCGCTGAGGCAAAGGCAAATCTGGCTGAGGACAAAGGGAACCTAAGCAAGAAGCGAAAGTTTCAGAAAGACGGCAAGACCCAAGTAGCGGAGAAGTTAAAAGGAAACTGTCACCACTGTGGGAAACCTGGTCATATGATCAAAGACTACCGCAAGCTCAAGACTGAGCAACAAGAGAAGGCCAAGGCTAAGGGCAAGGCTCAGGTTAACGCTGTCAAGGACCAGTTTCTGGACGACATGATTGATGAGTTCTCAGCGGTGGTGCTAAAAGCAAACCTGGTTGATAATCCTATGCAATGGTGGATGGACACATGTGCTACAAGACACATCTGTTCCAATAGAGATACCTTCTCCACTTATACACCGGTTACAAATAAGAAGCTGTTCATCGGCAACAACACTTCCTCTGACGTGCTAGGGGTAGGAAAGGTAGTCCTGAAGATGACTTCTGGAAAGGAGCTCACTCTGAAGGAAGTGATGCATGTTCCTGATATTAGAATAAATTTAATTTCAGGTAATTTATTGGTTAATGCTGGTTTTAGGCTAGTGTTTGAGTCCAATAAATTTATAGTCACTAAGAATGGAACATTTGTTGGAAGAGGATTCGTCTATGAAGGCCTCTTCATCTTACTTGCTTGAGTCCTCTAATTTATGGCATCATAGATTAGGACATGTCAACTACAAGTCCATCCAAAGGTTGGTCTAGTTGTAGTTGTTGTCGTCTATCGACGTAAACCCTTAACATAAGTGTGAGGTGTGCGTAGAGGCAAAACTCACAAAGCTTCCTTTTCGATCCGTCGAAAGAAATACCGCTTCTCTAGAACTTATTCACACAGATATATGTGATTTAAAGTTTACACAAACTAGAGGGGGGAACAAGTACTTTGTGACATTCATTGATGATAGCACAAGGTATTGTTACCTTTACTTGTTGAAAAGTAAGGATGAATCCTTTGAAGTGTTCCGACGTTACAAAGTAGAAGTTGAGAACCAATTAAGCATGCGGATCAAATCCATTCGTAGCGATAGAGGGGGAGAATATGTAGCGCCTTTTGAGGAATATTGTGCCCAAGAAAGCATTGTTCATCAAACGACGTCTTCATACTCACCTCAATCGAATGGTGTGGCGGAACGTAAGAACCGCACATTGAAGGAAATGATGAATGCCTTGCTCATCAATTCTGGTCTTCCCCAACATATGTGGGGAGAAGCTGTCCTTACCGCTAATATGATTCTTAACAGAGTCCTACATAAGGGTAAGGACAAAATTCCATATGAATCATGGAAGGGAAAGAAACCCACCTATAAATATTTAAAGGCGTGGGGTTGTCTGGCAAAGGTTGAAGTACCCAAGCCAAAGCAGATCAAGATTGGGCCTAAGACTGTAGATTGCATATTCATCGGATATGCAAATAACAGTAGTGCTTATCGCTTCTTAGTAAATAAGTTTGATATTCTAGATATCCACGGGGGTACAATCATGGAATTAAGGAATGCTCAATTCCTTGAAAGTATCTTTCCTAGAAAGGAAAAAGACATAACCTCTCACAAACGAAGTTATGAACAAAGCTCTCGGGAACCGGGAGTCGTTGACGGCCCGGATCTAGATGGTTCAGATCTAGTGGATCTCGAAGTGGCTGAATATCCAGAATCTAGTGTTCCAAATTCTCAGAACTTGGAGACTCCAGAGATGGAACTAAGGCGAAGTAAAATGGCCATGAAGGATAAATCATTCGGTCCAGACTTTGTAGCTTATATGGTTGATGATGAACTAAGGACAATTGCTGAAGCATTGTCAACTCCAGAAGCACCGCTCTGGAAAGAAGCTATTGAGAGTGAAATAGGCTCAATTTTGCATAACCATACTTGAGAGTTGGTTGATCTTCCTCTGGGAAATAAATCATTGGGTTGTAAGTGGATACTCAAACGGAAGTATAATGCAGATGAGTCTATAGATAAGTACAAGGCCAGGTTGGTAGTCAAGGGTTATCAGCAGAAAGAAGGTATTGACTACTTTGACACGTACTCACCGGTATCTCGGATGACGTCTGTACGAGTATTCATTGTGATTGCAGCATTGCGTGACCCTAAGATACATCAAATGGTTGTAAAAACAAATTTATATAGACCAACCCGAGGGGTATGTGGTTTAAGGGTAAGAGAAGAAAGTCTATCGGCTTGTCAAATCTCTGTACGGGCTGAAATAAGCCCCGAAGCAATGGCACGAAAAATTTGATAGTACTCTGCTATTGAAGGGTTTCGCCATTAATGAATGTGACAAATGTGTCTACATGAAAAGTAACTTTGACTCATTTGTTATGATATGCCTGTATGTAGATGACATGTTGATCACAGGGAGCAGTCCTAGCATAATTCTTAAGACTAAGAACATGTTGAAACAATGCTTTGACATGAAAGATATGGGTATCGCAGATGTCATCTTAGGGATAAAAATCTCTAAGACGTCTGACAGACTGGTCTTATCTCAGTCTCACTACATCGAGGATGTTTTGAGAAAGTTTAAGATGTTTGACAGTTTGCCTATAAAGTCACTAATGGATAGAAATCAAAAGCTTGATAAAAATCATGGTGCACCCATATGCCAGGAGCGATATGCATAGGTGATCGGTAGTTTGATGTACATAACAAACTGCACCCGACCTGATATTGCTTATGCAGTCAACAAGTTGGCTAGGTTTACCCGTAATCTGAGTGATGATCACTGGAAGATGTTGAATCGGGTACTTTAATACCTGAAATACACGCTAACTTACGGGTTGCATTATTCGAGATATTCAGCTGTACTAGAGGGGTATAGTGATGCAAACTGGATATCTGATATAGAGAACACCAAGTCCACCAGTGGGTATGTATTTACAATTGGTGGTGGGGCTGTATCTTGGAAATCCTCTAAGCAAACTTGTATCGCCCGATCCACGATGGAATCAAAGTTTATCGCTTTAGACAAAGCAGGAGAAGAAGCTGAGTGGCTTCACGACTTTTTATTGGATGTTCCTTATTGGAACAAACCCGTACCTTCTGTAATGATCCACTGCGACAGCCAGTCGGCTCTAGGAAGGGCACGGAATGCTATGTACAATGACAAGTCTCATCATATTCGATGGAGGCATAAGACCGTTAGGCAGCTGATCACCACGGGTATAATATCCATTGATTACATTAAGTCAAAGGATAATATAGCAGACCCGCTGACAAAGGGCTTACCCAAGGATCAAATGTTCTGCATGTCTAGGGGAATGGGCTTAAAACCCAAAGTATAAGGACCAATACGGTAGTAACCCAACCTTACTGACTGGAGATCCCAGGAATTAGGTTCAATGGGAAAACTAAGTTGTAAAGGTTCAGTTGATCGCTTCGGTGGAAGCATGAGCACTTCAGATAGTGATTTCTGTAGATAAACACCAAATCTAAAGTCGTTCCCATGATAGACTATAAGTGCTATCTGCAGTGTGGGTGAAGGTTAAGTTTCGAAAACCTTTAATGATCCTTACCGGTTGAAGTTAGGTTTGAGGAAATTTTTAATGGTTCCTAACACTTGTAAAGTGGGGTATAGCAGGATACCTTGTAGGAGACCACCTATTTAAGTGCGAGGACAGGCCGTCTCAAATGAACGCACTTAAGAATCCAGGAAGTGTCCACGACCACAACGGATAAAACATTACGAAGAACTGAGTAGAGGAAGTTGTTGTGTTGGTATCGTTGACTTGGCTTACACTAAACACTGACGGTTCAAGACATCACGTTCACCGCGCAGTAAGTAAGTCTGATGGTATTCAACTTGGAAGGTTCAAAGCATATGCTACCTATCCAGATGCAACATCGATCCGCTGAAAGATTGCTAGAAAAGGCACCAAGCGTGTGGGCCCGCACATCGGAAATGTCGTTTCCACACACGTGCACACGTAGTGCAAAGTATCGCAAATTTCATTAGTGAAAGAGATATTGGTACGTATGTAATATGTTTGAGACATAGAATTATGGACGGTTATTGGCCAAATGACCAAGTATTCCACGTTGGTAAAGGAAGGAAGAATTGTACGAAGTGTAAGATGAAACGAGTCGGAAATCGCCACGGAGCCATGAAGGGCTGCGGCGCCACAACCGTCGGAGCCGTGGCGTCGTAGCACCGCGGCGCTTCGGAGGCATATTGCTGCGACGGGAAGTTGGAAAAATCTGACGTTTGGGCTGGTTTTGGAGCATTGATTCTCCATTACTTGCCACATGAATCCAGTCATTATTTGGCTGAATGTAACCCCTCATTCAAGTGCAATTACATGGCTATTGAAGGCCATTAGTTGGCTAGGTGAGGGGTCTTCTACTTACACTATAAATTGAGGCCTTTGGCTCAATTGAACACAACACTAAACACTAAGAAAAATACTCCAGATTTTCTGATTCTTCCTCTCTAGCAAAGTCACTATACTCAAAGTTCTTCAAGAGTAACACTTGAGTTCCCTTTGCTCACTTGTTAACGTTGTTGTTGTATCTTGAGAGACTATTGCTCAATACCGTAAAAGGAGATATACGGGGCAATCTTGTCTTAAAGAAAGAGTGTCATCACTCGATTCAGCAAATCACACAAGCAATAGGTTAAGTTCTTGATTTCCAGTTTATTGTAATAGTTAGTTTATCCTTTCTATTATTGTAATAGTTACTTACTTCCCGTTTCCTACATATCCCAACAGCTGGGTGGTAAAATTTGTTCCTTTTCTGCGTAAGATAGAATTGATAGAGCTGTGTGTGTGACAACATAGCTTCTCCGGAATGATATTGAGTTTTTGACAGTTGGTCCGACAACATCTCATGTACATGGTCAACATGCAGGAATTGGTTATAAAAACATAAAGAGTCATTTCTCAGATTTAAATATCTAATAAAAACGAAGTTGATTTCAATATTTATATAGATGGTGTTTTGGCATGGTAAAAATGATTTAAATGTGGCTGCACAACTTTGACAGAAATAGTAATATAAGATACTTATAAAGTATGCTAATACATGTAAATAAGGAGTAACCTTGACGAAGGTTGTGTCATTTATCTGGTCTGCTGTTATGGAGAGCATATTTTCAGCTAGTTCACCAGAGATATATGTTGTTGTTGAACCACTACAATCAATCAAATTAATTTGGAAGGTACACTTGTACCATAACGAGTTTTAATAATTGTACGTGTATGATATATCCTACAGAAATAGAATTTATACGTATGGCGAAAACATATACCGGGGCACTAATTGTATCTGTCGATTACACTTGGTGCATTGGAACTGTCTTCTGTGTTTCGTGCTCTTTTTCTGTTTGCACCCTGAATATTCAAGCACACAAAACTTCTGCAGGTCGTTTGATATATACATTCCCGCCTCAACGAAGAAAACTCCAATCTGTGGGGAAAATGAAAATCACATTTATATTACTTATCACTTTGTTTCATGAATAAACATATCCACGCTTAGATATTTGTAAAACTTACGGAAGTTTGTAATAATATTTCTGCAATGGGGATAGCATACTGATGAATAGGGGCCACTATGATTGAGGTGGATGCCCTGGAGAAACTGCCTGATGCATAGCTTGAAATCATGTCTTTGTTTGTTTTCGCTCTATCGTCACATCAAATAAAGTATACAATATGCTCTTCAAGTGCAAGTTAAAGCTAAAACTAATGTCTACATTCTTGTGAGTATTCCTCAACTTTCCTCTTGTAATTATTTGGTATTACGTACGTCTCAATGTCTACATTCTTGTGAGTACCCCTCAACGTTGATCTTGTAATTCTTTGATATATACTTCTTTCTCTGCTGAACTATAATTTTAAAGCTAATGTTTGTCATTTTCCCTCTATTTGCAATCTTTATAATTTTGGGTTCTTTATGAGTTGTTTTCTTATTAATTTATCTTGGTTAAGCTATCATACTTCATCTTATACTTATTTCAATCTTTTTGTTCTTTCCCCAATTCAATATACTCATTCTGTTATTTATTTTTTGTAATTACTTTTAACAACAAATGCTTTCACGAGTGTAAAGTCCCACCGAGTAAGTTTCAAACCGATAAGTTTACATAATAAATTTTATATTTAATTATGTATCTGTTATCATATATGAAGGGGGCTATGAAACAATAAAATCAAAATGAAATAAACTTGAATGCAAATTTTGTTTCCGAATGTCGGAAATTATGTCGTCCGACACCAGTAACAACATTTTAGCAAAACAAAAAACTTTGAAGAGTAAATGCAACGGAAATTTAAAGAACACAAGAATTTTAAATTTTCATAAGTTATATATATAGGTCAATGACCAAATGTATATATATTATATACAAATATACAAATTCCTTTCTTTACAGATTTATAAGATAAAACGGAAAGGAATTAAAAGTTAAAGTCGCATATGACTTCTGCCTGAAAAATCTAACTAAGTAGACATAGACAACCTCACATTACAATCGCTCCATACAAAACTAATCTAGAATCTAAACAGAAATTGTAATGTTGGACAAAATGTTGTCAACACACTCAGGCAACACTGGTGATCCAGATTTCTGAGATGAAATTCCGAGAGCTCTCTTGGTATTTTTACTTTATGGTTATGGATATCGATTCTCTGTAGTATCCTCTCTATTTATAGTAGAAAGTCATCCTTGAAAAGCTCATCGATCAGTTGTGGAAGTTGAGCGAAAGGTGGACTGCTGGTGGGATTAGTTGGAGAAGATCAGAGAGTAATAATCTCAACAGCTTTAGCTTGATCCTCACGACAAGCAACAACTTTATCTTGATCCTCACGACAAGCAACAACTTTTGACTTAGTCATCACTCATTTTTTACCAGCTCTTTTTTACCTTAAGAGAAGTTTCCATATTTATACCTTTTCTTGTTGGAGGGGCGACCGTACCAAATCATTTTTACCTCATAGTAATATTTGCACAAATATTACTGCATCGCATGAAGTAAGGCAAAATCAGTTCAGAAAATGTTGGTCCGAATGTTGTGCAATATTTGTCCCAACATACTTACACATTCATATCAATACTTTAGGAGATATGTTGGGTCAAATATCACAACACCAAATCAATATTAACAATCTCCCCCTTTTTGCCTTTCTTCACAAAATTCATTAAAATATAAAGTTGACTTAGGATGTTGTCACAAATGTTGTCCGACATCTGTGATCAATAATTTCAAGGTCATGCTCCCCCTTAACCTGTGATCGCATACAAGCAAACATGTGAATACCGATTTATAGAATTAGAAAAGGAAAAAAAATATGAGCACACATATCATATATCATCCAATATATACAAACCACAAATAGAAATATTCATTGTCAACAAATATCAATATCAATCCACTAAAGATCCTCATATAGGATCGACAACAACAACAACTCCCTCATTGCTCATCATACAGCAGCAGCTTCTTCCAGCAGCTTTCTACTCCAACATAACAGCTTCAACTTCCTCTGCACAACAACCTTTAGCTTTCTCCCCCTCCATTAGCATCATCTCCCCCTTTTTGTGAAGAAAGTAGAATCATGAAATGGTCTCTAGCTTGTATCAGGGAATTTCTTGCAGCATCAGCCTCAGAAATCTGTTGGTTGATTTTTTCAATTTGTCCCACAAGTCATTCTGTAGACAGTGTAGACTGTCCTGGACCAATGTTACCCAGAATGTTGGTGACATTTCTGGCAACATTTTCACTTTTAGCTTCCTTCTTCCAGGGCAAGTCGATGACTCTGTCCTTGCTCTTCAAAATTGCTTTATTTACAGTGTAAAGCTCAGGAGCCTTCCCTAAAGTGTCTTTTCTTTTAGACTGAAAGGCTTTGGTGGTTAATACTTTGTAGATCATAGAGGAAAAAGAAAGTATTGAAGTTGATTCTTTCTCATCCAAGTTGGCAATTTGATGAAATATCATTTTTACCAAATCAACTTTCAAACCTTTTCCAATTTTATACAACAGGGTGGCTTGTTCAGATGTCACAATTGACTCATTCATTAAAGGAAGCCAATTATGAATAGCAATTTTGTGGAGGGTGGAAAACAGAGATATTTGTTTGGAGGCTGGACATCTAGGTATCCACTTCTTCATCATACCTCCAGTGATATATTCAATCACTTCATCCCTATTGTCTATGACTTATTCTGCTTCTCTAACATTATCTCCAGCATCTAGTCCCATACATTGATTTATAATAGAAGGCGTAAACAGATAGACCTTGTTGTAGAGATATACCTTCCTAAATTTCTTCGAGGAGGTCTTATCTATAACAGAGCTCAGATTAACGTAAAACAACCTTACTACATTATCAACATATGGTCCTTTTTCAGTAACAGATCCTAAGAGATGTTTGTCCTTTAAGAATTTCTACCAGTCCATATTCAGTACAAGAGGCAATATCAATTACTTTCTCAGGTCTGATTACTCTATTATTATAACAGTCCCACATATCATAGTTAGTTTTAGAATAGAATTTATCTGAGGAAGTAGATACCTCAAAGTCTAAATCGGTGGATTCGATACTGCTGGAGGATGTTGTTGTATGTGTCTCAGTAGATGTTGGCAAAAATGTAGCCTGAGATGTTGTGGCATCAGTGACAACATTTGGAGCAGCACTCAACTTTGCAGGTCTGGGAACTCTCTTTGGAAATAAGTTTTAAAAGAGTGTCGTTTGAGATTTCCCTTTGTTAAGGCACATTTGGCTGAACTGAAGCAGATGGTTCTTCTTCACTCTCCTCTGTTGAAAGCACATAGTTTGTATCTTCACTTGCATTGCTCGAGTAAGAGGGTATATATGTTTCATAACTAGACCTTTTGTTACTCGGTCTTTCTTGGACTGTTTTCTCAAAACCTCTACTCGATCGACGAGTAGGGAAGGTGGAGGACTTTGTCCTTTTACCCAAAGATGAAAAATCAACAGTTTCATCAACATCTATAGGGTTATTATCATCTCTAGGATAACTAATATCGAAAGGTTCATCAAAACCTTTAAACAATATTATTGTACATGGGTTTTCTGGGAGATTGGAGGAAGAGGATGATTGTTCTGTTTGCTGGGGATCATTGTGCTCGGAAGCCTTCATATTCATTGGAGGGCTTGTTCTCATTGGAGTGTTGGAGTGGATGACATTTCTGACATTGGTGATGTTTCCTTTAGTAAAAATTTGGGAGAGAGTTTTGAGAAGTTAGGGTTTCTGATAGGGATTGTAGTTTGGTTTGGTGATTCCATTGGTTAGGTAGGTAGATGTATACCCGATGTGATTTTTCCTCTTTTTTTAAATTTTTTTATGGGAAAATTGGAAATGATAAAATAATAGCAAATGAGAGGAATATATATATATATATATATATATATATATATATATATATATATATATATATATATATATATATACATGACAAACATTTTCTTAGCAACAAAGATCCCTTATTTTTAGGTGATTCAATTTTACACAATAACTTACACCTAAAATTTTGGGATAAAAAGATAAACATCACGGTAGGAATAAAATTTAATCTTATTATTTTAAATTCTGAAATTCCATTAAACAAAGCATATAATAGGGAGTAAAATCTGCTATTTCAAAAATCAGATAAGAACAACATCCCAACACATATCATATTCAGAAAATATCAACAACAATGTTAGCAACATTTTGGACAACACAAGTATTTTGATCCCCCAAGAATTTTTAGATTTGACAACAAACCAAGACACGTTTTATATGCACTTTATGAGTTTGACCACTGGACCAATGTAACATTTTCCCATCGTGTCATTGGTCTAATCGTATAACACATATAAAAGAACTTTTCGTGTCAAAAATAAGAATACTTTTATGGTATTCTCAAATCTCTTTTGAAGCACTCGATACTCCTATAGAATAGGAACATTATCTTTTCACGGGCTTTGCCCATTTTTCACAATTGTCAAGTATTTGTAAAGGCTTTGCCTTATTTTAATACTCCATTTTTATGATATATATATATATCATCGCAGAGAACGGTATCACTTTGATAACATATTCTTATTGAATGATCATGCTTGTGTGACCAAAAGTTATGCACAATACAACAACAATAATCATTTAGTGATATAACATAGGTAAATGTCACCCGAAATGTTGACAACATTTCAGCCGACATTCACCAAAAATGCCTTTTTAGAGATTACAAAGACCAAGAGATTTCTTCAAACTAGAAAATCTCCCATTGTCCAAAGCTTTTATAAAAATAACAGCTAGTTGATGAAGAGTGTCAACATGTTCAATTTGAACTAGCTGTTTTTCAACTAATTCTCTTAAAAAGTGATGTCTAATATCAATATGTTTTGTACGTGCGTGCTGAACTGGATTTTTGGAAATATTTATAGCACTCAAATTATCACAATACAAAATCAAAATGTTGCTAGTAAATTCATAGTCTAACATATGTCGTAGCCATATTAATTGAGAGCAACAACTTTCAGCTGCTACATATTCAGATTCAACAGTTGAAAGCGAGACACAGTTTTGTTTACGACTATACCATGAAACAAGGTTATTGTCAAGATAAAAATATCCTCCACTTGTACTTTTTCTGTCATCCACATCTCCAGCCCAATCCGAGTGACTAAATCCTATTAAGTTAGGATTAGTGTCTTTGGAATACCAGATTCCCAACTCACATGTGCTAGCAACATATCGAATAATACGTTTCACGGCATTTAAGTGGGACATTTTGGGACAGGCTTGTAAACGTGCACAAACACTAAACATAATATCTGAGCGACTAGCAGTAAGATAAAGAAGGTTATCTATCATAGATCGATATAATGTTGGATCGACATTTTTACCAACATTATCCTTACATACCTTCTGCGATGAACCACTTGCCGTTTTCATCTGTTTAGAGTTCTCCAAACCAAATCTTTTAACTAGATTCTTAGCATATTTACTATGTGAGATGAAAATTCCATCTTCACTTTGATTTATCTGCAAGCCTAAGAAAAAAGTTAATTCCCCAATCATGATCATTTCAAATGTTGATGACATAGCTTCAACAAATGAATTTAGGTACGACTGTGAAGTCGATCCAAAGACTATGTCATCCACGTAGATTTGAGCAATTATAATATCTACACCGTGTCGTTTAATTAACAAAGTACGATCAGTTTCGTCACAGTTAAAACCAAATTCAAGAAGAAAGTTAGTTAAACGACCATACCATGCACGAGGGGCTTGTTTCAACCCATACAAAGCCTTTTTAATCTTGTACACGTAATAGGGATGGTAAGGATCTTCAATTTTTTTTGGTTGTTCAACATATACCTCTTTGTCTAGATAACCATTTAAGAAGGCACCTTTTACATTAATTTGGTGTAAAGTAATTTAATACAACAAGCAATAGCAAGTAAAAGTCTAATCGACTCGATTCTAGCTACAAGTGCGAAGGTTTCATCAAAATCAATTCCTTCAACCGGAGTATAACCTTGTGCAACTAGACGTGCTTTGCTTCTAACAACTGTTCCCTATTCGTCTGATTTATTTTTAAAATCTATTTAGTTCCAATTACATTTGTATTAATTGGACGTGGAACTAAGTTCCAGACTTCATTTCGAGAAAATTGTTGAAGCTCTTCTTGCATTGCTTGTATCCAGAAATTATCTTTAAGTGCTTCTACAACATTCTTTGGTTCTAATGTAGATATAAAACAAGAAAGACTAACCTCTTGGTATATGGTTGACATACACACATACCTTACCATTTCTCTATAGTTGAGTGGTTCTTTGCCTCTTGTTCTAATTTCTTCAAAAACTCCCCCTATCACTTGGCCCGTTGGATGATTCTTCCTAATCCTTGATGAGGAGTCCCTACGAGCTTGGTCTAACAGTTCAACACTTGACTCCTCATCTTTGGTCTTTATTGTTGTTTTGAATGTTGCTTCAGGTGTGGCAACATTTTTGGCAACATCCGATTCTTCTACAATCTGTGGACTTTCCATTGTATCTATAATGTTATTTTCAATAGTTTTTCCTGAACATCAGAAAGATCATCAAAGATAACATTTACAGACTCTTGTACAGTTCTGGATCTCAGATTGTATACTCGATAAGCATGACTATTTTGTGAATAGCCAACAAAAATTCCTTTATCACTCTTAGAGTCAAATTTTGCCAAATGATCCCTGTCATTTAAAATATAACAAATACACCAAAAAACATGAAAGTAACGCAAGTTTGGTTTATTTCCATTTATAATCTCATAGGGAGTCATCTTTGTTCCTAGCCTTAAATAGACTCTATTAGCAATGTGATTAGTAGTGTTCAAGGCTTCTGCCCATAAACGTTTTGACAAATGTTTAGAACTAAGCATCACTCTAGCCATTTCTTGCAATATCTTATTCTTCCGTAATGCAACCCCATTATGTTGAGGAGTTTTGGAGGCAGAAACCTCATGGAAAATTCTCTTTTTCTCACAAAAATTTGTGAATGAACTATTTTCAAATTCTTTTCTATGGTTGGATCTAATCCAAAAAATAGGAGAATATAATAAATTTCTAATTCTAGAGTGCAAGATTTTAAACATGTCAAACATTTGTGATTTATCTTTTAAAAAATATATCCAAGAATATCTAGAAAAATCATCTACTATCACAAATGAATACCTCATGCCTCCTAGACTGTCCACTTCAACTGGAACCATTAAATCCATATGTAGTAATTGAAAATAGTGAGACGTACTTGAATGTTGTCCGTCGTGTTCGACAACATTATGAGATACACGTGTTTGCTTACTTTTCAAATAATATTCACAGACAGTTTTACCCTTATGGCTAAGTTTGGGTATGCCTCTAACCGCTTCATATGAGACCAATTTTTCTAAATTACGGTAGTTGACATGCCCTAACTTTTGATGCCATAGTGTTGTGTCATCGACCTTAGTATTATTGCATGTTTCTTGTCTTACAACAAGATAACAATTGTCACTTGTTCTTGTACCTGCCATAACACATATATTTGCTTTATTCCTAACTTTACATGCATTCTTATTCAATTTTACCTCAAGATCGTCATCACACAGTTGACTAATACTAATCAAATTAGTCATTAAGCCCTCAACGTGTAAGATATTTCTTAAGGCTAGAAATCCAGGAACATCCAAGATCCCTTTTCCAATTATTTTGCTTTTACTGTCACCTCCATAAGTCACGTTTCCTCCATTGAATGACTCATATTTCTTTAGAAAACCTTTTGTACATGTCATGTGGCGAGAACATCCACTATCAAAGTACCAAGAACTTGAAATGTTAGTTCTTAATGCAGTTATAACAACATTACATGTTATATCTTTTTTAGGAACCCAAACTCTTTTAAAACATTTTTTACCTTTTGGCTCAGAAATGTTGCTTCGATTGTTATACACAATGTTGGACAACATTTTAGGCAACACTTTTCTCACAGAATTTTGAAGTTTGAAACAATATGATTTTAAGTATCCATGGGAGTTACAGTGATGCCACACAAACTTTATATTCTTTGACATATATGAGAACCTATTATTCATCCCCTTTTTCTTTTAAAAAACATATTTTCTCATTATTATTAAAGAGATTAGAGCATATGGTTTTAAGAGAGTTTTCGTACCCAATTCCTGCATGTGAATGTTTACTAAAGTTGAGTATCCCATTCATCGAAGTCCCCGTGTTGAGCTTACGGAAGGTTGCTTTGGCTAAATCTAATTTTACACGGATCTTACCAAATTCAATATCCTTTTTGGTAAGTTCAACCTCAAGTCGGGTTATTGTGCCTTTTAATTCTAAATTCTCATGAGTTAAAGATTTTATCTTTTTGTCAAGTTGCTTGAATTTTATGATTAATGCTTTACAAATACTTTGTAATTTATTAATCATATCATCTTTGCATTCAACTTGATCCATATAATCAGCCTCACTAACAAAAATAGAACCACTAAAGCAATTAACATCAGAATAGTTAAAGAATTCATACCTTTCGGATGTCGCTTAGGATGTTGATGTCGTTACTGATGTTGGAGCAAATGTTGTGGCATCCGAGACAACATTGTATACGGCATATTCATTATCCGATAGAGACTGTTTGAAAATAGTAGCCAACATTGCTTGTGTTTCAATTTCACGATCTCATTCCCCTTCTCCTTCATCATCACTAAGAGAAACCCATAGGTTCTTACCAAATTTTCTAAGAGTGTTCGCACATTCGTTAGCATAGTGACCCCAATCTGAGCATGCATGACACTGTATGGATTCAAGTTGTTTGAGATCAAATTTGGTACGATCTGAGTTGGTTCTTCTTAGTTGATTTCCTTTTTGTACATTTGGAAGAAATCTAGTGGGCTTTTGATTGAAGACTTGGTTTTGGTGCTCTTTAGATTTAGATTGATTTCTCTCATTATTGAACTTCCTCACCATCGAATTTTATTTTCGAGTGATTAAGGCAACATTTGCACCATCACCAATTTCTCAAGACTCTCATCCTCTTCTTCAATTTGACTCTCCGAGGATTGAACTTGAAGTGCCACATTCTTGCTTTTATACAATTTCTTTTGATTCTCAATGTTCATTTCATAAGTTTTGAGAATGCTCATCAAGGTATGAAGGTCCATTGCGGCAAGATTGTGAGCTTCTTCAATAACACAAATCTTTAAATTGAACTTTTCAGGAAGAGAACATAGAGCCTTTTCAACAAGTTGAGTGTTGGTTAATGGTTCACCAAGAACTTGACATTCATTTGAGATGTCAATCAACTTTTCAAAATAAGATTTAATATCATCCGCTTCTTCCATCCTTAAACATTCATATTTACTCATGAGCATGCGTAGCTTTGTTCGCGAACACTTGAGCTACCTTCACAATGAATTTGTAAAGTATCTCATGCATCCTTAGCCGTGGGGCAGTTTTGAATGAGTTTGAACATATACATATCAACCCATCCAAAAATTGCATTTAAGACTTTTTTGTTAAAGCTAGCATTATTGATTTCTTCTGTTGTCCATTCGGATTCAGGTTTAACAAGAATGTCACCTTCCTCATCCGGTGACAACATTGGAACAATATACTAATTGGTTATAGATCTCCATGCCCTAACATCAATTGATTTGATATGAGAACGTAGGCGAATCTTCCAATAGGCATAATTTTATCCATCTAAAATAGGAAGCCTACCAATAGTTGGATTTGCCGAATTCATAGCTTATGACAACAAGACCAAACACTTATTGTGTTAAGTGTCGGCTCTGATACACATTTGAAGGGAGCTATGGAACAATAAAAATAAAATGAAATAAACTTGAATGCCAATTTTGTTTCCGAATATCGGAAATTATGACGTCCGACACCAGTAACAACACTTTAGCAAAATAGAAAACTTTGAAGAGTAAATGCAGCGGAAATTTAAATAACACAAGAGTTTTAAATTTTCATAATGTATTATATATAACTTATGATGGTCAATGACCAAATGTATTATATATATATATATATATATTATATACAAATATACAAATTCCTTTATTTACAGATTAACAAGATAAAACGGAAAGGAATTAAAAGTTGAAGTCGCATATGACTTCTGCCTGAAAAATCTAGGGTTGTCCAATAGGGCGGGTCCCGGCAGGACGAGGGGGGGGGGGGGGTCGGCACTCCGGTTCCGGTGGGCCTGGCAGGCCGGGATAGGTGGGACAGGAAGAGGTCCCGTCCTGTCCCATATCCCGCTAGGATTTAGGGGGACGGGTCAGGTCGGGATCGGGATTTGACTTTTTTTTGCCACTTAATTTTTTAAAAATAATATATATACACTTCAATAATTGAACAAGATAGTTTAATAAAAATATCCCAGGACTGTTTTTGTGCCTCTTATATTATTTAATAGAAATATAATTTTTTGATAATACAATTTCAAAATTACAACTTTGTGGTGTTATTCAAAAGCTGCAAATCACATAGTAAACTTGCAATTTAAAAAATTACATAGTTAACCATACTTTTTCTAATTTCCTCACAATGTCTTGAGGATCTTCGGTTGGCATTGGAATTTGTCGGTCAAATTGTTCGATGTCACTTCCTGTTCCCTCAAACAAGATTTCGTTGTAGTTGTTGTCTTCTTTTTCGTTGATCTCCGGTTGACCGCACCTTCTACGCTCTGCTCGAATCCAATCTCTGAAAAGAACTGCAATCTCCAATGCGTCTCCCGCCAATGAATGTCTATGCTCTCCTAGTTGAAATCTCCCACCAGAAAAAGCGCTTTCAGGCGCCGTTGATGACGCTTTAATGTACAAAACATCTCGGGCCATCTTTCCTAGTGTCAGAAATGTATTCTCATTCTGCCTTCAGTATTTCAGCAAGTCTTCATGTCCTTCATCATTGACAATTAATTTGTACGGTACAACACCCTGCAAAACATAAACATCAAATTCGCTAACTTGTGAAGAAGTTGAACCACTGAACATTTTATGTCTAAGGCCTTGAATACTAGCAGCAGAAACCACATATTTTTTATAAGGTTACAGCGAAGTAGTAGAAGATGGTACAGGAGCCGGTTGATTATTTGCACTTTGTTGTTGGTAATACGTATATACTTGTTTACATTCAGTGTGTATGCTAGACGTAACTTCTTCTTTAGTTGGTTTGTGAGTTGATTCTTCAGTTGGGTCTGTTGGAAGTACTTCTATACAATCATAAATTATTTCAATTAGTGTTTTACAACCGTCTACTTTAATAGTCGAATTTAATACTGCAACAATAATATAAAGAGTGGGACTAGGAATTTTTAATTTTATTTTTAAAACACTTTTTCAATATATGCCTTATAAGTTGATTTTTGCATATATTCATTAAGTAACAAAAATATTAGAGTTATATAAAATAACATATTTGAAATAGTAGGATAATAAATACCAGAAAAATCTTTAGTATCTTGAAAAAATTTCTCTAGAAATCTATTAAGTTCTAAAATATTTTTCCAATCATTATCTACAAGCATATCCCTTGGATTTTTATTATGGGCGTTAAATAATAAAGTTATAGGTTGTCTATAATCGTAAGCAACAAGTAGTTGCTCATACAACGAATTCCACCTAGTCGAAACTTCTTCTGAAATTTTTCTATAAGGTAATTCACAATCATGACAATTTTTTTACATTCTTTGCGTCTTTGTATTTTATTACCTTTAAAAATAAAATTTATAGCAAATTGTATTTTTTCAAGAATGCTTTCAAAAAAATTTAGGTCATCCTTTACAACTAAGTTATAAATATGACACACACATCTTATATAAATCCAAGGGATAATTTTATATGTAATAGTCATAATTTTATTATTTATTCCATCATAATCACAAATTTCATTAATATTTTGTGCAATAAAACATCCAGTGTGCCTATCATCAATATATCTATATGCAAAAATACGTTTTTGCATAGACCAATTTTGATATATCCAATGACATGTTACTGTTAAATAATCATTATCGTTAGTACTACGGCCTATGTCAAAAGTGATGACCACTTTGCCATTAAAATGATACAACGCATAACGTAAATACTGTTGATATTCACTTGCAAATTTAAAAACATCCCTTCTAACAGTTGATCTAGAAAACCATTAAAAGAATGATTATATGTTTCTCGAATGTAATGAATAAAATCATGAGAGGAAGGAAATGAAAAAGGAAAATCCTCCACCGCAACTAATTTTGAAAATATTTTCCCTATCTTTGTTTTTATCATATTTAGGACAAAAAAATTCCCCCCATCGTCGGGTTAATTTGACCTTGTACTAGGTCGGGGACACTATGTGAACCTTGTCTCGACTCAGATGGCATTGGCAAACCTGATTCTTAGATCCACCTAGTTGTGTGCTCGCCTTGTACATGTCTCAATAAACCTCCCGTCCTACCTTGACCTTTTCCGATTTTAAATTTATAAACATTTTTACAAATTTTACATCTAGCTAGTTGATTCTCTTTGTCCCTATCAAAAAAATGTCATGCAGCTGATTTTAATTTTCGTTGTGTGGGGCCTCGTCTCATACTAGGGGGAATATGAGTCATTCCAGTTTCAGTTTCAGGCTGAGACTCAGTCTTGTTGAGGTGCACTAGTGGGTGTGTCATCTAGTGATTCATCTAAATTAAAGTTTGATTCATCTACCTTATCATCTAATGGTATATCATTAAAAAAAAAGCAGCTTCATCTATATCAATGAAATCATCGGGACTAGAAATATGATCACTGGAAGAAGTACTCCTTCCCTTGTTACCCCTACTAGAAGAAGACTTACCCTTACCCTTACCCTTAAACATACCTCTTAATCCTTCCATTTTAATTATGCAAATAAATAATTAAAGATAATGAAATTAAGTGCGATAATTAAACAGTAACCTAAGACTAATGACAGAGATAAACAGTAATCAAAGACTCATGACTGGACAGAGTCCAGATTAAAAAAAAATAAAAAAATTATTATCACTGGAGATAGCTCATTGGTTATTAAGACTAACATAAGGAGAATATAACAGGAAGGGAGTACCGAGTAGGACTCACAACCATCTGACTCACCTCCTATTGAAAAAAATTTATTGAAATATATACCCCTCAATCCCAAAACGTGATATCCTTTACTAAAAAAAGCCACCAACAACAATGACTCACCAAGCTAATATGTAATCCCTAGTAGGCCAGTTACACTTTTAATACATGATTTCCTAAAAGTATTTGCTGCAAATTAGAGGCAAAAACTATGAAAATACATCAGTAGATAGTAAGACGAATAAACATGGACTAAATAGGATAGTACGGGACTTGCATACTGAAGCATCAGACTAACACAACAAATTGGGTACAAAAACCAGTGTCTTTACCTCATATCTGAATATAATAGAGAATATTGATCACTTGTGTTTTTTTCTTTAATAACAACTAAAATCAACAACATTGAAAATTCTAGAGTAATATTTAACATCAAAGAAAAGGTTAATTGACATAAGCTATTGTTTAAGAATCCCCTTTGAAGATAAAATCTTAATGTCTTAACTTTTGGTAGTGATAATCTAACCAAATGAGGAACATGCAAGTAGAAAATTTCCAACATTATACACCAATTCCAACACCAAAGCACCCATCAATCCTTAAATAAAATACTTTTTTACACAATCAAAATCAGAAACTGCTGCATATTTTAAACTATCGTCCAAAATCTAAAAGTAATGGACATTCACCAAATCTCACAACTGTTGTATGCATCCATGCACAAATCTAAAACTAATAAATTTTCACCAAATTTCCATTACCAACAAATCATCAATGAAACAAATAAAGGAGTGAAGAAGATTTTAAAGTTAGAAGAGACGGTTAAAGAATTAAAAGAAACTATACTTTCATGAGCAGATTAACTACAGCGCAAGAAGAAGCTAAAAAGATAATAGAGAAATCTATATCGTTACCGTTAGATTATAAAGAATACGTGCCTAGCGCAAAGTCAGACCAAATACTTGTACAACAAAATATAATCATAACATCTTTAATCTTGGATCTTATCAAAAAGGTAAAATCATTAGCATCACGTTTAGACGTATTAAACGAACGTATCTATCAGATAGCCAAAGAACAAGATAAAGAAGTATCAAAAGAAAAACAGGTCGACGAACTAATAGATCAGCTAAAGCGTGTAGAAATAACTCCTCAAAAAGAGAGAGTTAATATAATTAGAAAGCCGCAGAAATGGACTTTCTTGAAAATAGATCGCGAACAGAAGTCGAAAGACCTAGATTAAGTTTCTCTGAAGATAGAATTGGAAACAATTTAATATCTAGACTACTAAATCGTAGAACACCAGAAGAAACAAATAGACAACTTAGCGAAGTAATAAATGTAGATCGAGACATTAGTATTTTCCAACAGAATCAGTTGAATCTGTTAAACCCAAGAACTTTATACAATGCTGGACGATTCGCGTCAACAACCCAATTATACAGACACTATAGAGAAGAACAATTATCAGTATTAGAAAATACAGCAAAAAACATAAACTTAATAAGTATAGAATCTTTAAAACAACTAAAAAGAACCACCAGGACTCTCATGCATATGGGACTAATGGTAGTAGGTATAAAAGGCTTAACAAGAAAAAATTTAGGAAGCAAAGTTCTCATAGTAATCTATGATGACAGATGGACAGATATGAAAAAATCCATCATAGGAATGACTGAAATAGACATGACAGACAATGGAGGAATTTTTTATATAAGTCCAGACTTTTTAATGAACTTAGCTGAATTCGGAAGACATATTAAAATAGGAATACAGACAAAAGGTTATGAAGAAATGCATAGCGGAAATAACCTACTGTTATGCTTAGGATTCTTAGGTAAAATGACAGACAATAGTAATACCAAGTTTAAAATAAAAATTAATGACGTAGTAGAACTAATGAGTAACAAAGGAATTAATTTGATAAAACCTGTAAAGATTTTACCAGAAGAATATGCTGGCCTAAAATGGAAATTAGAACAGTTTAATACTAAGAAAAAGATACTACAACCAAACTCTCATATAGAATATACAAATCCTAGCGGAGAAACTTCCATAAGATTTACAGACTATAATTACATTCCACAGAAAGACTGTGAAGAAGAAAGTACAATAGAAGAAAATAACGAATTAATGAACATAGAAATAATCCAAGAAGGCTACGAAGTAGACATCGCCATAGAGAAAGCAAGAAGCCTGAAAAAAGAAAAACAATGGATGTTATTTAAATGTAAAGGCTGTAAATTAGATAACATGGAATTAGAAAAAGCTATAGATCATTTTAAATTATGTGATAAGAGAACTGATAATCTAGGATATAGAGACGAGCAGATTTCTAACGCAAAAACAAATTCGTTTGAAGAAATCTGGAAAGACTTTATTCTTAGTGAAGATGAATTTGAAACAAATTCAATAGTAAGTCAAAAAGAACTAATGGAAAGTAGCGCAACAAGCTCCAGCCCTTTCCAAAGAACAACCGGAGAACATTTTACGGTAGATACAAGTACCGGAAATGTGCCGAGAAGACGAGTTTTTAGAACAGCAGGAGAACCTGTAGAACAAGTAAAACCCTCAGGTAGGAGAATGCCTTTGGAAGAACCCATCACTCTCCAAGAAGGAGGGAACAAGGGAAAGATTTTAAATATAGCCGCCCACGATCCACAGAGATGGAACTCTGCAATCGATTTGTGGAAAGGTATAGTAGTAGTACAGAACTATGTAGAAACAGATGCTGAGACAATGTATAAATACTTAGAAACTTTCTTAGGAGAATCAACCAAAGCCTTATGGGAAGCCTACAAGACAGACTTTCAGGTTGAGTTCCAACAATTAGTAGCTATGGGACCAAACCCATATAATTTTACCAATAAAATACACACTCTAATTACAGGAGAAGATCCTAATAGTGGACTAGTAATTCTTCAGAGAAATGCCCTAATTAAGTTAGAACAATTGAGTATTAGCAACTGGGTGTACATAAAGAAAATTTTAAATGATTTCTTCTACTACTGTACAATCAGTGGAAACTCATTTGATCAAGAATTAGGAAATAAGTTATATAATAAATTACCAGGAGCATTAGGAAGAGAAATAGAAGAACGTTGGAATAAAAGAGACGGGGTTATACAAAACCCAAATGCTAAATGGTCAATAGGACACAGAATCCAACACGTAATGGAAATTCTACAAGAAAAATGTACCCATCTTCAAATACAGAAACAGTTAAAACAGAACGAGTTAAATTTCTGTAAAAGCGTAATCTATACAACACAAAGCTATGATAAAGACCCACAGAAAAAAGAAGTTATAAATATAAAAAGAAATATAACAAATATGGTTATAAGAACTACGATAATTATAAAAAGAAAAAAATACTTTTTAAGAAAGTCTTCAGCTAGAAAGCCATATTTAGATAAGAATAGACATATAAGAAAATATAGAAATGATAGAAACTATAAAAATAAGTTAGAATGTTTTACGTGCGGTAGTATAGAACATTTAGCTAATACATGTCCTAAAAGAATAAACAATAACTCTAGAAATTTCCAATTAATAGAAGATTTCCAGGAGACTTTAATTAATGTAGATGAATACATGTCAGACACCGAGAGTATATACTCGATAGTGAGTATAGAAACAGGAGAAAACAGTAAAATAGATTCCTCCGACTCTGAAGCTGATGAATTCATAAATGAGATCGGACTAGAACATCTAGACTTAGACACAAATTTGAATAATCTAGTAAATACAAAAATAGACTGTGACCATATTTTTGAAAGAAGCAAAGGACTAGACAACAACCCTTGCTGCATCTGTAAATGGTTCCCTAGCAGAAGTAAAAGGGCTAAATGTAAAAGCTGTTTCCTAGAAGGATGCATAGAGTGCCTCCAGAAGGAATTAAACATTTCAATAAGCCCAAAGGAGACCATGAAAAAGATACCAGAAGATCTAACTCTAGCAGTAAGAGTAATGACCCTAGAAACTAGAATAAATACTTTAGAAACCAGACTTTCCAAATTAGAAAAAGGAAAGCAAAAAGAACAAGATGATGATCTCACTATTGAAGAAGATCAGTTAGAAAATACGGAACAGTCTTCAGAATTAATGAACACTGAAGAACATAGAACATTAATATGTAATGAAGATAAGAAATTCGGATTGTTAAAATTATTAACGAAAATAAGAATTAAAGACTACGAGATTGCTACTCTAGCCCTAGTAGATACGGGATGTACGAAGAGTATTTTAAAGAAAAAAATAATCCCAACTAAGTTAGTTTACTTAGTTAAAACTTTTGACAAGCCTGCTTCTGCCATGCAAATGGACGGAACCCATAATGTTTACAAACATTACATCTAAGAAGCATCAGTTAGTTTTATTAATACTTGCTCAAAGTTTTATAATCCGAGCTATAAGATAGACAAAATCTTAGTAAGAGATTTAAATATCAACTCAGATTTTATTATTGGTTTAGATTTTCTGTTAGATAATAACGGAAGTTGTACTATAAAACAAGATGATGTTATTTTTCAGAAGAATAGCACATACACTCCAGTACAGACCCAAAAGACAGAAACTAGGATTCTACAAATCTCCCCAGTAAATCTACAAAATACTAATGATTGCTGTCAAGATTGCAGTAATGGAGAAAAATACTGCGACAGAAGTAATAATAAGAACCTCATTTTAGAAGAAATTCTAGAAGAAGACGAAGAAGATATAATAGGAAAAAACTATACATTGATTGATATAGAAACAGAATACTATAATTTTAAAAACGGAATAGAAAGAATAGGAATAATAAAAGATAAAACAGACCTTGATAACATAGTAAAAATACTAGATGAATTAGAAATAATAGGTGAAAAACCACTTAAGTATTGGAATAATAATAAGATTTTATGTGAATTAGAAATAATAAACCCGGAATACATTATAAAGACCGCGTCAATAGAAGCAACAAACCAGGACCTAGAAGACTTTAAAATTCAGATTAAAGAATTATTAGATCTAGGAATAATAAGGAGATCAACCTCCAAACATAGATCAGCAGCGTTTATAGTTAGAAATCACTCAGAAATAGTTAGAGGTAAAGCTAAAATGGTGATTAATTATAAGAGACTAAACAATAATACTAGAAATGACGATTATAAACTACCAGACAAGTCAGAACTAATCAATAGAATACATGGAAAAAATATTTTTAGTAAATTTGATTGCAAATCAGGTTACTGGCAGGTTAAAATGCACTAAGACAGTATAGAATGGACTGCCTTCACTTGTCCAGAAGGACATTTCGAGTGGTTAGTAATGTCGTTTGGCTTAAAGACTGCCCCACCAATTTTTCAAAGAAAAATGAATTTTATTTTTGGGGATTATAAAAGATTCGTCATAGTATACGTAGATGACATCTTAGTCTTTAGCAGTAATATGGCTGAACACCTAGGACACTTACAAACAGTGTTCAGACTTTTCGTAAGTAATGGTATTATAAGTAGTAAAAAGAAAATGGAGTTGTGTAAGAAATACATAAACTTCTTAGGAATAGTTTTAGGAGAAGGTAAAGTAAAATTGCAGCCACATATAGCTAAAAAGGTCTTAGAAATGCCAGACAGGTTAGATAATACTAAAGACTTAAAAATTTTTTTAGGAATTCTAAATTACGCTAGAACCTTCATTAAAGATCTGGGTAAAATAGCTGGACCCTTATATTCTAAAACCGGTTCTACCGGACAGAAAAATTTTAACGCAGAAGATATAAAAATAGTAAAACTTTTGAAAGAACATATTAAAAATATCCCAGACTTAAACATGCCGTTAGAAACAGACTACCTAATCATAGAAACAGATGGCAGTTTCGAAGGTTGGGGTGCGATACTAAAAGCTAAGAAGGACAAATATTGTAGTAAGACCACAGAAAAGATTTGCGCTTATCAAAGCGAAAAATACAAAGAAAAAGGTAATATGAGTAGTATAGATGCAGAAATCCTAGCTGTAATTTACGGTCTTAACGCATTCAGACTATACATATTAAACAAACCAGAAACCTTAGTTAGAACCGACTGTGAGGCCATAGTCAAATTTTATCAAAAAATTAATGATAAAAGTAGCAGTAGAAGACGATGACTGAATTTCCTAGACACCATATCGATCTATAACCTAGTGTTTGAACACATAAAGGGTAAAGACAATAATCTAGCAGACCAGCTCAGCAGACTAAAAATTACATCAAGCTAACAAAGTTTTTTGATGATACAGAATGAGCTCATCCAGACAGACTCCATTAGACAAGGGAAAAGGCCCGGCCAAATCCCAAGATGATTTCAGACACTCGGTATTGGGAAATCTGAAATTCAAACCCACAACCGATTTAGAGACTCCAACTATAGAAAGACTCTTTTTTGGTAAGAATAATTTAGTTTCTTTTCCATCTTCAAACATGACTTTTAAAATACTAGCAGAATTTGTTGTAGACAAACAACAAAAATGTTTAGTAGACAACTTGTGGATTTCACACAACAGGAAAGACTCTAGCCATTTTGTGGCAACTCTAAATTGTTTATGTCAATATTTTTCAGAAAAGAATCAAGATAGACGATTTAAATATTACGTAGTTGTACATGGAAAGACAAATGGAATTTTTCAGACTTGGATCGAAGTAATAAACTCCATTAAAGATATTAAAAAACCGATTTTTAAAGGTTTTAATGATTTTAATGAAGCTCTAGACTACACAAGAGGAGTACTTGGACCTAACTACTATATGTCTCCATCCCTGAGACAAAATCCAAACAGAACCCCTCAATATAATATCCAGAAAGACACATACAAGATCATTTTTTGCGATCATTGTTCCTCAATGACCGAAGCCGTTAAACGATTAAACCAGACCAAAGAGACCCTCATATTACAAAACACCAGACTTTTAGAACAAATACAGTTACTCAAACAGAAATTGCAAGACAGTCATAAACAGACAGAAATCCAGAAACAGAGTTCTCCAACTCAAAACAAAATGGATGAGACATGTGTGCGTTCCCTCCTGAATGCAAACAAATCTACTGTACAAGATAGATGTACAGCTAGTCCGGTGCAAACGGTTGCCGGTAAAGACAAATCAAACCCGTTAATGGCTGTCACTTTGCCAAAAAGTGAAAATGAGGAAGATATTTCCTCTCAGAACAGACGCAGACTACCTAGAACTTTCTATCAAGGCTCATCTTCGAGAACTAGGACTACTACAGCTAAAAAGAAAAAAAAAGTAAAAATATAGAAAAAATTGTAGAAGAAACTTTAGCAAGACTTCTCCAAAGAAACACTACCCAAGACAACGGACCAGAAGAAGACAAGCATATAACTCCACCTGTACAATTACCAGGTGAAAATCAAGACCAAAATCAGAATTCAGACGGTGAAAACAATGAACACGTCTCAGACTCAGATTTTTCAAGAAGACTCTCTAGAACCTACATATGCTCAAGACCCTAATGATTATGACTCAGGCATGAGTTTCGACTCAGTTGCATTACATAATCCGGACACGTAGCAGAAAAACACAGTAGCAGACAACAGATATTTTCTAAAGAGAAGCAGCAGATAGCGGCAGACAAAGATAAGATAATGACAGAAAGCAGAAAGAGACATAAAGATAAAGATAATGCGCGACAGAGAGAATCAACGACAAAATGTTAAAGTAACTTTAAAGATTTTCACGTAACGATGGGGCCCATAGCGCACCCGGCCGAAACTTTAAAGATTCTTATTTCATTTTGAAATCCGAGGATTGAAGTCCGCAAGACACTATAAATATCAGACTCGAAGGATGAAAGAAGTAGAGCGAAAAGAAAGGAGAGAACGAAAGACACACTAGAGCACACATCCTCTAAATGCCTCTATCTTTTTCCTACCTCCTTCCACTTGTATAAACTCCCCATGTAAGCTAGTTTTTGAAGTTTTTTGCTTTCAAGTGCAGTTAAGCTTTCGGGACTCCCGAAAGGGAAACCTCCCTGTACTTCGAATTATGTAAGTTTTTATTTCCAGTAGTTATCTCCACCATGTATATTATGTTTGTATTTTATGAAGCTTGCAGAAATGCAGGTATCAGTTTTCATGTTAATATAAAGTTTTTATTTTCATCATGAATCTTTCTTTATTGTTATAATCATGCCATGAATCTTTAATTACTGTTGTAATCTTAAATTCAATATGCTTAGACATGGTTATCTTCTGAACTTAGTAAATGGTTATCTTTGAAACTCCTTTGTGACCTCAATGGATTATCCTGTAAATTCCTATGTCAACGGTGGTTGATAATATGGTCTTTTGATGTCCGCTGAAGGACGGTGTTGGCCTGAAAATTAGGCGTGGCTAAAGACGACTGTCATATTAGGGGTAAGGTTTAAAGGAAGAGATGAACAGTTAAGAAGAAGAAATGAATAAGCATAGTGTGTTCAAGAAATAAACAGTAACCTAAGACTAATGACAGAGATAAACAGTAATCAAAGACTCATGACTGGACAGAGTCCAGATTAAAAAAAAATAAAAAAATTATTATCACTGGAGATAGCTCATTGGTTATTAAGACTAACATAAGGAGAATATAACAGGAAGGGAGTACCGAGTAGGACTCACAACCATCTGACTCACCTCCTATTGAAAAACATTTATTGAAATATATACCCCTCAATCCCAAAACGTGATATCCTTTACTAAAAAAAGCCACCAACAACAATGACTCACCAAGCTAATATGTAATCCCTAGTAGGCCAGTTACACTTTTAATACATGATTTCCTAAAAGTATTTGCTGCAAATTAGAGGCAAAAACTATGAAAATACATCAGTAGATAGTAAGACGAATAAACATGGACTAAATAGGATAGTACGGGACTTGCATACTGAAGCATCAGACTAACACAACAAATTGGGTACAAAAACCAGTGTCTTTACCTCATATCTGAATATAATAGAGAATATTGATCACTTGTGTTTTTTTCTTTAATAACAACTAAAATCAACAACATTGAAAATTCTAGAGTAATATTTAACATCAAAGAAAAGGTTAATTGACATAAGCTATTGTTTAAGAATCCCCTTTGAAGATAAAATCTTAATGTCTTAACTTTTGGTAGTGATAATCTAACCAAATGAGGAACATGCAAGTAGAAAATTTCCAACATTATACACCAATTCCAACACCAAAGCACCCATCAATCCTTAAATAAAATACTTTTTTACACAATCAAAATCAGAAACTGCTGAATATTTTAAACTATCGTCCAAAATCTAAAAGTAATGGACATTCACCAAATCTCACAACTGTTGTATGCATCCATGCACAAATCTAAAACTAATAAATTTTCACCAAATTTCCATTACCAACAAATCATCAATGAAACAAATAAAGGAGTGAAGAAGGAACTCACCACCGCCAGTCCCGATGGATTCAATAAATATATCAATTCATCTCTCCATTTTCTGTGAAAGGGGACATACAATGGGAAAAAAGGGAAAAGAAAGAGAAAATAAGGCGTAAAAACTTATCTGTTTCAATCTTGAGAGAGTCTTGATTTTTATTAAAGAAACAGAGACATTGAAATGAGTTCTACCTTTGACTCTTTAATAATACAACGATGCAGTTGGTGCTATACACGCGTGGATATAAGGCCCTTCCACGTGTTAAACAACCAATTAAATTGGGCTACAAAATAAAGCCCTTATACTTGTACTCTCAAGGTTATTTTTTGTACAACCATGCGTTCGTCCAAGTGTTGTTCACTTCCAAATATTGTAAATATGTGAGTTTGGAAAAAGCTTACCGCGCATAACATTTAGAAAAAAGAAATTAGCTTCTTTTGATATGCAAAAAGTGACATATAAAAATGAAAATCTATTTTAAATATAGCAGACAAGTAAAAGTGAACGAATGGAGTATTTAACAACTAAGTTTATTACGGTTCTGGTCTTTATCCGGCCATTAATTGTTTTGACCCAATAATTGTTGGATATGTAAAGCAGTACGGGAAGTAAATAAATATTACAAGTGCTCGAAAGGATAAACAAATAGGTCAATGTTCAGAACTGCCGCAAGCTTGTTGAGTCTTGAATCTTGATAACATGAAATCAAGAAATATTAAATCTGGATTGTTACAACTGTGGCTGAGTCAAGAGATAGCTCTCTGTCTTTAAGATAAGATTGCCCCATATATATGATTTTACGTTAACGGGCAATAGTCTCCCAAGATAAAACAACAACTAATCAACACAACAAAGCAAATAGGTTGATTATGACGAAGAAAACAAACACGAAACGACTTGCTGAAGAATAGAAAAGGAATGAAGAGTTTTCTGTTTTCGTCCCAACGCTTCTGCTCACGTTTTGGACTGACTTTCTGTTTGTCTCTGTGTATATGTGTTGTCTCATTTTTTCTGTCCACTTTCTGTGTCTGCAATTGAGCCAAAAGGCTCCAATATATAGCATAAGGGAAGAGACTCCTCAAACTGCCAAGTAATGGTTGTTAATGGTCATTGAAGGAGGGAGTAATTTAGCAAAGTAATGTTGTTTAAGGCCATTGAAGGAGGGCTGCTTATGGAGGAGTTAATCAGCCAAGTAATGACTGGTTAATGCTCCAAAAATCAACCCAAACGGTAGGCAGAAATTTTCTGCCTTCCGTCGTTCCCAAATTCACCTTTCCAGAAACTGCAGGGACCAAACTGTAAATATTAAACAATTTGGGGTTCTATGAGAAGAATCCCAAGACCCAAGTCACACGACCCACGACCCACGACCTGAGACCCGAGACCCGAGCCCGGACGGGACGGGGTGGGCGGCGGCGGCGCGCGTGTGGACTTAGCCTTGAACCCAAGCATATCTAGGTCCTCCGTCCTTCAAACACATGGGTTACCCCTTGGGGTCCCAAACCCTTAGCTAATTTTTAGACTTATAAAGAGAGCAATTCTTCATTTTCCCACCGATGTGGTAGATTTGTCCCACACAATATTTTCATGCCTCAAACACCTTACTTCATTGACCAATATCTCTTTCATTTCTCAACGAAATTTGACGATTCTTGGCCCTACGGTCATCTACTCACTTAGTAGATTATGCACGTGTGAAGAGACAAAGCCTCCAACATGCGGAACCCTAGTGTTTAATTCATTAAATATGGGTGGACGCACCTCCCCACCAATGGAAAATTTCCAACAATCCTCTCTTGAAAGAGATTTTGGCGCACATACAAGGTGCCTACTTTCAGCAAAAAAATATTACATCAGGAGAGGTAGCTTCTGCTTTGAACCTTCCCTAGTTGAATACCATCAGACTTACTTACTGCGCGGTGAACGTGATGTCTTGAACCGTCAGTGTTTAGTGTAAGCCAAAACAATGATACCAACACAATAACTCTCCTTATTCGTTTTCATTCTTATTGTTCTTTCCATTGTGGTCATGGACACACTTGAATTCTTAAGTGTGTTCATTTAAGGCAGCCTGTCCTCGCACTTAAATAGGTGATCTCCTACAAGGTATCATGTTATACCCCACTTCACAAGTGTTAGGAATCTTTAAAAGTTTCCCCAACCTTAACCTCAACCGTTTGAGGATCGTTAAAGGTTTGAAAGCTTAACCTTTACCCACCATGCAGGTAGCACGTTAATGTCTATCGCGGGAACAGCTTTGGATTCATGTTTCCCTACAGAAATCATCATCTGAAGTGCTCTTGCTTCCACCGAAGCGCTCAACTGAACCTTTTGCAGCTTAGTTTTTCCATTGAACTAAATTCTTGGGATCTCCAGTCAGTATGGTTGGGTTACCACCGCAAAGGTTCATATTGTTTGGGTTTTAAGCCCGTTCCCCTAGACAGGCAGAACACTTGATCTTCGGGGAGTCCCTTAGTTAAAAGGGTCTGCTATATCCTTTGATTAGTAATCAAAGAAGTGACACCCGTGATGATCAATTGCCATATGGTCTTATGTCTCCGACAGATCCTGACAGATATGTCCAGACGCCGTCATCCGTGTCCTTCCGGAAGCCGACCGGCTAGCCACAGTGTATAACTGCTGAAGGCACGAGTTTCTCCCAATAAGGGACGTCCTCTAAGGAGTCATGAAGTTACTCAACTTCTTTCATGCCTTGTATAAAGCGATAAACTCCGATTCTATTATTAATCGGCCGATGCAAGTTTGCTTAGAGGATTTTACAAGACCCACCATACACATTTACTTGTGGCTTTGGTGTTCTTCACATCTGATGTCCAGTTTGCATCACTGTGTTCTCCCAGAACCGCTGGACATCCAGAATACCATAATCCATAGATAAGCGAATATTTCAGATATCGTCATATCCGACTTAACACCTTCTATCGATTATTTCCAGAATCACGAGTGAACCTTAGTTCAACGGACCCGAGCCCGGACGGGACGGGGTGGGCGGCGGCGGCGCGCGTGTGGACTTAGCCTTGAACCCAAGCATATCTAGGTCCTCCATCCTTCAAACACATGGGTTACCCCTTGGGGTCCCAAACCCTTAGCCAATTTTTAGACTTATAAAGAGAGCAATTCTTCATTTTCCCACCGATGTGGTAGATTTGTCCCACACCATATTTTCATGCCTCAAACACCTTACTTCGTGGACCAATATCTCTTTCATTTCTCAACAAAATTTGACGATTCTTGGCCCTACGGTCATCTACTCACTTAGTAGATTATGCACGTGTGAAGAGACAAAGCCTCCAACATGCGGAACCCTAGTGTTTAATTCATTAAATATGGGTGGACGCACCTCCCCACCAAAGGCAAATTTCCAACAATAATTTCATTGATGAAAATAACAACTGATGTAATTCATACCTTTTTGAGTTAAGACATCACAAATTAATCAGCCATTCTATTCCCGTGATAAAATCAACGGTTTATGGCCAAGTTATATGAAAAACATGGCCATAATTGCTGGCTTTTTGATTACTTTTATCTAGTCATGTCATTATTGGGTACAACTTGCAATTTATATCTAAAAACACTCTCAAGCCTCCTTTCTAGCTGAGGTTTAAATTCAATAATTCGAAGACAGATCGTACTCTAAATTGTCTATCATTTAATACAATATGTATACTACCCTTAATTATAAAATAGTCTAATTGTGAAAATCTACCAAATTTGTGCAGCTACAGTTATTTGAATCATAAATAGTGCTGTAGCTCATTTTTTTGGGGAATCTTCCATAGTCTTCTCTTGTTTATACTCCTATTACTATTGCCTGTATTCATTTGATCCTTGTATATTGCAACCATTTTGGAGAATTTATCGTAACTCTTTCTTAAATAGTACGTAGCCCATTTGGTGTTTTCGCACGGAGCGATAGAATATACTATTGTGATAGTTGAAACGGCAGATTCCTCGCTATGAAGGATTTTCGTTTTATACTATTCTCTAAAATTTTACCTTTTGATATTCTAATAGAGGTAGTAGTTTAATAGTAATTCTTTCTTCAGTGGAAACAATAAATGTCTAGGATCTTTCTTCTTCTTAAAAGAATGAAAGATTGGTTGTGTTATTCTTACCAGAAAACACAAATAGAAAAAGATGAAACTTTGAAGTGTTAAAATCGTCTTCAATACACAATTTAAGGAAAAAGCTTGAAATAATGTAATGGAAACCGCACGAGTGTTAGTTTGTGAACCTGTTATATGCTAGAAGATTCACACTACAATTTTGTCAAGTACTAAAAAATACTTTTCGATGTCATTTTCTTTCTGTGACATACGACATAAACATAAACTAAAGTTGTGTCGCAAATAACTCTAAAATAGATTTAAGATTCTTTGACCCACCCAAAAATTTATAAGGGATCGGAAAGGAATAAAGGCTATAGAACAGCAAATCAAATTCAAGGCTCCACCATTATTTCTTTATATTAATTTAGTCCATCTTCATGGACTTATCAAGAGTGCAATATTAATAGTAATATTTATTCTACAAAAGAATCTGTATTTCTGCAATTAAACAAAAATATATAAAAGAGCCACAAAAATTTAAACCATTCAATATCCTAAAAGAAGAATGGGATAGACTTTTGTTTTTCTTCAGATTGGCCCCCAATAATTTTGTCTAAAATATAATTACTTAAAGGAGCCATATGGAATATTTTCCCCCCTAATTAAAAATCCCAAATGGAATCATGACGCTGTTGCATTTCATGATCCCAATCCTCAAATCCACCAATGTCTTCACAAAAAACCATCGGGTCAGTAAAAGAATACGATGATGAGGGACAAGTGTATTCTCTAATTGGATCTCTCAGTAACAAAGCCCCAGTTAGCTCCATCCACATTTTGGGTGAGTCCAATGGCGATTCATTAATCGCCTGAATTTGACTCGGCGATAGACCTACTCTCACTGGAACCACCGGGCCACCACCGCTCTCGGGTTGCACCGGAGTTGGCCGTTTGAACCTCATTGCCGCTTCATGAGCTGCCATTTGAACATCTTCAGGTCTTGAACTTGAGGGTTTGGGGAAAGTATCGATTAATTCGGGGAAATTGAGCCTTGCTCTCTCACCTTTTAGATGAAATGCAGCAACATCATAGGCTGCAGCAGCCATCTCTGGTGTCTCATAACTCCCCAACCATATTCGAGTTTTCTTCCCCGGTTCGCGTATCTCCGATACCCATTTCCCCCATTTTCTCTTCCTTACTCCTCTATACATATGAATACTGTTACTATCTTGATGATCTTCCATAATTTTCCTATCAAGGGGTTTGTTCCTTCTTTTTTTTTTGTGTGGTTGTGTTGTTAGTAAAAAAAAAATGGACATGGAAGTAAGGATTGAGGGAGGAATATATAGTTGAATTGACGAGTAAGTAGGAATGGGCACTTAGTTATGAGATATGAAGTGAGCTTCCACGTAGTTGCATGAAAGTGGAGTAAAGTTGTATGACAGAATGAAGCAAAAAAAAAAAAAAACTCGTGTCTGATTTGGAGTTTTTTTTTTTTTTTTTTTAATAATGTGATGGACCCCATGGTCCACGTACATATTGATTCCCAATGTACTAATAACGTAATTAATATGTATCCTCAAATTTTAAATTAGAATAGATGAGGTCCTTGGGTAGTTCAATTAGAAAAATGTCAGAGTAGATTTTGGTGCTGAAATGTGTATCAGGTGCTGAAATGTGGCATTTTAAGAAAACTCTAATCTAAACCGCATCTATATTTTTCTCTCTCTTATTTATACTACCTTCCGTCTCAAATTTTGTTTCTGAATTTAAATAGTTTAAAATATTTTTCATTAAGAAAAACAAGAATCATTTATTGCTTCTATTTCAAATATACTCTTCTATTTTACGAGTGAAGCATTAAATAAATGCGATTTTAAAAAAGAGATAAATGGTATTATTTAGGTAAATACTTGAATAATTAAGTGTTATTAATTATCTTTCTTAATGAGAGTGTAAAAACTTTTTTTTTTAAAAAAACAGATGTAATATATATGAATCGAAGGGAGTAATAAAAAAGGATTCTAGCTTCCATACATAATTGATTGTCTCAATTAGCACATGTTCCACCTATTCACTGGCAAAAACAGATAGAATAAAATAGGCTTAATGCATATGCGTCCCTTAAACTTGTCGGATTTTTTCATTTTGGCACTTCAACTAAGCCTTGTTCCTATTGAACTCCTGAATTCATTCTAAAGTGTGTCTAATAAATACAATCCAACTAACGTGGCATAAATCGGGAATTTCATTTTTTTTAGCTTTGCGCATGAATGTCAAGCGCATCCTATTTGGAAAAATTCTGCCAATTAAAACAACCTACTCATTTTAATTATACACATCAGATGGAAAGTTGTGCAGAAAAAGAGTGAGCTGTTTTAATTGGTAAAAATTTCCACGTAGGATGCGCTTGACCTTCACGCGCAACACTAAAAAAAATGAAACTCTCGATTTATGTCATGTCAATCAGATTGTGTTTCATAGACACACTTGGGTACTGATGTGCCTAGAAATTACGACACATTTGATACCAACTTCATGGATTATTGGTGTCCTTTATGCATTTGTAGTAGATGTTTCTTATGTTATTTTGGTTTTTATAGGATTTTTGCATTGGGACACAAAAAGTGGAGAAATGTGTTGAAATACGGACAAAAGTGCTGAAAAAGGATGAAGTGGTGAGAAGGCCACTTCTGCGGACCGCAAAATGGTAGCTATGTCGCAGAAATAAACAGTGAATGAAGAATTCTGGAGCCCCGAAGTGCGACCCGAACTGCGGTCCTCACTTCCGTTCTGCGGACCACAATCCGGTCTGCGAACCACTGCTTCAGTTCGAGTCTAACTCAAATTGTGAAGACTAAAGGCACTTATGCAGACTGCAGTCCAATTTTGCGGACCGCACTTCCTGTCGCAATTATTGACAGTTCAAACAAGAAATCACTCTGCAAACCCTAGGTCCGTATTGCGAATCGCAGACTTGTTCTGCGGTCGCAGAGTGATGACATTTTTGTCCGGTCTATTGTCTCTAGTAAAATTTGAAAAAGGAGACTAGAGTCTAGGAACATGATATGTTGATTAGGACTTGGGGCTTTAAACTCCATTTAATGAATCCTAACTTTAATTAGGAGTGAATCAACTAAGAATACTAATGGGTGTTCATATATGTCACACTTTAGAACTTGAGAAAGCCTAAACTGAAATTAGGTGGATTAATTGAAAAATCCCCAACTAGATATTAGTCCACATTACCCATACCACACTAAATACACTTACTTAAGCATAACAACACCACTTCCATGAATTAAATCACAACCCTAACATTTCCAATTACGTGATACATTAACCATTACTTAGCTTGATAATTTGAATAGTTAAAATAAACAATCAAACAAACAAACTTGGTTACCATTGAAGTAAAGTAATTAGTAAAGACATGATACAACGCGAATGATGTAATTTTTCATCGTATTTCTTGTGGGGTTCGACCCTAATCTAGTTGGGTTACTATATTTGACAATGACCACGTTATACCATTTTAATGTGTAATTTGGGTGAGATCAAATTTTGGTGTCGTTGTTAGGGAATACGGTCTTGAAATTTTCTATTTGTAGTATTATTACTTTGCTAAGAACTTTATTTCTAAATTTATGTTTACTTATTTTTGTGTTATAGGTGCTATGGTGGAGTTATTCGATGATGAGGGTAACGTAGAGATGGCCACCTTTGCTAATGTCATCCGGCCACCCCAAATTTCGAGGAATGCAAGTTTTCATATAATTCCCACCATGCTACACATGTTCAACAACAAGAGCCTATTCGGAGGATCGACATCCAACAACCCGAATAGGCACTTGAGGAATTTCAATGAAGTGTGACTTGCATTCCGTCATCCCAATATGTCCGAGGAAGTCGTGAAGCTAAGGATCTTCCCCTTCTCTTTAATGGGGGAGGCTACTATTTGATTGGATGGATTATCTTCCACGTCCATCACTACATGGACCGAATTGGTAAAGACATTCCTTGAGAGTTTCTTCTCGTCGGCTCGCATGATCTAACTCCGAGATGAGATCTTGGCGTTCCCTCAATTGTCGGGTGAAGCTTTGCATGAAGCATGGCTAAGGTTCAAAAAGAAGCTCAAACAGTACTACAATCATGGGTTGAGTGATGATGTCTTACTCCAAACATTCTATCGGGCGCTAGATTTGGTCAACAAGTCAGTGGCCAACAACATAGCGGAGGATGCCTTAATGGATAATTCGATTACGGTAGTGAGTGATATTTTTGATAAGCTAACAAAGACAAATCATGCTTGGCATACGAGATCATCGAAGGTAGTTGGGGGTGGTCCCTCTAATGTGTTTTGTAGAGAGACGTGAAAGAATGAGGAAGAAAGAGATGAGATCATGGCGCAACTGATGACCCAAATGGCGGTCCTTACCAAACATGTCATGAAAAATGGACTCAAGAAAGTGAATGCGGTTACTAGCATGAGTCCTAAGCAAAGTACAACCGAAATGATACGCTATGATCATGAGGGGTACAATAAAAATGAAAAAGATGTGAACTTCATGAACAACGTGCAGTGGGTGGATGGGTTCCTGCCCTAATTACCAAGGATTGGGACAACCGTGGTGATATAGTAATCAAGGAGGGAATCAAGGTTGGAGAAATGATCAAGGCGACTCTAATAGGAGAGAGAGAAATGAAGGGAATGGAGAGAGAGCAACAACAATGGATACCAAAATCGTAGCTCTAACCCTTATGTTCCACCAAGCGAGCAAGCTTAACAACAACCTAACCAACCTCATCCTTACCACAATCGTGTGTCTACTAGCGATCCCGCTAGTTTAAAACTTGAAGAGATGATATCAAGGGTGTTGAAAAATCAAGACAAGTCTGATGCCAACATAAAGGATCTCAACAATCTTGTGTCATCACGTTCGACATCTATTAGGAAACTAGAGAGCCAATTGTGGCAAATCGCCTCTACACCAAACCCAAGACAAAAGGGGACTATTCCTAGTGATACGGTGGACAATCCAAGAAATGAAGTGGGAAGGATGTCTCATTGTCTAGCTGTCTCTATCTAACACTCCGTAAATTCGGGCTAGGTGTGAAGGTGTTAAATCTAGTACTAAGATGATATTATAGCTATATGAATCCATTCAAAATAAAATCGGGTGATTCATAGTCATTTTGAAGTCAAAACAAAAAGTGAAGTTCTTAAGGGCTTCTAAATTCATCTAAGTCTGGAGGACTTATTACTATGTCCCATTTGCATGGCAGTTGTGTTGAGAATCTAAGAAAGCCCAAACACAAAAGATATAGTACTTTGAAATACCTTTCCAACGGTAGGTTTCCTAGCTCAAACTAGTTATATACAAAAAGTTATGACCATTTTACTGAGCAGAGATCAGCAGCCACGTCACAAGGGTGCATCGGTAAAAACATATCTCTGGAAAAATATTTGTCTTGTATGGCACCACCGCATCGTAGGGGTGCCGCGGGTGGTCTCATCCATGATGGACTTGCGACGCAAGGGTGCAGTGGCCCATTATTTTTCTGGTTCCAAATTTTAAAAGTTTTCCACTTTGTTATATTCATTCCCACTTTGCTTTGGCCGACGTTTTGAGAGGAAACAACCCTAAAACTTTCCCAAAACATCTAAGGTAAGTTCTTGGTCAATTCCCATCATTATTACATCAATGTATCATCAAATTAACCTTAGTTCATCTCTCCAAACCCTAGGTTCTTAAAAAATCAAGAGAGGAGAAGGAAGAACGAGTAGAACTTCGTCTAAAAGGTATGAACATCGATTTTCCTGATTTCGATGGTGACTGTTAGGATAGTATATATTATACTATGTGATTAGAATCTACAAGTGATTCATATGAGGTTCAAGAACAAGTTTTTAAGGCTTAAAAAAATCCTAGTTTTCAAAAATTAAGGAAAGATCGTAGAAATGATTAAAATTCTAATCGTAATCATCCTTATAAGTTGTAGAGCGACTATTGAATGTGGAGGAACACGTTTGATAGCTTTTAGCGGGAATACATGTATATCTCTTTTTGAACATACTTTTGTACCTTTAAAAATGGTTTGTGGGCAAGATTTCATGAGTGTGAGGGACAAGACCTCATGGAGCCTTTGGTGTATTATAATCTATATATGTATTCATGATTTCTCCTATCAAAGGGTTGTTGAAACTTATGTATAAATCTATAAAACTTTGAACGTGATTTACACCGATAAGAGACGCATTGAACTTGATTTTTTGGAAGATGGGATCTTTCATGTGGTTTGCTTTATGAACGGGTTTGTTGAACTTGAAACTTATTTAGCAACTTGAACTTGGTGTCTAAACCCATAAATGATTTGACTTTCTCTAATAACGGGATGATGAGCATAATTCATAATAAATGATTCGGCTTCTATGCTATGATTTGGCTATTTTGCCATGATTCTATTGTTTGTGTTTGGCCTAGCTACTCAAGAGGAAGAGTAGTCACTATGGATGCTAGTGTGGTTTTCCTAGCCATTCGTGAGGAAGAGTGGAAACCGAAGGCCAATAGCCTTAGTGTTGTTTGCTTAGCCATTCGGGAGAAAGAGTGGCCATTGAGGGTTTATGACCCCGATGTGGTTTTACCTAGCTATTCGGAAGGAAGAGTAGCCATTGGGATCAATAATCCCTGATGTGGTGCTTCTATGCAGTTGAGGGAAACTTAAATGTTCATCCATTCGTTATATTAATTTGGGCTTGTATTGGCATGTGTTATACTCTGGTTGCCTATGAGTGGCTTGTGGATGATCTAGAATTCATAATTGAAAAGACTTAAATGTGATAAATGACATAATGAGTTGGAGTTGATTTATTTCTTCTTAAATGATTTCCATTGGCGGTTTTATTAAGTTGATGATTTATTCTATCTCTGAATTTCCAACTGTTTTAATTACCACTGTCTTACCGATCCTTCTTATGTTATTTTGTAATATTAACTATTGTCCCAGAGACACTCACTGAGTACCTAGTACTCAGGCATACTATTGTTATTTTTGATGGTATGTTAGGTAACCAAGAAGAGTAGGCTCGTGATACGCGTACGGATTATGAAAACTTGCTGCTTTTCAGACTTATTAGTGGGCCCACACCTTTGTTAGTGGTATACCCATCTATCTTTAATTTTATTATTTTAGTTTCTAGGTTGTGTCCGGAAGTTAGAAACTTGATTTGTTTTATCTTAGAAGCTCCATAGATAATGTCAAATTGTGGGTAAATATGGAATGTCTTGTATGACTTATTGAGGTTTGCCACATTCATGAGTAATTAATTAATTATATTAGATTTCCGCTCAATTTATTTTATAAGTGTGAGCATGATTTCAGTTAGCCATAAATGTTTTAGTAAATAAATGTTAAAAGATTTTAAAAAGAGATTTGACGTTATTGATTTTCTAAGGTGCTTCCAGTATTGTTCATGGCATCGGATGCATGTTACGTCCAGGGTGGGTTTTGGGGCGTGACACTCTACTAGAAGTGGAAAAGTATTGGAGGATACGAAGATGGAGATGGTTGTGGTAGATGAAAAGTTGATTGAGATTGAAAAGCCAAAGAAGAGTGATGACGATATAGTAGATGATTTTATCTTGATTGAAGAAAAGATTGATGAGCAAGAAAAGGTTCTTGAAAGTGAAGAAGGGAACGACAAACAAGAGGAGGCTCCAAAAGCCTTAAAGCCTATTCCAAGGCCTCATTCTCCCTTCCACAAAGGTTGGCCAAGAGAATTGAAGATGACATGTTTGACAAGTTCTTAGAGGTGATAAAGCAATTATCGGTTAATATTCCACTTGTTGAAGCCTTAGAACAAATGTCGGGGTATGCCAAGTTTATGAAAAATTTGATCACAAAGAAGCGAAGGGTGAGTTTTGTGACGGTGGATGTTACTTACCAATGTAGCGCCATCATTTCTAGCTCCATTGTGAAAAAGCAAGAGGATTCTGGTGCTTTCACCATTACTTGCACCATTGGAGTGTACCAATTCGCAAAGGCCCTTTGTGACTTTGGAGCAAGCATCAATTTGACGTCGTTCATAATTTTCAAAAAGTTAGGATTGGGAAATCCCCGACCTACAAGTATGAGATTGCTCATGGCGGATAGGACGATGAATAAGCCAATGGGGATCATTTATGATGTGCTTATGAAAGTTGAAAATTTTATCTTCCCCATTGATTTTGTGTTATTAGATTGTGCGGTTGGCTATGATGTTTCCATAATCTTGGGACAACCATTCTTAGACATGGGGAGAGCGGTATGAGTTGTGGAAAGTAGAGATTTAAAGTTTCGAATGAATGATGAAGAGGTTACCTTCCATGTGTGTAAATTCATGAAATAATGTATATGTGGGTAATTTCGGTGATTGATGATGAGGTAGAGTTGAATGTCAAGGTTGATGTCATTGAAGGGGCCTTGATGATGGTATTGTTAAATCATGATTATGAGGTAGTTGAGGGGATTACAGAGATCGTGCTTGCTCTTGAGGGCCAAGGGTCATATTCTTATGCTCCTAGGCGTTTGGCCTTGGACTTGAAAATTCATGGAGTCCCTTCTCTCGGGCCTTCTATTGAGGAACCACCAACCCTTGATCTCAAGCCACTTCCAAGCCATTTGGAGTACAAGTTTCTTGGGCCAAATGATTATTTGACGGTTATTATCTCATCAAAGCTAAATGAAATCCAAGTGGAAGCTCTATTGTCGATCTTGAGAACCTACAGAAGAGCAATCAGGTGGACTATTGCGGACATTCAAGGGATAAGTCTAGGTGTGTGTACTCATCGAATTCATCTTGAAAAGAATAGTACCCCGAGTATTGAGCATCAAAGAAGGTTGAACCCCTCAATGTAAGAGGTTGTTAAGAAAGAAATTATTAAGTGGTTAGATATCGGGGTAGTGTTCCCCATTTCTAATAGTGCATGGGTGAGACCCGTGCAATGTGTAACGAAGAAAGGAGGGATCACAGTAGTCCCAAATGAAAAAAATGAGTTGATACCAATGAGGAGGGTAAACAAGTCGAGAGTTTGCATGGACTACCGAAAGTTGAATAGTGCTACGAGGAAGGATCACTTTCCCCTACCTTTCATTGATCAAATTCTTGATAGGTTACAGGAATATCTTACTATTGCTTCTTGGATGAGTTCTCGTTACATTTGTTCACCCTGAAAGACGAAGAAAAGACCACCCTCACTTGTCCATATGATATATTTGCCTTTCGAATGATGCCTTTTGGTTATTGTCATGCTCACATCACCTTCCAACGTTGCATGATGACATTTTTTGATGATCTAGTGGAAGACATTATGGAGGTGTTCATGGACGATTTCTATGTGGTTGGGGAGTCATTTGAAAGTTGCTTGGAGAATCTCTCCCTAGTATTAAAAAGATGTAAAGAGACCAATTTGGTCTTGAATTGTGAGAAGTGTCACTTTATAGTCACGGAAGGTATAGTCCTTGGTCACAAGTTCTCCAATGATGGTATTGAAGTAGACAAGGCCAAAATTGAAGTGATAGCCAATTTGCCTCCTCCAACAACCGTCAAGGGTATCCGAAGTTTCTTGGGACATGTCAGGTTCTATAAGTGATTCATCAAGGATTTTTCAAAGATTACAAACCCAATGTACAAGCTCCTAGAAAAAGATGCTAAGTTTAAGTTCAATGAAGCATGCCTCAAAGCTTTTGAGAATTTAAAAGTGAAATTGGTTTCAGCTCCAATAACCGTGACTCCAAATTGGGATCTTCCGTTCAAATTGATGTGTGATGCTAGTGGAGTTGTTATTGGGACTATGTTGGGACAAAGACATGGCAAGATCCTTCACCCAATCTACTTATGCAAGTAGATCACTCAATGAATCTCAAAAGAATTACACGGTGACAGAGAAAGAGTTGCTAGCCATTGTCTTTGTGTTTGAAAAATTTCAGTCTTACCTATGGGGTTCTAAAGTGGTGGTGTATTCCGATTATGCAACAGTCCTATACTTAATGGAAAAGAAGGACGTGAAGCCATGCTTGATTAGGTGGGTACTCTTTCTATAAGAGATTGATTTTGAGATCAATAATCGAAAAGGTTGTGAGAACCAAGTAACGAACCATTTGTTAAGGATTGAAGAGGCCGGAAGGCAAAAGAATGAAATGGAGATCAATGATGCCTTTCCGGATGAGCAAGTATTTGCATCATCTAAATATCTCATCCCTTGGTATGCCGATTTCGCTAATTATTTGGTGAGTAGAATCATGCCGGATCATCTAAACTCTCACCAAAAGAAAGAAATTCTTGAGAGATTCCCGACACTACTATTGGATGAGACTTATCTCTTCCGGATTTGTGCTGACAACATGATTCGAAGATGTGTGCTCAAGGTTGAGACTTTGCCTATCATGGAAACATGTCACACTTCACCGGTTGTGGGTCACCATGCTAGTCAACTCATGACCTTCAAAATTCTTCAAAGTGGCTTTTATTGGTCAACAATCTACAAGGATTCATATGAGTTTGTGAAGCATTATGACCAATGTTAAAGGGAAGGTAATGTCTCTAGAAGGCATAAATTGCATATGTCTCCTATCTTCCAAGTGAAATTGTTTGATGTGTGGGGAATAGACTTCATGGATCCATTCGTGAGTTCATTTGGCAACAAATATATACTTGTAATGATTGATTATGTGTCCAAATGGGTTGAAGCCATAGCCCTTCCGAATAATGAAGGGAAAAGTGTCACCGTGTTCCTCAAAAAGAACATTTTCACTCGGTTTGGGACCCCTAGAGCTATATCATAAGTGATGGAGGCTCTCACTTTTGCAATAGAGTGTTTGCCTCTCTTCTTGAGAAATATGGGGAAAGAATAAGGTGACAACTCCTTACCACCACCAAACAAGTGGTCAAGTGGAAATGTCCAACCGGGAGATAAAGAGCATTTTGACAAAGACGATGAATCTTATGAGGACGGATTGGTAGAGAAACCTAGATGATGTTTTGTGGGCATATAGAATAGCATAAAAGTCTCTTATTGGGATGTCACCGTACAAGTTGGTATTTGGAAGATATGTCATCTTCCGGTAGAGGTGCAATACAAGGCTCTTTGAGCATTTATGAAGTTAAACATTGATTGGGAGAATGGATCGAAGTTAAAGGTGGATCAACTCAATGAGATTGATGAGTTCTGTCTCCAAGCTTATGAAAGTTCCGCTCTTTACAAGGAGAGGATGAAGTTTCGCCATGACAGGAGAATTTTGAAGCTGGAATTTTCACCCGGAGACTTGGTCTTGCTCTATATTTCTAGACTCAAGTTATTCCTCAGGAAGTTGAAGTCAAGATGGTCCGGCCCTTTCAAAGTGATAAAGGTCTTTTCGTATGGTGTCATTGAATTAGAGAGTAAAGTCGGTCACCTTTTCAAGATGAATGGCCAAAGAGTCAAGCATTATTTGGGAAGTGTTGATGATCATAGGGTGAACACAATCATCACTCTCTATGAACCTTGAAGAAATTATGGTAACAATCATCGTGTTGTGATGTTAAATTAAGCGCTAATGGGAGGCAACCCAATTTTTTTACTTTGTTTTCTTGTTCACTTGTGTGTTTTAATAGTTTTTAAGTATGTAGGATCTGGAAACACAAGAAAAATAAGGAGAAAAATGGGAAAGATGTGCAAACCAATCGAAGGAAGAAGAGAGACCATTGTGCAACCTCTTCTGCGGACCACAATCATGGTATGCGAACCTCACAATGGATCGCAAAACTCTATAGAAAGTTGGAACATTGAGAATCAGAAAAGGAAGAAATGCGACCTGAACTGGGGCTTACATTCCTAAACTACAGACCACACTTTGGTCCATAATTACACAGTGTACCTAGGATTTTTCATGCAAACTTGTGAAGAAATGGGCCCTTTACGGACCGGAGTTCGGTTTTTTAATCATGAAAAGGGTGCCATGTCAGCCAAGTCAAAACAAGGTAAGAGGGCCGCAGTCCAGTTCTGCGGACCGCAGACTAGAACTGTGACCCGAATCCAACCACAATTCAACGCAGGTATAAAAGGATTGAAAAGCCCTAATTTCTTTCATTATCTCTTTCGTGCGCAAAGTTGAACTCAAACACTTCTTATTATCCCTCAACCGTTATATCCCTTACACGCACGTCTCTCTTGCACAAAGTGTACCTCTCCCAATCACTTCATACTCCTCATCTCTCCATCGATCTTAAGGTATGTTCCATATTTCCTCTATCATTTTCTGGGCAAAAATAGGTAAAAGTGGATGGTATGGTTCATGAAGTTGACTTGTGGGGGTGGATAATGATTGTATGATGCTTAAGTGTGCCTCACGTAGTCACTAAGTTGTGTGATTATTCTTCGTTTCCCTATTTGCCTCTATTGATTAGAAATCACAAATAATTTAAATTTAAAATTGTTGAAATCCTGTGAAATTGAATGTATTTAGGGGTTGGGCTCGGGTTTAATTGTGTTATTATTGATGTTGGGTACTTGATTTGTGTGGGAAGGATGTCAATTGCTCGAAATTGTGAAAATTTCCTAGAATTGTTGATTTTGTTTGAATTAAAACCGTAATAATGTCTGAGTACCTACGAGCACTAACTATGAGCATATATTAGTTTAGTGATATGTATGTTGTGCTGGTATGGGTGTGGCAACATCGGGTTTTAAAAATCAAGGCAAAAATCTTGAAAATAACCCAAATTGCACCGAGTGGGTGTCTATTTGCGAGCCGTAGAAGGGCACCCCAGTCCGCAGAATTGCCAGTAAGTTTGAGATTTGAAAGGCAACTCTGTGATGCCTCTTGCGGGCCGCAGAATGGTTATGTGGACCATAAAGTAGGTCGCAATTTTGCCTAGTGATATTAGAAATTTTAGGATAAAAGTGTGATCACGGTCTGTAGACCGCAATCTGGGTTTGCGACGTCGCAAACCCTGGACTGTGGCCCGCAGACCAGGTCTGCAATCACTGAAGTTATTTTCATTCCTTTGTTTTTATTCTTTCTTTTTCACTTCATATTATAACTTTTTATTTGTTTTGCGTGTTTTATTCTTGCAATTACTTTATGAAAAATACAAAAAATATTTTGTTTTGCTTTTCATTCTATAGTACAAGACTCATCATGTCTCTTGTTTACAGAAATTACTCCTAAGAAAACGCAAGCATAAAAGGATATCACAATCAATGAGCCTGGACCTCCGGCTAGATCTTTGAGGCCTATTACGACCAGGTTAATACCCCAAAATCAAGGGATACTCACATCCCGCACTCATAAAGCAACTGTCGGGCTGAGCAACAAAAGAAATAAATAGAGATAAGTTGTCTCTAGTGATGAGGAGTCGTAAACCTCCCATGCCATAACACATTCATCCTCTTAGTCTAATGAGGAGGATGTTGTGGAGGAAGAGGCCCGAGCAGCCGATGTGAGGCAAAAGAGGGCCCAAGAGGTCAAGCGATTTGGTGCAAAAGTTTCCAATGAGCAATATCAAAAGAGCAAGGATCGGACCTTCATCGAAGAGAAACGGATTACTATGAATGGGCTGCGGGACAAATTCTCAAGGGTCTGTGATTTGATAGTCTTCCATGGGTGGTAGTATTTTGTCGATCTATTACCTCAGTACAATGAGGAATTAGTTTGTGAGTTCTGCGCCTCTTATTCCGCCGACGTACCAAAGAAAACAAAGGGGCACTAAGGTCTTGCTAAAGGAGGTAGAGGTTCATGGGGTGAAAGTTTCTTGTGGAAGCATCACAATCAACAATGCCATCCATCTTAGCCTTAATCGTGACCACAATGAGTTTTCTATCAAGATCATATGTCATATGGATGATGAGCTCCCATGGGCAACCGCCATTGTGACCAATGAGACCCCAGAGTGGATTGTCGCGGGTAAGAAGATCTACAAGTACACCATGAGCAAATAAGCTAAGTTTTGGCTTAATTTTGTAAGAAGCCGATTGCAGCCGTCGTACAATGAGATGGACAATTGGTTGGAGAAGATTATTTGAATTGCTTGAATTATGAGCCGAGTCAGCATTGACGTCGGCGATGTGATTGAGAAGGAGCTTGGAAAGAGAGCTCAATAATTCAAAACCTCATTCCTTTTCCCCTGCCTGATTACAGAGTTGTGTTGTAGGGCCAGCGTTCTTGAGTTGCCTCACGTGGATTATGTTGTTGACGCCTTGTTGACGTGCGATATTTAAGAGTTCAAGCCGGGGAGAACCAAAGAAGGAAAGGAAAACCACCAGTGCCTCAGTAGACACCTCCCCACAGGTTGAGTTAGTTGGTCTAGAGGGATCCGCATCCGAGAAGACAAAGACATAAGCCACCACATCGATCGATCCACTTTATCTATCCCATCCACAACCGACATATCTACTCCAGTCGGTACTCCAGATTCAGCAGCCTCTATTCCTTTTGCATCTTCAACTGCTACTAGATAAATGTTCGTCTTATCAAGGGTTGGTATAGTGAGGATAAGCCAGATTGTGACCATTGTTGATGCCCGGTCATCTCGCCTTGAGACGAGTACTCTAGAGATGATCCAAAGTGCCTTAGCCCCGATTAAAGATACCTTGGGGGTGGTTCAACAGAGGCAGAAAGAGCACTAGGATGCACTTATCCTCTTGACAAGCTGGGTACATAGATTGGAGGCCAGTAGCGGCAGTAATGTCTCTTCACTTCGGATGGATGTAGATAACTTGAAGAAGGAAGTGGAGATCTTGAAAACTGCTAAGATCGACGACCTCTTGGGTATCCCGCTCCAGCCACAGAGAGTAGAGCCATAGCAGGTGAGTGGGCTCGGATTGGAGGGCTAGAGATAGGGTACTGGTGAAACACCCGATGACTCCGAGATATAGGCACATGTTGATGATGATGAGATAGATGAGGAGGGTCTTGAGAAGCCCCATACTGTTGAGAGTGTTGATGTTAATGCCCTGCTATTAACAGAGCAAGTAGTTATTGATGCGGCGGTGGCACAATCTCGTGAGGAGACCTCTATGATTGGTACGAGTGGAGTTGCCTAGGAGCCACATATAGATGTTGAGATTGGAGGTCCTACTCATCCACCAGTTGTGGGCACTATTCCACCGGCCATAGAGACCACACCACCACAGAGTGAGCTCGTGATGGGCGATGCAGAAACACCTATTTTTTCTTACAATCACAGGGAAGTGATGCCCCAACAGAGGCTACTTCCATGAGCCAGACTCAGGAGGGCGCTAAGTGCAGCTCTAGGAGACCCTCAAACTTTTTGTCCTTACACTTTGTTTTGTTTTATGCACTGAGGACAACACATATTTTTAAAGTTGGGGTGGGGTACTTTATATTTTGTTTTTGGAAGAAATGACAATTAGCTTGTACATATGTGTTTGTATCTTGTTATGTTTCGTGTTTTGTTAAGTTTTATAGTTTGGTACGTTTTGTTCCACTTGATTTTTCTTCACCTGGTTCTTTTCCAAGAGTGTATGTTCAGTAACCACGACCTAGTGATAGAATAGTTTGACTTGGTTGGTGCTTGTATATAGTTTCTAGCATGTGTAGCTCTTTTTGGTTTTGATGACACCCCTCGAAAAATTATATTTTGAAAACAAGAGTAGCATTATCCTTCAAATGATTGTTCTATGAAAGCATGCCTCATTTTGTGACTTTATGTCTACTTGTGTTTGAATCTCATGAGATGATAGCCTTGTGTTTGATAGAGAGTATATCATGTAGCAGTTCTTGTAGTTCATGTGCATAGAGTGACTAGACTTAGGTTGAGGTTGTGATGAAATAATGGAATGTGGTAGTTGAGGTAGTTTATAAAATATGATATGAGTGTATTAATGTGGGATTCAACTACCCCTCACTCTCAATGTTTAAAAGTTGGTTGCAAACACCTCTTTATTGTCTATTGTCTCTAGTCAAACTTGAAAAAGGAGACTAGAGTCTAGGAAAGGGGTAGGTTGATTAGGACTTGGGGCTTTAAACCCCATTTAATGATTCCCAACCTTAATTAGGAGGGAATCAATTAAGGGTACTAATGGGTGTTCATAAATGTCACACTTTAGAGCTTGAGAAAGCCTAAAGTGAAATTAGATGGGTCAATTGAGAAATCCAACCTAGATATTAGTCCTTATTACCCATACCATACTAAATACACCCACTTAAGTATAAAGCCAACACCACTTCCATGGAATTAAGTCACAACCCTAACATTCCCAATCATGTGATACATTGACCATTACTTAACTTGATAATTTGAATAGTTAAAACAAATAATCAAACAAACAAACTTGGTTACCATAGAAGAAAAGTAATTAGTAAAGACATAATACAACACGAATGGTATAATTTCTCATCGTATTCCATGTGGATTCGACTCCAACCTAGTTGGTTACTATATTTGACAATGACCGTGTTATACCATTTTAAGGTGTAATTTGGGAACAAGGCTTAGTTGAGGTGCCAAAAAAAATGGGCTCCGCATATGCATTAAGCCAATAAAATATCACTTCTTATATAATTTTAGTGCTTATATCTCCTATTAATTTATGGCAATAACAGATATAATTTGATGGGTATCTCCGTGCGTTTGATTTGGAGGGCTTTGATTGACCAGTAAATACATTTATGGGGTTCATTTTTTATTTGAATAAATGTGATGTACCTCGCTGTCCTCGTACATATGGATTCGTAAATTAAGTATTCATAACGTAATTAACATGTATTAATATCAACAAATTTTAAATGAGAGCCGCTAAACGACCGCACCAATTTGGCCCAAATGAGGCCACACCTGTGAAAAGACAACCATAACCTTATTTGGATTTTGCAATGTTTCCTCCAATAATTTTCCCTCCAAAACACACTAATAAATGCAGTAACTTATTTCTATTTCCAAAACACATTGAGCACTAAAATTGATCCATATGTTCATATTGATTAACATGAAAATCTCTACCTACGTTGTATTTTAATAACATAAAAAGAATGTTATAAAATATGAAATAATAGTCACACGAGACACAAAACCCTTTTTGTATACACTTCATATTAATTTTTCTTCGTAAATACAGTGTACAATTCAATTGATGATAGTTAATAAGTTATTAAGATAATACATGACCATAACAATGCTTAAAAAATAGAGTTTTTTTGAATTTTATATAATATTTTTCACGCATTAATGAGATATAATTTCATTATTTTTTAAAATTGGAATTTACAACTAATATTTATTTAATAAGAATTTTATATAATTAGTTTTCCTGTTACACTTAATAAAATAAAATTATGCAAAACTAATATGAATAATAATGTAAGTGATAAGAGATTTTGTCTCTAAATCTTTCTTCATACATTAGCGCAAAAAATAGCGACAAATTTTATTGTAACCACAAATTATTCACTATTTCAATATATATTTTTATTTTATTTTATGATGTAACCATAAATCCATCATTATTATGTTGTTATGTTGCTACGAAATGTCACTAAACTTATTGTAAGATGATATTAATCTCCCTTGGAGAGTCTTTCATTAATATCAAAGTATATATAGAGTACAATATTCATCTCTTATACAATAGGAATCCTAAGCCTATACAAAAGAGGAATCCTAGTCTTACCATAATTATATTTACACAATATATGGAAATATTCTAATTATGGGTAGGGAATATATTGTTTCCTATATTTACACGTTTACACACCCCTCGGTCGGAGCGGGAGGAGGTCGGACGGCGAGACCGGATGCGAAGTCAAGAAATAAGCTGTCGGGAAGTCCTTTGGTAAATATGTCTGCATACTGATAGGATGATGGAACATGTAACACTCTGACATGGCCTAACGTAACTTTCTCACGCACGAAGTGTAGGTCTATCTCAATATGCTTGGTTCGCTGATGTTGAACCGGATTATGAGAAAGATAGATGGCGAGAGATGTTATCACAATACACAATAGATGCACGACGCAAAGGACACGAAGTTCTAACCGTAAATTTACGAGCCAACAAATCTCGGCTACTACATTTGCAACGCCTCGTACTCGACCTTGGCACTTTGGAGCGAGATAGGGTAGCTGTCGCTTGGCGGACCAAGAAATCAGATTATCCCCTAAGAAAACACAAAAGCCGGAGGTGGAGCGTCGCGTGTCCGAACACCACCGCCCAATACGCATCCGTATATGAAAGCAACACATGCGTCGGTGCGAGAGGGGTATAGGTGCAAACCATAATCAAGAGTGCCCTTAATGTATCGAATGATACACTTAAGAGCGAGTGAAATGAGACTTCTGGGGGCATGCATGAATAAGCACACTGTTTGAACAACATAAGCTATGGTGGCCGGTGAATGGGAGATCGAAGTGCACTTGCAAGGCTCCTATACGAGTAGGATAAGAGGCGGAGCACCATCCATAGCACCGAGCTTAGATTTGGAATCAGCGGAGTAGGCACCTCTTTGCGGTTCGCCATCTTAGCCCCTGTACACAATCTCTTTCGCATACTTACGCCGACACAAGAACATATGATTGGCAGACACGGTCACCGATATCCCCAAAAAGTAACTCGGCTTCCCCAAATCGGTCATTGCAAATTCGGACTTGAGCAAGACAATAATCTCATTTTTCAATCCGTCGGAGGAGGCGGTAAGAACAATATCATCCACGTAAAGTAATAGGTAAGCGGTGCTACTACCTCGATGAAAAATAAAAAGTGATGTATCACTCTTGCTGCATACAAACCCAATGCGCAAGATATACCTAGCAAAGCGATCATACCACGCACGGGGGCTGCTTCGAGCCATATAGTGACTTACGGAGATGGCACACATAGTGAGGAAGCTATTTGGATGGGTAAACCCGGTGGCGATGCATGTGTTGTCTCTCTCGGATCCCCATGTAAGAATGCATTCTTCACATCAAGGCGATGGATCGGCCGGTGTTTGCCCATGGCAATGCTCAAAAGCTTGTGCGGATGGTAGCCGGTTTGACAACCGGGGTGAAGGTCTCACCACAATCAATGCCCTCCCCGCCGATTTGTGCCATTAGCCACAAGACGGGCCTTATACCTCTCAAGATCCCCATTGTCTACGAACTTGTGACGAAATAGCCACATACAACGAATGACGAGTCACCCCCTCAGGTCTAGGTACTAGATCCTACGTGTGCTGTTTAGTTAGAGAATTGAATTCCTCATACATAGTTGCATTCCAATTAGGGTCTTGTTTGGCCAATTTTGGGTTCTTTGGAAGTGGAGAGATGGTTTACGCAGACAAGTTGAAATGGACTTTGGATTTGAAGATTCCATGCTTTGAACGAGTTTCCATTGGATGGGTAGGGACAGTGGGTGGCGGAGTGGTGTCTGAGGGGGGGGGGGGGGGGGTAAAGTCGGATAAGGAGAAGGTGGGGGAGAAGCCATCGGAGGCGCCGCGGCTCCTGGATAGAGTGTCGCGGCACTAGAAGGTTGACAGGCTTCTCTGAAGTTTGGGCACCTCAGCACAGGGCCGCGGCTCTGTCGACGGTGTTTCAAAAAATTGCTCTCTGGAAATCAGGCACCGCGGCTCTGACGACGGAACAGAGGATGTGAGTTGTTCGATTATGAGGGGAGAGATGGCAGACTCGTCAAGAAATGAGTAGTCCTATTTTTGGAATTTTAAAAGATTCGAAAATGGGAATGTAGTCTCGTCGAATGTGACGTGACGAGATACGTGGATCTGACGAGTCGACAAGTCATAGCATAGATAGCCCCTATGGTTCGGCGGGAATCCTAGAAAGACACATGGAGTGGATCTATGAGCGAGCTTGTGAAGGGCGGTGGAGCTAAGGTTGGGATAGCACAGACAACCAAAAATCCGTAGATGATCATAAGAGGGGATTCTATGGTAGGGGATTTCGGTAGGGGTCATATTGTGAAGAGTGCCAGTAGGGAAAATATTTAGAATGTATTCTGACATTTTAGCAGCATAGACCCAGAAGGGTGGAGGGAGGGAGGCATGAATCAATAGGGTGCGAATCATATTGTTAATGGTGCAAATGATTCTTTCAGCTTTACCGTTTTATGGTGAGGTGTGAGGGCAGGAGAAGCGAAAGACCATGCCATTATTGGTACAAAAGCGGTGAAACATAGAGTTATTGAATTCACGACCATTATCGCACTGAAATGATTTTATGCCTTTTCCAAATTGTGTTTGAATGAACTTGCGAAACTCAAGAAATTTGACAAACACTTTCGATTTAAATTTAAGAGGGTATAACCAAACGTAGTGTGAAAAATCATCAAGCAACACAAGATAGTATTTATGACCGAGAGAACTAGAGATAGGAGATGTCCATAAATCGGCATGTATGATATCAAAAGGAGCAAATGTAACACTAGTAGATGATTTGAACGGAAGACGAATATGTTTGCCTAAAGAGCAAGAAACACAATTTTGGGCAAGTTTCCCATTACAAGCAATGAAATTGTTGCCTCTAAGAAAATTAAAAACCTGGACTCCTGGATGACAAAGCCTATTATGCCAAGTTGAAGAAGAAACAACCGCTAGAGTGACGGGAGAGCAAGATGTGGCAGCGGAGGTGGAAGTGAATGGATAGAGATCCCCCGTGCTATTGCATCTCGTAAGAGGTGTCCCCGTATGAAGATCCTTCATAGTAAAACCAAAAGTGTCAAAATCCACAGAGACAGAATTATTATGAGTAAATTGGCGGACAGATATGAGGTTCTTAATCATGTGTGGGGCATATAGGGTGTTTTTGAGGGAGAAGGGTGGATGAGGAGGTTGTGTGTATGAGGTACCATAACCCTTAACTGGAATGCGTTGTCCACTACCAATTTGTAACATATTGAGGATGCTTTAAACTAAACGAGTTTAGGAATAGTACTGCAGACGGACCGGGTGACGTGAGATGTGGCGCCCGAGTCCATGTACCAAGTATTGCCAGGCTGTTGCATAGAGAGGGTGCTGAACGCCTGACCCAACTCAGTGGGTGTCATGCCGTAGGAGGGCTGCGGGACCTGACCTTGCATGAAGTGGGCCTGCTATGGGGCTGGAGCGGGGCCTAACAAACCGGGGTAAGAATACGGATTGTATGGCTACTGGTACTGGAATGGACTTGGCGTCGCGGCTCTGAAGTGGGCGCCGCGGCTCTTGGAGCGCCGCGGTGCTGTAGACGAACTGCTGTGGAGCCGCAACCTAGTTGTTCTGCGATCTCTATTGCTGTTGCTGCTGTTGGTTCTGTTTACCGCGACCCTTGCCACAACCACGGCCTCCTCTACCGCCGCGGCCTTTTCCACCCTTGCCGCCGCGACCCTGCCTCTATTTGGAGTTGTCTGGTGGCGTCTGATCTTGGGGTTGCGTGTCGACAGCTAACACCTGCTGGGCGTGCTCATCCTGCTTAGCACGATGGGTTTCTTCGAGCAACAATTGTGAGCGAGCTTTGTTAAAACTCGGTAGCGGATCTGCCTGTTGAATTATGGTGGCCAAAGTATCATATTCGCCCTTAGTAAGGCCAGAAATCATTTGTAGCACCATTTTATCGTCAGTGACAGGCGTGCCGATGTTGGAGAGTTGATCCGCTAGAAGTTTAAGCTGCTTGCAGTACTCATAGACATTGGAGAAGTTTTCAAGACGTGTTTTGTTTAACTGTTCTTCCAAATACACGGCACGAGTGTGCTTGTTGTCCTGAAAAATTTCCTCCAAACGATTCCACAAGTCAAGGATTGTGGAGTCAGATTTCATGATAGTAAGGAGCAAATCCTGAGAGATACTACCATATATCCATTGTTTGACATCGGCGTCGAGACGATGCCAGATAGAAGCATCAACCTCCGTAGGGCGCGGAATACTGTCATCAATATGGTCAAGCACGTTATAGAGACATGCATGATTGCGAAGAAGTTCAACCCAGGGAGAATACTGATTGTTTTCTTGATCAAGAATAATGGGAATATGGTTCTTGATGTTGGAAACAGTGAGGGCGGGATGAAACGGGGGTGATGACTTTGTGGTGGGATTTGTGGAGGTAGAGGCGTCAGAAAGTGTGGAAGAATCAGGGATAGCCATTTAGAGAAGAGAAGAAAGGAAGAACAAAACCCGAAAAGCAAGAAGTAAATTCGGGAGGGCCGCGGCGTATGAGAGGCAAAGCCGACGGCTGTGGAAGAGAAAGGTTTTTAGGGTTTTGTTTATTTGGCTCTTGATTCCATGTAAGATGATATTAATCTCCCTTGGGGAGTCTTTCATTAATATCAAGGTATATATAGAGTACAATATTCATCCCTTGTACAATAGGAATCCTAAGCCTATACAAAAGAGGAATCCTAGTCTTACCATAATTATATTTACACAATATATAGAAATATTCTAATTATGGGTAGATAATATATTGTTTCATATATTTACACATTTACACTTATTACTATTATTAACTAGTTTTAGTGAACGTACTTTACGCCTGTATTATAAGTTTATTAATGTAAAGTGTGTAGAATATTATATCTAACTTAATAGAAATGAACTATTAAAATTGATGAGATAAAAGCAAATAGCATTTATATACTTTTAAAATAAAAGTCGTATAATTCACATTTATGTTTCAGACGGTATCAAATTACTTCCAATTCTAATAATTATGATACCATCAAAATTCACAACATGTTTTAATTTTAAATAACTGGTGATTTTTTTTATATGCTTTAGCTTTTTCGTGTAACTCAAATGATTATGCCAAAAATAAATATACGTCTAAAAGTTTACTATTTTGATAAAAACAAATTACAATAATTTATATTGATATACCTGCAATGCACCTACAATGGGTTTACATAAATCAGATACTCAAACATGATCTATTCAGAAAGACAAAAATTAAATAAATAGAGTAAACAAAAAAGGTGTAGCTGCACAAAAAATTGTCGTGAGTTTATTTTAAGAATAAAATCAAGCAAAAGAATACGGGATAATTTTAGAGAACTCCCGCAGGTTTCCCCTCATAATACAAATTTTCTTTGTGATTTACAATACTCTGCTTACCTTCCTTATTTTAATTGTTTTATAAATTATTTTTAGCTATTTATCATTAATGAGAAGAAATTGTTGGTTACTATTGTAAAGCAGTACGGGATGTAAATAACTATTGCAAGTGTTCGAAAGGATAAACAAATAGACAATGTTCAGAACTGCCGCAAGCTTGTTGAGTCTTGAATCTTGATAACCTGAAATCAAGAAACAATTAAATCTGGATTGTTATAACTGTGTGTTGAGTCGAGTGATTGCACTCCGTCCTTAAGACAAGATTGCCCCGTATATATGTGTTTACGTTAGCGGGCAATAGTCTCCCAAGATAAAACAACACTTTAATCTCAACACTACAAAGCAAATAGGTTGAGTCTGACGAAGAAAACAAATACGAATCGACTTGCTGAAGAAATGGAAAAGGAAGGAAGAGTTTCTGTTTTCGTCCAACGTTTTTGGACTTTCTCTTCTGTTTTGTCTCTGTGTATATAGTGTGTCTCTGTTGTGTATATCTTGTGTATATGTGTGTCTTTGCTCACTGTTTTTCGTCACTGTTTGTGCTGCTATTTTCGTGTTTGTATGTGCAACACAATTGAGCCAAAAGGCATCAATATATAGCATGGAGGAGGGACTCCTCAACTGCCACAAACACGGCTGTTAATAGTCATTAGGAGGGTTGTTAATGGCTATTAGGGAGGTTGATAATGGCAGGTTTAATGCCATTAGTGAGGCTGTTCATGGTCATTGAAGGAGGGTTGTTTATGGAGGAGTTAACAGCCAAGTAATGGCTGGTTAATGCTAAAAAAAATAGCACAAACGGTAGGCAGAAAGTTTCTGCCTTCCGTCAATCCCAAAATCAACTTTTCAGAAACTATAGGGACCAAACTATAAATATTAAGCAATTTGGGGTCCAAAAAGATAATATCAGAAAGTCCCCACAGCCCACATCCCACAGCCCACGACCCACGACTCATGACCCGTGACCCGAGCCCGACCCCGGACAGGACAGGATGGGCGCGCGTATGGGCTTAGCCTTGAACCCAAGCACATCTAGGTTCTCCCTCCTTTAAACACGTGGGATACCCCTTGGGGTCCCAAACCCTTAATCACTTTAGAGATTTATAAAAGGAGCAATTCTTCCTTTTCCCACCGATGTGGTAGATTTGTCCCACACCATATTTTCATGCCTCAAACACCTTACTTCGTGGACCAATGTCTCTTTCATTTCTCAATGAAATTTGACGATCCTTGGCCCTACGGTCATCTACTCACTTAGTAGATTATGCATGGGAGAAGAGACAAAGCCTCCAACATACGGAACACTAGTGTTTAATTCATTAAATATGGGTGGACGCACCTCCCCGCCAAAGGCAAATTTCCAACAATACCCTCTATGAAAGAGTGATTTTGGCGCACACACAAGGTGCCTACTTTCAGCAATTTTTCAGCGAAAAGATATTGCATCAGAAGAGGTAGCTTATGCTTTGAACCTTCCCTAGTTGAATACCACCGGACGTACTGCGCGATGAACGTGATGTCTTGAACCGTCAGTGTTTAGTGTAAGCCAAGACAATGATACCAACACAATAACTCTCCTTATTCGTTTTCATTCTTAAGGTTTTGTCCGTTGTGGCCGTGGACACACTTGGATTCTTAAGTGCGTTCATTTGAGGCGGCCTTCCTCGCACTTAAATTGGTGATCTCCTACAAGGTATCCTGTTATACCCCACTTCACAAGTGTTAGGAATCATTAAAAGTTTCCCAAACCTTAACCTCAACCATTTGAGAATCGTTAAAGGTCTGGAAGCTTAGCCTTTACACACCATGCAGGTAGCACTTTAATGTCTATCGCGGGAACAACTTTGGATTCATGTTTCCATACATAAATCATCATCCGAAGTGCTTCTTGCTTCCACCGAAGCGCTCAACTGAACCTTTTGCAGCTTAGTTTTCCCATTGAACCAAATTCTTGGGATCTCCAATCAGTATGGTTGGGTTACCAGCGCAATGGTTCATATTGTTTGGGTTTTAAGCTCATTCCCCTAGATAGGCAGAACACTTGATCTCCGGGTAGTCCCTTAGTTAGTAAACAAGAAAGTGACACCCGTGATGATCAACTGCCATACGGTCTTATGTCTCCGACAGATACTGACAGATATGTCCAGACGCCGTCATCCGTGTCCTTCCTGAAGTCGACCGGCTAGCCACAGTGTATAACTGCTAAAGGCACTGGTTTCTCCCAATAAGGGACGTCCTCTAAGGAGTCATGAAGTTACTCAACTTCTTTCATGCTTTGTATAAAGCGATAAACTCCGATCCCATCATGAATCGGTCGATGCTAGTTTGCTTAGAGGATTTGCCAAGACCCACCATACATATTTACTTTTGGCATTGGTGTTCTTTATATCTGATGTCCAGTTTGCATCACTTTGTTCTCCCAGAACCGCTGGACATCCAGAATACTATAATCCGTAGATAAGTGAATAATTCAGATATCGTCATATCCGACTTAACGCCTTCTACCAATCATGTATTAAAATCATCAGTGAACCTTAGTTCAACTAATCTGCTTTGTAGGTCGATACCATGTCGGTTGTAGTGTGTACAATACATTGAACTACACGTGACCTGTGCATATCGCTCCTTGTCTATGGGTGCACCATGATTCCAATCAGTTCTATGATTCATATCCGTTGGTGACTTCAACGAGACTGCCAACTATCTCACAACTGAGTTTGGAGTTAGACCAGTCCGTTAGATGTCTTAGAAATAAAATTCCTAAGATGTCATCTGTAATACCCATATCTCTTGTTTCAATATAATTTCCATTCTCAGATTGTTGGTTTTCCAACTGTTGGCTTTCTAACTTCAGAGTCAATATTTCTGTGGTCAGATTCATTGTTTCTGTTTTATCTGAAACTTTCAGGACCAAAATGTAAATATTTCAAGGACCAAAATGAAAGTTCAGGAAGAAGCCTAACAGTCCAGCAAACCAACTCTGATCCTCTTCTTCCAACTCTCCGGTTAGGAAGGATGTTTCAACAACCATGCCACGCAAGACCGCAATGGCCCTGGATGTTAAGCTACTCACAGGGGAGCATATGTACAAGTAGCCGAGGCCTTATAGTCTTCACTAGATCCATCTACTTTGTACTCACTTTTGAGTATCCTCTTTCATAACCCAAAGGTTCTTTTCCCGTAGGAAGATCAACCATTACGCAAGTATGGTTCTATATGATGGAATCTATATCTCTCTGTGTAGCTTCTTTCCAAAGCAGCGCTTTTGGAGATGACAATTATTTATTAATTGTCCATGGTTCATTCTCAACCATACAAGTTAGAAGGATTGGAACAAGTCTTTGTTCCCTTCTCTGCTCCATCTCGGTTCAACATCTAGAATCCCTGAGTTCTGTATATCTGGAATATTAAGTTCCAGATAGCCAGCAAATTTCGAGTCCTGTAGAAATGGAACATCTAGTTCCGGACAGTCAGGCCCTCGCGGGTTCTTGCTAACCTCGAGCAATTACTTCTTTTTCCTTTCCAAGGAAAGTTATCTTCAAAGAATTCAGCATTTTTTGACACCAAGAGGCGATAAGCACTACTGTTATTTGCAGATTCAGTGGATATGCAATCTACAGTCTTAGGTCCAACTTGACCTGTTTTGGTATTCTAACTTTTACCAAGCCACTCCACATCACAACATTTGTATGTGAGATCCTTTCCATGTTTCACACGGAGAGTTATCCTTATCTTTATGCGTATTTCTGTTGAGAATCGCATTAGTGGTAAGGATCGCCTTGCCCCATATATTTTGGGCGTACGGCTTTGCGCTTGGCTAACACCGTTGGACTAAGGTGAGTAATGAGCAGTCGTTTAATGAGCGATGCTTCACATTCTCCCCCTCTATCACTACGAATTTCTCAATCTATAGGCTTAGTTGATTTTCAACTTCTGCTTTGTAGCGCTTATCCGCTTCAACAACTTCATCTTTGCTTTTCAACAAACAAAGGATTCCATACGTTGTACCATCATCAATGAAGGTCACAAAGTACTTGTCTCCCCCCTCTATTTTGTATAAAATTTAAATCACCCATAAAGGTGTGACTAAGTTCTAGAGGAGCGATGCTTCTTTCGCTATTCCTTTGACGGAATTTGGAAAGGTGATTTTGCCTCTTCGCCTACCTCACATTCATTTTGAGGGTTTATGTCAAAAGAAGGCAACAATCTCAACTTCGCTAGCTTTTGAATGACTTTCTATTTAACGTATCTTAAACTATGATGGCATAGATGCACGGATTACAAATATATCATTCATATGGCTACAGACATACTGTACCATTCTTAGTTATTACAGACCTGTTAGACTAGTCTCAAACCAGGTTGACCAACATCATCCCTTAAACCAAGTTTGGGACATGTATCACCTCATCTAAGAGTGATCTCATTCCCTGAAGTCCTATTGAGGACAACCTCTCCAACCCCTTAGATTTTAGAGGTGGCGTTGCTTCACATGAACAACCTCTTTCCCGTGGTTAGGGCGTAATCGGATCATATTTGATCTGGATACTCTGGCCCACTCCAGTTGCTTTTGCAGACTGAGTGTCCAATTTCTTTTCTGCCTTTCTTTTGGCCTTCAGATCATTTAAGATCTAGAAACTCTGGCCCACCTTACTAGGTGTCCATTACTTTTCCTATGAAATGAATTCTGGCCCCACTCCAGTCGCCCGTAGGCTTTGTATGACTGAGTGTCCAATATCATCATATCAAAGGAATTTTATCCACTCCAGTCGCCCGGAGGCTTTGTATGACTGAGTGTCCAATATCATCCTATGAAGGATCTTCTGCCAAATAGTGTGACAGGCTCAACGTCTTTAGCTTTTAGTCTTCTTCCGTTATGATTGGTGCCCAGATAATTCTTGACGCTTACTTAAGAGTGGTAACAATTTTCGCACAGTTAGTGGATCTTTCTCCCTCGTATGTGCGAACATACTTTACAAACTTTTAATAATTACACTTAAAAGAACGGATCTTTTTAAGTCGTTTACAAAATCCAATCTTTAAACGGGAAAGAAGAAGAGATTAAACTTCTGATTTTAAAGCATAAGGAATATAAATTATTTCGTAAAACATTTTCATATTCCTCCTTACTTTTAAGCCATTTTTAATCAGACATCATTTAATCTTTATTTTTGACAAAGAAGAAAATAACTTATCCCAATTTCGGATTCTGGCCCACTTCAGTCTCTTCATCGGACTGAGTGTCCATTTCCTCCTTACCATAATTCGGATCCTTTGTCTGAGACATATATAGGCCTTCTGCTGCAAGATAGAACCACATCTTCAGCCTTCTCCTCTTGTCCCAGTTGATATCCTCAGCTTCTCGTGAGCGCTTGTTCCCACCACTCTCGGGAGCTGTGACACCATGAACACGTTGACATTCAACAACATCATCATCACTCTCTTCAAGAAGAAAACCACAGCCATATCCAGATTTGGTCACACAACTTTTGACCGACATCTTTCAAACACTAATACGCTCTTGTCTTAAATTGTTGGCTACTATTGTAAAGCAATACGGGAAATAAATAACTATTACAAGTGTTCGAAAGGATAAACAAATAGACAATGTTCAGAACTGTCGCAGTTGAGTCTTGAATCTTGATAATCTGAAATCAAGAAACAACTAGATCTGGATTGTTATAACTTTGTGTTGAGTCGAGTGATTGCACTCTGTCTTTAAGATAAAATTGCCCCGTATATATGTGTTTACATTAGCGGGCAATAGTCTCCCAAGATAAAACAACACTTTAATCTCAACACTACAAAGCAAATAGGTTGAGTCTGACGAAGAAAACAAATACGAATCGACTTGCTGAAGAAATGGAAAAGGAAGGAAGAATTTCTGTTTTCGTCCAACATTTTTGGACTTTCTCTTCTGTTTTGTCTCTGTGTATATAGTGTGTCTCTGTTGTGTATATTTTGTGTATATGTGTGTCTTTGCTCACTGTTTTTCGTCACTGTTTGTGCTGCTATTTTCGTGTTTGTATGTGCAACACAATTGAGCCAAAAGGCATCAATATATAGCATGGAGGAGAGACTCCTCAACTGCCACAAACACGGCTGTTAATAGTCATTAGGAGGGTTGTTAATGGCTATTAGGGAGGTTGATAATGGCAGGTTTAATGCCATTAGTGAGGCTGTTCATGGTCATTGAAGGAGGGTTGTTTATGGAGGAGTTAACAGCCAAGTAATGGCTGGTTAATGCTAAAAAAAATAGCACAAACGGTAGGCAGAAAGTTTCTGCCTTCCGTCAATCCCAAAATCAACTTTTCAGATTCTCTAGGGACCAAACTGTGCCCACAGCCCACGACCCGTGACCTGTGACCCGAGCCCGGACAGGACGGGCAGGCGGTGGCGGCGCGCGCGGGCTTAGCCTTGAACCCAAGCACATCTAGGTCTTCCCTCCTTTAAACACATGGGATACCCCTCGGAGTCCCAAACCCTTAACCACTTTAGGGACTTATAAAGAGAGCAATTCTTCTTTTTCCCACCGATGTGGTAGATTTGTCCCACACCGTATTTCCATGCCTCAAACACCTTACTTCGTGGACCAATATCTCTTTCATTTCTCAACGAAATTTGACGATCCTTGGCCCTATGGTTATCTACTCACTTAGTAGATTATGCATGTGAGAAGAGACAAAGCCTCCAACATGCGGAACACTAATGTTTAATTAATTAAATATGGGTGGACGCACCTCCCCGCCAAAGGCAAATTTCCAACAGAAATAACAATTTGACGGATTTGCGCTACCAAATATACACTTTTATTTAATCAATTCTATAAAAGAAATAAAATAAAAACATCTTCTTCCATTAATTCCGTTAAAACAAAATTTCCATAACTATGCTAGCTGTAAGTTTAAGTTACTACAGTAAGCCTAAGATTTATTTACGATTTAGGTTTCTCATTTTAATAAAACTTATTAATTAAATCTAATTAATTAAATGGGTTTAATATTAAAAGGAGAAAATCAGTCAAATTAGTAGTTTTTACATTAATGATATAGTGATAAAAATATCTGTTATAAAAAATCAACATAAAGGAGGTAAGCATAATCTTGTAAACTAAAATGAAAATGATGATTAGTGTTACGAAAAATACCTGAGGAGAATTCTCTAAAATTATCTCAAAAATAAAAGATGTATCTACATGAGTAAAAAAATAAAAATAACGATCATTATGGTTATCTTTTGTGATTAAATACTATATACCATTGCAATGGTAACCTCTTATCCCGATTTTCGCAATCGACATAAGAATATTAATTTTTATAGTTGATTTATTGTGGTTAAATACTATATACTATTGCAATGGTAACCTCACGTGAATAACACAAAATTATAGTTAACTGGAAGTTTATTGTCACTCTAAATTTGTAATTATTCATTTTATCATAAAAAATACTTGTAATTATTAACCAAATTATTTTCACTTTTTCTCAAATATAACTTGAAGAAACAATTCTCATTTAGCTACAAGATTTTGTTTCAAATAATTTAATGTGGCTAAAAATTTACTATTGCTACAATAAAATTTAAATTATGGTAAAAAGTAATGATTAGCTATGAAATTTTATCACAACAATAAATTTGTGGCTATACATTTGTCATGAAAATAAATTATAGTTATTAAGCCGACTATTGCCACGAGTTTTTAGTACATACTAAGAGCAAAAATATTTATTTAGCTACAATAATTTCTTTTAAATAATTTTTTGTGGCTTAAAGATTACTATTGTCACAGTAAAATTTAACTCGTGACAAAAAATAATGATTAAATATAAAATTTATTATAGCAAAAAAATTGTGGCTATATCGTTTAACTATTGCCACAATTTTTCATAACTTGAAGCAAATATATCTATTTAGCTACAACATTTTGTTTCAAATAATTTATTGTGACTAAAATGTTATTATTTCTATCGCATGGTGCAATCCATATCTCTTTCCCTGCTTTGCCTGCCTGCTGCTCCCCATTGTGATCAGCTACAAAAAATTATTGTAGAGATAAATTTTTAGCTATTTAGATAATTATTACCCCGATTACTAGTAATTATAGCGAAAATAAAAACTAGCTTTGTCAATTTAATTTTTGTGGGTAAGAAATTTTATAAATTAGTAGATCGATATGAAACTAAAAATTTTGTGGCTATTGCTAAATATTAGCCACGAAACAAAGATTTTGTAGCTATATATATCTTGTGTTGTAGTGAAAATTAAATTAATTTTACACAAGATAATTATATGTATGTGTATGGTATAATTATATGTATATGTATACAAACAAAAAGGAGGAAAAACATCAACATTGATTGTTTATGAGAAAGGATACATAAATATACCCCTCAACTTTGCGATTTAGAACAGATATACCCCTCATTAAGAAAGTGGTGTATATATATTCATGTCGTACAAAATGGTGCAAATATACCCTTTTTGCTGAAGCATTTTTTTGTAAAAATTATTTAGTTTATTTTTTAATTAAAACAGTCTCACGTGACTTTAGAAAAATTCTATCCATTTGTTTTAGTAAGCATATTTTTCTAAAGCCACATGATAATTTTGTTTCCTGGTGGATCGGGTCTGGTTTTTTTAAAAATAATGGGTAGATTTAGTTTTGTAAAGTCACATAGATATTTTTTTAAAACGAACCAGATCTGACACACTAGAAACAAAATCATCATGTTGCTTTAGAAAAATATGTCTACTGAAAAAATGAGTAGACGTTTTTTAAGCCACGTGACATTTTTTAATTAAAAAATAAACTTAATATATTTTTTTAAAAAACTTCCGTCAGTGAAAAATGTATATTTGCACCATTTGTGTAACGACATGAGTATATTTACACCATTTTGTAACGGCAATGTTATATATACATCACTTTTTTAACAAGGGGTATATCAGCTCTAAACCGCAAAGTTGAGGGGTATATTTGCACATTTGACCAAGTCTAAAATTGAATTGATGAGAGAGATTTCATGCAAATTTTGAATTAAGATAACTTTAAGAGGGAAGGATAGAAATGTCATTGACTTCGCATAAATGACCTAGAAACCCATGTGAATTTACTGTTCTACCCCTATTTGGGCTATTATAGCCGAAATCAGTGGGAAAGATTTGATTTTTCCATTTTTTTTAAAAAGGATCATTGGGTAGCTCAATTAGAGAAAAGGTTAGAGTTGATTCAACAGTGGACTAATAACTTTAGGAGTTGACAACAAAGTTTGCTAAGATATGCAGAATGAGTATCAGGTGGTGAAATGTGGCGAAGAGTTTATATTTAAATGAAAGGGCACAACCTATATATCGTTTCAGCATAAGGTCTTTTTCTTTCTTTTACATTACGTCGGTCCAAATATTATTAATTTCGTTTTAGTATACTACATTTGTTTTAAAATATTTAATATTTAAAGAAAATATCTGTTGCTGTTTTTTTCTTTTCTAATCCACCCTTACTTGGATATGATGATTATTTCAAAAAAAAAAAAAAAAACCCACCCTTACTGTTTTAGCTAATTAAATGAGGTGTTTAAGGAGAAGAATTTAGCGCTTTAGGAAAATACCCGTATGATTACTGTTATTAAAAATTCTTCCTAAAGAATTTATTAAAAAAAATCAAAAACAGCTCTTAATTGGAGTTTTTTATTTTCTTGGTTCTATTTCGCAGTATTCATTCATTTGAAACTCCTCAGAATTTGGTTTCTAATGTCAAATTAGATCTACGGTGTACAATAATAATCCAAACATAAATTTTACAAAGATCTATTTACGTTAGATCATTATTAGATAAGAAATCAGTTTTAGCTCTCCATAAACAACGTGTCACTATAACTAATATTATGCTTGAGAAATTAAATGCTTAAATAAAACTTTACATTTTCAATTTTCTGATCTTGGTTTTGTTGGTAACACCAATAAATTAGCCTTTGCTTAAGGGTAAAAGATCAGTACTAAGATAATTCAATGAAGTAAATCAATCAATAAATTAAGAACAAACGAAGATTCCGTAAGAGGATCTTGATTAAATGTATGATGACACGGTTTCATGATTGTTCTTTGAAGGTTTGACTTGGTCTATCTATGAGAAATAATTATATTACACAAAAAGAATATTTATCATTAACCAGACTAGATGGTACATATTTAATATATTAGAGTAAAGCTTCTGTGCTTCCCCCTTGGAAGAAAAAGCTCATCTTTTAGAAGTAGGCTTGCAATTAATAATTTTGGTACATATTTGTCCTTTATTTGAGAAAGTACGAGGAGCATTCAAAGGATTTATTTTTTGTTTTCCTACTTTATAAAAAAAAAAATATTTTTCCTTATGTGGAAAAGAAAACATACTTTACAAAACATTTGGTTAAAATATTATGTATGGTTTGTAAACTTAAATAAGGTATAAGGTGCTGTAACGTTTCGTAGCAAGTTTGAAAATGAAATTAGATATATCTTGAAGCATTAAAGGATAAAAAAGGGCAATATTTTTGAAAGAGTAGCGTCTGGCCATGCCTTGGGCAAGAAGTTAATAATCGGGTTTAATTTGTTACACTATGTTTGGGAGTTTACTTATCAATTATTTATGGCAAACTCACTTGAGACACATAAGCATAATTCTTTTCCTTTTCTTATCACATTGAAATTTTAGTTGATCATCCTATTTATTAACCAACAAATTAACATACCATTTTATCAACGATCTGTTCTTTATACGAGTTTCCTTTCAACCAATATCATGAAAAGTCACAAACATCTCAAAGCAATATACTTTTATGAAATATCATTATAATTTTGAAAAAGTAGTAAATATCGTTGAATATATTAGTCTAGAATTTCATCAACTACTTTTCAACAAATTAAATTCGATTGAAATTTAATACTACGGTACCAGCAATCTATCCAATATTATAGGTTAGTATGTAGTTTTTGGACCCCTCAAATTAAACCTAGTGAAATTAGAAAAAATGATCACAAAATGTAACTTTTTAATTTGAATTGATTATTTTTTATCATCGTATTCTCGTTAATTAACTTTAACATACATCAGAACCAAACAGGAGCTCTCTCTTTGCCAACTTTTGTATCAAATCCAAGAAAAAGTCTCCTTTGACAAATTTTGACACCACTAAATCATTAACGAGGAGATAAAAAGTCAATCACATATAATTTAATATGTTGCTAAAGATTAACAGAGCAAATAGGTGCACAATAACTAATGAATTGACTTCTAAATGTTGTTTGTGTCAACATAAAACAGATTTTTTCATTCATGTTCAACGTAAAAGCGTTCAAATACTTTTACCGTGTAAGACTTACTAATCTACAAAAGTCATCTTGTTAGTTCAATTACTACCAAAACAAGCATACCAATTCTAACAGTATTAAGTTAATATTTACACGTATATTTTCCACATTTCCATCCCTTTTATATTTAAGCCCCCCGACACAAACACAAAAATAAACAAATATGTATAGAGAGAGAGAAAGGAGGGGGAAGGGCGAGGGGGGAGGGGATAGACTCACGCATGCGTGTACATGCTCACACACGGACACACACAAAGACAAGGGAAATGATTGTAGAAATTTGCTTACCGTCCTTCCGAATTTGCCAAATAGTTACTCCCCTCCGTTCCTTTTTTATTTGTCCCTTATATTAAATTAAATTTTTCTTTTTATCTATTTTAGTAAATCAAGAAAGATTCATTATTTTCTTCAAATATTACATTTATCATTAAGAAACAAGGAAACCAACAACATACTCAATGTAATCTCACAAGTGCGGTCTCGGGGGTAAGATGTAAGCAAACCTTACTCCTACCTTTGTGGGATAGGGAGGTTATTTTCGATAGATCCTGAGCTCAAAAGAAATGTAACAAATGCAGGATTGTAAGAAAAATAAAACAACAAAATAGCAAGATACAAATTAAATATAGCAATAGATAATAATACATATTGTAGAATAATAAACTACGCTATAACTAAATAATACTACTACAAAGAGAAGAGGAGAGGAGGAGGCTTGCCCCAACCTCTCTCACACAAAGTGTGACACGCTCAGATACCTACTAACCTTTTGCCCTAATCATCGACCTCCAACCTTCTTATCTAAGGTCATGTCTTCAGTCAGCTGAAGTTGTGTCATGTCCTGTCTAATAACCTTCCCTCATTCTTCTTCGGCCTACCTCTACCTCTATTAATTCTTGCGACAACTAACCTCTCACACCTCCTTACTAGCGCATCCTCGCACCTCCTCTTCACATGTCCGAACCATTTTAGTTTCTCTTCCCTCATGATCTTGTCCGCCACGAAGGTCACTCCACCTTACCATGTATAACTTAGTTCTTAATCATATCTCTCCTAGCACGCCCACACATCCATCTGAGCATCCTCATCTCCGCTATCTTCATCTTTGAACGTGGGCGTTCTTCACTGGTTAGCACTCCGCCCCATATAATAATGTTGGTCTAACCCAACTCTATAAAACTTAGTTTTAAGCCTTGGTGACATATTCTTATCGTAAAGTACCTGAAGGCAAGTCTCCATTTCACCCACCCCATTTCAACACGGTGTGCGACATTCTCATCAATAACTACATAATGTACTTGTAATCAAACTTGAATTCCAAAGCATAATTAATAAGGTTAATTTTGTAAAATAGACCTCTATAAATACTGTTTAAAGGGAGTGTCAAGTCAACATGGGCCAAGTAAAAGAAATGGAGGGAATAAAAATCAAATGAGAATTATGTATAGCATCTAATTATTTTCTTACATGGAAAACATAAAGGAAAAAATGATATTTAAAATAATACTAAAACATAAGTTTAACAACATTATGTTTCATTGTACTCTCGTCAAATAAAAAAGAGTGTCCACTTAGTCTTTATTTTTTTATTCAAAAAGAGTGTCCACCTACCAAATCAAGAAAGAATTAACTTAAACAAATAATTAAGTGAACACACTTTTTTATCCGGAGGGTATATAGTTTTATAATAGGATCTTCTCCTCACACTTGAGGGATCTTAAAAGGTTTTGATGCCTTCATTAATCCTTAGTGTGGGATTCTCGTACACTTTGGTTAAAGGCTGCAAAACTTTTTAAGAAAAATCAAGTGAAAAACTTTATGTTTACAAATGCGAGATAGTCTGAAGTCTCAATATAATCACATATTATGAAAACACTAATTACTGAAATGACACTCGAACTCATAGCAAATTCTCCTTATAATTATGCGTGACACACGAGTTTATTACACTGTATAGATAGTATTGCATGAAAAAAAAAACATTTCGTTGTTATTAGATCAGGAGATTCCATAAATCATAAAGAGCATAACATAAACTGGTGTCAAGAAAAGAAAAAAAATGAAAAGGAAAAATTAGAAAGTAGAGTAAAACTATAGTCCATCGGAGTACTTAATGTTTGCATCTATTCACTTTCAATATTCATCAATAATAATTCTTTGACTATCATGTGACAAGTGACAAGATATCTATTATGATGACACAGAGAGACCGTGAAAGAAGAAAGGAAGAGGAAAAGGAGAAAACCATAGCTTACCTAATAAAAAATACATGCCATTAGTCCTTTAAAGTAATACTATTTCTTACAGCTGGATCTTGCAAAGCTCACATACATCCACCATACCTGTCTCGAATAATTCCTTCAAACTTCATACAATAACCCACAAAATTCTCCAAGGAAAAAGAGAAGGTCTCTTAGTCCTCCCAATTCAGAATAATCATATTCATCCTTCACATTATGTAATGAACTTTAATAACTTATATATACATTAATAGTTTAAAAGTACTTTTGCACAATCAAATTATTTAAAAGATTATACTACAGTCCTGTTTATAATAAGTGAAATTAGCTATTACAAAATAAATAAACAATCTGCTACTATAAGTCAAATTACTCAATTTGATAATATAAAAGTTCTTTACACTTCAGTGTGTAAGTAAAATTCAAGGAATATAGAATAAGATAAATTAAAAATCATCCATGTACTTCAACCTAATTTCAACTTGGAATCGCAGTTTCAATCTAGATATACATGTCGTCCGTAGACAGGACTGTTGGAAATTTGCCTTTGGTAGGGAGGTGCGTCCACACATATTTAATGACTTAAACACTAGGTTCCGCATGTTGGAGGCTTTGTCTCTTCACACATGCATAATCTACTAAGTGAGTAGATGACCGTATGGCCAATGATCGTCAAATTTCGTTAAGAAATGAAAGAGATATTGGTCCACGAAGTAAGGTGTTTGAGGCATGGAAATATGGTGTGGGATAAATCTACCACATCAGTGGGAAAAGGAAAAATTGTTCTCTTTATAAGTCTCAAAATTGGCTAAGGGTTTGGAACCCCAAGGAGTAACTCATGTGTTTGAAGGAGGGATGACCTAGATGTGCTTGGGTTGGAGGCTAAGTCCACACGCGCGCCGCCGCCGCCCGCCCGTCAGGTCCGATCTCGGGTCGTGGGCTTCTTCTTGATTTCAGGTTATCAAGACTCAACAAACTTGCGGCAATTATAATATTGGCTTGTTGGTTTTTCCTTTCGAACAATTGTAATATTTATTTACTTCCCGTACTGCTTTACATATCCAACAAGTTTTAAGACAAGATTGTATTAGTGTTCAAAAGATGTCGGTCAACAGTTGTGTGACCAAATCTGGCTATGGCTGTGGTTTTCTGGTAGAAGAGAGTTTTGATTATACTATTGAAGGTCAAAGTGTTCATGGTGTCATCGCTCCCGAGAGTGGTGGGAACAAGCGCCCATGAGAGGCTGAGGATGTCAACTGGGACAAGAGGAGAAGGCTGAAGATGTGGTTCTATCTTGTAGCAGAAGGCCTATATCTGTCCCAGACAAAGGATCCGAATTATGGTAAGGAGGAAATGGACACTTAGTCCGACGAAGTGACTGAAGTGGGCCAGAATCCGAAATTGGAATAAGTAATTTTTCTTCCTTGTCAAGAATAAGATTAAATGATGTCTGATTAAAAAGAGCTTAAAGTAAGGAGGAATATGAAAATATTTTTCCGAAATAATTTATATTCCTTACGCTTTAAATTCAGAAGTTTAATCTCACCTTCCTTCCCGTTTAAAGATTGGACTATTGTAAACAACGACTTAGAAGATTCGTTCTTTTGGGTGTAATAATCAAAAGTGTGTAAAGTATGTTCGCACATACGAAGGAGAGAGATCCACTGACTGTGCGAAAACTGTTACCACTCTTAAGCAAGCGCCAAAAATTGTCTGGGCACCAATCTCAAGAAAAGAAGACTAAAAGACAATGGCTTATCTTAAGACATTGAACCTGACACACTATTTGATAGAAGATCCTTCATTTGATAGGATGATATTAGACACTCAGTCGTACAAAGCCTACAGACGACTAGAGTGGGCCATAATTCATTTGATAAGAAAAATAATGGACACCAATTGAGGTGGGCCAGAGTTCCAGATCTTAAATGATCTGAAGGTCAAAAGTAAGGCAGAAAAGAAATTGGACACTCAGTCTGCCAAAGCAAATGGAGTGGACCAGAGTATCCTGATCACATATGATCCGGTTACGCCCTAACCACGGGCAAGAGGTTGTTCATGTGAAGCAACGCCACCTCTAAAGTAGAAGGTGTTGGAGAGGTTGTCCTCAATAGGACTTCAGGGAATGAGATCACTCAAAAAGAAGGTGATACATGTCCCAAACTTGGTTTAAGGGACGCTGTTGGTCAAGCTGGTTTGAGACTAGTCCAACAGATCTGTAATAACTAAGAATGGTATAGTATGTCTGTAGCTAAATGAATGATATATTTGTAATCCGTGCATCTATGCCATCATAGATTAAGACATGTTAAATAAAAAGTAATTCAAAAGCTAACGAAGTTGAGATTGTTGTCTTCTGTCGACATAAACCCTCAAAATAAATGTGAGGTAGGCGAAGAGGCAAAATCACCTTTCCAACCGTCAACGAATAGCGAAAGAAGCACCGCTCCTCTAGAACTTAGTCACACCTACATGGGTGATTTGAAGTTTATACAAAATAGAGGAGAGAGACAAGTACTTTGTGACCATCATTGATGATGGTACAACGTATTGCATCCTTTATTTGTCGAAAAGCAAAGATGAAGTTGTTGAAGTGGATAAGCGCTACAAAGCAGAAGTTGAAAATCAACTAAGCCTACGGATTGAGGAATTTGTAGTGATAGAGGGGGAGAATGTGAAGCATCGTTCATCAAACGACTGCTCATTTCTCACCTCAGTCTAACGGTGTTAGACAAGTGCAAAGCCGTACGCCAAACAATATGTGAGGCAAGACGATCCTTACTGCTAATGCGATTCTCAACAGAACTGCGTATAAGGATAAGGATAACCCTCCGTATGAAACATAGAAAGGATCCCACATACAAATGTTGTGTTGTGGGGTGGCTTGGTAGAGGTTGGAATACCAAAACAGGTCAAGTTGGACCTAAGACTGTAAATTGCATATCTACTGGATCTGCAAATAACAGTAGTGCTTATCGTCTCTTGGTGTCAAAGAATGCTGAATTCTTTGAAGATACCTTTCCTTGAAAATGAAAATGAAGTAATTGCTCGAGGTTAACAAGAACCCGCGAGTGCCTGACTGTCCGGAACTAGACGTTCCATATCTACAGGACTCAAAAGTTGCTGACTATCCGAAACTTAATATTCCAGATCTACAGAACTCAGGGATTCTAGATGTTGAACCGAGACGGAGCAAAGAGGGGACAAAGACTTGTTCCAGGCCTTCTAGCTTGTATGGTTGAGAATGAACCATGGAAAATTAACAAAGAATTATCATATTCAGAAGCGCTGCTTTGGAAAGAAGCTACAGAGAGAGAAATAAATTCCATCATATAGAACCATACTTGTGTAATGGTTGACCTTCCTCCGGGAAAAGAACCTTTGGGTTGTAAAAGTGGATACTCAAAAGTTAGTACAAAGTAGATGAATCTACTGTCGAGCAGAAGACCTCGGCTACTTGGACATGTGCTCCCCTGTGAATAGCTTAACATCCAGGGCCATTACAGTCTTGCATGACATGGATGTTGAAACAACCTTCCTATCCGGAGAGTTGGAAGGGGAGGATCAGAGTTGGTTTGTTTGATTGTTGGGCTTTTTCCTAAACTTTCATTTTGGTCCTGGAAGTTTCAGATAAAACAGAAATAATGAATCTAACAACATAGACATTGACTCTGAAGTTGCAAAACCAACAGTCTGAAAGTGGAAGTCATATTGAAACAAAAGTCTCGATATGAAAGATATGGGTATCACAGATGACATCTTAGGAATTGGAATTTCTAAGATATCTAACGGACTGGTCTAATTCCAAACTCATTTATGAGGTAGTTGACAGTCTCGTTGAAGCCATCAATTGATATGAATCATATAACTGATTGGAATCGTGGTGCACCCATATACAAGGAGCGATATGAGCAGGTCACATGTAGTTCAATGTATGTTACACACTACAACCGACCTGGTATCGGTCTACAAAGTAGATCAATTGAACTAAGGTTCACTCGTGGTTTTTAAAAATGTTCAATAGAAGGCGTTAAGTTGGATATGACGATATCTGAAATATTCGCTTATCTACAGATTATGGTATTCTGGATGTCCAGCGATTCTGAGAGAACACAGTGATGCAAACTGGATATCAGATATGAAGAACACCAAAGCCACAAGTAAATGTGTAAGGTGGGTCTTGGAAAATCCTATAAGCAAACTTGCACCGGCCGATTCATGATGGAATCAGAGTTTATCACTTTAAACAAATCATGAAAGAAGTTGAGTAACTTCACGACTCCTTAGAGGACGTCCCTTATTAGAAGAAACCCGTGCCTTCGGCAGTTATACATTGTGGCTAGCCAGTCGGCTTCAGGAAGAGCACGGATGATGGTGTCTGGACATAACTATCGGATCTGTCGGAGACATAAGACCGTATGGCAGTTGATCATCACGGGTGTCACTTTCTTGATTATTAATTAAAGGATATAGCGGACCCTTTAACTAAAGGACTACCCGAAGATCAAGAATTCTGCATGTCTAGGGGAATGGGCTTAAAACCCAAACAATACAAACCTTTGCGGTGGTAACTCAACCATACTGACTGGAGTTCCCAAGAATCTGGTTCAATGGAAAAACATAGTTGTAAAAGGTTCAGTTGTGCGCTTCGGTGGAAGAAAGAACACTTCGGATTATGAATTCTGTAAGGAAACGTAAATCCAAAGTCGTTCCCGCGATAGACATTAAAGTGCTACCTGCATAGTGGGTAAATATTAAGCTTCCAAACGTTTAATGATCCTCAAACGATTAAGGTTAAGGTTGGGGAAACTTTTAATGATTCCTAACACTTGTGAAGTGGGGTATAACAGGATACCTTATAGGAGATCACCTATTTAAGTGCGAGGACAAGCCGTCTCAAATGAACGCACTTAAGAATCCAAGTGTGTCCACAGCCACAACGGACAGAACAATAAGAATGAAAATGAATAAGGGGAGTTATTGTGTTGGTATCATTGTCTTGGCTTACACTAAACACTGACGGTTCAAGACATCACGTTCACCGTGCAGTAAGTAAGTCTGGTGGTATTCAACTAGGGAAGGTTCAAAGTGGAAGCTACCTCTCCTGATGCAATATCTTTTCGCTGAAAGATTGCTGAAAGTAGGCACCTTGTGTGTGCACCAAAATCTTTTTCAAGAGGGGATTGTTGGAAATTTGCCTTTGGTGGGGAGGTGCTTCCACCAATATTTAATGACTTAAACACTAGGGTTCCGTATGTTGGAGGCTTTGTCTCTTCACACGTGCATAATTTACTAAGTGAGTAGATGACCGTAGGGCCAAAGATCGTCAAATTGCGTTAAGAAATGAAAGAGATATTGGTCCACGAAGTAAGGTGGTTGATGCATGAAAATATGGTGTGGGACAAATCTACCACATCGGTGGGAAAATGAATAATTGTTCTCTTTATAAGTCTCAAAATTGGCTAAGGATTTGGGACCCCAAGGGGTAACCCATGTGTTTGAAGGAGGGAGGACCTAGATGTGCTTGGGTTCGAGGCTAAGTCCACACGCGCGCCGCCACCGTCCGCCCGTCCGGTCCCGTCTCGGGTCGTGGGCTTCTTCTGATATTATCTTTTTGGACTCCCTGGAGTTTCTGGAAAGATAAAATTGGGAACGATGGAAGGCAGAAAGTTTCTGCATGCATTTTGGGTTGGTTTTTGGAGCGTTAAAACTCCATTAATCTGCACATAACTCCTCCCTAAAAGCTTCTTTATGGTGCACATTAAATCAGTCATTTACTTTGCTGATTAACTCCTTACTAATGACCATTACTTGGCTGTTAACAACCATTAGTTGGCAGTTGAGAAGTCCCTCTCCTTATACTATATATTGAAGCCTTTGACTCAATTGTTGAGACTAGAAAAAGACACAAATAGAAGAGAGAAAGAAAACAAGAGAAACTCAGTCCAAAAACGTGAGCAGAAACAATGGACAAACAGAAAACTCTTCCTTCCTTTTCCATTCTTCAGCAAGTCGTTTCGTGTTTGTTTTCTTCGTTAGAATCAACCTATTTGTTTTATAGTGTTGATTAGTTGTTTTATCTTGAGAGACTATTGTCCGTTAACGTAAAAGCATATATACGGGGCAATCTTGTCTTAAAGACAGAGAGTCATCTCTCGACTCAGCCACAGTTGTAACAATTCAGATTTAGTGTTTCTTGATTTCAGGTTATCAAGATTCAAGACTCAACAAGCTTACGTCAATTATAATATTGGCTTGTTTGTTTATCTTTTCGAACACTTATAATATTTATTTATTTTTCGTACTGCTTTACATATCCAACAAGGACATCCATTTTCTTTCTTGTTAGATTAAATACTACACAGACTAATTACAATTATGGTATTTCTTCGCTACGTACTATTTTCTTATAATAAACATAAGTTGTGTGTTCGTAAGTTTGTGACACGTACGAGGGGTAAATTAAATAGAATAATTATTTGTCTTTTATATAGTAGTGGAGTATTATATTTTAATACCTCCTTATAGTGTGAAAGCAAGACCATACATGTATATAGAGCTTAAATGGCACCGGCAGCCGCCGGTTGACTAAGTATATATTCGTACAACTTTACACAATCATTAAATCTCTCTAAAATCTTGGCAATAGTGGTACCGCCCCTTATCTCATTTGTACTTGACACTTGACAGTGATGTCAAAGTTGCTAAAACCAAGCAAATGTTAGTTAACTAACTCTACCATAAAATACTCCATATTCTTTCTATTTCATATTTTCTTTTGATATTTTCCTTTTTTTTTTTTAATCTTTCTGTAAGAACTTTACAAAAGATAAATCACCAAAGAGACAATTTAGAGGCAGGTGGATTATAATTTGAAACCGAAAGAAATAATTTGTTGATTATTTTCATTAGTGAAGAGGTATATATATATAAATATACAATTCCTAAATATAGAAAATAACTCTACATTTTTCTACGATAATTCTAATATCTTTTCCTAATACAATACTAATACCATAATTACACTTGTATAAGAATTCTAGAAAATATAGTAAATTAACAATATTATTTTCGGTCCAATGGTATACACGGTTTTGATTGTGTAAACCCTTCTTTCACACCCCCTCAGTCATAGCGGGCGGTTGTCGTACGCTGAGACTGTCCCTAAAATCTTCAAACAAAACCAAGAGAAGATCCTTAGTAAAGATGTCAGCAATTTGGTACCTTGAAGGGACATGCAAGACACGTACTTGTCCACAAGCTACCTTTTCGCGAACAAAGTGAATATCTATTTCGATATGCTTAGTGCGCTGTAGTTGGACCGGATTTCCAGAGAGATAGACCGCACTAACATTATCACAGTAGACCAAGGCAGCTTTCTGAATAGGAAAGTGAAGCTCTAACAGAAGATTATGCAACCAACATGACTCAGACACCACATTGGCTACCCCTCGATACTCGGCCTCCGCACTGGATCGCGATAAAGTAGCTTGACGTTTTATCGACCAAGGGACCAAGGTATTACCAATAAACATACAATAACCAGATGTCGACCGTCAGGTATCCGGAAATCCACCCCAATCAGCATCTGTATAAGACATGAAACTAGAGACAGAGGATGGATATAAATGCAATCCATAATCAAGTGTGCCTTGTATGTATCGTACAATACGTTTGAGCGCATGCAGGTGCTCAATCCGCGGATCATGCATAAATAAACACACATACTGAACTGCATAAGTAATATCTGGTCTCGTGAAAGTAAGATACCGAAGAGCCCCTGCAAGACTACGATACTTGGTGAGATCCTCGTATGGTGTGCTAGAAGTAACACTTAACTTCGGTTTGGTATCAACCGGAGTAGAGGAGGACTTACAAGATGACATGTCAGCTCTCTCAATAATCTCAGCCGCATACTTCTTATGGGATAAAAACAAACCACCTACATGACGAGTGACAACTATACCCAAAAAATAACTCAAGGGCCCCAAGTCTTTCATAGCAAATTCGGAACTGAGAAAAGGACATGATAGACTTGCGTAGAGTATCAAAAAAGACAGTCAATATTATATCATCTACATATAATAGAATGTATGCCAGAGAAGTACCACGTTGATAGATGAACATAGAATGATCAGACCTGCTGCGAGAAAAGCCAATAGTAGATACATAATCTGCAAACCTCTTATACCATGCCCGTGGGGCCTGCTTAAGCCCATACAATGACTTCTTCAGCAAACAGACACGGTGAGGATAATTGAAGTCCTTAAAACCCAAGGGCTGATACATGTATATTGTCTACTTAAGATCACCGTGTAAGAAAATATTTTTCACATCCAGCTGATGAATGAGCCATGCTTTCGAGAGAGCCAGACTAAGCACAATGCGAATGGTTGCTAGTTTGACCACCAGACTAAATGTCTCTCCACAATTCACGCCAACCTGTTGAGTTTTACCATCACATACAAGACGGGCCTTATACCTCTCAAAAGAACCGTCAGAATTTTCTTTATGAGTAAAAATCCACATAGAATGAATAATATTGACACCAGGCGGACGGGGCACCAACTCCCACGTCTTATTTTCAATAAGAGAATTATATTCATCCTCCATGACTATTTTCCAATTCGGGTCATGTAAGACAGACACTGGGTTACGTGGTAGGTGTGATTTGGTGACATTAGAATTTAGATTAAAATGACGTTTAGGTTTAAAAATACCACATTGGCTACGAGTAACATGCATTTGACTCGAAATAGACGTGGACGTGTTTTGAGTAAGTGACAAGTTGGCTGAATCTAGACCAACAGTGATTGAGACAGTAGGCAGGATGTAGTGGACTCCGAGGGGTAATATTGGGTGCTGGCTGAGACGCTGGGCTAGTATGCAGAAGTGGGCCTGCTGGTCGATATTCAAGAGCTGGATCCAGGAGTTGTGGGCCAGCAGGAAGTGGGCCTGTTGGCAGAGTTTGGTTACGGAATAGCACGGACAAATGATGGATAATATATAGTGAGAGCCCATCATCCAAAAAATTATATGAACTAGACATGTAACTATACAATTTAGCAAACGGAAATTGAGTTTTATAAAAAATAACATGGCGACTAATGATGATTTTATTAAAGGATAAATCAAAATATTTGTAACCATGATGATTAGATGGATAAACCAAAAATACACAAGCGGTACACTGGGTTTGAAGTTTGTTAATTGTAGTAGACGGAAAAAGCGGATAGCACAAACACCAAAATACCCTAAGATGAGAATACAAGAGATATTTATTATAAAGAATTTTAAGTGGGGATTGATATGCTAAACCTTTATTCGGGAGAATGTTAAGGAGGTATGTAGACATTTGTAACGCATGATACCAAAAAGAAGGAGGTAATGAAGCATATGCCAGCAAGGTTCGGACAATATTATTGATGGAACAAAATTTTCTTTTGGCCTTCCTATTTTACGAGGACGTGTGAGGACAAGAAAACCGAAAAGATATGCCATTAGTGTCACAAAATTCTCAAAACGACCCATTATCACATTGAATATTTTTAATTTTTAGTCCAAATTGGGTACAGATGAATGCTCTAAATTTTAAGAAGGTTGAAAAAACTTGAGAATTTTTTGACAAAGGAAAGGTCCACAAAAAATTAGAATAATCATCCAAGAATAACACATAATAACGATGGCCCACAGAACTTAAAACGGGAGATGTCCATAAATCACTATGAATATTGTCAAAATGCATCAACGTACTAGAAGAAGAGGATAAAAAAGGTAATCTAACATGTTTCCCTAATGGACAAGAAGGACAAATATGAGTACTACGCGAACTCTTAAAATCAATAAAAATTTTATTTTGAAGAGAAGAAATAATAGACGACCCCGGATGACCCAAACGTGCATGCCACAAACGTGTATGCCACAAAGGAGCAAGGGCGGCAAATGTTGATAGAGTGGCTTGACCCGGGGAAATGGTGGTGGTGGTGATTGGATAAAGCTCTCCCTAACTATTACATCTCATTAGAGGTATCTCCTTCGTGAAATCCTTCACAGAAAACTCAAAGGGGTCAAAGTTAACAGTTACCCAATTATCAGATGTGAATTTTCGGGTGGACACCAAATTTTTAATTAAGTGAGGGGCATGAAGGACAATTTTTAGGACTATAAGTGGATGTGGGGGGGGGGGGGGCAAATTTGCGTGACCATAACCATGAGTGGGAATTGAATTGTCATTACCAACAATTATGCCCCGATTATTGCTCAAATTGAAATAAAATGAGAGATTACCTTGCGCAGACTCATCTGAGAAGTAGCTCCGGTGTCCATATAAAAATTTGCGTCTGGGGGGTTTAATCCAAATATATGCATCACATCCTCAATATCCGTGGGTGATGATACCGAGGTTGGGCCCGCAGTAGTGAAGGCCTACTAAGGCCGAGGCCCAAGCAAGCCTGCTGCCAGAGCCCAGTTCGGGACTACCGGGCAGCCTACGGTTGTTGGCTGAAATTGGGCCTGGTCCAAGATGAAGAAAAAATTAGGTATGGTGCCGTGGGCCACTGGCCCAACCCCATGGCCACTGTGCAGCGGCCCAAGACTGCGGTCAGTGATGCTGTGGCCTAGCCGGCCCACTGTCCCCTCGTCCGCCACTGTTGTCATTGTTCCAACCATAGCCGCTGCCATCGCCACCACCGTGGTTCTTGCCACCATTTTTTTTATTTTTGACCTTTTTTGCCGCCACCGTTGTTACGGTTTTGGCTAGAATTATCCGAGAACGAGTGAGGGTCATCGGATGTGGCCATCATCATGATGGAATTAGCCCATGTAGCCGCCTTTTTAGCCAAGCTGGCCTCTTCTAATGTGAGCATGGAACGGGCCTGGTAAAACGGTGGAAGAGGATGACTTTGACGAAGAAGTGTCCCAACACCATTATAGGCCTCGGATAGGCCTGCAACCATCTGAAGAACAAGACGATCATTGGTGACGGGCGCACCAACATTCTTGAGTTGATCCGCCAATTCCTTCAGCCTTTTACAATAGGCTAAGACATTCAGAAAGTCCTCCATGTTGACATGAGAAAATTCATGCTCAAGAGTGACAGCATGAGAATTTTTGTTATTTTGGAATATATCATGCAAGCTATCCCAAGTTTCCATCGTCGTGACGTCAGGTTCAATAATCGTCTGCAAGAGGTCAGTAGAGATAGTGGAATAAATCCACTGGATAACTGTAGCATCAAGAGTTGTCCATAACGCAGGGTCGTCATCCTCGGCAGTAGACACTTTCTCCTTGCATGTTACCGAGGGGATGATGTGATGAAAGACTTGATGCGAGCGTGCGTGAACTTTAAATAATTCTGCCCACGTCGCGTATTGGACGTTTTCCATCTCAAGAATGATAGGGATTTGATTCTTGATGTTGGAGACTGTAAGGGCATGATGAAACGTGTTCTTTGAGGAAGACACGAGGAAATAACAAGAGGAGAATTAGGGATTTGGGAGAGATTTTTTAGAAGAAAAAGGTGTCAGAATCATGGATTCCGAGGGTTCTAGGCGGCGGAAGTGTAGTTTGGAGAAGGAAATTTTGCCTTAGACTTCTGATACCATAAAAGAAATAATCCTTTGATTATTTTCATTAATGAAGAGGTATATATACAAATATACAATTCCTAAATATGAAAAATAACTCTACCTTTCCCTACTATAATTCTAATACTTTTTTCTAATATAATACTAATACCATAATTACACTTGTATAAGAATTCTACAAATATAGTAAATTAACAATATAATTTTCGGTCCAATGGTATACACGGTTTTGACCGTCTATACCCTTCTTTCAGAAACGAAATATTACGAGTTTCAATTTGATCTTTATAGTAATTAAGTATTCCTTCACCCCTGTTATGTGAAACGAAAACGAGATTAGTTGAACTCATGTTTACTTTTTATTTCTTTCTTACTCTTAAGTAAACAACAAGCTATTGGATTTGTTGGTCAACCTCGAAGAAATTAACATAATTGCGATTCTTAATCATAAAAATTCGTGGGTACCCTAAACTGCTATTTATATATGTACCCAATTTTTAAAATTTTTACAAGTCTATCCATTTCGGAATAATTTTAGACATGCAGTGTTTGAAGTTTTATATGGATGGAGTTCATGAATTTCTGCATGAAGTTCAACCAAAATTGGCTGAAGTTCTGGTAAGAATGACTGAACTAGCCATATATATGGTTTTGAACTTCAAGCAAAAGTGACTGAACTTTAGCAATATGTGTTTGAACTTCAATCATATATTTTGTCGAGTCTAATTTAGACATCATATGTCTTAAGTTGTTTCAAAGTTTTTTTTTTTTTTTGGTATTAAAATACGACTTAAATGATAATCCCAAAATCTGATATATGTGCACTTGCGCCTTTTTAATCTTATAACTACGGGTCAAGAAACTGAATGCCTCTAGATGGACCAAGGGAATGGCTCACAAGTATGGCAAGATTAGGCTTCTGACCACTTTCAAATGGCCCACTTAGCCCAATAACTTCAAAACTGATGGAACTTTGCTATCAACCTTGTGAATTGTAAAACTGCAATGATTTTTCTTTGTTTGAAAGGAGAAAAAAAAGGAGATAATATCTATATTAAAGCGGCACCGATTTTGGACTGCAGGGATGATTCTAGGACATTTATTGCCAATTCGCACCAATGTCCCTATTTTGGGGTGGGGGGGGGGGTGTGGACTTTAGTTTTTGCTCCTCAAATCGTTGGTCTTTAATATATTTTTTGGCACTTTAAGTAATAAAAAAGTTATCGAAAATGATATTGAAAAAAGAAAAAAAGAAATTCAGCCTACCTTATCTATGACCTAATTTGGCAAGGCAAAATAGAAACTATGCTTTGTCGGACAAAATTTCATAGAAATTTTGCCTCGTTCGGCATAAGTTCTGTAGGAATTAAGCTATCTGGCATAATTTTATTTCTACAGAACTTATGCCGGACAAGACAGAGCTTATGCCGGACAAGGCAAAGTTTCTATAAACTTATGCCGAACGAATTATTGCTACAACGTACGCCGGATAATTTCATTTCTACATAACTTACGCCGGACAAGGCAAAGCTTCTATGAAACTTTGTCCGACAAGGCATAATTTTTATGAAATTTTGCCTTGCAGAATTTATTTTTTTCGACTCTGCTGGTCGAACCCAGAATCTCTGATTTCGTAGACCAGCGAATAAGGATACTTTGGCCAATAAATTTTCATTAAATGAGAAGCAAGGTCAAAAATTAAAAATTAGCGATTTTAGGGCAGAAATTAAAGAGCAATCCGTATGAAGGATAATTCGCTCATAAAAATGGACATTTATAGATTAATCGATTGAGCTTCTAGCTAGAGGTCCACCAATAAATTCTCTGTTGACAAAGAAATATACATATACTGTAGTAAGTATGTAAATTGAACACCGTCGCCCTTACTCAGCGACTGCCCCACCCCCCTTCTCCCAAACAAAAAAGAAATGCAATACTGTCTGCGACACATGTTAAACACATATTCTAGATTTGTATAATTCAATATTTAATCATATATGTTGTTATATTTATGCTCACCTTCATCTTCGGAGAACTCTCTCTCATCAATCCTCCATGCTTTCTTTAATATATAGTCATACAACCTGAATTATTCTGGTCAAATACAAGGAAGCATAGAAACAAAAAAAAAGAAGAAGAGTAAATTGAACTGTTTATTTTTCTTCCTTTATATTTTCTTTGACAACGACGACTCTCAATTTGATTCCCCTTGCATTTGACTAAAATGTTAGTTTTAACGAGTTGATATATATATATATATATATATATATATATATATATATATACGTATTTTCTCCTTCAATTATTAAGTCCCACGAATTTGCAATGTAATAAGTTGTTGGTAAAAATGATACCAAGTGAGCTTTTTATAAAGCTTGAGAGTAGTATTGATATTAGTATTGTTGGAAATTTGCCTTTGGTGGGGTTGCGTCCACCCATATTTAATGACTTAAATATTAGGGTTCCGCATGTTGGAGGCTTTGTCTCTTCACACGTGCATAATGTACTAAGTGAGTAGATGACCGTAGGGCCAATGATCGTCAAATTTCGTTAAGAAATGATAGAAATATTGGTCCACGAAGTAAGGTGTTTGAGGCATGGAAATATGGTGTGGGACAAATCTACCACATCGGTGGAAAAAAGAGGAATTGTTCTTTTTTATAAGCCTAAAAAATGGATAAGAGTTTGGGACCCCAAGGGGTAACCCATGTGTTTGAAGGAGGGAGGACCTAGGTGTGCTTGAGTTCGAGGCTAGCCCCACACGCGCGCCGCCCGTCCCGTCCGGTCGTAGGCTGCGGGCTTTTGGGCTTCTTCTAATCATATCTTTTGGACCCCAAACTATTTAGTATTTACAGTTTGGTCCCTGGAGTTTCAGGAATGCTGTCAGCAGCCAGAAAACCAACAATTTATGACATTAACCATCTGAAACGTTTTACACTTACTACAAAACGTTTCTAGCCATGACTACACCTCTTAAAGAACCTCTTAACACCTCTCCTCCTCCTAAACATTATATATTGAGACCTGAAACAGATTTGAAGGAGAATATTAAAAGAGAGCAGAAAGATACAGAAACAGTAGAGAGAAAGAAAAGAACAAAATCTCTTCATTTTTCTCTAAATTTTCCATTCTTCAGCAAGTTGTTTCATGTTTGTTTTCTTCGTCATAATCAACCTATTTGCTTTGTAGTGTTGATTAGTTGCTGTTTTATCTTGGGAGACTATTGCCCGCTAATGTAAAAACATATATACGGGGCAATCTTGTCTTAAAGACAGAGAGTCATCTCTCGACTCAACCATAGTTGTAACAATCCAGATTTAGTGTTTCTTGATTTCAGGTTATCAAGATTCAAGACTCAGCAAGCTTGCGGCAATTATAATCTTGGCTGTTAGTTTATCCTTTCAAACACTTGTAATAATTATTTACTTTCCGTACTACTTTGATTCCAACAAGTATAACCTCAAGATCCCTAATTGAAATATGGAAGAAATAATCCCTTGATTATTTTCATTAATGAATGGGTATATATACAATTTACAATTTCCATAATATGGAAAATCCTATTCCTATTCTACTCCCAAAACTCTATTCAATTTGTACAAGAATACTACAACTATGGTAAGTGTACAATGCTAATTATATACAAATAATATGTTACCAAATATAGCTCCACACTGTGATATAATTGTCATGTTTATCACAGACTGTTTTGACCAAAACTTCTGTGTTTCCGTGATATACACGGTATACACAGGGCAATGTATATACCGTGTATATCACGGGTATATTTATCAAACCCCCGCAGTCATCGCTGACGGTCTTCGTACGCTGAGACTGTCCCTAAAATCTTGAAATAGAACCGAGGGAAGATTCTTCGTAAAGATGTCTGCAATTTGATACCTGAAAGGGACATGGCAGACACATACTTGTCCACGAGCTATCTTTTCGCGAACAAAGTGGATATCCATCTCGATGTGTTTAGTACGCTGATGTTGAACCGGATTACCAGAAAGATAGACGACACTAATATTATCACAATAAACCAAAGTAGCTTTCTGAATGGGACAATGATGTTCTAAGAGAAGATTACGTAACCAACATGATTCAGATACCACATTGGCTACTCCTCGATACTCGACCTCTGCATTAGAGCATGATAATGTAGATTGTCTCTTTGCAGACCATAAGACCAAGTTATTACCAAGATATATACAATAACCAGACGTGGAGCGTCTGATATCTGGACAACACACCCCAATCAACATCTGTATATAGACAAGCATAGAAGTCGATGACGGATATAGATGCAAGCCATAATCAAGTGTTCCCTGGATGTATCGTATAATGCGTTTGAGCGCATTCATATGCTCAACCCTAGAATCATGCATAAACAAACACACATGTTGTACGGCATATGTAATATCCGATCTAGTGAAAGTAAGATACTGAAGAGCTCCGACAAGACTGCGATAGTGGGTGGGATCCTCATAAGGTGAGCTAGCCGCAACACCCATCTTGGATTTAGTATCAATTGGAGTGGAAATAGACTTACACGAGGACATACCAGCCCTCTCAATTATCTCAGCGGCATACTTTCGTTGTGATAAGAATAACCCACCTGCATGACGTGTGACAACAATCCCCAAGAAGTATCTCAAGGGCCCTAAGTATTTCATAACAAACTCAGAACTGAGAAGCATTATGATAGACTTGAGTAAAACATCAAAAGAGGCAATCAAAATAATATCATCCACATAAAATAGAATATACGCCAGGGAAGTACCACGACGATATATGAACAAAGAATTATCAGACCTGCTGTGAGAAAACCCAATAGACGATACATAGTCTGCAAATCTCTTATACCACACTCGTGGGGTCTTCTTAAGCCCATACAAGGACTTCTTCAATTAACAGACATGATTAGGATATTTGGGGTCTCGAAAATCCAAGGGCTGATGCATGTAAACGGTCTCCTTAAGATCACTATGTAAGAAAGTGTTCTTCACATCTAACTGATGAATGGACCACGCCTTTGAAAGAGCCAGTTTGAGAACAGTGCGAATGGTAGCCGCCTTTTTTTCCAAGCCGATGTCTTCTAATGTGAGCATCGAACGGGCTTGATAAAAAAGGGGAAGCGAATTACTTTGTTGGAGTAGAGTCCCAACGCCATTATAGGCCTCAGATAGGCCTGCAACCATTTGGAGAACAAGACGATTATTGGTAACAGGGGCGCCAACGTTACGAAGTTGGTCCGCCAATTCCTTGAGTCATTTACAATATGCCGAAACATTTGGGAAATCTTTCATGCTGACTTGTGAAAATTCTTGCTCAAGAGTGACCACTTGAAAATGTTGGTTATCCTGAAATATATCACGCAATCTATTCCAGGTAGCCATAGCCGTAGTGTCCGGTTCAATAATCATCTGTAAAAGGTCGGTAGAAATAGTGGAGTAAATCCATTGAAGGACGGTAGCATCAAGAGTGATCCATAGATGAGGATCCTTCGCGGGTGTAGGAACAGCGGGATGAATTATGTGATGGAGTACTTGATGTGAGATGGCGTGAATCTTGAACAATTCCGCCCACGTCGCATATTAGACGTTTTCCATCTCAAGAACAATAGGGATGTGGTTCTTGATGTTGGAAATAATAAGGGCGGGATGAAACATGTTCTTTGACGTAGACATAACGAAAGAACAATATGTGAATGAGGGATTTGGAAGAAAATTTGGAAAGAGAGTAGGAAGAAATCGACTCGAAAACTGAGGAAGAGGCTCGGATTTTGAGGAAGTCGAGAGTAGCGGAAGCTTTTGGGGAAGGAGGTATGTGAGACTTAGACTTCTGATACCATGAAAGAAATAATCCCTTGATTATTTTCATTAATAAATGAGTATATATACAATTTACAATTTCCATAATATGAAAAATCATATTCCTATTCTACTCCCAAAACCCTATTCTATTTGTACAAGAATACTACAACTATGGTAAGTGTACAATGCTAATTATATACAAATGATATATTATCAAATATAGCTCCACACCGTGATATACTTGTCATGTATATCACATACTGTTTTGACCAAAATTACTTTGTGTTTTCGTGATATGCACGGTATACACAGGGCCATGTATATCACATGTATATTTATCAGAATAAGCTCTTAAGTAACAGGGAAAAAGAAAAGAGAAAATTTGTGAAGGAGAAAACAGAATATAACCGAAGGTTAGAATATTCTCCTTCTAACCAAAATATAACAATTGAATCTTGTGTCCCTTATCCCAGAATCTTTATTTAGTCAGAAAATCATCTTAGAAATATAATATAATGGTCCCTCAGTGGATAGTGAAATAACATCAATAAATAAAGATAATCAAACAAGAGATGTACATCAGCAGAAAATATCCAATTAATATTTTATTAGGGGAAATCCACTATGCAGTACAGCACATTAGAAGAAGTTTTTTTCACTCATAACAATATTAGTAGAGCAACACATAAAATGAGGTGTCAAAAAACCAACCCATTTTGATGCTCCGGGACAACCTTAGAGAACAAAGCCAATTAGGCATTATTTGTTCTTCATCTGTATTGACACCAATCAATAACAAAGTTAAATGGCACACCATGGAAATTAATTAGTACAAACATCACACTCTAAATGTTTGTAAAAATACAATACTGAACCCTTAATAGCACACGTTATATTAGGCTAAACGTATTTTTTGTAATAGACGACTTCAGAATCTATAATGAGTTAGTTCAGGAATCCCAAAGGAAATCATCCATTTCCTCGTAATCACTCATTTCATAAGTAAACATTGCCTCTTCACTCCACATTGTTGGTGAATCCATAGGGAAGTCATTAATAGCTTGAATTTGAATTGGAGATAGTCCTATGGTGACTGGTGCTACATGACTAGTAGAGGCACTACATGTCATGTCCTGATGATCAGAATTTGTGGTCTTGACACTTAGTGCAGCCTGTTGAGCAGCAAAACGTATGTCGTCAGGGCAACAACTAGCAGGTTTAGGGAGATGATCAACCAATTCTGGGAAATTTAGCTTAGCTGCACGTCCCCTGAGGTGCAATGCAGCTGAATCATACGCGGCAGCTGCCATCTCTGGTGTGTCAAAACTCCCTAGCCATATTCTCGTTTTCTTCCCTGGCTCACGAATTTCGGACACCCATTTCCCCCATTTCCTCTTCCTAACACCTCTATATACTGATGTTATACCACCCCCTCTGTTAGCCTTGCTACTGTTGTTGTTGTACGCTTCCATTTGTGTTAATTAAGCAATTTTAAGTGTGATCAATTTAAGTATATATAGATGGATGTACTTGGCCTAATTAAAAGTCAGAACAAGCATCATTTCTGATGTGTAAATTAAACAACTATGAGAGTTAGAGGGTGCTTCCATGATCTTTCAGAGGATTTGAAATTAAAAGAATTTTGTGTGGGACAATATAGTGTTCGGATAGGATGACTTTTATATTTTCTTTTCAAGTTTTTATATCAAAGAGTAATGCGTTACGGGTTAGCAGCAACCATTGGAGACTGAGCACGTTTGTATACTTCATGTGTGTTATAGATTAATAATGTTTTTAACTGTCGGTTTCTAAAGCATCTTGAAAATAAATTGAGATATTATTGTAGCAAACTAACAGAATAGGACAATGGATGAGGTTCTTGTTAGGTCATATCTCCTGTTCTAAGACGCGGTTTTTACTTAGGTGTCAAGTTTTCAGTTCAAATTTAAGAATGTTAATTAAAAAGTGGTTACCAATGTTAATTAACTGTCCCCACTCCACCTCGTACCCTCCTCTACATCCCTCTTCGCCTCCAACTTTTGTCGTGCATATATACACACGCATAGTTAGCCCTGGTCATCGAGCGGAGTGAGCTGAACCCAATAGAGCCGATTGAGATCGAGCTTTGGAAAGTTTAACCGACCTTGATTGGAACCAAGCCCGAGCCGAGTGGCTTTTTGTGATCCTTTCTTTTAAGTTGAGTGACTTTTATGTTATAAAAAATACGTTAGTACATCTAATACGATAAATAAAAGATAAATGATCATTCGTAAAGTTACGCTATTTTCAAGTTATAGCAACCAATTTACTTTATTATCCAGCATATTAATCCATTTTTTGTAATGGAATGTTGGTAGTTACTTTTAGGTGATATGATTATGTTAAAATTTATGTATATCATCAGTGTACAAAAGTTAAAATTCTTTTTTATATTTAGAGAAAATATCTAAAATACATTTTAACCTTTGTCCGAATTTGCTGTAACACACTTAATCTTTACGGGAGTCCTATTACCCCATGTATATATTTTTAAGTAGTTTCTTTGGCATTTATCGAGTGAACTGGATAATGATTCAAACACGTGCTGAACAAAAGGCCAAAAAACAAAAGAGTAGTCATTTTCAGGTTATTTCACTTTTCGAACAAAATAAAAAATTAGAATTCTTTCCTACACTCTTAATTTTTTCCATGGAGAAATTAACTGATTTTCTTGAAATTTGATTTTGTGAATCACTATATTCTCTCGTAATCGAGTCTTGACTTGTGTCACGTTGAATTTTGGTTCAAATTTTTTAGATAAATGCCAAAGAAACGTTTTAAAAATATATTCAGGAGGGTAATGGAACCACCGTGAAGATTGGGTGTGTTACAATAAATTCGGGCAAAGATTGGATGTGTTTTAGGCATTTCCCCTTATTTTTAGTTACTAGCCCAGACTTATCGTAAATGTATATGGTTACATGAAGTTACTTATTAAGTGACCTGTTTAAAGTTACGTCGTTTCTCCTCTCTTAACAAAATAAACAGTGTTCAGGTCAACAATTTTTGAATATTTTTCTGGAATTTTTTGGGAGAAATTCTTCGAAAAGAATCAATAAAAGAAAAAGAAAAGGAAAATGGCTTAAGATAGTACATTGTTTTAATAAGTTATGTTCGGGTAGGGTCACGAGTAGTTTATTTGGCTGGGAGTTTTTAAAGTTTTAAATAATATTTGAAATTAGAAAAGAAACTTTTCAATCATTTTTACCGGAAAATGATCAAAATGACTTTTTATGAAAATTAGAAAGGGTGAATAATTTTATAATTTAAAAAATTAATTTGATGAATTTCCTGCAGTAGTATTATAAGTTCGATTACCTTCTATTAACCTATCTGTTAAAGAAAATCTCCTTAAGCTTGTTTAAGCAAAAGTAAGAGATTTGCAGACTATTCCAAGAGCTTGAACCGTTTGCTAGATAACAACGATAATACAATTAATCGATTGATATAAAAGTTCATCTTATCAATTGAATAGTACTGTAACTCGCAAATATTTCTCAATTGATTTGATGCAATCAAAATATTCATTGAATTACTTGGATAGTGTTATTTATGCGTCGTGGCTTTGATCCGTGTTATCTCCTTTTTTGTGAGTTTTATGATTTTTTTTTCTTTACACATACATATTAAATTGAACTAATTATAAGACTAAAACGTGATTTAGTTAGTCTCGAAAAAACTTGAGGTCCACGGAATAACAAAGATCTTGGGATATGTGAACATGCCTATAGAACAAATTGAAAAATGTTGGGATCAAGGGACCAAAAGAACTGAAGTTGGACTCTTAGGTGAAGCTCCAACTTATGCATCACCTGAGGGGGCATTTGAACACTTGGAATTGCGGAGAAAAAGTCTCGGAAGGCAGTGAGTGTGGTGAAAGGGTATAACATCATTATTGCATCAGGTCCCCGGACTAGCTTGCACTGCACAATCACTCCCTTATACGTTGGTGATGAGTTGTAAGGGGGTCTTCCAGGCAACAAATAATGGTATGTACCTCTTACGCTCCACATAAAGCCTCACGTACAAACATAAGTTGATTCAGGGGAAGAGAATTGAGTTACAAATTTTGAGAGGGACTTTAGAGCTTTCAGAGGAGACACAGTCCAAGGATATAGTCAACGGTTCAAGTTGAGTTTTATGGATGTTTTAGATTATTTTAGCCCAGATTTATATCAACGTCCATTAATCTTGAAATTGTTAATTTGCTTCCGTCAAAACTACCAAAAAAAAACTAAAAAGGTGTTTCTAAGGTTTGACGACTACAAGGTAAACTCATTATTGTGGTTATTAACAAAAGCAAATAGTATTTTGGATGGTTGTTGGTGGTTGAATGGTTGTGTTCAATCGGCTTTTTAGCGTCCCATGAGGCCTAGTGTGAGTATTTAGATTTAGTTGCTTTATAATAGCCAGGGTGTTGTTACATAACTGTTATAAGATAAGTCCTTTAAGCCGCCCAATCCTCAAATCCTAATAAATGTCATTAATGATGGTCGATGGAAAATTGAGAAAATGATGAATAGTGAATGAGTGAAATGATGAGCTCTAATGGTTCCAATGATGGTATTAAAATGTTAGAAGTATAAAATAGAGCAATTGGAGTTGGTAGTGCATATATGACCAAAAATGGCAAATGAGAGGAAACTTGGCTAACTAGATATGTGTTAGACCCAGAATCAAGCATGACTGACGTCGGGTGGAGGCAATGTCAAAGGCTTGTACATTGCCCCTTGATATTGGCCTATGAGGGTGTTGAAAGAAATGTGCAGGGTTGCATGTCTATGGCATGGTATGCAACTAAGTCAAGATGTTTGGGTGTTGGCAAGGCAACTTGACGAAGGTTAGTGGCACGGACAGGCGCACGAAACCTAACGGGTGTGCGTGTAGGCAGTGGGTTGACTCAAATGGACATGAGTGTTGGCATGGACTAGATGTGGTCAAGGCAAAGTGGGCAAGGTAGTGACATGGCATTGGGAAGAAGATGGGCGAAAATAAGCTCAGTGTTTAGTAGCAAGCGTGCAAAGACACATGGGCAACAAGACGTGTGTGGCATGTGCGACAGTTGAGGCAAGCAACAAAAGGAATTTTTATTTGGTCCCTTAGAGTTAGATTAATGCCCCCATATGTAACTGCTTGGCACCTTGTAACTACCCCTGACAGATTTTCTTTATGTACAGAATTTGGTTAAGGCATGAGATCAGTTTTTGTAAGCCTTATAAATTCATGTGAGTCCTTTGTATTATTGAGAATAATAAAAAGGTTGGGCGTTTTGGCTTGTAAATATTGTTGTCTTCCTTATTTTCTTACTGTCCCGAAATAATTCTAAGTATTGGAAATGAGTTGAGTGTCAAGGCTGAAGTTGGTTGTGTGGGCTGACTGTCGTGCAGTGGTAAACTCAAAAAAATTCACCCATGTATCAAGTGATATCAGAGCATTACGATGCGATAATTGGAACAATGGCTGGTGGAAGTAGTAACAATAAACTACGGGGAAGAGTGGACAGTTTGGAGACGTTGGAGGGGATAACTGACGATGCTTAGGGTCTGGTTGATTTTGTAATCCAGATCTATGATATAAACACTGAGTTGGCTGCTTTTAAGAACGGTGTGGATGTGCAGATGGCAGAATTAGTGAAATACCGTGAAGTGGCTAACGTTTAGATAGAGGATCTGAAGAAAACAAATGACGATTTGCAAATGAAAGTGGTGGTGTTGCTCAAGGATGTGGCTTTACTAGCCAAGGCAACGAATACCGCATGAAAGTGAAGATTTCGGAGCCTAAGGCCTTAACTGCCTGTGTTGCTAAGAATGGCAAGTTTAACATCACAACTATGTACTTGGATGGTGCTGCGAAATTATGGTGATAAACACGTGATGTAAATGATATAAGTGCGGACAGACCACAAATTGATACATGGGAAAAGTTGAAAAATGAGACACATGACCAGTTTCTGCCTAGCAATGTTTCTTGTATTGCTAGAGATCTGTTGAAAAGGCTTAGACAGACCAGTTCTGTTCATGATTATATCAATGAATTCACTTCCTTGATGTTAGACATCCAAAATATGTCTGACGAAGATAAGTTGCATAACTTTATTTCTAGAATGCAAAGTTGGGCGCAAAATGAGTTGATGAGGCAGAACGCGAAGGACCTCCCTAGTGCAATTGTGGTTGTTGACTAATTGGTTGACTACCGTTCAAACCGCGCTTCTTATGAAATTCCTTCGTCTTCTAAGTCTAAAAATAAGGCAGAAAAGAAAGGGGAGTGGCGAAAACAAGCAAGGAAAGATAAAGCTGGAAAAGAGAAGACGATGGCTGATGGTGGAAAATCTAAGAATAAGAAGAATTCGGCAAATGACAAAGGTTGCTGGGCTTATGATGGGTGTCACTTGGCCAAGAGTTTTCCAGATCATGAACGGGTTAACGCAATGGTGGCTGGAGATGCTCCACAAAATGAATAAAGGGGTGTTGTTCATTCCTTGGCTAATCCGTTGGGTTTGCTCTGAATAATCATATTTCATTAGTGAACACAGTTGGTGAATCTTCATTTAGCCCTCATGCCTCGTTGCTACATATTCAAATGAAGGTTGATGATAAAGTGTTGACGACGATGGTGGATAATGGAGCTACTCACACTTTTATTGACATCAAAATTGCTGCAAAATTCGGACTTAAGTTGACAAAAAGTTCATCTTACATGAAGACTGTAAATCAGGTTTCCCAGTTGATAGAAGGAATGACCTATGATGTAAAAGTGTTGGTTGGTCCTTGGGTTGAAAAACATAATTTGATGGTGATTCCCTTAGGCGATTTTGACATGATTCTTAGAATTGACTTCTTGAAGAAAAATTGCTTTGTCCCAATTCCTCACTTAGACGGAGTAATGGTGATGCATGAAAAGATGTCCGGATTCATCAATGATGTTCATCCTTATGGAGAAGCTGAAAAAGTTAGTAAGTACAAGAGCCCTAGTATTTCTGCTATTTCTGTTGAGAAAAGATTGAAGAAGGGTGATGAAACCTTTCTTGCTGCTATGATTGAACTTAAAACGGACGTGAAAGTAGAGGTGCCTGATTCAGTAGCTAAGTTGTTGGGAGAGTTTGCTGATGTTATTCCACCATAACTGCCCAAAATGCTGCCACCAAACCGAGTTCTGTTGCCTCTGCACAAGTTCCTTATCGTATGACTCCTAAGGAGTTGGCTGAATTGAGGAAACAATTGAATGAATTACTTGATGCTGGACTGATTCAACCATCTAAAGCTCCCTATGGTTCTTCTGTTTTGTTCCAAAAGAAGCAAGATGGTTCGATGAGAATGTGTGTTGATTATCGAGCGCTGAATAAAGTGGCTGTCAAGAATAAATATTCGGTGTCGTTGGTGCAAGACTTCCTGGACAGACTTTCACAAGCAAGCTGATTTACTAAGTTACATCTTAGGTATGATTATCAGCAGGTTAGAATAGCGGAGGGTGATGAACCAAAAACTATATGTGTAACTAGATATAGTTCATATGAATTTCTTGTAATGCTGTTTGGATTAACTAATGCCCTGACTACTTTCTATAACTTAATGAATGGTGTGTTGTTTGAGTACCTTGATGATTTCGTAGTTGTGTACTTAGATAATATAGTCATTTATAGTCGCTCGTTAGATGACCATATTCAGTATTTGAGCAAAGTATTGTCTCAGCTGTGGGAATGCAAAAATATATGTCAAGATGGAGAAATGTGAATTTGCTCAACAAGAAATTAAGTTTCTTGGTCACTTAGTGAGTCAGAATCAAGTGAGAATGGACCAAAAGAAGGTGCAAGCTATTATTGATTGGCAAGCACTAAGCAGCGTGAAGGAATTGCATTCGTTTTTGTGAGTGACAAATTATTGTTGGAAGTTTATTGCGAGTTATTCAAAGAAGGTTGCTGCTTTGACAAATTTGTTGAAGAAGATTGTTCAATGGGGTTGGTCCGAAAAATGTGAAGCTTCTTTTGTTTTACTGAAAGATGCGATTGCATCAGAGCCAATATTGAAGCTTCAGGACTTTGAGATGCCATTTGAAGTTGATGAAAGAAATGAGGTAAACTTGATCTTTCAACAAGAGTCGAGAGGCGACTTGCTAGGGGTACCCAAAATGGCCAACCATCCAATGGTCACATGCTTAACATGGAACGAGATCGAGGACAAGACGTGAAGAATCAATAGTGCAATATTTTATTTTCGACTTTCATGTAATCTTGGCCGAGACCGTATTGTTTTTCTTTTAGCTTGTGTTTATTCTAGCTTAACTCCTTAGGACATATTTAATAAGTCATGTAATAAACAAGGTGGCACGGATAAAAGGTGAGGTGGCCGAGAATACACCATGGCAAAGACAAGGGATGACATGGCTGCCAAAGTGGCAAGAACAAAAAACTTCCAAGTAGACCATTCAACCACAAGTCAACCTCGGCCTAGGGAGAAGAGGGGTTGGCCGAGAACCATTATTGGTGCAAGGAATGGAAGCTTCTAAAATAATTCCAAGAAGATGAAATCTAGAGAAATCCAAGTTCATCTCCTCTTCTACTCGGTTACTACAATGGAAGTGTGAAGAAGTTTAGGTTTACCCTTGTCTCTAAGAAAGGCTAAACTCTTTCACATTGTGATTGCAATGGCCGAGGGACGACTTGGTCCCCAAGCCAACCAAATCCCCTTCTCTTGTTCCTATTTTGGCCGAATGGCCTTGTATGTTTGTGTCCTTTTTATTTTCCTTCTAGAATGGTATGGTACTATAAATAGGGCCTTAGGTTGTTATACTTAAATAGGTTTAGTTAGAGTTAAATATAAACTTGTGTTTTCAACTTGTGTGTTGAAACATCGATCATGTGTGGGTCACCCCTTTCTTCAGTGTGAGTCTTGATTAGGACTGTGTGACCTAATTAATACCTAAGCTAGAGTAACCCTCTTAGTGATAAGCGAACATTGGAACTGTGTGGACCAACCTAGCCTAAGCTTCAGATTACTAAAAGGGCTTCCAACCACCCTCACTTGGCTAGTTCACGGGCTTGTAATTAGCAACCCCGGTCTTGACCTTGTGGAATTGGTCACAATTTCCTTGGTGTCGACTCGGGAAGTAAAACCCCCGTGTCTCTATCCTTGGTCTCATCGACCGCACTTCACTACAACCACAACAACCAAACACTTACCCCAAAAACTGTACCAACCAACACTTGGTATGTGCCCGGATTGCAACTCGCTTTTCGTATTCATTCCTCGTCCAAACCACTTCACTCCATCCACAACCACACTTCAAAATACGTCTCTAACACCAACTATAAAATCCACTACCCGAAACTACACATAAACAAATGCTCCCAGCCGGCAACACAAAACATCACACTAACCCGACCTCTGCCGGAACCTCACTGTTTTGGTCCATTTTCGTGACCTTGCCACCACCAACAACCAAGTCACAAACATCATCCTGGCCCTCAATCCACCCGTAATAACTCCAAAAAAAAGCCTAAGCCCGCTTCCAAGAACAGCTACCCGAAACAGCCACCAAACACCACCCTATTCGGCCAAACCGAGAACCCAAGACCCCTACTTTGGTATTAATTTTTGGGTCAACCCTAATATAAACAAGACCCGACCCACTTACTCATCAATACCCCTCCTTAATTGCATCAAATTGGTATTAGAGTGAGATAATCTCGTCCCACGCTTTGACGCTATGACACAAGTAAGTGATGAACTTAGGAGGGCCTTATCTGAAATTGTCACAGAACAAGTGCAAGCCTTGAAAAATAGAGCTTGCGGGGCATACAGTGAGGAATAAAACCAATTACGAAGCTATGCCTACTTACCCAAGGAGTGAAGGCTTGGTACTCCAATGTGAGTTGGAAGTTCCACGCAAGAACCCAAAGGAATCACAAAGATCAACTTTTCTACATCGGTGCAAAGTGAAGGACAATGCGTGTAAGTTGATTGTAGATGGAGGAAGTAGTTCCAACCTCGCCTCCGTAGAGATGGTCGACAAGTTATATTTTCCTACCCGTGATCACCCTCAACCATATGACCTCCAATGGGTTAATAAAGATGGAAAACTAGGAATCACAAGACAAGTTCTCGTCAATTTTCGGATTGGCAACTATGAGGATGACATATGGTGTGATATCCTACCCATGGATACGTGCCACATTTTACTAGGTCGACCTTGGAAATATGATCGGAAGGCACAACATGATAGGGAAAAGAATACTTATTTTTTTTAAAAGGATGGCAAGAAATTCCGATTGGTGCCACTATCACTTAGTGAGGTGAAGAAGTGGAAAGATCGAGATGCCGAAACTCGGAAAGAATCTGAGGCCATACCTCTTGATGCCTGAAAGATCAAGGAGGAATTCAAGAAGGGGAGTCCCCTGCATTCCTTAAAATCCAAAGTTACGAAGAGTCTTTTGGGGGGAGTAGTCGATAATGTCGACTTGAAAGCTCTTATAAATAAATATGAAGACGTGTTCCCGAATGACCTTGCTCCTGGACTACCACTAATTCGGGGTATTGAACATGCCATCAACTTCATCCCAGGAAGTTCGTTGCCTATTCGACCGGCCTATCGGTGCAACCCGGAAGAGGCCAAGAAACTGCAAAAGCAGGTACAAGAATTATTGGACAAAGGTTTTGTCCATGAGAGTTTTAGCCCATGTGCGGTACCCATATTGTTGGTACCAAAGAAGGACGAAACTTAGCGTATGTGCATTGATAGTCGGGTGGTGAATAACATCACCATAAAGTACTGATTTCCTATACCGAGGCTTGACGACCTCTTGGACCAATTAAATGGAGACAAGATGTTCTCCAAAATTGACTTGAGAAGCAGCTACAACCAAATGAGAATTCGGGAAGGGGACGAGTGGAAAACGACCTTCAAAATAAAGTTTGGGTTGTATGAATGGCTCGTGATGCAAAGCTTTATTTTGAAGGACGTTTTCCACTCGTCCCCTTCCCGAACATGGCCTCTTGCTTCCAAGAAGACCATTCAACCACAAGTGGAAAGAATAAGAAGCTTCCAAGAAGACCATTCAACCACAAGTCAACCTCGGCCTAGAGAGAAGAAAGGTTGGCCAAGAACCATTCTTGGTGCAAGGAATGTAAGCTTCTAAAATAAATCCAACAAGATAAAGTGTAGAGAAGCCAAGTTCATCCCCTCTTCTACTCAGTTACTACAATGGAAGTGTGAAGAATTTTGGGTATACCCTTGTCTCCAAGAAAGGACAAAATCTTTCACATTGTGCTCACATTGTGCTCACAATGGCCGAGGGACGACTTGGTCCCCAAGCTAACCCAATCCCCTTCCCTTGTTCCCATTTCGGCCGAATGGCCTTGTATGTTTGTGTCATTTTGTTATCCTTATATATTGGTCCCTATGGTACTATAAATAGGGCCTTAGGTTGTTGTAGTTAAACATGTTAAGTTTGAGTTAAATATAAACTTGTGTTTTCAACTTGTGTGTTGAAACATATAGATCATGTGTGGGTCACCCCTCCCTTCAGTGTAAGTCTTGATTAGGACTGTGTGACCTAATCAATACCCAATCTCGTGGAACCCCCTTAGTGATAAGCGAACGTTGGAACTGTGTGGACCAACCTAGCCTAAGCTTCGGGTTACTAAAAGGGCTTCCGACCACCCTCACTTGGCTTAGTTCATGGGCTTGTACTTAGCAACCCCGATCTTGACCTTCTGGAATTGGTCACCATTTCCTTGGTGTCGACTCAGGATATAAAACCACCATGTCTCTATCCTTGGGCTCATCGACCGCACTTCACTACAACCACAACAACCAAACACTTAACCCAAAAACCGTACCAACCAACACTTGGTGTGTACCCGTATTGCAACTCATTTTCCGTGTTCATTCCTCATCCAAACCACTTCACTCCTTCCACAACCACACTCCAAAACACATCCCTAACACCAAATATAAAATCCACTACCCGAAACTACACATAAACAGCCGCTCTCAGCCGACAACACAAAATAACCCACTAACCCGACCTCTGTCGGAACCTCATTATTTTGGTCCATTTTAGCGACCTTGCCACCACTAACAAGCAAGTCCCACATATCATCTTAACCCTCAACCCACTCGTAACAACTCTATAAAAAGCCTAAGCCCGCTTCTAAGAATAGCTACCCAAAACAGTCACCAAACATTGCCCTATTCGGCCAAACCGAAAACTCGAGACCCCTACTTTGGTATCCATTTTTAGGTCAACCCAAATATAACCAAGACCCAACCCAGGAATTCTTGGCGGAATATGATTTCATGTGGGATCATAGTCTGGGCAAACACAACCAGGTTATTGATGCGTTGAGTCAGAAAGAGGTATTTGCTGCCATCTATTCAATTTCTCATTTGGAGTATGATTTTATTAAGAAAATTAGACTATGTACTTCAAATGATTCATTATATGCAAAATTAATGAGTCAAGTCCGGGATGGAACAATGATGAGGTATTGGATTGAGGATGATCTACTATATTTTAAAGGGGAGAGAAATGCGGTACCTCAAGGGGGTGGATTGCGTAAAGACTTGATGAAAGATATACATAATACTGCTTGGGCAGGTCATCAAGGTGTGGAATAGATGCTTATTTTGCTTTCTTGTGTTTATTTCTGACCAAATATGGAAGACTTAGAAGCTTATGTGAAAACCTATTTGGTGTGTCAATTGGGTAAGACTGAGTGAAAAGAGGAGGTAGGTTTGTTGCAGCCTTTTCCTTATTCCTGAAAGGTCGTGGATGTCTATTTCTATGGACTTCATCAGTAGGTTTCCTAAGGCTAAAGTTATGGTGTTGATCATGGTTGTGGTTGACAGATTCTCAAAGATGTTATCTTTATTGCTGCACCGGTTGTTTATTCATCGGACGTTGCTGCATATTTGTTTTATAAGAACATGGTTAAATTCTTTAGTGTTCTGGGTGACATTGTGAGTGACAGAGATGATCGCTTCACTGGTCGGTTTTGGATAGTGTTGTTCAACTCGATGGGGACATATTTGAAGTTTTCTACTTCCAATCATCCTCAAACTGATGGGCAGACTGAAAGGATTAAACAGTTGCTGGAAGAATATCTGAGGCACTATGTGACGGCTAGTTAACAAAATTGGGTGGACTTGTTCGATACAGTGCAATTTTGCTATAATTTGCACAAGTTGTCGGCAACAGAGATGATCCCTTTTGAGCTAGTTTTGGACAGACAACCTATGACTCTGTTGGATGTTGCTAAGCAAAAGAGTCAAGGCAAGTTCCCAACTACATATCGATACACGAGGGATAAGTATGAGATTATTCCAGAGGCGTAAGACAACTTGAGCAAGGCCTAGAAAAGAATGAAAAAGTATGCTGATCAACATTGAAGGTCGCTGGAATTCAATGTTGGTGACAAAGTGTTGCTGAAACTTATACCACAGAGTTGGAAGTAGATTGTGAGTAAGCATCAACATATGGGTTTGGTACCTAAGTAAGAAGGACCGTTTGAAGTGGTTTATAAAGTAGATGAGGTCGCTTACAGGTTGAAGCTGTCGACAAGATTGAAGTTGCACCTAACTTTCCATGTGAGATTTTTGAAGCCTTATTTTGAGAATGTTGAGGATCCGGGCAGAAGTAAGCCAAAAAGGGCGCTGACTGTGGTGCGCAAATAGTTTGAGGCAGAGATTGAAAAGATTCTTGATCACCGGATACTTAGCATGAGTAAAAAAAATAGGCGAACATAGTTCTTAATTAATTAGAAAGGAAAAGCAAGAAACAGATGCTACTTGGGAGAAAGGTTCTTCATTATGGCAGTTTGACAAACAGGTGGATGACTACCTTAAGACAGCCTCGATGAGGGCGTCGAGTTTAACTAGTGGGGGTGGTTTGGTAGACCCACAGACTCAAGCATGACATACGTCGGGCGGAGGCAGTATGAAGGGATTGTACATTGCCCCTTGACATTGGCCTATGAGGGTGTTGAAAACAATATGCGGGGTTGTATACCTATGGCATGTTATACAACTAAGTCAAGATGCTTGTGTGTTGGCATGTCAGCCTGACAAAGGTCAGTGGCACGGACAGACACATGACACCTAACGAGCATGTGTGTAGGCAGTGGGTTGACTCGGATGGACATGAGTGTCGGCATGAGCTAGACGAGGTCAAGGAAAAGTGGGCAAGGCAGTGATATGACATTAGCATAGAATTGGGAAGAAGATGGGCAAAAATAAGCTAAGTGTTGGGCAATAAGCGTGCAAGGCACATGGGAAGCAAGGCATGTGTGTGGCATGTGGGACAGTTACATCAGTGTGCTAGTCATGTGCGACGGTTGAGGCAAGCAACAAAAGGCATTGTCATTTGGTCCCTTAGAGTTAGCTTAATGCCCCCATATGTAACTGCTTGGCATGTGCGAAGCACGCCCCTTGTAACTGCCCTTGATTTTCTTTATGTATAGAATTTGGCTAAGGCATGAGATCTGAGCCTTCCGAATTCGAGTGAGTCCTTTGTATTATTGAGAATAATAAAAAGCTTGGGCATTTTGGCCTGTAAATATTGTTGTCTTCCTTGTTTGCTTATTGTATCGAAATAATTGTAAGTATTAGAAACGAGTTGAGTGTTAAGGTTGAAGTTGGTTGTGTGGGCTGACTGCCGTGCAATGATGAACTCTAAAAAAATCACTCTTGTATCAATATGCTTGTAAAGTGGAAAACTCTTTTCATATTAAAACGAGCTTAAGAGAGAGGTTCAAGTAATCTCAAAGTACATGCAGATCCACACGAGGGTAATAGAATCACTGGTTATTTGAACACAACTATGTCATAAGTGAAAAGCCCTAGGTTAAATGGTCTGGTGCCTAATTAAAGAAATTGGATTAAGTTTGGATAAGTTTGAAGTTGGGGTGAAAAACTAAAAATGTGGCTTCAACCATTTGCGCATGTTGAATCATAGCGGTTACTAGAGGGAAGAAAAAATAGAAGCTTTAGGGACACGGGTCAACCGTAGTCACAGTTATGATATTGTGGCAACACTTTCACATGGATCTAAGAGAAGAGAAGCAACTATGGGGTTCAATCGTGAGTATGGTTAAAACCATTACAAGTTACAAATAGACGAAAAATGAGGAGACTTAAAGGCCTGAAGATCAAGGATCAACCATGGATGCCAATTATGCTAATAGTTGTGGTGACCTTTGTCAACCATACTGCTGTTGCCAAATCATGAGAACAGTTGACTCCAAGTTTATAAATATACCTGTGCCTGGGAGAGAAAAAAATTGAGAATTTGAAAGAGTTTGGAACCTAGAGAAAAGGAGAGCCGACCAAACACTAAATACCGACTCAAGGTGAGTAAATGTGGTATATTTATTGTGGATTCCACCTATTTAACGCGAATATTAACTCTCATATGCATTAAAACCATTAAGATTGCAAGAAATCTCTAAGAATATCTAAGGAGAGATATTTCTAGATTTCAAAGGTAATAACTCAACTCCTCTTTCATATATTGTAATGGGATGAGCTTTTGGGGTGTGTAAGGGGAGGGCAATATGATCTATCCCATATATGAAGAAAATTCTATAGTTATGGAGTTTCACCATTCTTGAGTTGGGTGAAGAAGAAAGTGAATAGTAATATTTGGTATCAAATTAAATTTTTTGGATTATTGGATGATGTCGTTAGATTAATAAACCTATGAAGACTTGTGAGGATAAATTAACACTTTGAGAATTTAATATGTGATTGGAACCAAAGATATTATATGTAAGGGTTAGATTAAATGAACAAGTCTTGATATCCATTTGATAATTGTCGTGTAGATTGTGGATTGTTGGTGATGTTGGGACACTGTAGTAAGATTCCAAAAAGGGAATTGAGATATTTTGAAAGTTACTACCTCTTGAAACTTTTCTCTAAAATTTCAACTCGTTTTAAACGTGGAGCCTAGCTTTTCCACGCGAGCGGGTTGGGATTGCACAATTTATTGCATTGTGAAATGTTATGTGCCATTAATATTGTTTTCATTAAAGTAACAAGTTTTATGTGCGTAAAACTTATTGAATCGTAATGACACTTATTGAATATTTAAATATTATTTCTCATTTGATAGATGTTTTGAAATAAATAAAGAAACATTTTAATTTTAATTTTGTTCAAATGAATTAGATGTTGGAAATTTGCCTTTGGCGGAAGTTGCGTCCGACCAACTTTAACGGCTTAAACACTAGTGTTCCGCATGTTGGAGAATCCGGTTCTTCACACATGCATAATCTACTAAGTAAGTAGATGACCGTAGGGCCAAGGATCGTCAAATTTCGTTGAGAAATGAAAGAGATATTGGTCCACGAAATGAGGTGTTTGAAGCATGGAAAAGTGTGGTATTGAGATCAATTCTCCCTCATCGATGGAGGAAGAAAGAATTGTTTTGTTTATAAATCTCAAAGTTGTCTTAGGGTTTGGGACCCCAAGGGGTATCCCATGTGTTTAAAGAAGGGAGGACCTAGATGTGCTTCGGTTCGAGGAAAGACCACACGCATGCCGCCACCCCCCGCCCGTCCGTCCGGGTTCCCGGCCCACGGGCTGATATTATCTTTTTGGTCCAGAATTCTTACTCAATTCAGTCATTTATTTTGGCTGAATTAATCTTCCTAAATGCCATCCGTTGCACATCAAATTCACCATTTATTTTGGTGAATTACTACCTCCATAATTGTCACTACTTGGCCAGTAATGGCACTTATGTGAGCAGTTGTTAAGCCTCTCCTTCAACTATATAAAGGACCTTTTGTCACCATTGTTGATCTACACGAAAACACAAGCAGACACACATAAATAGAAACAAAATCAGTCTTCCTACTATCTTCCAGCATCATTTCATTACTCAAAATTCTTCACGGTAACACTTGAGTTTCCTTTGCTCATTTGTTCATTTGTTGACGTAGAAAGGATACATATGGGGCAATATTGTCTTAAAGACAGAGTGCAAACACTCGACTCAGCATACCAAAAACTATTTCAGGTTATTGTTCAATTGTAATTTCAGTTCTTGTAATACTTAGCAGTTACTTGTAATTTCCGTTTCCTGCATCTTTGTAACCAACAAGTTTAAGACAATATTCGCTTATTATAACTGCTGCAACATGGCTGGAAACATGATTGATTATGCTGCTGCTGCTGCCACTCAATGCAACAATCGCCTTCCCGCTCATCGTCGCTATTGTCCCAAGACAAAGACTCTGCGCTTTCTGCTGCTGCTGCTGCCATCTTGTCCAAGGTAGTAACTCTGCTGCCTTCCCCGCTACTGCTCCATCATCCGCATTCCACTATGATCGCCCTGAAAAATTCATGGGCTCAAACTTTAAGAGATGACAGCAGAAGATGTTGTTCTACTTAACAGTTATGGGCATGGCTCGGTTCCTAATGGAAGATCCTCCACAAGCTAGAGATGAAATGGACCCTTTGCCTTCTGAAACGGGTGAAGGGGGCCTTGGTATCCATGTCATTAATGGCATGAAGATGGTTCTTGATGCATGGAATCATAGCAATTTCATGTGTAAGAATTACATACTGAACTGCTTAGCAAACCCTCTCTACACGGTCTATTGCACCATTGGCACTGCCAAAGAGCTATGGGAAAAACTGCAAAAGAAGTACAACGCACAAGATGCGGGTACTAAGAAGTTCATCGTTGGGAAATTTCTAAAATTCCAAATGGTGGATAGTAAGACAGTGATGTCCCAAGTCCAGGAATTCCAAATGATTTTACATCACCTGGATTTGGAAGGAATGAAACCAAATGAGCAGTTTTTGGTTGCATCGCTGATTGAAAAGTTACCTCATTCGTGGAATGTGTTTATGAGTTACTTGAAACTCAAGACAAAGGAGATGACCTTTGAAGAGCTTATTATCAAACTCCAAATTCAAGAAGATAATAATAAGGCATTGCCTAGGGGTAAACAACCTGCTGAGGCAAAGGCAAATCTGGCTAAGGCCAAAGGGAACTCAAGCAAGAAGCGGAAGTTCCAGAAATACGGCAAGGCACACGCATCAGAGATGTTCAGAGGTAGCTGTCACCACTGTGGGAAACCTGGTCATAAGATCAAGGAATGCCGCAAGCTCAAAACTGAGCAACAACAGAAAGCCAAGGCTAAAGGCAAGACGAATTCTACCATCGTCAAGGACACGCTCCTAGATGACATGATTGAGGATTTCTCGGCAGTGGTGCTAGAAGCAAACCTGGTTGAGTATCCGATGCAGTGGTGGATGGACACAGGTGCTACCAGACACATCTGTTCCAACAGAGATGCCTTCTCCACCTACACACCGGTCACCGACAAGAAGCTGTTCATGGGCAACAACGCTTCATCTAACGTGTTGGGGGTAGGAAAGGTGGTCCTGAAGATGACTTCCGAAAAGGAGCTCACTCTGAAGGAAGTGATGCACATCCCTGAGATTAGAAGAAATTTAATTTCAGGACCTTTATTGGTTAATGCTGGTTTTAGGCTAGTGTTTGAATCCAATAAGTTTGTACTCACTAAGAATGGCACATTTGTGGGGAGAGGCTTCGTCTGTGAAGGCCTCTTCAAATTGAATGCCATGTCTGTAATGCGTCCAAGTAATAAAGTTGAACCTTCTTCTTATTTGCTTGAGTCTTCTAATTTATGGCATCATAGATTAGGACACGTTAACTACAAGTCTATCCAAAGGCTGGTAAAGATAGAGTTATTGCCGTCCATCGATGTAAACCCTTAACATAGATGTGAGGTGTGTGTAGAGGCAAAACTCACCAAGCTTCCTTTTCGATCCATCGAAAGGAATACCGCTCCTCTGAAACTTATTCACACAGATATATGTGATTTGAAGTTCGCACAAACTAGAGGGGGAAACAAGTACTTTGTGACATTCATTGATGATAGCACAAGGTATTGTTACCTTTACTTGTTGAAAATTAAGGATGAAGCCTTTGAAGCATTCCGACGTTACAAAGCAGAAGTTGAGAACCAGCTAAGCCTACGGATTAAATCCATTCGTAGCGATAGAGGGGGAGAATACGTAGCGCCATTTGAGGAATAATGTGCCCAAGAAGGCATTGTTCATCAAACGACGGCTCCATACTCACCTCAATCGAACGGTGTGACGGAATGTAAGAACCACACATTGAAGGAAATGATGAATACATTGCTCATCAATTTCGGTCTCCCCCAAAACATGTGGGGAAAAGCCGTCCTTACCGCTAATACGATTCTTAACAGAGTCGCACATAAGGGTAAGGACAAAACTCCATATGAATCATGGGAGGGAAAGAAACCCACCTACAAATATTTTAAGGTGTGGGGTTATTTGGCAAAGGTTGAAGTACCCAAGCCAAAACAGGTCAAGATTGGGCCTAAGACTGTAGATTGCAGATTCATCGGATATGCAAATAATAGTACTGCTTATCGCTTCTTAGTGCATAAGTCAGATATTCTAGATATCCACCAAGGTACAATCATGGAATCAATGAATGCTCTATTATTTGAAGGTACCTTTCCTAGAAAGGAAAAAAACATAATCTCTCGCAAACGAAGTTATGAACAAAACTCTCAAGAACCGGGAGTCGTCGACAGCCCGGATCTAGATGATTCAGATCTAGCGGATCTCGAGGTGGCTGAACATCTGGAATCTAGTGTTTCAGATTCTCAGAACTTGGAGACTCCAGAGATGGATCTAAGGCGAAGTAAAAGGGTAGGGAAGGATAAATCCTTCGGTCCTGACTTTGTAACTTATATGGTTAATGATGAACCAAGGACAATTGCTAAAGCGTTATCAACTCTAGAAGCACCGCTCTGGAAAGAAGCTATTGAGAGTGAAATAGGCTCTATTCTGCATAACCATACTTGGGAGTTAGTTGATCTTCCTCCGGGAAATAAACCGTTGGGTTGTAAATGGATACTCAAACAGAAATATAAAGCAGATGGGTCTATAGACAAGTACGAGGCCAGGTTGGTAGTCAAGGGCTATCGGCATATAGAAGGTTTTGACTACTTTGACACATACTCCCCGGTATCTCGGATGACATCCATACGGGTATTCATTGCGATCGCAGCTTTGCGAGACCTTAAGATACATCAAATGGATGTCAAGACAGCCTTCCTAAATGGTGATTTAGAAGAAGAAATTTATATGGACCAACGCGAGGGGTATGTGGTTCAAGGGCAAGAGAAGAAAGTCTGTCGGCTTGTCAAATCTCTATACGGGCTGAAACAAGCCCCGAAGTAATGGCACAAAAAATTTGATAGTACTCTACTATCGAAGGGTTTCTCCATTAATGAGTGTGATAAATGTGTCTACACGAAAGGTAACTCTGACTCATTTGTTATGATATGCCTGTATGTAGACGACATGTTGATCACAGAAAGTAGTCCTAGGGTAATCCTAGAGACTAAGAACATATTGAAACAATGCTTCGACATGAAGGATATGGGTATCACAGATATCATCTTAGGGATAAAAATCACTAAGACATCTGACGGACTGGTCTTATCTCAGTCTCACTACATCCAGGATGTTTTGAGAAAGTTTGAGATGTTAGACAGTTCACCGATAAAGTCACCAATGGATACAGATCAAAAGCTTGATAAAAATCTTGGTGCACCTGTATACCAGGAGTGATATGCACAGGTGATCGGTAGTTTGATGTATATAACAAATTGCACCCGACCTGATATTGCTTATGCAGTCAATAAGTTGGCTAGGTTTACCCGTAATCCCAGTGATGATCACTGGAAGGCGTTGAATCGGGTATTACAATACCTGAAATATACATTAACTTTTGGGTTACACTATTCGAGATATCCATCTGTACTAGAGGGGTACAGTGATGCAAACTGGATATCTGATATAGAGAACACCAAGTCCACCAGTGGGTATGTATTTACAATTGGTGGTGGGGCTGTGTCTTGGAAATCCTCTAAGCAAACTTGTATCGCCCGATCCACAATGGAATCGGACTTTATCGCTTTAGACAAAGCAGGAGAAGAAGTTGAGTGGCTTCATGACTTCTTAGAAGATGTTCCGTGTTGGAACAAACCCGTACCTTCGGTAATGATCCACTGCGATAGCCAGTCGGCTATAGGAAGGGCACATAATGCTATGTACAATGGCAAGTCTCGTCATATTCGACGGAGGTATAAGACTGTTAGGCAGCTGATCATCACGGGTATAATATCCATTGATTACATTAAGTCAAAGGATAATATAGCAGACCCATTGACAAAAGGCTTACCTAAGGATCAGATGGTTTGCCTGTCTAGGGGAATGGGCTTAAAACCTAAAATATAAGGACAAATACGGTGGTAACCCAACCTTACTAACTAGAGATCCCAGTAATTTGGTTCAATGGGAAAACTAAGCCGTAAAGGTTCAGTTGATCGCTTCAGTGGAAGCATGAGCACTTCGGATAGTGATTTCTGTAAAGAAACACCCAATCCAAAGCTGTTCCCGCGATAAACGTTAAGTGCTATCTGTTGTATGGGTAAAGGTTAAGTTTTCAAAACCTTTAATGATCCTCAACAGTTGAGGTTAGGTTTTGGGAAACTGTTCCTAACACTTGTGAAGTGGGGTATAGCAGGATACCTTGTAGGAGACAACCTATTTAAGTGCGAGGACGGGCCGCCTCAAATGAACGCGCTTAAGAATCCAAGAAGTAGTCCATGGCCACAACGGACAAAACATTACGAAGAAGAGAGTAAGGGAATTTGTTGTGTTGGTACTATTGACTTGGCTTACACTAAACACTGACGGTTCAAGACATCACATTCACTGCGCAGTAAGTCCGATGGTATTTAACTATGGAAGGTTCAAAGCTTAAGCTACGTCTCCTTATGCAACATCGGTCCGCTGAAATATTGCTGGAAATGGAAAGGCACTATGTGAGTGCGCCAAAATATCTTTCAAGAGCGGATTGTTGGAAATTTGCCTTTGGCAGGAGTTGCATCCGACCAACTTTAACGGCTTAAACACTAGTGTTCCGCATGTTAGAGAATTCGGTTCTTCACACATGCATAATCTACTAAGTAAGTAGATGACCGTATGGCTAAGGATCATCAAATTTCATTGAGAAATGAAAGAGATATTGGTCCACGAAGTGAGGTGTTTGAAGAATGGAAAAGTGTGGTATTGAGATCAATTCTCCCTCATCGGTAGAGGAAGAAAGAATTGTTTTGTTATAAGTCTCAAAGTTGGCTTGGGGTTTGGGACCCCAAGGGGTATCCCATGTATTTAAAGGAGGGAGGACCTAGATGTGTTTCGGTTCGAGAAAAGCCCACTCGCGCGCCGCCGCCGCCCGTCCGGTCCGGGTTCTCGGGTTCACGGGTCATGGGCTGTGGGTTGTGCTTCTTCTGATATTATCTTTTTAGACCAGAATTCTTTCATATGTACACTTTGGTTCCTGAAGTTTCAATATGTACAGTTTGGTCCCTGAAGTAGTTTCAAGAAAGTCAAATTGGGCAGAGAACATAACGTCAACCAGCACTCAATTCAGCCATTTATTTTGGTGAATTACTACCTCCATAATTGTCATTACTTGGCCAGTAATGGCACTTATGTGAGCAGTTGTTAAGCATCTCCTTCAACTATATAAAGGACCCTTTGTCACCATTGTTGAGCTATACGAAAACACAAGCAGACACACATAAACAGAAACAAAATCAGTCTTCCTACTATTTTCCAGCATCATTTCATTACTCAAAAATTTTCACGGTAACACTTGAGTTTCCTTTGCTCATTTGTTCATTTGCTGTTTTATCTTGGAAGATAATTGTCCAAGACGTAGAAAGGATACATGTGGGGCAATATTGTCTTAAAGATAGAGTGCAAACACTCGACTCAGCATACCAAAAACTATTTCAATTTATTGTTCAATTGTAATTTCAGTTCTTGTAATACTTAGCAATTACTTGTAATTTCTGTTTGCTGCATCTTTGTAACCAACATTAGATTGGCTATGAACATCGTATTTTAATAAAAATTGATATTTTGAGGCTAAAAGGTTATGTACTCTATTTTGGATATGAAATTGTTAGTTTGCGCTTACGATCTAAGAACTCAAAGAGCTAGGTTCTTTGAACAACTATGTAAGAAGGTAAACTGCAAAAAGTAAATCAACATAAGTATTTTAGCGTGAAAACGCTTCATGCTCAAGGAAGGAAAAATCACGTCCTAGCTAGTAGGATTTTTCCCAAACACTTCACTAACGAGTTCAACAAATTTAAGGTTTACAATCGTCTTTGTAACACCTAAGGAACTATTCCAAACAGTCTCATTTCTACCCTCCTAACTCTTCTCTTCAATGACTTTATCCTGTCAATAAAGTCCCTTACAACTTGATAAACACCTATTCCACAATTCTAATAAAGGTAAATAGATGTAACCACACCTAGAACCTAACTTTACAATATAAGAACTGAAGGGTAAATCTTGATAAGCTCAGGTTTTTGTCGGTAGGTAGTTGACTCTCTAGAGACTCAGGTGTTCACTCTGAAATCACTCTTGGCCTCACATTGGATAGATGTGGTTGTGGTTAATCTCTAAAGTTTTTTATATAGAAGTACTTTCTTCCTTGTCTTGTTTGAATACAACCAAGTATGGATTTCATAATTGCACCCCAAAACCAATCATTGTTTGACTTAGATCTCATTCTTTTGTTGTATGCACCTTAGCTTCTTCTCTTCCTACTTCAATGCTAATTCCATGTATTGAGTTTATGGTGGTATTTGCATAACTTGAAATCCAATCTTTCATCAGATAGGAATGAGTCAATAATTCAAATTCTCCCAGCTGGCATGAAATATTTTCTCGACAGTCTCCAACGTACCTCGATAAGGACCAGTTCCTCTTTTGTTGTAACTGCTTCACTAAATCCTTTGGAGATATTTTTGGAATTCTGGTTCTTCAATGCCTTTCTTATAACTCCCTTGTACTTTATTATCTTTTGGATATATTGTTTGTCAAATCATTAAAATCTTATTATAGGCTCATAAACATTATTGAGTTAGCAGTTACTCAACAATTTCCTCATTTTTGATGATGACAAACACATAACAACTTCATATGTATTCATGTGCCCTTGATAAACATCTTCAATATTCTTTATCTCTTGATCAACTCTTCTCCATTGGTCACAACTCCTATGTTGACAATTTTATCCTTTAGAACTAGCTCCGTTGTTGTTCTAACACTACAACTTCGCGTTGATACAATTAAGGCTCACTACATAAGGTTTGTAAGCTTGCAGTAATTTACCCTCGAGTTCAGCGAGGTTTGTAAGCTCAATGAGTTGGATTCTAGGACTTAACCTGCCATTAGTTACAACCTACTAGATAGCCAGGTTGCACGACTAAACAAATTTTGATGATCTTCTTAATCTTACTTAGGGACTTACCTTCCCCTTTTTACAACCCTATTGACAGCTAGATTTGTAAAACCTGTTCATGTCCATATGTCTTCTCAAGGAACATTCTCCCATATGCTATTTTATAAAAAAACATTTCCTTAGTGATAAGTGTAAGGATCAGATTATTTTCTTCTGTGCAAACAACTTTTTCTCCTCCTTATATCTCCCTTTTCCAGTGTCTTCTAAATAGGCATGTGTTCTTTTATAAATAAGATTTAGTTCCTTTACAACGCATCCTAAAAGGCAATTGGATGTGTAAAGTGCAACTTTCAATCTTCAACCATCTTAAACCACCTTTAATACGTCATGTGGCCATGTAATAATTGTGCCTAATATATCTGATGTAGCACATGGATTATATGAATATGAACTAAATCTTCCTCCTTTTTACATCATCAGAAAATAAGTGTATCAACAAGATTAATTGTATATTATCAATATCAAACTCATGGCCGCTCGGGCTGCACTATCATAAACACAATACAATAGCTCTAACAACTTAATCAAGTTAAAAACTTTGGAGGAATTTTTGCATGCACCACATTAAGTCATAATACCCAAGCTAAAACATTGTTACATATTATTTTAATACTGCAAAAAAAGATATGGAAATCATGTTGCTATTATGTAAGATTGAGGTGTGGTTTTGATTGTGAGGGAATACGGACCAGATTCTCTGTTTTAGCTCAATTGATTTATGTACGTCCCTTAGATTATTTTCAGATTAATAGAGATACCATCCTCTATTGTGTACTCTCAACTTTTAAGTTCATGCATTTCCCCCTCTCAACCATCCTCGTCTTTTTCTTTATTCATACTTACTGGCTTTAGTTAGAGTCAGTCTTGTTTCATCATAGTCTTGATTGAGAACTTCTTCTTGTCAGTCCCTTTAGTCATCAACAACTAAGGAAACAATTTCCTTAACAAGATCGAATCCCCTTATCACTAACTACTCCAATGTTTCTCCATGTTCAACCTCTTTCTCTTCTTTTTCAAAAATTTACTTTATCGTTCCTCATGAATCACTACTTGTGTTGTAATAAATATTTCAATTTTTTAGCATATGTGTGATGTTGGGAGTCTTCTATTGATGATTTTTCGAGGTGAGTTGAGGTGTCCGCTGATCTATATATATGGACTTGCCAAAAATGGAGGGGATTTATGAGGTTGGATATTTGGTGCAGGACCAATGATTTATATGAGTTGACTTGAGTTGGATTTTTTCAGGAAAGGGATTATAGAATTGACTTGGGTGGATTGTCAATATATGTATATTTATGCAAGTTTCTATTGGAAAGAGGTGCATACCTGATAGTATTTGAAAATTTGTTCTTTGACTAGTTTCCTCATTGTATGTATCGTCTAAGCTTAAATGATCATGTCATGAGTACATACCTGTTAAGGTATAGACTGAGTAAGACATTGTTTCACTTAGATCCATCTCAAACACTTCCGTTTCATAACCAAACTTGAGGAGAAGTTTGTTGTGCTCAATTCATCTTCTAATTTTGCTTCTTCTAGCTACTTCTGCAGGTCTACTCTTCTCCTGCTTCTTTGCCATCCTTTTCTTTTATATAGAACTATACCCTAATAATTCTTTCTTTATTTGAGGTAACAGTTTCTCTGATGGTGCTTTTCTTGATATGTTGTTTTATCTCCTGCACTTCTTCAGCCTCTCTTAAGGAACTAGTTCTTTTATCTGGTTTCTCTAGGTGTTCTTGATTTAACATAAGTTGGTGTGGATCTGCTTCTTCTCTGTTCTATTGCAGACCTTTATTTCTTTCCACACAATGTGATGACTATAAGGTTGAGTCTTCTCAGTTCATCATTTTGTTTCTTCTCTTCCTCCAAAAACCAGGTTCCAGTATGATCTTCTTCTTCTTCTTCTTCTTTTCCTCTTCCTCTTCCTCATATTCTTCTCATTATCTTCTTCTTGTCCTTCTCTTCCTCCTCATCCTCGTCCTCCTTCTTTTTTTAGTTCATTTGAGTAGATTTAGTACAGACTCCAATCACCCTTTGGTGTCTTCATTAGAGTGGATTTAACACGGACTCCAAGCACCCTTTGGTGACAAATCCTAATTTTTCTTGTTATGGTTTCCATGGGGTATATCTGTCAGGATTTATCTTCTTCTTCTTCTTCTTCTTCTTCTTCTTCTCCTTCTCCTTCTCCTTCTTCTCATTTTCTTTCTCCTCCTCCTCCTCCTCCTCATCCTCCTCTTCTTCTTCTTCTTCTTGTTCTACTTCTTCATTAGAGTGCATTTATAACAGACTCCAAGCACCATTTGGTGTCTTCATTAAAGTGGATCACAGACTCCAAGCACTCTTTGATGACAAATCCTAATTTTTCTTGTAGTGTTTTCCATAGGGTATGTATGCCATGTTTGATCTTCTTCTTCTTCTTCTTTAGAGTGTATTTAGCACATACTTCAATTAGGCCTGTATATTCCCGTATCCTGTTAATCCTGTATCCTGTTAATTAGGCCTATTCATTCGAATTAATGGTAAAATCTAGGAACATAAGAATGCTTGGGTTCCTTTTGTTTAGAGGAGGTACATGTGGAGTTTCCTCTAGTACACTATTGTTGATTTTTATTTGGTATGCGAGGACCATGTTCCATTGATGTCCTTTTCCCAACATACTAAGTATTCATTTCCACTACTTGTATTCTATGTGAGCATGTATCCATATAGTGACCATTGTTCCAAAAATAAGTGCATAAACGATTGTGTGAGGTGAATACATATTTGATCCTGGAAATTTGTAGAGTGTTGTTTCCTTTGAATCTCAGTCTGTTTTTGCTGTAGTTCTTATTCTGGAAATTTAGAGCTTCTGAGGACATATTCCATTGAAGAGCCCCTTTTACTTTTTTTGTGGCTTTGTTCAATTCTTCTTGGAGTGCCTTGTTCTTTTTGTTTTCTTCATGCAGATCAATATTCACACTTCCCAACATACTTTTAAGATTCCCATGAGTGTTTTCAGCGTGATCTATGTCTTTTGTAGATGCCATCACAAGTCGTTCTTTTTCTACTACCAGCTCAGAGTTTTCTTTGTTTAATGCGAGAACCTGGTGTTTGAGGGAGTCATTCATAAGTTCCAAGTTATTTTTGTATTCCTTTAAACTTTTAAGTTCTATCTCAAGGATGACATATGTATTCACCAACCTCTTTCTCTTAGAATCAAGGTTTTCGAAGGCACTGATGACTATGTGAGTCACACTTTCTAACTTCTCTCTTGTGTAAGTCCAAATTTCAGCGTTAATGTTAGTAAAGTTTACCTCAATATCATCATCTTCTAAGTCTGAGGGTGAGTTGGCCATGAGTGTCAATGTATCATCTGTATCTGACTCTTTTATTGCCACTAAGGATCTATTTGGATTTTCTCTGTCGTCTTCACCGTCACTTGAGGAGTATCCCATAGCAGCTAAAGCATTTCATACAATTTGATCTACTTGCCCAATGTTTAACATGCTTCTAGGAACTTGTTTCTTTCTTCTTCTGTCAGGTTTTTTCCTTCTCTAATCTTCATCATTTTCTACTTGACATCTCTAAGATGGATTCTCCCTTGTTCATCTTGAACAACTCGTATTTCATGTTTAAGATAGAGATTTTTGACTTCTTTACCTGACTCGTTCCTTCATATGTGTTTTCTAAAGTGTCCCACATTTCTTTGGCCATTTTGTAAGAGGAGATTCCGCTATATTCATCAGGTCCGTTTCCACAAATATGTAACTCTTAACTTTGGTATTCTTTTGGATGACTTGATAGTCTTTATCTACATAGTCCTTTTTATCTTTGGGGGAGGATGTTATTCCTTTATCGTTTATGACCATGGGAATAATAGGATCCTTCGTGATGATTTGTCATTGTTCAAGTTCTTCACCAATTATGAAGTCTTCTATTCTTGCTTTCCACCACCCATAGTATTTGTAGTTGAAACATAGTGGTCTTGTAGTTGATTGGCCTTCTAGAACTCCAAGAGGCGCAACTATATTTTAAGGTACTAGTCTTTGTAAAAAGATCTAACTCTGATATCATTTGTTAGTTTGCAGCAACGACCTAAGCACTCAAAGAGATAAGTTCTTAGAGTAACTATCCAAAAAGATAAATTGCAGAATGTAAATCAACGCTAGTATTTAGCATGAAAATTCTCCTTTCTCAAGGGAGAAAAAATCATGACCTACCCAGTAGGAATTTTTCCAAACACTTCGCTACTCTCATCTTTTGTATGTGCGACGTCTTGACTAGCCAACACTCCGCCCCATACAACATAGTCGGTTTAACCACCACCCTATAGAACTTGCCTTTAAGTTTTGGTGGCACTTTTTTATCGCACAAGACTCCAGATATGAGCCTCCATTTCATCCACCCTACCCCAATACATTGTGTGACATCGTCTTCAATTTCTCCATTCCCTTGGATAATAGACCTGAGGTACTTGAAGCTTCCTTTCTTCGGAATGACCTGAGTACCAAGCCTCACCTCCACGCATGTCTCAAGGTCGCTTCCATCGCTGAACTTGCACTCCAAGTATTCTGTCTTGGTCCTGCTCAGCCTGAACCCTTTAGACTCCAGAGTCTGTCTCTAAACCTCCATCTTAGTGTTCTCTATGCTGCGAGTCTCATCAATTAGGACTATGTCATCTGCGAATAACATACACCATGGCACCTCCCCTTGGATTTGTTGCGTCAGTTCATCCATCACCAAGACAAATAGGAATAATACTCTTGATTAAAGTATAAACTTCTATATTTACTAATTGAAACTTTTGAGCAAAACGATGACTTTAGAATGTGTTTAAATTGTTATTTCATTTTAAATGGTAAATTGATAAGTTGATATAAATGCTTCTTTATTTATATCAATCTCTTTGCATATACTATGATTTCATTAAATCTTTTTCTACTTCTTGGGGAAGCAATTGAAGATGCATACTAGGCATGTAGAGTTGAGGATATTTGTACATTATATTCCTAATTTTAGGAATAGGTGTTGATCAACTCAAGCCACGCACTTGGGATAACTCCACTTTCTCGAACATTATTTTGATGAGACTCCACTTTGACTCGTGGAGCAACATAGTTACTTTTATTCTTTTGAATTACCTGGGTATGTCTCAGTTGACTAGTTCATTCTTTGTCATAGAGGTTCCACAAACAGTTGATCATGATTATAGATTTGTAAGTTATGCTTACTTATATGACATGCTTAAATGAATATTGTTATAGTCAAGTATTTTTCAATTATAATGAAATGTATTGACTTTTAAAGATTGTATTCATGTGTGAGTTTCTTATTTAACATGATATTGCTTGAAAAGGTGTAAGGCTGGGCTTGTGGCCAAATACTTTATTGGTTGTAAATGGTGTACAAGGTGAAGTATAATACTTCAGGAGAGGTGGAGAGTTATAGGGCTAGGCTTGTGGCCAAAGAGCATAATCAGCAGGAGGGCTTGGAGTATAAGGAGACTTTTTTTCCAGTTGTTAAGTTGGTTACAATGAGATCCTTGGTTGCAGCGCCTGTTTCAAAATAATGGTCCATTTTTTCAAATAGATTTTACAATGCCTTTCTTCAAGGTGACTTACTTGAGGAAGTTGATATGAATATTCCTTAGAGGTTCTACAAATAGGGGAGAGTTCTACCGTTTGCAGGTTACACAAATCCTTTTATGGCCTAAAACAAGCTCCTCGATAGTGTAATTTAAAGCTTACTAAGGCTTTTATTATAGCTGGGGTTCACACAAAGTCATTATTACTACTCTTTATTCACTAGCAGATAAGGATTTGATATCACTATTGTTCTCATTTATGTTGATTACCTGTTGGTGACAGGTAGTAACTTTAAGCTGATTTTCAGAACCAGAAAGGACTTGCAATTGAAGTTCAAAATAAAAGATCTTGGTGAGCTGGAGTTTTTCCTTGGCATTAAATTTGCAAGGTCAAAACAAGTTATTTTTAATGAGTCAAAAGAAAATATGTTCTTGACGATCTCAAAAATAGGGATCTGTGCTGCCAAATCAGTGCGTAGATCTTTATATGTCAACCTAAAGATGATATCCTTTGAGTATGATCAGTTCATGAAGAAGGGAAAACAATCAAACATTAAATGGGAAGATGATGCATTGCTTGATAATCCAGGTCAATATCAGAGGGTTGTGGGGAGGCTACTATATTTTACTATGATCAGAGTTGACATAGCATTTGTGGTGCAGGTGCTAAGTCAACTCATACATGCACCAAAACAATCTTATTGGGATGCAACCCTGAGGGTAGTTATGTACATTAAAGCAACACCAAGACTGAGATTATTGATGACACACTAACTGACTATTGTGATTCAAATTGAGGTGTTTGTTTACAAACCAAGAGGTCACTGGGTATTTGGTAAAGCACTGGTTTCTTGGAAGTCTAAGAAATAATAAACAATAACATAAAACGCAGCAAAGGCAGAATTTAAATGTTTGGCATCAGTCTGAACACTGTCTGTAAGTGTCCTAAGTGTTCAGCCATATTACTGCTAAAGACTAAGATGTCATCTACATATACTATGATGAATCTTTTATAATCCCCAAATATCAAATCCATAATGTACACCCAGTTGCTAATACTCAATTGTTCTAGTTTAATTAGAGCATTTCTTTGTAATATTACGAGGTTGTTGTTAGGGTCTTCTCCTGTAATTAGAGTGTGTATTTTATTTGTAAAATTATAAGGGTTTGATCCCATGGCTAATAATTGTTGAAATTCTATCTGAAAATCTGTCTTATAGGCTTCCCATAAAGCCTTTGTTGATTCTCCTAGGAAAGTTTCTAAGTATTTAGACATTGTCTCAGCATCTGTTTCTACATAGTTCTGTATGTAATCTGCTACTACTATCCCCTTCCACAAATCGATTACAGAGTTCCATCTCTGTGGATCGTGGGCGGCGATATTTAGAATTTTCCCCCTATTCCCTCCTTTTTGGAGAGTGATAGGTTCTTCCAAAGGCATTCTTCTGCCTGAGGGTTTAACTTGTTCTACAGGTTCTCCTGCTGTTCTAAACACTCTTCTTCTAGGTACATTTCCGGTAATTGTTTCTACCGTAAAATGTTCTCCGGTTGTTCTTTGAAATGGACTAGAGCTTGTCGCACTAGCTTCCATTAATTCTTTTTGGCTTATTACTGAATTTGTCTCAAAATCTTCTTCAATAGAAATAAAGTCTCTCATTATTTCTTCAAACATATCTGTTTTTGTTTTTGCAATCTGCTCTTCTTTATATCCTAAATAGTCTGTTCTTTTTTCACATAATTTAACATATCTTCTTTAAATTGAGGTGTTTGTTTACAAACCAAGAGGTCACCTGGGTATTTGGTGAAGCATCGGTTTCTTGGAAGTCTAAGAAACAATAAACAATAACTTAAAACGCAAAGAAAGGCAGAATTTAAATGTTTGGCATCGGCTCCGAACACGTCGTAAGTGTCCTAAGTGTTCACCATATTACTGCTAAAGACTAAGATGTCATCTACATATACTATGACGAATATTTTATAATCCCCAAATATCAAATACATAATGTACACCCAGTTGCTAATACTCAATTGTTCTAGTTTAATTAGAGCATTTCTTTGTAATATTACGAGGCCGCTGTTAGGTTCTTCTCCTGTAATTAGAGTGTGTATTTTATTTGTAAAATTATAAGGGTTTGATCCCATGGCTAATAATTGTTGAAATTCTATCTGAAAATCTGTCTTATAGGCTTCCCATAAAGCCTTTGTTGATTCTCCTAGGAAAGTTTCTAAGTATTTTGACATTGTCTCAGCATCTGTTTCTACATAGTTCTGTATGTAATCTGCTACTACTATCCCCTTCCACAAATCGATTACAGAGTTCCATCTCAGTGGATCGTGGGCGGCGATATTTAGAATTTTCCCCTATTCCGTCCTTCTTGGAGAGTGATAGGTTCTTCCAAAGGCATTCTTCTGCCTGAGGGTTTAACTCGTTCTACAGGTTCTCCTGCTGTTCTAAACACTCTTCTTCTAGGTACATTTCCGGTACTTGTATCTACCGTAAAATGTTCTCCGGTTGTTCTTTGAAATGGACTAGAGCTTGTCGCACTAGCTTCCATTAATTCTTTTTGGCTTATTACTGAATTTGTCTCAAAATCTTCTTCAATAGAAATAAAGTCTCTCATTATTTCTTCAAACATATCTGTTTTTGTTTTTGCAATCTGCTCTTCTTTATATCCTAAATTGTCTGTTCTTTTTTCACATAATTTAACATATCTTCTTTAAATTGAGGTGTTTGTTTACAAACCAAGAGGTCACTGGGTATTTGGTGAAGCACTGGTTTCTTGGAAGTCTAAGAAACAATAAACAATAACATAAAACGCAAAGCAAAGGCAGAATTTAAATGTTTGGCATCGGTCGAACACTGTCTGTAAGTGTCCTAAGTGTTCAGCCATATTACCGCTAAAGACTAAGATGTCATCTACATATACTATGACGAATATTTTATAATCCCCAAATATCAAATACATAATGTACACCCAGTTGCTAATACTCAATTGTTCTAGTTTAATTAGAGCATTTCTTTGTAATATTACGAGGCCGCTGTTAGGGTCTTCTCCTGTAATTAGAGTGTGTATTTTATTTGTAAAATTATAAGGGTTTGATCCCATGGCTAATAATTGTTGAAATTCTATCTGAAAATCTGTCTTATAAGCTTCCCATAAAGCCTTTGTTGATTCTCCTAGGAAAGTTTCTAAGTATTTAGACATTGTCTCAGCATCTGTTTCTACATAGTTCTGTATGTAATCTGCTACTACTATCCCCTTCCACAAATCGATTAAAGAGTTCCATCTCTGTGGATCGTGGGCGGCGATATTTAGAATTTTTCCCCTATTCCCTCCTTCTTGGAGAGTGATAGGTTCTTCCAAAGGCATTCTTCTGCCTGAGGGTTTAACTTGTTCTACAGGTTCTCCTGCTGTTCTAAACACTCTTCTTCTAGGTACATTTCCGGTACTTGTTTCTACCGTAAAATGTTCTCCGGTTGTTCTTTGAAATGGACTAGAGCTTGTCGCACTAGCTTCCATTAATTCTTTTTGGCTTATTACTGAATTTGTCTCAAAATCTTCTTCAATAGAAATAAAGTCTCTCATTATTTCTTCAAACATATCTGTTTTTGTTTTTGCAATCTGCTCTTCTTTATATCCTAAATTGTCTGTTCTTTTTTCACATAATTTAACATATCTTCTTTAAATTGAGGTGTTTGTTTACAAACCAAGAGGTCACTGGGTATTTGGTGAAGCACTGGTTTCTTGGAAGTCTAAGAAACAATAAACAATAACTTAAAACGCAGCAAAGACAGAATTTAAATGTTTGGCATCAGTCTGAACACAGTCTGTAAGTGTCCTAAGTGTTCAGCCATATTACTGCTAAAGACTAAGATGTCATCTACATATACTATGACGAATATTTTATAATCCCCAAATATCAAATACATAATGTACACCCAGTTGCTAATACTCAATTGTTCTAGTTTAATTAGAGCATTTCTTTGTAATATTACGAGGCCGCTGTTAGGGTCTTCTCCTGTAATTAGAGTGTGTATTTTATTTGTAAAATTATAAGGGTTTGATCCCATGGCTAATAATTGTTGAAATTCTATCTGAAAATCTGTCTTATAGGCTTCCCATAAAGCCTTTGTTGATTCTCCTAGGAAAGTTTCTAAGTATTTAGACATTGTCTCAGCATCTGTTTCTACATTGTTCTGTATGTAATCTGCTACTACTATCCCCTTCCACAAATCGATTACAGAGTTCCATCTCAGTGGATCGTGGGCGCGATATTTAGAATTTTCCCCTATTCCCCTCCTTCTTGGAGAGTGATAGGTTCTTCCAAAGGCATTCTTCTGCCTGAGGATTTAACTTGTTCTACAGGTTCTCCTGCTGTTCTAAACACTCTTCTTCTAGGTACATTTCCGGTACTTGTATCAACCGTAAAATGTTCTCCGGTTGTTCTTTGAAATGGACTAGAGCTTGTCGCACTAGCTTCCATTAATTCTTTTTGGCTTATTACCTTGAATTTGTCTCAAAATCTTCTTCAATAGAAATAAAGTCTCTCATTATTTCTTCAAACATATCTCGTTTTTGTTTTTGCAATCGCTCTTCTTTATATCCTAAATTGTCTCGTTCTTTTTTCACATAATTTAACATATCTTCTTTAAATTGAGGTGTTTGTTTACAAACCAAGAGGTCACCTTGGGTATTTGGTGAAGCACTTGGTTTCTTGGAATTCTAAGAAACAATAAACAATAACTTAAAACGCAAAGAAAGGCGAGAATTTAAATGTTTGGCATCGGTCACCGAACACCGTCCGTAAGTGTCCTAAGTGTTCACCCATATTCGCTAAAGACTAAGATGTCATCTACATATACTATGACTAATATTTTATAATCCCCAAATATCAAATACATAATGTACACCCGTTGCTAATACTCAATTGTTCTAGTTTAATTAGAGCATTTCTTTGTAATATTACGAGGCCGTGTTAGGGTCTTCTCCTGTAATTAGAGTGTGTATTTTATTTGTAAAATTATAAGGGTTTGATCCCATGGCTAATAATTGTTGAAATTCTATCTGAAAATCTGTCTTATAGGCTTCCCATAAAGCCTTTGTTGATTCTCCTAGGAAAGTTTCTAAGTATTTAGACATTGTCTCAGCATCTGTTTCTACATAGTTCTGTATGTAATCTGCTACTACTATCCCCTTCCACAAATCGATTACAGAGTTCCATCTCTGTGGATCGTGGGCGGCGATATTTAGAATTTTTCCCCTATTCCCTCCTTTTTGGAGAGTGATAGGTTCTTCCAAAGGCATTCTTCTGCCTGAGGGTTTAACTCATTCTACAGGTTCTCCTGTTGTTCTAAACACTCTTCTTCTAGGTACATTTCCGGTACTTGTATCTACCGTAAAATGTTCTCCGGTTGTTCTTTGAAATGGACTAGAGCTTGTCGCACTAGCTTCCATTAATTCTTTTTGGCTTATTACCGAATTTGTCTCAAAATCTTCTTCATTAGAAATAAAGTCTCTCATTATTTCTTCAAACACATCTGTTTTTGTTTTTGCAATCTGCTCTTCTTTATATCCTAAATTGTCTGTTCTTTTTTCACATAATTTAACATATCTTCTTTAAATTGAGGTGTTTGTTTACAATCCAAGAGGTCACAGGGTATTTGGTGAAACACTGGTTTCTTGGAAGTCTAAGAAACAATAAACAATAACTTAAAACGCAAAGCAAAGAAAGGAGAATTTAAATGTTTGGCATCGTCGAACACCGTCCGTAAGTGTCCTAAGTGTTCACCATATTACGCTAAAGACTAAGATGTCATCTACATATACTATGACGAATATTTTATAATCCCCAAATATCAAATACATAATGTACACCCAGTTGCTAATACTCAATTGTTCTAGTTTAATTAGAGCATTTCTTTGTAATATTACGAGGCCATTTGTTAGGGTCTTCTCCTGTAATTAGAGTGTGTATTTTATTTGTAAAATTATAAGGGTTTGATCCCATGGCTAATAATTGTTGAAATTCTATCTCGAAAATGTCTTATAGGCTTCCCATAAAGCCTTTGTTGATTCTCCTAGGAAAGTTTCTAAGTATTTAGACATTGTCTCAGCATCTGTTTCTACATAGTTCTGTATGTAATCTGCTACTACTATCTCCTTCCACAAATCGATTACAGAGTTCCATCTCTGTGGATCGTGGGCGGCGATATTTAGAATTTTCCACCTATTCCCTCCTTCTTGGAGAGTGATAGGTTCTTCCAAAGGCATTCTTCTGCCTGAGGGTTTAACTTGTTCTACGAGTTCTCCCTGTTGTTCTAAACACTCTTCTTCTAGGTACATTTCCGGTACTTGTATCTACCGTAAAATGTTCTCCGGTTGTTCTTTGAAATGGACTAGAGCTTGTCGCACTAGCTTCCATTAATTCTTTTTGGCTTATTACTGAATTTGTCTCAAAATCTTCTTCAATAGAAATAAAGTCTCTCATTATTTCTTCAAACATATCTATTTTTGTTTTTGCAATCTGCTCTTCTTTATATCCTAAATTGTCTGTTCTTTTTTCACATAATATAACATATCTTCTTTAAATTGAGGTGTTTGTTTACAAACCAAGAGGTCACCTGGGTATTTGGTGAAGCACTTTGGTTTCTTGGAAGTCTAAGAAACAATAAACAATAACTTAAAACGCGGCAAAAAGGAGAATTTAAATGTTTGGCATCGGTCGAACACTGTCGTAAGTGTCCTAAGTGTTCACCATATTATCGCTAAAGACTAAGATGTCATCTACATATACTATGACGAATATTTTATAATCCCCAAATATCAAATACATAATGTACACCCGAGTTGCTAATACTCAATTGTTCTAGTTTAATTAGAGCATTTCTTTGTAATATTACGAGGCCGCATTTGTTAGGGTCTTCTCCCGTAATTAGAGTGTGTATTTTATTTGTAAAATTATAAGGGTTTGATCCCATGGCTAATAATTGTTGAAATTCTATCTGAAAATCTGTCTTATAGGCTTCCCATAAAGCCTTTGTTGATTCTCCTAGGAAAGTTTCTAAGTATTTAGACATTGTCTCAGCATCTGTTTCTACATAGTTCTGTATGTAATCTGCTACTACTATCCCCTTCCACAAATCGATTACAGAGTTCCATCTCTGTGGATCGTGGGCGGCGATATTTAGAATTTTTCCCCTATTCCCTCCTTCTTGGAGAGTGATAGGTTCTTCCAAAGGCATTCTTCTGCCTGAGGGTTTAACTTGTTCTACGGAGTTCTCCCGTTTGTTCTAAACACTCTTCTTCTAGGTACATTTCCGGTACTTGTATCTACCGTAAAATGTTCTCCGGTTGTTCTTTGAAATGGACTAGAGCTTGTCGCACTAGCTTCCATTAATTCTTTTTGGCTTATTACTGAATTTGTCTCAAAATCTTCTTCAATAGAAATAAAGTCTCTCATTATTTCTTCAAACATATCTATTTTTGTTTTTGCAATCTGCTCTTCTTTATATCCTAAATTGTCTGTTCTTTTTTCACATAATTTAACATATCTTCTTTAAATTGAGGTGTTTGTTTACAAACCAAGAGGTCACTGGGTATTTGGTGAAGCACTGGTTTCTTGGAAGTCTAAGAAAAAATAAACAATAACTTAAAACGCAAAGAAAGGCGAGAATTTAAATGTTTGGCATCAGTCTGAACACTGTCTGTAAGTGTCCTAAGTGTTCAGCCATATTACTGCTAATGACTAAGATGTCATCTACATATACTATGACGAATATTTTATAATCCCCAAATATCAAATACATAATGTACACCCAGTTGCTAATACTCAATTGTTCTAGTTTAATTAGAGCATTTCTTTGTAATATTACGAGGCCGCATTTGTTAGGGTCTTCTCCTGTAATTAGAGTGTGTATTTTATTTGTAAAATTATAAGGGTTTGATCCCATGGCTAATAATTGTTGAAATTCTATCTGAAAATCTGTCTTATAGGCTTCCCATAAAGCCTTTGTTGATTCTCCTAGGAAAGTTTCTAAGTATTTAGACATTGTCTCAGCATCTGTTTCTACATAGTTCTGTATGTAATCTGCTACTACTATCCCCTTCCACAAATCGATTACAGAGTTCCATCTCAGTGGATCGTGGGCGGCGATATTTAGAATTTTCCCCTATTCCCTCCTTCTTGGAGAGTGATAGGTTCTTCCAAAGGCATTCTTCTGCCTGAGGGTTTAACTTGTTCTACAGGTTCTCCTGCTGTTCTAAACACTCTTCTTCTAGGTACATTTTACGGTAGATACATACCTGTATCTACCGTAAAATGTTCTCCGGTTGTTCTTTGAAATGGACTAGAGCTTGTCGCACTAGCTTCCATTAATTCTTTTTGGCTTATTACTGAATTTGTCTCAAAATCTTCTTCAATAGAAATAAAGTCTCTCATTATTTCTTCAAACATATCTATTTTTGTTTTTGCAATCTGCTCTTCTTTATATCCTAAATTGTCTGTTCTTTTTTCACATAATTTAACATATCTTCTTTAAATTGAGGTGTTTGTTTACAAACCAAGAGGTCACTGGGTATTTGGTGAAGCACTGGTTTCTTGGAAGTCTAAGAAAAAATAAACAATAACTTAAAACGCAGCAAAGGCAGAATTTAAATGTTTGGCATCAGTCTGAACACTGTCTGTAAGTGTCCTAAGTGTTCAGCCATATTACTGCTAATGACTAAGATGTCATCTACATATACTATGACGAATATTTTATAATCCCCAAATATCAAATACATAATGTACACCCAGTTGCTAATACTCAATTGTTCTAGTTTAATTAGAGCATTTCTTTGTAATATTACGAGGCCGCTGTTAGGGTCTTCTCCTGTAATTAGAGTGTGTATTTTATTTGTAAAATTATAAGGGTTTGATCCCATGGCTAATAATTGTTGAAATTCTATCTGAAAATCTGTCTTATAGGCTTCCCATAAAGCCTTTGTTGATTCTCCTAGGAAAATTTCTAAGTATTTAGACATTGTCTCAGCATCTGTTTCTACATAGTTCTGTATGTAATCTGCTACTACTATCCCCTTCCACAAATCGATTACAGAGTTCCATCTCTGTGGATCGGGGGCGGCGATATTTAGAATTTTCCACCTATTCCCTCCTTCTTGGAGAGTGATAGGTTCTTCCAAAGGCATTCTTCTGCCTGAGGGTTTAACTTGTTCTACAGGTTCTCCTGCTGTTCTAAACACTCTTCTTCTAGGTACATTTCCGGTACTTGTATCTACCGTAAAATGTTCTCCGGTTGTTCTTTGAAATGGACTAGAGCTTGTCGCACTAGCTTCCATTAATTCTTTTTGGCTTATTACTGAATTTGTCTCAAAATCTTCTTCAATAGAAATAAAGTCTCTCATTATTTCTTCAAACATATCTGTTTTTGTTTTTGCAATCTGCTCTTCTTTATATCCTAAATTGTCTGTTCTTTTTTCACATAATTTAACATATCTTCTTTAAATTGAGGTGTTTGTTTACAAACCAAGAGGTCACTGGGTATTTGGTGAAGCACTGGTTTCTTGGAAGTCTAAGAAACAATAAACAATAACTTAAAACGCAGCAAAGGCAGAATTTAAATGTTTGGCATCAGTCTGAACACTGTCTGTAAGTGTCCTAAGTGTTCAGTCATATTACTGCTAAAGACTAAGATGTCATCTACATATACTATGACGAATATTTTATAATCCCCAAATATCAAATACATAATGTACACCCAGTTGCTAATACTCAATTGTTCTAGTTTAATTAGAGCATTTCTTTGTAATATTACGAGGCCGCTGTTAGGGTCTTCTCCTGTAATTAGAGTGTGTATTTTATTTGTAAAATTATAAGGGTTTGATCCCATGGCTAATAATTGTTGAAATTCTATCTGAAAATCTGTCTTATAGGATTCCCGTAAAGCCTTTGTTGATTCTCCTAGGAAAATTTCTAAGTATTTAGACATTGTCTCAGCATCTGTTTCTACATAGTTCTGTATGTAATCTGCTACTACTATCCCCTTCCACAAATCGATTACAGAGTTCCATCTCAGTGGATCGTGGGCGGCGATATTTAGAATTTTCCCCTATTCCGTCCTTCTTGGAGAGTGATAGGTTCTTCCAAAGGCATTCTTCTGCCTGAGGGTTTAACTCGTTCTACAGGTTCTCCTGCTGTTCTAAACACTCTTCTTCTAGGTACATTTCCGGTACTTGTATCTACCGTAAAATGTTCTCCGGTTGTTCTTTGAAATGGACTAGAGCTTGTCGCACTAGCTTCCATTAATTCTTTTTGGCTTATTACTGAATTTGTCTCAAAATCTTCTTCAATAGAAATAAAGTCTCTCATTATTTCTTCAAACATATCTATTTTTGTTTTTGCAATCGCTCTTCTTTATATCCTAAATTGTCCGTTCTTTTTTCACATAATTTAACATATCTTCTTTAAATTGAGGTGTTTGTTTACAAACCAAGAGGTCACTGGGTATTTGGTGAAGCACTGGTTTCTTGGAAGTCTAAGAAACAATAAACAATAACATAAAACGCAGCAAAGGCAGAATTTAAATGTTTGGCATCAGTCTGAACACTGTCTGTAAGTGTCCTAAGTGTTCAGCCATATTACTGCTAAAGACTAAGATGTCATCTACATATACTATGACGAATATTTTATAATCCCCAAATATCAAATACATAATGTACACCCAGTTGCTAATACTCAATTTTTCTAGTTTAATTAGAGCATTTCTTTGTAATATTACGAGGCCGCTGTTAGGGTCTTCTCCTGTAATTAGAGTGTGTATTTTATTTGTAAAATTATAAGGGTTTGATCCTATGGCTAATAATTGTTGAAATTCTATCTGAAAATCTGTCTTATAGGCTTCCCATAAAGCCTTTGTTGATTCTCCTAGGAAAGTTTCTAAGTATTTAGACATTGTCTCAGCATCTGTTTCTACATAGTTCTGTATGTAATCTGCTACTACTATCCCCTTCCACAAATCGATTACAGAGTTCCATCTCTGTGGATCGGGGGCGGCGATATTTAGAATTTTCCACCTATTCCCTCCTTCTTGGAGAGTGATAGGTTCTTCCAAAGGCATTCTTCTGCCTGAGGGTTTAACTTGTTCTACGGAGTTCTCCTTGTTCTAAACACTCTTCTTCTAGGTACATTTCCGGTACTTGTATCTACCGTAAAATGTTCTCCGGTTGTTCTTTGAAATGGACTAGAGCTTGTCGCACTAGCTTCCATTAATTCTTTTTGGCTTATTACTGAATTTGTCTCAAAATCTTCTTCAATAGAAATAAAGTCTCTCATTATTTCTTCAAACATATCTGTTTTTGTTTTTGCAATCTGCTCTTCTTTATATCCTAAATTGTCTGTTCTTTTTTCACATAATTTAACATATCTTCTTTAAATTGAGGTGTTTGTTTACAAACCAAGAGGTCACTGGGTATTTGGTGAAGCACTGGTTTCTTGGAAGTCTAAGAAACAATAAACAATAACTTAAAACGCAGCAAAGGCAGAATTTAAATGTTTGGCATCAGTCTGAACACTGTCTGTAAGTGTCCTAAGTGTTCAGCCATATTACTGCTAAAGACTAAGATGTCATCTACATATACTATGACGAATATTTTATAATCCTCAAATATCAAATACATAATGTACACCCAGTTGCTAATACTCAATTGTTCTAGTTTAATTAGAGCATTTCTTTGTAATATTACGAGGCCGCTGTTAGGGTCTTCTCCTGTAATTAGAGTGTGTATTTTATTTGTAAAATTATAAGGGTTTGATCCCATGGCTAATAATTGTTGAAATTCTATCTGAAAATCTGTCTTATAGGCTTCCCATAAAGCCTTTGTTGATTCTCCTAGGAAAATTTCTAAGTATTTAGACATTGTCTCAGCATCTGTTTCTACATAGTTCGTATGTAATCTGCTACTACTATCCCCTTCCACAAATCAATTACGAGTTCCATCTCGTGGATCGTGGGCGGCGATATTTAGAATTTTCCCCCTATTCCCTCCTTCTTGGAGAGTGATAGGTTCTTCCAAAGGCATTCTTCGCTCGAGGGTTTAACTTGTTCTACTGTGTTCTCCGCTCGTTCTAAACACTCTTCTTCTAGGTACATTTCCGGTACTTGTATCTACCGTAAAATGTTCTCCTGTTGTTCTTTGAAATGGACTAGAGCTTGTCGCACTAGCTTCCATTAATTCTTTTTGGCTTATTACCTTGAATTTGTCTCAAAATCTTCTTCAATAGAAATAAAGTCTATCATTATTTCTTCAAACATATCTCGTTTTTGTTTTGCAATCACCGCTCTTCTTTATATCCTAAATTGTCTGTTCTTTTTTCACATAATATAACATATCTTCTTTAAATTGAGGTGTTTGTTTACAAACCAAGAGGTCACCGGGTATTTGGTGAAGCACCTTGGTTTCTTGGAAGTCTAAGAAACAATAAACAATAACTTAAAACGCAAAGAAAGGAGAATTTAAATGTTTGGCATCGGTCGAACAACGTCCGTAAGTGTCCTAAGTGTTCACCATATTTGCTAAAGACTAAGATGTCATCTACATATACTATGACGAATATTTTATAATCCCCAAATATCAAATACATAATGTACACCCAGTTGCTAATACTCAATTGTTCTAGTTTAATTAGAGCATTTCTTTGTAATATTACGAGGCCGTTGTTAGGGTCTTCTCCGTAATTAGAGTGTGTATTTTATTTGTAAAATTATAAGGGTTTGATCCCATGGCTAATAATTGTTGAAATTCTATCGAAAATCTGTCTTATAGGCTTCCCATAAAGCCTTTGTTGATTCTCCTAGGAAAGTTTCTAAGTATTTAGACATTGTCTCAAAGATCTGTTTCTACATAGTTACGTATGTAATCTGCTACTACTATCCCCTTCCACAAATCGATTACGAGTTCCATCTCTCGTGGATCGTGGGCGGCGATATTTAGAATTTTTCCCCTATTCCCTCCTTCTTGGAGAGTGATAGGTTCTTCCAAAGGCATTCTTTCGCACTCGAGGGTTTAACTTGTTCTACGGGTTCTCCCGTCTGTTCTAAACACTCTTCTTCTAGGTACATTTCCGGTACTTGTATCTACCGTAAAATGTTCTCCGGTTGTTCTTTGAAATGGACTAGAGCTTGTCGCACTAGCTTCCATTAATTCTTTTGGCTTATTACCTGAATTTGTCTCAAAATCTTCTTCAATAGAAATAAAGTCTCTCATTATTTCTTCAAACATATCTATTTTTGTTTTTGCACTGCGCTTTCTTTATATCCTAAATTGTCTGTTCTTTTTTCACATAATTTAACATATCTTCTTTAAATTGAGGTGTTTGTTTACAAACCAAGAGGTCACCTGGGTATTTGGTGAAGCACTCGGTTTCTTGGAAGTCTAAGAAAAAATAAACAATAACTTAAAACGCAGCAAAGGCAGAATTTAAATGTTTGGCATCAGTCTGAACACTGTCTGTAAGTGTCCTAAGTGTTCAGCCATATTACTGCTAATGACTAAGATGTCATCTACATATACTATGACGAATATTTTATAATCCCCAAATATCAAATACATAATGTACACCCATTGCTAATACTCAATTGTTCTAGTTTAATTAGAGCATTTCTTTGTAATATTACGAGGCCATTTGTTAGGGTCTTCTCCTGTAATTAGAGTGTGTATTTTATTTGTAAAATTATAAGGGTTTGATCCCATGGCTAATAATTGTTGAAATTCTATCTGAAAATCTGTCTTATAGGCTTCCCATAAAGCCTTTGTTGATTCTCCTAGGAAAGTTTCTAAGTATTTAGACATTGTCTCAGCATCTGTTTCTACATAGTTCTGTATGTAATCTGCTACTACTATCCCCTTCCACAAATCGATTACAGAGTTCCATCTCAGTGGATCGTGGGCGGCGATATTTAGAATTTTCCCCTATTCCCTCCTTCTTGGAGAGTGATAGGTTCTTCCAAAGGCATTCTTCTGCCTGAGGGTTTAACTTGTTCTACAGGTTCTCCTGCTGTTCTAAACACTCTTCTTCTAGGTACATTTCCGGTACTTGTATCTACCGTAAAATGTTCTCCGGTTGTTCTTTGAAATGGACTAGAGCTTGTCGCACTAGCTTCCATTAATTCTTTTTGGCTTATTACTGAATTTGTCTCAAAATCTTCTTCAATAGAAATAAAGTCTCTCATTATTTCTTCAAACATATCTGTTTTTGTTTTTGCAACTGCTCTTCTTTATATCCTAAATTGTCTGTTCTTCTTTTTTCACATAATTTAACATATCTTCTTTAAATTGAGGTGTTTGTTTACAAACCAAGAGGTCACTTTGGGTATTTGGTGAAGCACTTGGTTTCTTGGAAGTCTAAGAAAAAATAAACAATAACTTAAAACGCAAAGCAAGGCGAGAATTTAAATGTTTGGCATCGGTCCGAACACGTCCGTAAGTGTCCTAAGTGTTCAGCCATATTACTGCTAATGACTAAGATGTCATCTACATATACTATGACGAATATTTTATAATCCCCAAATATCAAATACATAATGTACACCCAGTTGCTAATACTCAATTGTTCTAGTTTAATTAGAGCATTTCTTTGTAATATTACGAGGCCGCATTTGTTAGGGTCTTCTCCGTAATTAGAGTGTGTATTTTATTTGTAAAATTATAAGGGTTTGATCCCATGGCTAATAATTGTTGAAATTCTATCTGAAAATCTGTCTTATAGGCTTCCCATAAAGCCTTTGTTGATTCTCCTAGGAAAATTTCTAAGTATTTAGACATTGTCTCAAAGATCTGTTTCTACATAGTTACGTATGTAATGTCTGCTACTACTATCCCCTTCCACAAATCGATTACAGAGTTCCATCTCTGTGGATCGGGGGCGGCGATATTTAGAATTTTCCACCTATTCCCTCCTTCTTGGAGAGTGATAGGTTCTTCCAAAGGCATTCTTCGCTCGAGGGTTTAACTTGTTCTACGGGTTCTCCGTTGTTCTAAACACTCTTCTTCTAGGTACATTTCCGGTACTTGTATCTACCGTAAAATGTTCTCCGGTTGTTCTTTGAAATGGACTAGAGCTTGTCGCACTAGCTTCCATTAATTCTTTTTGGCTTATTACTTGAATTTGTCTCAGAATCTTCTTCAATAGAAATAAAGTCTCTCATTATTTCTTCAAACATATCTGTTTTTGTTTTTGCAATCGCTCTTCTTTATATCCTAAATTGTCTGTTCTTTTTTCACATAATTTAACATATCTTCTTTAAATTGAGGTGTTTGTTTACAAACCAAGAGGTCACCGGGTATTTGGTGAAGCTAATCTTGGTTTCTTGGAAGTCTAAGAAACAATAAACAATAACTTAAAACGCAAAGAAAGGCGAATTTAAATGTTTGGCATCATCCGAACACGTCCGTAAGTGTCCTAAGTGTTCACCATATTATCGCTAAAGACTAAGATGTCATCTACATATACTATGACGAATATTTTATAATCCCCAAATATCAAATACATAATGTACACCCAGTTGCTAATACTCAATTGTTCTAGTTTAATTAGAGCATTTCTTTGTAATATTACGAGGCATTTGTTAGGGTCTTCTCCCGTAATTAGAGTGTGTATTTTATTTGTAAAATTATAAGGGTTTGATCCCATGGCTAATAATTGTTGAAATTCTATCTGAAAATCTGTCTTATAGGATTCCCGTAAAGCCTTTGTTGATTCTCCTAGGAAAATTTCTAAGTATTTAGACATTGTCTCAGCATCTGTTTCTACATAGTTCTGTATGTAATCTGCTACTACTATCCCCTTCCACAAATCGATTACAGAGTTCCATCTCAGTGGATCGTGGGCGGCGATATTTAGAATTTTCCCCTATTCCGTCCTTCTTGGAGAGTGATAGGTTCTTCCAAAGGCATTCTTCTGCCTGAGGGTTTAACTCGTTCTACGAGGTTCTCCCGTCGTTCTAAACACTCTTCTTCTAGGTACATTTCCGGTACTTGTATCTACCGTAAAATGTTCTCCGGTTGTTCTTTGAAATGGACTAGAGCTTGTCGCACTAGCTTCCATTAATTCTTTTTGGCTTATTACTGAATTTGTCTCAAAATCTTCTTCAATAGAAATAAAGTCTCTCATTATTTCTTCAAACATATCTCGTTTTTGTTTTTGCAACCGCTCTTCTTTATATCCTAAATTGTCTGTTCTTTTTTCACATAATTTAACATATCTTCTTTAAATTGAGGTGTTTGTTTACAAACCAAGAGGTCACCGGGTATTTGGTGAAGCATCTTGGTTTCTTGGAAGTCTAAGAAACAATAAACAATAACATAAAACGCAGCAAAGGCAGAATTTAAATGTTTGGCATCAGTCTGAACACTGTCTGTAAGTGTCCTAAGTGTTCAGCCATATTACTGCTAAAGACTAAGATGTCATCTACATATACTATGACGAATATTTTATAATCCCCAAATATCAAATACATAATGTACACCCAGTTGCTAATACTCAATTTTTCTAGTTTAATTAGAGCATTTCTTTGTAATATTACGAGGCCGCTGTTAGGGTCTTCTCCTGTAATTAGAGTGTGTATTTTATTTGTAAAATTATAAGGGTTTGATCCTATGGCTAATAATTGTTGAAATTCTATCTGAAAATCTGTCTTATAGGCTTCCCATAAAGCCTTTGTTGATTCTCCTAGGAAAGTTTCTAAGTATTTAGACATTGTCTCAGCATCTGTTTCTAAATAGTTCTGTATGTAATCTGCTACTACTATCCCCTTCCACAAATCGATTACAGAGTTCCATCTCTGTGGATCGGGGGCGGCGATATTTAGAATTTTCCACCTATTCCCTCCTTCTTGGAGAGTGATAGGTTCTTCCAAAGGCATTCTTCTGCCTGAGGGTTTAACTTGTTCTACAGGTTCTCCTGCTGTTCTAAACACTCTTCTTCTAGGTACATTTCCGGTACTTGTATCTACCGTAAAATGTTCTCCGGTTGTTCTTTGAAATGGACTAGAGCTTGTCGCACTAGCTTCCATTAATTCTTTTTGGCTTATTACTGAATTTGTCTCAAAATCTTCTTCAATAGAAATAAAGTCTCTCATTATTTCTTCAAACATATCTCGTTTTTGTTTTTGCAATCGCTCTTCTTTATATCCTAAATTGTCGTTCTTTTTTCACATAATTTAACATATCTTCTTTAAATTGAGGTGTTTGTTTACAAACCAAGAGGTCACCGGGTATTTGGTGAAGCACTTGGTTTCTTGGAAGTCTAAGAAACAATAAACAATAACTTAAAAAAAGAAAGCAAAGCAGAATTTAAATGTTTGGCATCAGTCTGAACACTGTCTGTAAGTGTCCTAAGTGTTCAGCCATATTACTGCTAAAGACTAAGATGTCATCTACATATACTATGACGAATATTTTATAATCCCCAAATATCAAATACATAATGTACACCCAGTTGCTAATACTCAATTGTTCTAGTTTAATTAGAGCATTTCTTTGTAATATTACGAGGCCGCTGTTAGGGTCTTCTCCTGTAATTAGAGTGTGTATTTTATTTGTAAAATTATAAGGGTTTGATCCCATGGCTAATAATTGTTGAAATTCTATCTGAAAATCTGTCTTATAGGCTTCCCATAAAGCCTTTGTTGATTCTCCTAGGAAAATTTCTAAGTATTTAGACATTGTCTCAGCATCTGTTTCTACATAGTTCTGTATGTAATCTGCTACTACTATCCCCTTCCACAAATCAATTACAGAGTTCCATCTCTGTGGATCGTGGGCGGCGATATTTAGAATTTTCCCCCTATTCCCTCCTTCTTGGAGAGTGATAGGTTCTTCCAAAGGCATTCTTCTGCCTGAGGGTTTAACTTGTTCTACAGGTTCTCCTGCTGTTCTAAACACTCTTCTTCTAGGTACATTTCCGGTACTTGTATCTACCGTAAAATGTTCTCCTGTTGTTCTTTGAAATGGACTAGAGCTTGTCGCACTAGCTTCCATTAATTCTTTTTGGCTTATTACTGAATTTGTCTCAAAATCTTCTTCAATAGAAATAAAGTCTATCATTATTTCTTCAAACATATCTGTTTTTGTTTTTGCAATCTGCTCTTCTTTATATCCTAAATTGTCTGTTCTTTTTTCACATAATTTAACATATCTTCTTTAAATTGAGGTGTTTGTTTACAAACCAAGAGGTCACTGGGTATTTGGTGAAGCACTGGTTTCTTGGAAGTCTAAGAAACAATAAACAATAACTTAAAACGCAAAGAAAGGCGAATTTAAATGTTTGGCATCAGTCTGAACACTGTCTGTAAGTGTCCTAAGTGTTCAGCCATATTACTGCTAAAGACTAAGATGTCATCTACATATACTATGACGAATATTTTATAATCCCCAAATATCAAATACATAATGTACACCCAGTTGCTAATACTCAATTGTTCTAGTTTAATTAGAGCATTTCTTTGTAATATTACGAGGTCTTTGTTAGGGTCTTCTCCTGTAATTAGAGTGTGTATTTTATTTGTAAAATTATAAGGGTTTGATCCCATGGCTAATAATTGTTGAAATTCTATCTGAAAATCTGTCTTATAGGCTTCCCATAAAGCCTTTGTTGATTCTCCTAGGAAAGTTTCTAAGTATTTAGACATTGTCTCAAAGATCTGTTTCTACATAGTTCGTATGTAATCTGCTACTACTATCCCCTTCCACAAATCGATTACGAGTTCCATCTCTCGTGGATCGTGGGCGGCGATATTTAGAATTTTCCCCCTATTCCCTCCTTTTTGGAGAGTGATAGGTTCTTCCAAAGGCATTCTTCTGCCTGAGGGTTTAACTTGTTCTACAGGTTCTCCTGTTGTTCTAAACACTCTTCTTCTAGGTACATTTCCGGTACTTGTATCTACCGTAAAAAGTTCTCCGGTTGTTCTTTGAAATGGACTAGAGCTTGTCGCACTAGCTTCCATTAATTCTTTTTGGCTTATTACTGAATTTGTCTCAAAATCTTCTTCAATAGAAATAAAGTCTCTCATTATTTCTTCAAACATATCTGTTTTTGTTTTTGCAACCTGCTCTTCTTTATATCCTAAATTGTCTGTTCTTTTTTCACATAATTTAACATATCTACTTTAAATTGAGGTGTTTGTTTACAAACCAAGAGGTCACTGGGTATTTGGTGAAGCACTGGTTTCTTGGAAGTCTAAGAAACAATAAACAATAACTTAAAACGCAGCAAAGGCAGAATTTAAATGTTTGGCATCAGTCTGAACACTGTCTGTAAGTGTCCTAAGTGTTCAGCCATATTACTGCTAAAGACTAAGATGTCATCTACATATACTATGACGAATCTTTTATAATCCCCAAATATCAAATACATAATGTACACCCAGTTGCTAATACTCAATTGTTCTAGTTTAATTAGAGCATTTCTTTGTAATATTACGAGGCATTTGTTAGGGTCTTCTCCTGTAATTAGAGTGTGTATTTTATTTGTAAAATTATAAGGGTTTGATCCCATGGCTAATAATTGTTGAAATTCTATCTGAAAATCTGTCTTATAGGCTTCCCATAAAGCCTTTGTTGATTCTCCTAGGAAAGTTTCTAAGTATTTAGACATTGTCTCAGCATCTGTTTCTACATAGTTCTGTATGTAATCTGCTACTACTATCCCCTTCCACAAATCGATTACAGAGTTCCATCTCTGTGGATCGTGGGCGGCGATATTTAGAATTTTCCCCTATTCCCTCCTTCTTGGAGAGTGATAGGTTCTTCCAAAGGCATTCTTCTGCCTGAGGGTTTAACTTGTTCTACAGGTTCTCCTGCTGTTCTAAACACTCTTCTTCTAGGTACATTTCTGGTACTTGTATCTACCGTAAAATGTTCTCCGGTTGTTCTTTGAAATGGACTAGAGCTTGTCGCACTAGCTTCCATTAATTCTTTTTGGTTTATTACCGATTTTTTCTCAAAATCTTCTTCAATAGAAATAAAGTCTCTCATTATTTCTTCAAACATATCTGTTTTTGTTTTTGCAATCTGCTCTTCTTTATATCCTAAATTGTCTGTTCTTTTTTCACATATTTTAAAATGATCTATAGCCTGTTCTAGTTCCATATTGTCTAGTTTACATTCTTTACATTTAAATAACATTCATAAATGTATTTAATTCACCTTCTTCTATTGTATTTTCTCCTTCACAATCTTTTTGTGGAGTGTAATTATAGTCTGTAAATCTTATGGAAGTTTCTCCGTCTGGATTTGTATATGCTATATGCGAGTTTGGTTGTAATATCTTTTTCTTATTATTAAACTGTTCTAATTTCCATTCTAGGCCTGCATATTCTTCTGGTAAAATCTTTACAGGTTTAATTAAATTAATTCCTTTATTACTCATTAGTTCTACTACGTCATTAATTTTTATTTTAAACTTGGTATTACTATTGTCTGTCATTTTACCTAAGAATCCTAAGCATAACAGTAGGTTGTTTTCGCTATGCTTTTCTTCATAACCTTTTGTATGTATTCCTATTTTAATATGTCTTCCAAATTCAGCTAAATTCATTAAGAAGTCTGGACTTATATAAAACATTCCTCCATTGTCTGTCATATCGATTTCTGTCATTCCTATGATGGATTTTTTCATATCTGTCCATCGGTCATCATATAGTACTATGAGGACTTTGCTTCCTAAATTTTTTCTAGTTAATCCTTTTATTCCTACAACCATTAGTCCCAAGTGCATGAGAGTTCTGGTAGTTCTTTTTAATTGTTTTAAGGAATCCATACTTATTAAATTTATATTCTTTGTTGTATTACCTAATACAGATAGTTGTTCTTCTCTATAGTGTCTATATAATTGGGTTGTTGACGAGAATCGTCCAGCATTATATAAAGTTCTGGGGTTTAACAGATTCAATTGATTCTGTTGAAAGATACTAATGTCTCGATCTACATTTATTACTTCGCTTAATTGTCTATTTGTCTCTTCTGGTGTCCTACGATTCAATAATCTAGATAGTAAATTGTTTCCAATCCTATCTTCTGAGAAACTTAGTCTTGGTCTTTCGACTTCTGTTCTCGATCTATTTGCAAAATGGTCCATTTTTGCGGTTTTCTAGCTAATCTAGGCTTTTCTGCCTGAGGAGTTATTTCTACTCTTTTTAACTGAACTATTAATTCGTCTACCTGCTTGTCTTTAGATACTTCTTTGTCTTGTTCTTTTGCTACTTGATAAATTCTTTCACTTAATACGTCTAATCGTGAAGCTAGTGAATCTATTTTTCTAATAAGGTCTAAAATTAAAGTAGTTATAATAATGTTCTGTTGTACTAGTATCTGATCTGACTTAGCGGTCGGTATGTATTCTTTATAATCTGATGGTAGTAATAAAGATTTTTCTATTATTTTTAAAGCTTCTTCTTGCACTACCGTTAGTCTGCTCATGAAAGTACAACTTCTTTTAATTCTTTAATTGTTTCTTCTAGCTTTAAAATCTTATTAGTTAATTCTATTAATTCCTTATTAATTTTATTATTTTCTTGAATAAATTTTGATTCTATTTTTATTAAATTATTTTTTAATAACGTTTCTTGGTCTTGTTTTGTTGGTAAATTGAATCTATTTACTAAATTATTTATATATTCTAGGTTTTGTTCAGTTTTTTCAAAAGTCTTTTTTAGTTTATGTTGAGCTGCTTCTAATTTTTCTAAACTGATAATCTGATGCTTGTTATTTTCTTTTATATTCTCACTTAAGTTTATAATTATATCTATTATAGTATTTAACTGTTTTTCTTCACTATGTAGTATATGTTCTCCCGTGCTAAAGTTACACTTGACAATACTATGATCGTTTAATATTCTATATTTCTTTTCTGGAGTTATTCTTAAATCTAAATATTCTAAATGTTTTAAGTGAGCTATTTTTATCCTAGAGATATAGTTATTTTATAAATTCTCTCGTTAAATTCTAGGCGATCTCTGTAATAAGTTATTTGGCTTTGTAGTCCTTGGAGTTCCCAATCTATACGAGATATTAAGTCTTTATTTATTAGTCCAAGTAAAATACTTCCCTGTATAAACTGAGATATTGTTTCTAACCCTACTACTTCTAGGTGAGGGCGTATATCTTGTCTATACTTATCAAGTAATTCTGATTGTGTTAACTTTTTTGATATTACTATTTCTTTAAATGATTCTAAAAACCTATGAGCTACTATATATTGGTTTTTTCGTTTTATCTCTATATATGTACCAACGTTGTATTCTTATATATCTAGCGAAAAGTTGTGATCTCATTAATAGGGTTTAAACCTATGTGAGTCTTTAAACTTCTTTCTATTCTTGAGGTGTCCTATCAACTTATATTCTAAGGCGGATACTTTATCTATTAATTCAAAAAGTTTTAAAGGGTTATCTTTACTAGTATTTAGGTGGATATACTCTGGGTATAAAATACTAAGTTCCTTTTTAACTTCTAAGTATGAATCTCTGTGGATCGTATACCAAAAAAGGGGGGGTATATATTTCAATAAATTTTTCAATAAAGGGGGCGAAGTGATGGTTGTGAGTCCTATTCGGTACTCCCTTCCTGTTATAAATCTCCTTATGTTAGTCTTTAAAACCGAATAGCTATCTCCAGTAATATTATTTTTTTTAAATCTGGACTATGTCCAGTCACTAGTCTTTGCCTACTGTTCATTATCTCTGTCATTTGTCTTTGGTTACTGTTCTGTTCTTGACTTCACTATGCTCATTCATTTCTTCTTCTTAACTGTTCATCTCTTCCTTGAAACCTTACCCCTAATATGACAGTCGTCTTTAGCCACACCCAATTTTCAGGCCAACACCGTCCTTCAGCGGACATCAAAAGGCCATATTATCAACCACCGTTGACATAGGAATTTACAGGCTAATCCATTGAGGTCACAAAGGAGTTTCAAAGATAACCATGTACTAAGTTCAGAAGATAACCATGTCTAAGCATATTGAAATTAAGATTACAACAGTAATTAAAGATTCATGGCATGATTATAACAGTAAAGAAAGATTCATGATGAAAATAAAAACTTCATATTAACATGAAAAAACTTATACCAGCATTTCTGCAAGTTTCATAAAATACAAAACATAATATACATGGTGGAGATAACTACTGGAAATAAAAACTTACATAATTTGAAGTACAAGGAAGTTTCCCTTTCGGGAGTCCCGAAAGCTTAAAGCACAAGAAAAACAACTGCAAGTAAGAAAATTATCTTACATTGGATGGTTTATACAAGTGGAAACAAAGAGGGGAAGAGGTTTAGCATTTAGAGAGGATTTTGTGTTTTTGATTTTTTAGTCTCTGTGTGATTTTTTTTGCGTGTCTTTCTTCATCCTTCGAGTCTACTATTTATAGTGTCTAGCGGACTTCAAAACTTCGAATTTCAAAATGATAAAGAATCTTCTGAGTTGTAGCCGGGTGCGCTTTGGGCCCCATCGTCACTTCAACTTTTTCAAAAGTTGCTTTTCTCATTTCGTCGTCTTTTGTTGCTGGCATCTACTTTTCTTAAAGCTGCTTTTTCTTTTAAAGATGATGTCCTTGCTGTCTGTTATGTCTTCTTTTTTCAAAGATGTCGTCTGCTAAGTTGGTGCGTCTTTTGAGAAGCATTATGCACCGTTCCTGTTTGTCTTTGTCTTGTAGTCTAGTTTGTCCAAGTCTCTGTACGTCATCCTTAGGTGTCCAGATTATGTCTGGCCACTGAATCGAAACTCATGCCTGAATCATAATTGTCGTTAGGATCTTGAGCATAATTTGATTCGAGGAACTCGTCGTCTGAATTTGTATCTGAAACATGATCTACGCTATTTCCTTCTGAATTCTGATTAAGATTTGGATTTTGTTCTGGTGGTAGAGGTATTTCCGATGGTATCGGATTTACATGTTTGTCTTGGCTTTGGGTGTCCGTTTTTTCTTTGAATATTTTTTCTAATGTCTCTTTAATTATTTTTTCTATATTCTTGTTCTGTCCTTTTTTTTAGGGTCTGCTCATTGTTCTGGATGTTGATCTTGTAAAAGTCTGAGGGAGCTTGCGTCTGGTTTTTGAGGAAATTTCTTTCTCGTTTTCACTTTTTGGCAAAGTGACAGCCCTCAACGGATTTGATGAGTCTTTACCGGTCTCCGTTTGAGCCGGACTAGTTGTACCTACATCTGGTACAATAGATCTGTTTGCATTCAGAAGGGAATGCACACCTGTCTCATCCATTTTTAAAGGAGATGGAGAACTCTGTGTTTGTCTGAGCCTTAGCTCTAGCTCTGTAATTTTTTTTAAGAGATGGGTGTTTTGAATCTGGAGTATTTCTTTGATATGGTTGAGTCTTTTAACTGTCTCGGTCATTGTATTACAATGATCGCAAAAGATTATTTTATTGGTGTCTCTCTGAATATTATATTGGGGGATCTGATCTGGATTGTGTCTGAGAGCTGGTGATATGTAAAAATTTGGCCCAAGAATCCCTCGAGCATAGTCTAGAGCTTCTGTGAAGACGTTGAAACCTTTAAAGAGTGGTTTCTTGATCTCCTTAATTGAGTCTATCACTTCTAACCATGTCTGAAATATTCCTTTAACATTTCCATGGACAACTACATAAAATTTAAAACGTTTGTCCAGGTTTTTCTCACCAAAGTATTGACAAGTACAATTTAAAGTAGCCACAAAGTGACTAGTGTCTTTTTTGTTGTGGGCAATCCACAAATTGTCTATCAAACATTTTTGTTGTCTATCTATAGTATAGTCTAGTAAAATTTTGAAAGTAAGATTGGAACTTGGAAAAGCTATTAAATTATTTTTTCCAAAATAGAGTCTTTCTATATTATGAGTCTCAAGTTCGGTCATGGGCTTGAATTTCAAGTTCCCCAATACCCGTTGTCTGAAATCTTCTTGGGGTATGCATTTGGGCCTTTCCCCTTGTCTTTAGTTTTGTCTTTGGCTGAGCTCATGCTGCATTACAAAAAACTAGTTAGATGTAATCTTGAGTCTGCTGAGCTGGTCGGCCAAATTATTATCTTTACCTTTTATGTGTTCAAACACTAAATTATATACTGAAATGGTATCTAAGAAATTCAGCCATCGTCTTCTACTGCTACTTTTATCATTTATCTTTTGATAAAACTTTACTATGGCTTCACAATCAGTACTAACTAAAGTTTCTAGTTTGTTTAATATGTATAGTCTGAAGGCGTTTAAACCATATATTACTGCTAGGATTTCTGCATCTATACTACTCATATTACCTTTCTCTTTATATTTTCCGCTTTGGTAGGCGCAAATTTTTTCTGTAGTTTTACTACTGTATTTGTCTTTTTTAACTTTTAGTACTGCACCCCAACCTTCGAAACTACCATCTGTTTCGATAATTAGGTAGTCTGTTTCTAGAGGCATATTCAGGTCTGGGATATTTTTTATCTGTTCCTTTAAAAGTTTTACTATCTTTATATATTCTGCGTTAAAATGTTTTTGCCCGGTCGAACCGGTTTTAGAGTATAAGGGTCCTGCTACTTTTCCTATATCTTTTATAAACGTTCTTGCATAATTTAGAATTCCTAAAAATTTCTGTAAGTCTTTAGTATTATCTAACTTGTCTGGCATTTCTAAGACCTTCTTAGCTATATGTGGCTGCAGTTTTACTTTACCTTCTCCTAAAACTATTCCTAAGAAGTTGATGTATTTCTTACATAACTCCATTTTCTTTTTACTGATAATAATTCCATTATTTACGAAAAGTCTGAACACTGTCTGTAAGTGTCCTAAGTGTTCAGTCATATTACTGCTAAAGACTAAGATGTCATCTACATATACTATGACGAATCTTTTATGATCCCCAAATATCAAATCCATTTTCCTTTGGAAAATTGGTGGGGCAGTCTTCAAACCAAACGGCATGACTAACCACTCAAAATGTCCTTTTGGACAAGTGAGGGCAGTCCACTCTATGCTGTCTTGGTGCATCTTAACCTGCCAGTAACCTGATTTACAATCAAATTTACTGAAGATATTCTTACCTTGAATCCTATTGATTATCTCTGTCTTGTCTGGTAGTTTATAACCGTCGTTTCTAGTATTATCGTTTAGTCTTTTGTAGTTTATTACCATTCTAGCTTTACCTCTGACTACTTCAGAGTGATTTCTAACTATAAACGCTGTTGATCTATGTTTGGAGGTTGATCTCCTTATAATTCCTAGATCTAGTAATTCTTTTATCTGTATTTTAAAGTCTTCTAGGTCCCGATTTGTCGCTTCTATCGACGCGGTTTTTATAATGTATTCAGGATTTATTATTTCTAGTTCACATAAAATTTTATTTTTATTCCAATACTTAAGTGGTTTTTCACCTATTATTTCTAACTCATCTAATATTTTTACTATATTATCAAGGTCTGTTTTATCCTTTATTATTCCTATTTTGTCTATTCCGTTTTTAAAATTATAGTATTATGTCTCTATATCAATTAGTGTATAGTTCTTTCCTATTATATCCTCTTTGTCTTCTTCTAGAATTTCTTCTAGAATGAGGTTCTTGTTACTAGTCTTGCTACAATATTTTTCTCCATTACTGCAATCTTGACAGCAATCATTATTTAAATTACTTTATAAATTTAAAGGGGAGATTTGTAGAATTCTAGTTTCTGTCTTTTGAGTCTGTACTGGAGTATATGTACTATTTTTCTGGAAAATAACACCATCTCTGGTTATAGTACAACTTCCATTATTATCTAATAGGAAAATTAAATCAATAATAAAATCTGAGTTAATATTTAAATCTCTTACTAAGATTTTGTCTATTTTATAACTCGGATTATAAAATTTCAAGCATGTATTAATAAAACTAACGAGGCTTCTTGGATATAATGTTTGTAAACATTATGAGTTCCGTCCATTTGCATGGCAGAAGCTGGTTTATCTAAAGTTTTAACTAACTTAGCTGGGATTATTTTCTTGTTTAGAATGCTCTTAGTACATCCCGTATCTACTAGAGCTAGAGTAGTAATCTCGTATTCTTTAATCCTAATTTTCGTTAATAGTTTTAACGAACCAAATTTTTTGTCTTCGTTACATATCAATGTTCTAGTTTCTTCTTGGTTCATCAATTCTGAAGACTGTTCTGTAATTAAATCTTTTTCTAACTGATCTTCTTCATTAGCGGAATCACTATCCTGTTCTTTTTGCTTTCCTTTTTCTAACTGGGAAAGTCTGGTTTCTAAAGTATTTAATCTAGTCTCTAAAGTCATTACTCTTACTGTTAGAGTTAAGTCTTCTGGTATTTTCTTAATGGTTTCCTTTGGGCTTATCAAAATGCTTAAATCTTTCTGAAGGCATTCTATACATCCTTCTAAAAAACAGGTTTTACACTTAGCCTGTTTGCTTCTGCTAGGGAACCATTTACAAATGCAACAAGGGTTGCTATCTAGTCCTTTACCTCTTTCAAAAATATGACTACAGTTTATGTTTACATTTACCAGATTATTTAAATCTGTATCTAGGTCTAACTGTTCTAGTTCGATCTCATTTATAAACTCATCAGCTTCAGAGTCGGAAGAATCTATTTTACTAGTTTCTCCTGTTTCAATACTTACTATTGAGTAAATGCTTTCTGTGTCTGACATGTATTCGTCTACATTAATTAAAGTCTCTTGGAAATCTTCTATTAATTGAGAATTTCTAGAGTTATTGTTTATCCTTTTAGGACATGTATTGGCTAAATGTTCTATACTACCACACGTAAAACATTCTAACCTATTTTTATAATTTCTATCATTTCTATATTTTCTTATGTGTCTATTTTTGTCTAGGTATGGCTTCTTTGCTGAAGACTTTCTTAGAAAGTATTTTTTCTTTTTATACCTATCATAGTCTTTATAACCATATTTATTTTTTCTCTTTTTATATTTATAATTTCTTCTTTTTTGTGGGTCTTTATCATAACTTTGCGTAGTATAGATTACGCTTTTGCAAAAATTTAACTCGTTCTGCTTTAACTGTTTCTGTATTTGCAAGTGAGTACATTTTTCTTGCAAGATCTCCATTACATGTTGGATTCTATGTCCTATCGACCATTTAGCATTTGGGTTTTGTATTACCCCGTCTCTTTTATTCCAACGTTCTTCTATTTCTCTTCCTAATGCTCCTGGTAATTTATTATACAATTTCTTTCCTAATTCTTGGTCAAAAGAGTTTCCACTGATTGTACAGTAGTAGAAGAAATCATTTAAGAATTTCTTAATGTACACCCAGTTGCTAATACTCAATTGTTTTAGTTTAATTAGAGCATTTCTTTGTAATATTACGCGGCCTTTGTAAGAAATACATCAACTTCTTAGGAATAGTTTTAGGAGAAGGTAAAGTAAAACTGCAGCCACATATAGCTAAGAAGGTCTTAGAAATGCCAGACAAATTAGATAATACTAAAGACTTACAGAAATTTTTAGGAATTATAAAATTATGCAAGAACGTTTATAAAAGATCTAGGAAAAGTAGCAGGACCCTTATACTCTAAAACCGGTTCGACCGGGCAAAATCATTTCAACGCAGAAGATATAAAGATAGTAAAACTTTTAAAGGAACAGATAAAAAATATCCCAGACCTGAATATGCCTCTAGAAACAGACTACCTAATTATCGAAACAGATGGTAGTTTCGAAGGTTGGGGTGCATTACTAAAAGCTAAAAAAGACAAATACAGTAGTAAAACTACAGAAAAAAATTGCGCCTACCAATGCGGAAAATATAAAGAAAAAGGTAATATGAGTAGTATAGATGCAGAAATCCTAGCAGTGATATATGGTTTAAACGCCTTCAGACTATACATATTAAACAAACCAGAAACTTTAGTTAGTACTGATTGTGAAGCCATAGTAAAGTTTTATCAAAAGACAAATGATAAAAGTAGCAGTAGAAGACGATGGCTGAATTTCTTAGATACCATTTCAGTATATAATTTAGTGTTCGAACACATAAAAGGTAAAGATAATAATTTGGCCGACCAGCTCAGCAGACTCAAGATTACATCTAACTAGTTTTTTGTAATGCAGCATGAGCTCAGCCAAAGACAAAACTAAAGACAAGGGGAAAGGCCCAGCCATACCCCAAGAAGATTTCAGACAACGGGTATTGGGGAACTTGAAATTCAAGCCCATGACCGAACTTGAGACTCATAATATAGAAAGACTCTATTTTGGAAAAAATAATTTAATAGCTTTTCCAAGTTCCAATCTTACTTTCAAAATTTTACCAGACTATACTATAGATAGACAACAAAAATGTTTGATAGACAATTTGTGGATTGCCCACAACAAAAAAGACACTAGTCACTTTGTGGCTACTTTAAATTGTACTTGTCAATACTTTGGTGAGAAAAACGTGGACAAACGTTTTAAATTTTATGTAGTTGTCCATGGAAATGTTAAAGGAATATTTCAGACATGGTTAGAAGTGATAGACTCAATTAAGGAGATCAAGAACCACTCTTTAAAGGTTTCAACGTCTTCACAGAAGATCTAGACTATGCTCAAGGGATTTTTGGGCCAAATTTCTACATATCACCAGCTCTCAGACACAATCCAGATCAGATCCCCCAATATAATATTCAGAGAGACACCAATAAAATAATCTTTTGCGATCATTGTAATACAATGACCGAGACAGTTAAAAGACTCAACCATACCAAAGAAATACTCCAGATTCAAAACACCCATCTCTTAGAAAAAATTACAAAGCTAGAGCTAAGGCTCAGACAAACACAGAGTTCTCCATCTCCTTTAAAAATGGATGAGACAGGTGTGCATTCCCTTCTGAATGCAAACAGATCTATTGTACCAGATGTAGGTACAACTAGTCCGGCTCAAACGGTGACCGGTAAAGACTCATCAAATCCGTTGAGGGCTGTCACTTTGCCAAAAAGTGAAAACGAGGAAGACATTTCCTCAAAAACCAGACGCAAGCTCCCTCAGACTTTTACAGGATCAACATCTAGAACAAGGAGCAGACCCTAAAAAAAAAGGACAGAACAAGAATATAGAAAAAATAATTAAAGAGACATTAGAAAAAATATTCAAAGAAAAAACTGACACCCAAAGCCAAGACAAACATGTAAATCCGATACCATCGGAAATACCCCAACCACCAGAACAAAATCCAAATCTTAATCAGAATTCAGAAGGAAATAGCGTAGATCATGTTTCAGATACAAATTCAGACGACGAGTTCCTCGAATCAAATTATGCTCAGGATCCTAACGACAATTATGATTCTGGCATGAGTTTCGATTCAGTGGCCAGACATAATCTGGACACCTAAGGACGACGTACAGAGACTTGGACAAACTAGACTACAAGACAAAGACAAAAAGGAACGGTGCAAAATGCTTCTCAAAAGACGCACCAACTTAGCAAACGACATCTTTGAAAAAAGAAGACATAACAGACAGCAAAGACAACATCTTTAAAAGAAAAAGCATCTTTAAGAAAAGTAGATGCCAACAACAAAAGACGACGAAATGAGAAAAGCAACTTTTGAAAAAGTTGAAGTGACGATGGGGCACAAAGCGCACCCGGCTACAACTCAGAAGATTCTTTATCATTTTGAAATCCGAAGTTTTGAAGTCCGCTAGACACTATAAATAGTAGACTCGAAGGATGAAGAAAGACACGCAAAAAAAAATCACACAGAGACTAAAAAATCAAAAACACAAAATCCTCTCTAAATGCTAAACCTCTTCCCCTCTTTCTTTCCACTTGTATAAACCATCCAATGTAAGATAATTTTCTTACTTGCAGTTGTTTTTCTTGTGCTTTAAGCTTTCGGGACTCCCGAAAGGGAAACCTCCTTGTACTTCAAATTATGTAAGTTTTTATTTCCAGTAGTTATCTCCACCATGTATATTATGTTTTGTATTTTATGAAACTTGCAGAAATGCTGGTATAAGTTTTTTCATGTTAATATGAAGTTTTTATTTTCATCATGAATCTTTCTTTACTGTTATAATCATGCCATGAATCTTTAATTACTGTTGTAATCTTAATTTCAATATGCTTAGACATGGTTATCTTCTGAACTTAGTACATGATTATCTTTGAAACTCCTTTGTGTCCTCAATGGATTAGCCTGTAAATTCCTATGTCAACGGTGGTTGATAATATGGCCTTTTGATGTCCGCTGAAGGACGGTGTTGGCCTGAAAATTGGGTGTGGCTAAAGACGACTGTCATATTAGGGGTAAGGTTTCAAGGAAGAGATGAACAGTTAAGAAGAAGAAATGAATGAGCATAGTGAAGTCAAGAACAGAACAGTAACCAAAGACAAATGACAGAGATAATGAACAGTAGGCAAAGACTAGTGACTGGACATAGTCCAGATTTAAAAAAAATAATATTACTGGAGATAGCTATTCGGTTTTAAAGACTAACATAAGGAGATTTATAACAGGAAGGGAGTACCGAATAGGACTCACAACCATCACTTCACCCCCTTTATTGAAAAATTTATTGAAATATATACCCCCCTATTTTGGTATCAGGTTTTGATTTGAAATCATCATTTGTTAATTAAATCTGCACAAAATTTCAATTTCAAATCATAATTTCATTTTCAAATACTCCAAAAAGTAGGATTTCAAATTTCAAGTCGTGATTTCAATGTTTAAAGATATAAAACTTGATCCATAAGTTTATATTTTGCAAAAGACCCATCATTTTAGATTATACAAAAAAAGACTCATGCTCGATGCGAAAAGATTGTATGTACCATATGAAAGGATTATATTAACGAATAACTAGTTACAATATTGTTGATTTTTTGAATAAGTGGATCTTTGTGAGATTATGTGTATTTGAAAGTTTTTAATAGTATATAGTCGCAAACAGTTATAAAACGAACATTGAAATATGTAATTTATTAATGCAACATTTTAGTATACTTTGATACTTTATGAATTGTGGTTTGCTCATTTGGTAAAATTATACAAAAGGTGGGGAAGTTCTGATAGTTTTCATAAATTGCGTGATTTTCATGTTTATGATAAAAATTTTAATTTAAAAAATTCAAATTGCATATCCAATCAAAATTTCAACTTTAAATCATCATGATTTTACATAACTAAGTTAAAATCATGTCCAAACGGACCCTTAATATAACGGTGACTAGAGTTTGTTAGAACCTGTTAGCCTAACTAATTAGTTGATTAGTGTGAGTTAGTTAGCTTAGTCCAGTAGTATAAATAGATAGCAGTTACAGATATTTTGTAAGCAAATTACATTTTCTTCAATCTGAGAATATTGCAGTTGTTCTCTCTCTCTAGCTCTCTTCTTCCTTCTCCATTTCCTGTTTGATTATTGTTCCATTGGTGCCATAGCTCAACACATTCGATATCCGATGTTGGCACTTAAAAGAATCGACACATAGCCAGTCAAATCTTGAAAATGCTAATACTCCTTCGTTTAAAAAAGATTGATCTAGTTTGACATGACATAAAGTTTAAGAAATAAAGAAAGATTTTTGAAATGTATGGTCCAAAACAAATTTTAAATATTTATGTGGTTGTAAATGATCTCATAAAGTTAAATTATTTTTAAATATAGAAATGAATTAATCTTTTTGAGACAAACTAATAAGAAAAGTAAATCAATCTTTTTGGAACCGATGGAGTAGTAAAGAGTGTATGGAATCTACGTTAGACAAAATAGTTTGATATGAAAAAGATTATAATAAGATATGGGAAATATTCGTTATCGAATAAATTTGATTACACAATTAAAATTTAAATATTCGTGCGGTATATTAAATCTATATTCATTGGGTAAAAAACGGCTGCATTGCCGACAAAATCCATAATTTCACTTTTAAATTTCAATTATGAATAAAGCTGAGCCATGGATTACTAATCTCTCTATATATATATATCAAGGATTTTATTTATCTTCTTTATCCTTTTTTGACTTTTTATATCATTTTTAATTATTTTATTTTAATTTAAAAAATTATCTCCATAACTCATACACCTTCATTTTCATAACTTCTACTCTTACTATTAGTAATTAATTTCATAGTTCCTAATTTAATGTACAAGTTATGACACCTAATTAAAATCACACAAACATGGTATTCTCATTCCAATAAATGGAGAGTATTGTGGAATAGATGAGGAGATCAAAAGCATAAAATTCTAGAACCAAGGAGGAGATCAAAAACACAAAATGAAGAAAATGTTGATGGAGAAGGAACTATTCTCATGTCAGGTACGTAAATATTTATTTTAATCACACCAACATGGTATTCTCATTCCACTAAATTGAGAGTATTATAGAATAGACGAGGAGATTAAAAGCACAAAATTGTAGAATTAAGGAGGAGATCAAAAACACAAAATGAAGAAAATGTTCATGGAGAAGGAACTATTCCCATTCAGGTACTCAAACATTTATTTTAGCAAGTGAGTAAGTGTCTTGATACTTTTATTATATCTTTTAAAATGTTTATTTTTTCGCCCTTTAAATTATTATGTTATTGAACTTCTATTGTTGATCTTTTTTTTTTCCGGTTTGTTCATTTTAGAATGGATGAGGAGATCAAAAGCACAAAATTGTAGAAATGAGGAGGAGATCAAAACACAAAATGAAGAAAATGTTGATGGAGAAGGAACTGTTTTCATGTTAGGTACTCAAATATTTATTTTAGCAAGTGAATGGGTGTCTTGATACTTTTATTATATGAAGATCTTTTAGAATGTTTAACATTTTTCACTCTTTAAATTAATATGTTATAGAACTTCTATTGTTGATCTTCTTTTACATTTGTTCGTGACACAAAATTATTGAAAATGGTCATCATACCTTTTAGTTTAGTCTAGAATTTTTATATTTATACTCCTTAGTATATGAAAATTAAAATATATCGACTTTGTTGCTTAGATAATTTTGATTGGCAAGCTAAATAATTCTAACAAAATCTACTATCATCTATATCCATATAATTATAAAGCTAGGCAAAGAAGACTGACATGACATTTTTCTATGGCCAAAAAGCATAATTATCTTCTTTTTTTCCTTTTTTAAAATTTTCCCCATATTTTCTATTTATCTTATTATTGACATGAACATTCTAATTATTTTTATAAGAATAAGTGATGTTTTTGAGAAGATGATATGCCATCATTTATTGATCAAGATTTTGATTTTTTTCTTAGATTTTACACTTTACCTTCAAAATTCTCAATTTATGTGCTCAATAAAAAAATCACGTTTGTCTCTTGCGCCAAGCCTCCGCTTCTTCATCGAAATGACATTTGATACAAGGTATGTTGCTATTTTTGTTCTCCTTCATGCTCTTTATAATACACTTTAGTTTATTTAGAAATTGCTAGAATATTACTGATTTATGAACTCTCTTTTCAATATTTACAAAAAATAGATACGGTAATAGATCTTTTACCCTCTCTGGCCAAGAATAATTATTTTTTCCCTTCATTCCTTTTGGCATTTTTTCTATTTTCTCATAATTTTCCTTTATTTTTTGGCATATTTTCTATTTCCTCACATTTGTATATGTACTATGTTAGAAAAATTCAAAAATCACTTCTTGACTCTCTTAATTATGATTAATTGCGTATGTTTAAAAATGTTAAATGAGAAAGAAATTTAGATAAATGAATGATCTTAAGGTCTCCTTTCCCTATTTAAGGTGTTTACACACAATAACTTTCAAAATCAAAGTGAAAAAGATAAATTAAACGTTACATGTTTTCTAACTCTTTGTCTTCTTGCAGTTTGTTCATATTTAATTCTATATGAGAAGAAGAAGAACAAATAAACAACTACAAAGTATTTGAAACTGATTCTACATGACAATTGACAAACATGAAGAAAGAAGATCGACTTCCTCATCTTTTAAATGTGTTCCATGCATTTTTCATCTCTGCAAGTTTAGAAGTTAAGATAAAAAGAAAGTTATTTTTTACAATAGATATATTTATCATATAGTGTGTGGTAGCATAGTCATTTAAATGCTCCAATGTTCTAATTTTAATTATATATAATTGAGATTCAATACTAAGCTTAACATCATTTATTTGTGTGTAATTAAAGAGAATATTACAGTACTTAGATTTCAGTAATATAAGAGTATTACCGCTTTCAACTATTTTATCTCCTTTTTTATGAAGTTGCATTTTCCTTCTTGACTTGGCACAACCAACCCAAAAAGAACATTATTTGTATTACTTTCTTTCTGATCGTTTTCAATGACATTGTATCTTATAATTATATAATTTATTAATAAGAAAAAGAAGTTTGAATATAAGAAAAATAAATTATCTCATTTATCTTGACATAAATTATTAAAGATCATTTTTAAATTTACTAAGACACCGCGTGAAGCGCGATCAAATTCACTAGTTAAAATATAAAAATAAGGCACATCCCCCTCAACCAAGAACTTTAAAGATAAAATGATAAAACTTTTAACTCTTTCTTTCTTTTGATTTATTTGGGGGGAGTGCTCTCATACTTTAGAAACAATATCCGATCCTCCCTTGAAGGAGAAAAAGAGCCCACCAATGATCTCACCTGAATGTTAGGAAAATCTTTTCGTTAATTTCTTTTCTTTTGTCAACAAGAGAACTTTAGGACTTCTCTTTTCCAGTATCGACCTTTTCTAGAGTTATTTTCGTATTTTTGAATATCTTTTATTTTTATATCACTGTAAAAGAAATTAAAAGTAGCCATGAACTACATCGCTATATCACTCCTAGCTAATAAAATTTTCTTATAATTTGTCGCTATATAGAATTAGCGACGAATTTTGTTATTTAGCTATAAAATTGGCCCGTCACTAATTTATGTGTTTTAAGTAGTGTATTTTCCTTTCTCGTGCACAAAAAGGCTCTGATAAGAATAAATTGGAAATCATGTGACGAATATTGAGTATGAGCTCGTTTAACTTAGCTACTTAAAAGTGGACCTGTCCACCGGGTCGGGGACCCGCCCGACCCGACCCGACCCGAAAAAACCAGGGGTAGGGTCAACTTTTAGCTGACCCGCGAGCCACTCGATCCGAAAAAGCGGGGATCCGATCAGGGTCAGGGTCTGGCCAGAGTCAGAAAATTTTACCCGTCTGACCCGGCCCCGGCCCCGGCCCCGACCCACATATTTTTTTAATATAATTTATAATTTTTTTTCTTCATTAATATTTATTTTGTACTTATATATATTTTTGTCATTAATAAGTGATATAATGCATGTTTTTATATATATATGTATTGTTCTAATCTACATTGAGCTCGACATAAAATAAGATAAAAACGGTAGCTGATTATTAATTATATATTTATATTATTAGTCGTTTTGTTAATATCACGGAAGCATAATGTAGAGAGAGAAAATAGTTGTAAATTGGTGAAACTTTAAATGGTCATAACTCTGCGCTCGGATGTCCGTTTTACCCGATTTTTTTTTTGATTTTGCATATTTTTCGAGACAGGGCCGGTCAAACTGCTTGGTAGTTTGGCGCAGCCAAATTGTAGAAAAACGTCCATTTTTCCAATCAATTTGTGTTTTTCCCCAAATCGATTTCTAATTTTCTTTTTCTTTAGTCAAGATCTCACGATATACAATACATTTCAACGTCTAAATTTCGTGGTAATGTGGGGGTGAATACCAATTTCAGTTTTGGAAATTCATTTTTTTTTTTTTTAAAATCTCGACCCAGCCCGACCCTGGTCCGCCAAAAAAAATCGACGGGTCAGGGCAGACCCGTGACCCGTAGGGTCCCCGAAGGGTCAGGGCTAGGGTCGAAATTTTAAAAAAATATAGGATCGGGCAAGGAGGAAAAAAAAGTCACCCGACCCGGTCCTGACCCGGCCCGACCTTTGAACAAGTCTACTTAAAAGTATCATATAAACATTTTCCACACTTTTAAGTAGTGAGGTTGATTTATAAATAATCAAGAACTCGTGCATATTGGATAGAAGCGTTGAGTTGATAATAATCAATTGGTGTTTTTGCTTAAAAATGCTAATTTTTTTGTTAAAATAACTTATATGCCATTTTAGATATTTAAATTATAGATAAATTTCGAAATATCTTTAGATAGTGTTTAGCTTAAATTGCTGCAAAATTAAAATTATTGTTAAATTGGATAATTTTTAAAAAAAAGTATCTATAAAAATATAATTACATCTAGCTCCTAGCCTGCCAGCCCTCCTTGATGAATTAATAATTCATATATATTTGAGGCCGGTGAGAGGGTTTGCAGAATAAGGATTGATTTCACAAAAATGAAGATGAACCGGGATTATCCAATCTTGTTTTGAATTGAGAAGGAAAGTGATATATAAAGTTCGTATGCTTTTATTTGATTTTGACTTTCATGTAGCTCGACTACCAATTTAGGGGAAACAACATTAAATACCTTTAAAATATAAAATATTTACCCGCCCAATGCCTCCGCTAAACTAATTTCACTTCTTAGCCAATCGACCAAAAATATTTATCTGAGTACCCCTCATCCAAAACTTTTCTTCCATGATACCATTGCAATATATTTATATATTATGATGATATCACGGAGGACTAAGAGAGAGATTGACACAGTCTTTCATAATATAATCTCAGTATATTTATATACCACGATAGTACCATCCAAGACTGAAAAATGTCTCATTGAAGGACTGAAGCAGTCATCCGTGCTACCATCACAATATATGTATATAATATGATGATATCGTAGATTTTTTTTTAAATGTATCTTTTTTAATAAATGAACATGATCCTCCATAATATCATCTTAACATATTTATATACCATGATAATATCATGGAGGATTAAAACAAGGACTGAAAGAGTCTCTATAATACCATCTCGTATGTTTATATAAAGAATTTACTTATCATAGCTACTTCTAATACTACTATCTTTTTCTTTTTTTTTTGCAGCTAAAATATTTTCTTAAATAATACATAGTAATTAGTGCCCTGTATCTCACAAGTTTCTTTTTTCAATTGATTTTCCCTCACCTCCCAGATCTATCTTCTCCCTCATCCCCGTCTCTCTTTCCGTTCCCTCTCCTCACCCCAGATCTGTGAGATCTCACGTCTCTCTCTCTCTCCGATCTCACCCTTCTCCGTTGACACGAAGAATATGAGCAATCTCTGCTTGATATGATTGCACCACTTCATTGTCAATCATTGACTCCCCGATCTTTCCCATCGTCTATGTCCGTGTTATCCGCCGCTGCAGCGACGGCTTCGGTCCCACCCTCTCTCTACTATTACTAGGGATTATTTGGTTCTTTTTGGTGCTCTTCATTTTCCACCTTTTGATTTGAATTTATTACCTTCAAGGATGAGGAAGCTATGAAGACTGCTATTGAAGGGATGAATGACCAGGATTTAGATGGTCGTAACATGACCATGAACGAAGCTCAGTCCTGTGGAGGAGGCGGTGGTGGTTCTGAGTGTATTTGAGTAAATACAATGTATTTTAAAAAGAATTTAAATGTATTTTATTTATTTGAGTGTAAATACATTCAAATACAGTCGAATAAAATTATTTCTGAGTATTAATACATTCAAATACGTTTAAAATGATTAATCTTCATTATGCATCTGAAATTTTGTTGAAATATAGTCAAATACAGTCGTTGGCTGATTGTATTTTAGGGGGCAAACTAGATATATTTGATTGTATGAGTTGGTTGAATGATCTATGTACATATATTTATATACAATTTTTGAGTAAATACAGTGTATTTGAAATTTTGCATCTGAAATTTTATTGAAATACATTCAAATACAGTCATTGGCTGATTGTATTTTGGGCGCAAACTAGATGTATTTGATTGTATGTGTTGTTTGAATATGTTTGTATACAATTTTTTGAATAAATACAGTGTATTTGAAATTTTGCATTTGAAATGTTGTTGAAATACAGTCGAATACATTCAACTACACCCAAACAAAAGGATACATCAATATATAAACACACTAAAATACACAACCCCCGCCATGTATTTGGATGCACTTAAATATATCATTTTGAATACACAAGTATTCCGAGAAATTAAGGTTGTTTGTATTCAAATACAATCAAACATATGTGATTTCAGATAAGGTTGGATACCATAAAACAATATATTCAAATACACGCAAATATAATAAATACACGTGAAATACCAAACTTGTAGCTACGAAACGTTAATGACCCCTAATTTGTAGTCATTCTGTAAGTTTGCCTATTTATATACCATGTTTCATTTCGGATAAATAGTTTTAATATTTTCTTAGGCTACAAATGTAATTGGGATATGAACAGGTAATTATTTTGGTTTGAGGGGGTCATGCACGTTCTTTCCCCTATTTTTTTTCTTCATTAAAAGACCTTACCAGCGGCAATCATATTCAGGGAGTGTCATACCTTAATTAAAAAATATTTATTTTCTTGTAATCGGTCCACAATGCCTTCCTTAAGTTGATTGCCTTATTTTAGCTCAGAATACCTAATACATATTATTTAGTGTCAAAAGTTAATCGCCATTTTAAGCTCATTCTTCGAGTATCTAGCTAAACGGAAGGAAGAGACTTTAGGAAGGGAACATACATGCATAATTTCGTCCATCAACCTAAATCGTCAAATGATGTAAAATGCTCAATAAATACTTTGAGAACATTAAACCTGCAAGATTTGCTGGTTATCTCTTGGGCAACCAAAATGCAATCAAGATAATCTAGTCCCATGTAAATAAACGAGATTCTATTTAACATCCTTGAGAGGCCAAAACATGATCAAGTAACCATATCTTAGCTAAATTGACACAAACCTTAACAAAATTTTAGTTGAGGTGCGTGCATATTATCCCAAGCTACCATTATTATATAAGTGGTTTAAAAAAAGAATTACGACCTACTTAGTTACTTGTGTAAGAAAATGTGAAATAATCATTGAAATATCTCAGACCCTTAATTTCTAACTCGCATCAAAATATTTTTGTAAGAAATAACTTCCTTTGATTATTTCATTTCAAAGGGTAGTAAATATACTCATAATACAAGCATCATCCTAGGCTAGAGTTAAGGTATTAAATGACTAAATATACACCTATCATATACAAAATATACTATGTACAAATCACAATTATGACTAAATATTCTATTAGTTCTATCACATCCATGCGGAAGACCTTTTGTAAAAATATCAGCGATCTGATAGCGTGACGGAACATGTAAGACACGTACTTGTCCACGAACAACCTTTTCGCGAACAAAGTGAATATCCAGCTCAATATGTGTTAGTGCGTTGATGTTGAACCGGATTCCCTGAGAGATAAATCGCACTAACATTATCACAATAAACTAATATTGCCTTCGGAACATGACAGTGGAGCTCCAGAAGAAGGTTGCTTAGCCAATAAATTTCAGAAACCACATTGGCAACTCCTCGGTATTCTGCTTCAGCACTGGACATAGATAAGGTAGCTTGCCGTTTGGAGGACCAAGATATCAAATTGTCACCAAGAAATACACAATAACCAGGCGTGGAGCGTTTGGTATCCGGATATCTACTCCAATCTGCATCTGTGTAAGAGATGAGAGTGGTTGTCAAATACGGATATAGATGCAAGCCATGATCGAGAGTGCCATGAATATAGTGCACAATGCGCTTGAGAGTATGCATGCTATCTCCATCGGGTTATGCATGAATAGACAAACCTGTTACATAACATAAGATATGTCGGGTCTCGTGAAAGTAAGATATGCAGGGCTCCTACAAGGCTGCATTAATGTGATGGATCAGCATATGGCATGCAGGAAGTAGCACTCAATTTGGGTTTAGTATCAACCGAAGTGGAGGACGACATACACGAGGACATAACAATTCGTTCAACGATCTCTTATGCATACTTCTTTTGAGACAAAAATAAATCACCTGCATGACGTGTTACAACTATCCCCAAAAAGTAGCTCAATGGCCCTAGATAATTCATAGAAAATTCTGAGCTAAGAAGAGACATGATAGACTTGCGAAGAACATCAGATGAAGCAGTTAGTATAATATCATCCACATACAGAAGGATGTAAGCTATATCATTACTCTGATGGTATATGAAGTGAGAATGATCAGACATGCTATTAGAAAACCCAATAGTAGAAACATAGTCTGCAAACCTCGAGTACTAGGCCCGAGGAGCTTGTTTGAGCGCATAGAAGGATTTCTTCAGTAAGCATACATGATTAGGATAAGTGGGGTCTCTGTAGCTCATAGGCTGATACATGTACACCATTTTGTTGAGTTCTCCGTGCGGGAAAATATTTTTCACATCAAGCTGATGTAGAGGCCATACCTTCGAAAGAGCCAGACTTAGTACCGTCCGGATAGTTGTTGGTTTGACCACCGGACTGAAAGTCTCACCGCAATTCACACCAACCTGTTGAGTCTTTCCATCACCTACAAGACTAGCTTTATGCCTCTCAAATGTACCATCAAATTTTTCTTTATGACCAAAAATCCACATAGACCGAATCACATTCACATCAGGAGGACGAGGCACAAAATCCCACGTCATATTATTAATAAGAGAATTATATTCATCATCCATAGCCATTTTACAATCCGTGTCATTAAGGGCAGACATAGGATTACGAGGTAACAGTTATTTGGTAACATGGGTGTGAAAACCGTATTTTTGTTTGGTTTAAAAATCTCATGTTAATAACGAGTGACTGGCTGTTGGGCCGGAATTAGAGTTGGTTGGATAGGGGAGGTGATATCGGGCTGACGTGTGATGGGTTCAGAGGCCGATAGTGTTAGAGATGGACTTCCCGGGAGTGGGCTGGCAGTTGTTGGGCCGCCACCCAGTGGGCTGCCAAGCATTAGGCCTCTTGGCAGTGGGTTGCTAGCGAGGGGCGCCATTGGGCTGGTAGCTACTGGGCTCGGGTAGGCAGGCCCAGTTGGCTGGGTTTGTGAAGGAAATATTTAGGCCAACCTACCCGAATTAATTGGGCTGGCCAAAATGGTTGGGCATATTTGCGAGGCCATCTGGTGGACCAAATACGGGGGCATGCTATCGTCTAGAAATTCATATGTAGGAGGCACAGAACAATGCACTTTGGCAAAGGGAAAACTTGATTCATCAAAAACTATGTGACGACTCACGATGATTTTATTAGAGGATAAGTCGTAACATTTGTACCCACGATGGTTTGACGGATATCCCAAAAAAATACACGAAGTAGACCGGGTTGAATTTATTAATGATAGTGGAAGGAAAAAGAGGATAGCATAAGCACCCAAATACCCGTAGATGAGAGTAAGATGGGTCCCTTAGGTATAAAATTTTGAGAGAGAATTGATAGGCTAATTGTTTGCTTGGAAGTTTGTTGAGGAAATAGGTTGCAATTTGTAATGCATGATGCCAAAATGATGGTGGTAGAGAGGTATGGGCAAGTAAGGTTCTAACAATGTTATTAATAGTTCAGATTTTTCTTTCTGCTTTTCCATTTTGAGATGAGGTATGTGGACAAGAGAGACGAAAAGATAAACTATTAGCTTTGCAAAAATCCCAAAATGGCCCATTATCAAATTCTACCATTATCACATTGAATATTTTTAATGTCCCGTTCAAATTGAGTGGGGATGAATGCTCTAAAGGAGAGAAATGTGGAAAAAATGTGTGACTTTTTAGACAAAGGAAATGTCCACAAAAAATTAGAGTAATCATCCAATAGAAGAAGATAATATCGATAGCCCGAAGAGCTCAAAATGAGAGATGTCCAAATATCACTATGGATAATATTAAAAGGCATAACAATGCATGAATTAGAAGCAACAAAAGGAAATTTAACATGTTTTTCAAGAGAACATGAGCGACAAACATGAGAATTACGAGTTCCATTACACTCAATAAAATTATTTTGTTTAAGAGAGGTAAAAACAGGTGCTCTCGGATGATCCAAATGTTCATGCCATAAAGAAGGAGTTAAAGATACAAAAGTGGATGGTAACGTGGCTTGAGGTGTGGTTGTGGTGATTGGATATAGCTTGCCCCGACTATCACATCTCATTAGATGCATCCCCGTCTGAAAATCCTTCACGAAAAACCTAAAAGGATTAAATTCAACAAAAACTGAATTGTCAGTAGTAAATTTTTTAACTGAAATCACATTTTTAATCAATTGAGGAGCATGAATGACATTCTTTAACGCTAACGGTGGGTTTGGGGGAGATAAGTTTGTAATACCACAACTACGAATTGGAATTGAATGACTATTTCCGACAATTATACCATGATTATTGCTCAAATTAAAATAGGACGAGAGATTATTTTGTGAGGACGTCATATGAGTCGTTGCTCCGGTATCCATATACAAGTTTGCGTCGGGCGGATTGAGCCCAAGAGTGTGTATCGCGGCCTCGATGTCAGTTACAGTTTCTACTGTCGAGTGGGCCTACTGCCACTGGTTCGGCTTGGCCCAAGTACGCTGGGCTATGGCTGGCCAGTATGCCGTGGACTGGGCCTGGCCCAATTTCTTGAAGGAAAAGGGCAGGGCCTAAAGGCCCAAGGCCATTTCCAGGCACAAATTGCCAGTCCACTGCCCCACTGGTCCCGCGACTCCCACATCTAGCCGCCGCCCCTGCCTCCACCTCCACCATGTCGGTGGCTGCCACCCTTGTCACTACCGCGATTTTTACCTATATTATTTGCATTTTGTCCCATTTGACCACGGTTTGGCGGTAAATTTTCAAATTGTGAAGAGTTATCATCGCACGGAGCGACAACCATGGTGGAATTCGACACGATGGTTGTCTTTTTGGTAAACCCCGTTTCTTCCAGTATGAGCATAGAACAAGCTTGGTAAAATGGCTGAAGAGGATTGCTTTGACGGATGAGTGTACCAACTCCACTATACGCGTCAGTGAGGCCGGCAACCATTTGTAAAATGAGCCGATTGTTAGTTACCGGTGCCCCGACGTTCTTGAGTTGGTCCGACAAAACCTTGAGTCATTGACAATATGCAGATGCATTGGGATAATCCACCATGTCAGTGGTGGAGAATTCTTGCTAGAGTGTGACGGCCCAGGAATTTTTATTATCTTGGAATGTGTCACGTAATTGATCCCAAACCTCCATTGTCGTGGAGTCGGGTTCAAGAATCGTATGCAACATATCACTCAAAATTGTGGCATAAATCCACTGGAGAACCGTCGCATCGAGGGTCAACCATAATTTCTTTTCATCATCGGTTTTCGGCACCTTCTCCTTGTCCTTTTCCGGCGGAATTACGTGATGGATAACCCGGTATGACCTACAATGAATTTTGAATAGCTCCGCCCATGTCGCATAATTAACGTTTTCCATATCAAGAGTGATGGATATATGTGATTTAATGTTTGAAACATCTAGGGCTGGATGAAAATTTGATTTCGAGTCAGACATGGCTGACGAAAGAGGAAGGAAGTGGACGGCGGCACAAAAAGAGGGGGGGGGGGGGCGACGATGAAGGATAGATTTTTAGGGTTTAGGAACTTTTCCTAGATTCTGATATCATGTAAGAAATATATTCCTTGATTATTTCATTCCAAATGGGTAGTAAATATACCCATAATACAAGCATCATCCTAGGCTAGAATTAAGATATTAAATGACTAAATATACACCTACCATATACAAAATATACTATGTACAAATCACAATTATGACTAAATATTTTATTAATTCTATCAGTTTTCCAACCGATTGAATAAAATAATTAAGTAGGCATATGGGATACACCAAGACCCAACAAAAACACACATAATGGCAATGTGTTTTGAAGTATTACATTAATTTGCATCCATTAAAAAAGTCACTTTGGCATAACCACTTTGCCAAAATAATCATTTGGATTTTGAGTAAGCCCAATTATATATAATATGATCATGCCATTAGGAGTATCACATACTCAATTCAAGAATAAAATAAAAGAAGCTTCATGCATGATGCATAAGTGCAGTTTAATATAGTCTCAAGAGTAAGCAAAACAGCTGGATCCTGCTAAGTCCCCATATCCCAAATATTGAATTTGTAAGTAGTGATTGTACTTAAACAAGTACTTTGTGTCTCCCTCCACTTTCATCACACTACAGTATTGTTTAATTTGGACTTCACATTATTCTATTACCGCGTTTTACTGTTTAGGCGACTGTGCTTCTTTTAATTCTTTTTGTTTTTGGAACTTATAATTATACGGAGTATTAAATTTCACCAAACACATAAAAGTGGAAGAATATTTCTTTTATAAGAGAATTTGATAATGTAAAATGCAATTCAATATCAACTCTTACGGTATAAAGATATTTATATTTTTGATTTTGTTAATACATTCTTACATGCATATGCTTGCAAATATTTTGACTAAATATATTTCTAGATATTTTGTTATTTATATGTCTAATGTATCACTGGATATAAAGTGACATACACATGATATGCAAAATACATCATAACGACATATAAAATACATACAACAACATAATCATATGCAAATTATATGTAAGTGGTATGTTTTGACCGAATTGTATACAACAAATAATCATATAAATTATATGGTTTTGATCGAATTGTATATATATTTTGTAAAAAACGTCTTAAACCCAAAACTTTCATTAAAGCGAGCAATTAGTGTTTGATTGTTGTATCAATAGAAAAATCCCATTCATAATCCAACATTTTGGAATTAAAAAGACATTGCGTTCGTTCTATTTTGGTGGGTAAAAGTGAGGAAGACAGCTGCCATCCATACCTTTTATTGTTTGTTTTTCTGCCTTTTCGTTTATTAAAGTATGACCAAGGTCCAAGGCGAATAAGTCAATTAATTTACTGAACAAATATGAAAGCTATTGTTTTTTGTACTTTGACCTAAACTCGTTATTGGCAAATGACATTTTTCCAAGTGCAGCATTAATTTCATAATCTCTAGGATTTTGTGGGACTCATACTTCTTTATATGCCGGTGCCACCTTCCCCCTATTTTTTTTTAAATTAAAAAACACGTGCTTTAACTCTTTGACTGTCTGGGCTTTTCCAAATAACAATTAGCATCTAATTAAACATTAACATAACTGTAAATATGTTAAATTCCATATTCACACACAAAAGAAAAAGAGGAAACGACAGAATTGTATTCGTGTCAATATTTCAGATTTTTTCCCCATTCGCTATTTGGCAACGGCTTTGGACTAATTAATTTGAATTTGTATTGAAAAGTCTCGCGTTGGGGTAGCACGATCCCTATTAAATGTGACCCAATTCTCCGGACTAAAACTCAAAACCTCCTATTAAGAATATAAAAATACTTATCAATTTACCACAATCTTTAATAGTTTTGTGTCATATGGAAATAAAATGAACAAATGTATGGCGAATAAATAACAGATATAATTTTAATACTTTATTATAAATATTTGTTAACTACTGTGAAGTGTCACAAAAATAAAACAAACCTCCCGCAAGGGAACCCAAATTTGATCTTGTGAAATTGCAGATTCAAATAAAATCTGAAATTGTTAAAGGACGAGTATATCAGTTATCAGATAAGAAAAGATTGTTGAAATCAATATCTTCGTGCAACTGAATATCTATAATTCCTGAGTTCAGTTGAGATTTCAAGAAGTCGCTCCTAATCATTTATTTAAGCAGGTGATTAGATTAGTTGATTAGGAAGAGTTCAGTGGCGGTTAGTTAGTTATGCAATTAATTGAAATGCACATCTTGTGCACGTGACTATTGAGTGTTCTATATAGTTGGAACTTCAGCTTGTACTGTTCCATTTGAAACAGAATAAAAAAAGGCAGCCTAGTACACTAAGCTCCCGCTATGGGCGGGGTCAGGTGAAGGGCCAGACCACAAGGATCTGTTGTACGCAGTCTTACCTCACATTTCTGCAATATGAATGTAATCAAAATATCTTTCTTCCTCTTTCTGAAAATTCTTTCTCTACTCTCAACTGTTGCATGAGTTCTAGATCTCCATTGTTGAACGAATTGAGCTTCAACAATTAGAAATTTATTATGGTATTAGAGCAACGATCACGAGGATAAGATCGCGATAGAGAATCTGAGATATTTTCACACAATTTGAAGCTTAGTTTGGGTAACAATGTCAGTGAACGAAGTAAAAACACTAGATCACAACCATCTCTTCTTTTCGATTATAATCGATGGAATCGACCATTTCGCTACATAAAGAATAATCGATTTGAACAAGCCGTAAGAACTGAAATGTCACAATATTTTTTTGACACATGTAAAAGTGATGGAATTATTGACCGTCACCAAGCGGCAGATAGATCCTGGTCTATATACTTCATCTCCAAGCATCAAATGCTCCAGGAGTAGTTTTAATACTGACAAAACTCACATGACCTGAGAATAGGGGCGTCCCTGGGGTGGTCAAGGCGGCGCCGCCGCACAGGGCCCCCGGCCAATTTTTTTTTTTCCTTTTATTGGTTTTAAATATTAAGATATGTATTAAAAATTCAATCTTATTAGTGAGATCTGTAGCCTAGCGGTTGAGGGCTCTCTTCAAAAGTCATTCCCTAGTGAGAGGTTGCGTGTTCGAATCCAATAAGCAGCGAAAGACTTTTTTTTTAAAACACAAAAAACAGGCCCCCTCCATCTTTAAACAAATTTGGGCCCAAGTTCCAAGTCCCCAACCGACGGCCCACCTCCATCTTTAAACAAAAAAGCAGGCCACCTCCCTCTTTAAACAAAAAAACAAATATCCATTGGGTTTCCAAGTCCCCAACCAAACCAGTCCGATAGTCCCCTCCCTCTTTAAACAAAAAAAAACAGCCCCCCTCCCTCTTTAAAAACACCACAAATACAATCCAAAAAAAAGTTCCCCCGTTAATTATTGTAGAAATCTCAACTTCCAAGTTCCAAGTAAAGATTTTTTTGGTAAGTTATTATTTTGAGAATTATTTTGCTCTAATTCACCATTAACATGGATTGATTGCATCAATGTCTATTCCATTTTGCTTAGGGTTTCAAATTTCTCAAATCTCAATATTATATTTTTTAATTTAGGGTTCTCAATATTACATTAAATTAATTGTGTTTAGCTTTAGATTTTACATTACTTTTATCGGTAATGTATGCAATGGATGACTTGTATTTTACATGATTACATTAAATTTGGTTTGTCTTTTTGTTTCAATAGGAGAATTACAAATGCCTCCTACACGAAAATATCCGCCTGAACATGAAAAACATAAAAAAAGAAGACACGAAGAAGAGTTCATCAAGTCTCAAAGAGGGGCATTAGATAGATTTGTTGTGAAGCCGACAAATCCATCACTTGAAAATTTAGCTAATGAGGATATGAAGATATGCTTATTGATGTTGCTATGGGCAAGGTTAAGGGGTTAATTGCTTCTTTTGAAGAGTATAGAGAAATTGGATTCAAACAAGCAATCAATACCGCAAAAGAACTTGCTTCATCAATGGAGATTGATCTTATTTTTTCTAAAATGAGACAAATATATAGAAAGAAATATTTTGATGAGCTCTCTTGTGAGTCTTCCCAAATGCAACAAGAATCTCCGGAGGAAGCTTTCAGAGTTCATTACTTTTTATACATAGTTGATCAAACAATTGGGTATTGAAGAAAAGGTTTGAGCAATATGAGGAATATGAATATCTTTTTGGATTTCTTTTCACAACTGATATAAGTTGAGCTCATTGAATGATAAGGACTTGAAGACTCTTTGCAAGAATCTTGAAAGAAAACTACAAATGAAAGAGGGCACAAGATCAAATATTTCAGATTTGAATGAGGATGATTTATATCAAGAATTGAAGATCAAAGCTCAATCCATTTTTCCATCCGATGATCTTCACCCTAAGACTGACTCTGTTCGACCTGCCTTGATTGCCTAGCTAATGCTACCGTCGCAAGCAACCTCTCAAAGAATAGGGAGTGAACGACCCTTCTATCTAGATCGGTGATTCCGTTCGGCCGATCCAGCTATCGAAAGTCATGCAACATATTCTACCACAGGAAGCAAAAACAGCTAGTGCAATAATGAACTTTTTGAAAAAAAAAAGAATTATTTTTCCAATTCATTCATTGCATATAAGATATTGTTGACTATTCAGGTGACCGTTGCATCTGCAGAGAGAAGTTTTCTAAATTGAAGTTGTTGAAATCTTGTTTGAGATCAACCATGACGCATACAAGATTGAATGCATTATCTTTGATTTCAATTGAGAGTGAATTTCTAGACATTCTTGATTATGAAAGATTGCTTGATGACTTTGCAGATAAAAATGCAAGGAGATCAATTTTCTGCCTAATGTAATGATATTTTTTCTTATAAATCTTTCATGTAATGACATTAAGATATCTCTTTCGTAGCATTATAATTTATTGTGCTACAATTAAAAACATTGAATCGAATATAGTGTTTATTATACATTTATTTGATGTTTTGATCAATAATTTTTTTAATATTAATTAATTAATTTTAAATTTTCATGTGAATAAAAAATGGCCTCTTTTTGTTTCTTGCATCGGACCCTTAAAAGTATAGGAACGACCCTAGATGACTGTTATAGGATAATAGGTTATCCTGCTGATTTCAAGAGCAAGAAGAAGAACAATGTACAAGGGACAGTCAAACCTACTGCTAATACCACTTACATCAAACATGGAGCTTGAAACTAGGAAGCAACATAGAGAAGGTCACGATTTCACAGAAAGTCAATATCAAGAATTTCTAAACAGGCTTGACAAGCCCTCTACAAGTGATTGCATCTCAAACATGGCATGTATGACTTCTTCCTTATCCAGTGCACATAGATAAATAGTTGACTCAGTAGCATCACACCATATCACACCATGTAGAGAAATTTTAGCAACTATTAAGACTCTAGAAGAGTATCAAATTAGAAAAGTACAAGTACCTACTGGAGGTAGATGTCACATTGCTAATAAAAGAAGTGTCAAGATATTAAGGGATCAGATTCTACATAATGTGTTACATGTCTCAGAATTCAAATTCAGCATACTCTTAGTGTCTAAGATAACCAAGAAATTAAAGTGTTCAGTCTCATTTTTCCTTGATTTTTGTATATTTAGGAACTCTTTACTGGTAGGGTGATGGGGATTGGTAGATAAAGAGATGGTATCTACATTCTAATAGAGGATATGACACCTGCAGTAAGAGCAACAATATGTAGAATAGATGACAATGGAGTATTGTGGCATGGACATCCTTCTGTTGGAGCTATGAAGCATATACCATCAATAAGTAATCACATGCATATTAATATCCGAGAGAACATTGAAATATGTCCTTTAGCAAAGCAATATAGGTTGAAATTTCCTGTAAGTAGTAGTGTTACCAATAATATCTTTGTTCTAGTTAATTTTGATGTATGAGGACCCTAAAAAGTTCCGACCTATGACAAGAAGAGTTGTTTTGTTACAATTGTTCAAAACTATACATGGATTTATTTGATTTAGTCCAAATGTGAAGTATTTTGTGTTTTGAAAGATTTTTCTTGCTTTAGTTCAAACTAGGGCTGGCCAGTGGGCCGGGCTCGGGTCTAGCGGGCCGGGTCTGGCGGTGTCGGGGTCGGGGCGGGACGGGAGAAGGGCGGGGTCGGGTCCGGCGGTCTCTGGCGGGGTCGGGTCCGGCGGGGACGGAGCAAGTCCCGCCCGATCCCGATCCCGTCGGGCTCGGGTCGGGGCGGGGTCGGGGCGGGGTCGGGCTCGGGTCGGGATACGACGGGTTTTTTTTTTTTTTTTTTAAAAAAAAAAATAACATATGTATAAAAAAAACTCAATAAACAAAACAAGATAGTGTAATAAAAACATCCCAAGGAAATTTGTTTTTGTGCCTCTTATATTATTTAATAGACATATGATTTTTTTGTAATACAAATACAATTGTCTAAAATCTAAATTGCAACTTTGTGGTGTTGTCCAAAAGTTACAAATTACATAATAAAATTACAATTAAAAAAATTACATTCTCAAAAAAACTGTTCTAATTGCTTGATGATTTCATGTGGTTCTTCGGTTGGAATTGGTATTTGTTGGTCAAATTGATCCACGTCGCTTCCACTACCTTCGGTTAAGATTTCGTTGTAGTTTTCATCATCTTCTTCGTTGATCTCCGGTTGACCGCACCTTCTCCGCTCCGCTCGTATCCAATCTCTACGAATAATCCGCAATTTCCAAGTCGTCTCCGGCTAATGAGTGTCGTGGTCTCCTATTTGATATCTCGCTTGCAGAAAAAGCGCTTTCGCACGCGATTGACGACGCTTGAATGTTCAAAACATCTCGAGCCATCATTGAAAGTGTCGGAAAGGTCTTCTCATTCCCCCTCCGGTATTTCGAGCAAGTCTTCATGTCCATCTTCATTGATAACTTCTTGATACGGTACAGAACCCCTGCAAAACAAAAATATCCAACTCGCTAATTTGGTTAGTAGTAGAGGTACGACCGCACATTCTATTTACGAGGCTTTCAATACTAGCCGCAGAAACAGCATGTCTTTTGTGAGGTTGTATTGAAGATGAAGAAGATGGTATGGAAGTTGGTAAGTTACTAGCATTTTCTTGTTGATAAAATCTATATATATTTTTGCATTGGTGTTCTACGCTAGACAATACTTCTTCTTTAGTTTGTTCAATAGGTGGTGGGTGATTTAGATTTTTGGGACTTGGAGGTGGTAGTACTTCTATACAATCGTAAATAGTTTCAATTAGTGATTTAGTACCGTCTATTTTAATAGTAGGATTTAATACAGAACCAATAATATAAATAGAGGGAATAGGAATAAATTTTTTTTTTTATTTTGAGAAACATTTTTTTAATAGCTGCCTTATAAGCTGGTTTTTCCATATATTCACTAAGTAATAAAAATATTAGAGTTATATAAAATAACATAGTTGAAATAGTAGGATAATATATACCGGAAAATTCTTTTGTTGCTTGAAAAAATTTCTCTAAAAATACAATAAGTTCGGAAATTTTTTCCCAATCACTATCTAAAATCATATCATTTGGCTTTTTATTATGAGAGTTAAAAAATAAAGTTATAGGTAATTTATAGTCATAAGCAACAAGTAGTTGCTCGTATAAAGAATTCCACCTAGTGGATACTTCTTGTGGAATTTTTCTAAAAGGTAGTCCACAATCATGACAAATTTTTTTATATTCTTTTCTACGTTGTACTTTATTACTTTTAAAAATAAAGTTTATAGCAAATTGTATTTTACTAAGAATGTCTTCAAAAAGTGATAGACCATCCTTTACAATTAAGTTATATATATGGCACGCGCATTTTATATGAAAATGGTCTGGAAAAGACGGAGTTAAACTATTTTTTAAAATTGTAATTGCGTAATTGTTACTAGAAGCGTTATCTAATGTAATAGTTATAATTTTATCGGTAATTCCGTAATAATCGCACACTTGATAAATATTTTCTGCAATAAAAGTACCAGTGTGCCTATCATCTATATATCTATACGCTAAAATACGTTTTTGCATAGACCATTTATAATCTATCCAATGACAAGTTACAGTTAAATAATCATGGCCGTTAGTACTACGACCTATATCAGACGTGATGGATACTTTGCCATTAAAATGATATAATGAAAAACGTAAATATTGTTGATATTCATGCGCGAATTTAAATACATCTCTCTTAACAGTTGATCTAGGAAAACCGTTAAAAGCAAGATTATATATATCTCTAATGTAATGAATAAAACCGGGAGATGAAGGAAATGAAAAAGGCAAACCCTCCACAAGCAACTAATTTTGATATTGCTTCCCTATCTCTATGTTTATTGTATTTAGAGCCTACAATTCCCCCCGTCATAGGGTTAATTTGACCCTGTACTTGGTCCGGGACGTATCGGTATGTGAACCTTGTCCCGATGGAGCGGCGTTTGCGCACCCGGTTTTGAAGCCTGGTATTGGGCATACCTAGCTGGATGAGCACTTACTACGTGTCTAATTAAACCCCCGTCCCACCGTGACCTTTTCAGTTTTAAATTTTAAAACATTTTTACAAATTTTACATATGGCTACTTGATTCTCTACGTCCCTATCAAAAAATGTCCATGCATCTCGATTTTAATGGTCGTTTTCTTTGGACCTCGTCTCATACTAGGGGGAATAGGAGGTATTTCGGTTGAAGGTGCACTAGTGGGTGTGTTGTCATCAACATTAGTGGGTATATCATCTAGATCATCGTCTAAATTAAAGTCTTCTTGAGTTCCGAGAAAATAGCTCATGGTCTAAATCTAATGGTATTGTAGGAAAATGTTGAGTATCAACAAAATCATCTGTGTAGGAATAAGATGACTAGAAGAAGTACCCTTGCCACTGGTTGCCCCTACTAGAAGAAGCACCCTTACCTTTTCCCTTAAACATACCTTTTAATCCTTCCATTTTAATTATGATAATAAATAAATAATTAAAGACAATAAAATTAAGTGATCTAAACTAAATAAACGAGACAATAATAATTTAATGAAGGAACGAATGTACCAAACGCCGACGTAACGTCGACGTGTAATCGAGAGGTTGAAAATTGAAACTTTGCTCGATGGAAGATCCTCAAGCTAGTTGCCAACTTCACTACCAATTCCCAAATGAATAAATAAAATTGAATATTTAGCAAACAATGTAGAATTGTAGAGAGATATATTGAGAAATTAGAGAGATTGTAGGAAGATTTGTGAGAAAGATGAAGAGAAAATGAGTTATTTATAATTGAAAAATTGGGTTAAAGTGTAAATATAATAACTTATGGGTTAAAAATAAATATTAAGGGGTAGGGGGTTGGGGGGGGGGGGGGGGGCTAAAATGGCCGTTGGCCAACGGCCATAATCTAAAATGGCCGTTGGTGCAACGGCCATTTTTGCAAAGGCGGGGTCGGGGTCGGGGTCGGGGCGGGCTCGGGGCGGGCTCGGGTCTCGCGGGCCTGGGGCGGGCTCGGGTCTCGCGGGACGAGACCTCGTCCCGTCCCGAGTTCGAGTCCCGCCCCCGTAATATTTTTTTTTTTTTTTGGCGGGGTCGGGGCGGGACCGGGGCGGGCTCGGGACGGGCTCGGGTCGGGGTCGGGCTGTCCCGGCCCACTGGCCAGCCCTAGTTCAAACACAGTTTGGTGTGTCTGTGAAAGTATTGAGGTCTGACTGTGGGATAGAGTTCTTCAACTCCCAATGCAATGAATTATTTTCCTCGAGTGACATCACACATCAAAGAATTTGTGCTTATACGCCACAACAGAATGATATTGTGGAAAGGAAGCATAGACACATATTAGAAGTGTGTAGAGCTTCAAAGTTCAGAGTTGTATCCCTATAATATTTTGGGATTAATGTTTGAATAGACTGTTTTCTATCTCATTGATAAATTCCCCACAACAGTTTTAGGAGGGAAGTCACATTTTGAGATATTTCATAGAAGAGCATCTACAGTAGATTATCTAAGAGTCTTTGGTTCCTTGTGTTATAGTAGCAAATTGCCTAAGGGTGACAAGTTCTCATTTAGAGCTAGAAAAACAGTTTTGATTGGTTATTAAGAAACACAAAAGGGGTATAGGTTGTATGATCTTGATGACAAGATGTTCTTTGTGAGCAGAGATATGGTATTTAGAGAACTCACTTATCCTTTAAAGAACAAGTTTAGTCTGATACAACAAACATGTTTATCCCTGCTGTTAATATAACCATTAAGTAGCCATCACCTTCAGTTGCAATTCCGAGTGATCAACCTCTGCTCAATCCTAACACAGAGTTAGTTAATTCTTCATTCCATTAGAGAACACACATACTTATGATTTGCCTTCTCAAAATGATGCAGTCAATGCACTAGATGTCATGTTGGATCCTAAGGATTCAGGAGAGGTACAAGATTATTGAAAATATTAAAGAGGTTCATGTCCTTGAACCAAATAATACAAAAGGAGTACCAATTATTGTAGAGAACAAGGAGGAACATGTTCTTGGTCAAGAGCATGTTGAGGATGAGCAACCTCCAGCAAGACCTTCTAGAGTTCTCATGCCTCCAGTTTAGCTTAAAGACTTTATTATTGTCCCTAAGCCATACAAACCTTGCTTACACCCTATTTACAATCATGTCTCCTATTCACATTTGCCCTCTCAATATCAAGGTTATTTGAGTAGTGTGTCTACAAAGCTATAACCAAAGCCTTTTCAAGAAGCATCACAAAATCCTAAATGGATCAAAGCAATGCAGGATATATCAACTTTGGAGGGTAATCACACTTGGGAATTGAGCACTTTTCCAATAGGTAAGAAAGCTATTAGTTCCAAATGGGTATTTAATATCAAGTATATTGTAAATGGACCTATATAAGTACAAAGCCAGATTGATTGCTAAAGGCTATACTTAGAAAGAAGTACTAGATTACAATGAAACCTTCTCACTTGTAGCAAAAATGGTCACTGTTAGGACTTTTATTGCTGTGCCAGCCTCAAAAGATTGGGAACTATATCAGATGACTGTTAACAACGCCTTCCTATAAGATGATTTGATGGCAGATGTGTACATGACCTTACCTCAAGACTTTCATAGATAGGGGGAGAAGAGTGCGTGTAGACTTTTGAAGTCCTTATATGGACTGAAACAAGCATCAAGGCAGTAGAACATTAAGTCCAGTGTATTACTTGAAGCATATTATAGTCAAAGTCCACATGATCATTCTCTTTTCACCAAGCAGAGGGGAATGGACATTGTTGTGATTTTGATCTATGTGGTTAATCTTCTCATCATATACAATAATCAGTCATTAATTGAAGATGCTAAATAAACTCTCCATATAAAATTTAAGGTTACAAATCTAGGAATCCTAAGATACTTTCTAGGGATCGAAGTAATGAGATATCATAGGGAATTCTTCTTAACCAAATAAAGTATGCTCTAGAGTTGATATCAAATGTGGTATTGAGTGGTGCCAAACCTACATCAAATCCATTAAAATTGAATGTCAAACTCACCTCTGTTGAGTATGGTCAACATGTGGGAAAGACTGATGATCCATGCCTAGAGGACATTAATGTTTATCAAAAATTATTTGGGAAGTTGATCAACTTGACAATCACTAGACCAGTTTTGCCGTGCAGGTGCTTAGCCAGTTCATGCAGTATCCAAAGCGATTACACTGGGAAACATCCCTAAGAGTAGTCTGATATGTTAAATATGCTCCAGGATTGGGGATATTACTTAGCAGGAATTGTATCAACAACATGACTGCATACTGTGGTTCTGATTGGGCATCATGTCCCAATACCAGAATGTCAGTGACAGGATATGTTGTGCAACTGGGAGGCTCATTGATTTCTTGGAAATCCAAGAAATAACACATTGTTAGTAGAATCTCACCTGAGGCAGAATATATAAGCATGTCAGTTGCAGTTTCAGAAATAATATGACTGGTTGTTCTATTACAAGACTTGCAAGTATCAGTGATCCAATGTATCAAGATGTGTTGTGACAACAAAGCTGCTATGCAAATAATAGCCAATCCCATGTTTCATGAACACGCAAAACACATAGATATTAACTGTCATTTCATGAGAGAGAAGCTCAAAAGTGGACTGATCAACCCTGATTATTTAGCAACAAAGTCACAAGTGGAAGATTGCTCACTAAAGGATTAGGAGTGGCCCAGCATCACCTTCTCATGTCAAAATTTTGTGTTTTAGATGTGTTTCAACCACAGGGAGAATTTTAAGCAGGTGATTGGATTAGTTGATTCGGAAGAGTTCAGAGGCGGTTACTTAGTTGCGCAGTTAGTTAAAATGCACATGTTGTGCACGTGAATATTGAGTGACCTATATGGCTGGAACTTCAGCTGTACTGTTCCATTCGAAACAGAATGTAATCAAAATATCTTTCTTTCTCTTTCTGAAAGTTCTCTCACTATTTCAATTGTTGCATGAGTTCTAGATCTACGTTGTTGAACCAATTGAGCTTCAACAATAAATTTTTTACCACATTCCCCATTTATTGATATGAGAGATTTCAATATTTTTGAGAAGTGAAAAGTTAAGGGATCATTGTCCGAAAAGAAAACAGCTAATTTTTTTGGTACCTTTTTATGAATTCACAAAAATGAAATGAAATTTAAGTGGTCGTTGTTTAGCACCCTCGAAGAATAGTAAAGTTGAAGTAAGATTAGCTATGAAAAGAGAAAGTAAACTGTCATGTGACTATGGTTCTTAAATGCTACTCCCCGTCCCTAAAAGATTATCTTAGTTTGACTTGACACAACGTTTAACAAAAATAAAAAAATACTTTTAAAATATGTGGTCCAAAACAAACCTTAGATATTTGTGTGACTGCAAATCATCACATAAAATTAAATTATTTCTAAAAAATAGAAATGAGCCGATCTTTTTGGAAAAAATTAATAAGAAAAGTAAGTAAATATTTTTGGAGCGGAGGGAGTATATAAATAATTCAAATATATGCTCACATTCAAACAGAATAATATGTATATAAAGTGTAACAACCTGAATTCTCGTTTTCCATATTTGTACTTGATTTCGTGTTTTATTGCTTTGGATAGCTTGATATAACTTTGTGGATTTAGCAGCATGGTCTGGGTTGAAACCCGAATGGTTCAGAAAGGAGTTTGAATGCGATCTTGTTTTGAAGTCTTAAAGGCAAAAATAAGGAACCTGACCCCTCTATTTTAGAATTAGTGTGCCATTATGTGATTTGAGGCTTCACATAAATTTCTAATGTATTTTTGCACTTATTGGCATGGTTGGATTAGAGAGGGGTCTCAAGGTGTTTCGACATAATTGGAACTCAAGTTGAAGTTGCAGACTTTATTGGTGCAAGGTTGCACTACTCGATCGCTAAACAGGGGACCGCAATTGTGAGTGGGGACATCATGATCGCGAAGAGTGGTCAATATGTCAGTTTGGTCAAAACCTTTTGCATAATTGCGCAACCGCGTAAGGATGAGATCAGAGGCATCACAAATGGAATTTATCGATCTGCTAGGTCATTTTGAATTTTAGACTCTTTGTTCGTAAAAAAATCCTTCTCGTAGCTTTAAAATGATATTCTTGAATTGTGTGGATATGTAACATGATTTCCGAGGCAATTAGATGTGTACCGGAAAAGAACATCTAATTTTAGAAGTTCTTAAGTTACGAAAATGGAGAAGTTTGACCAAAGTCAATATCAATTATTAACGAACTTAGATCTGAGTTTCGGCAGCTCCATGAGGTCTGAAACATGATTATGACTTAGTTGAGTGATTGATACGAATCCGGAGGGGTTTGAGAATGATTGGACAGTTGGTTAAGAGACTAGTTAAGTTAGTGAATTAGAGTTGGTCACGATCAACATCGGGTCAAGACGACCCCATATAGGTGTTTTGAGTGTGTGAGCAGATTCATAATGTGTTTTATGACTGAAATGTATATTTGATTTGTGTTTGGTAGGTTATGAAGTTTTGGGTGTTAAATCAAAGTCCGAGGGATTTGGGTGATTGCTGGTTTTTCTGATGCTAGGCACCCTTCTTAGCGATTGCAAGAGGGTGACAACTTTTGCAAATGAGGGTATAGAGGGGTGGTCTTTGTGTTTGTGGGTGGGCTACCACATTCACGAAGCATCTGGGCTAGGTCGAGGTCATTCATCTCGATCACGATGGGCTAGGTGGGTTGGTCAGGTTAGATCGTGATCGTGAGGCTGGGGTCACGATTGCGAGGGTGGACTCACATTTGCGTAGAAAGTTGTGTCTGGGTAGTGTTTAATTCCCCAACCGAACTCACTCGTTATAAATTCATATTTTGAATTCTAGAGCTCGGTTTGAGGCTATTTCAAAGGCAATTCGCTCGATTTGGCCATGATTGTAATCCCTATTTTGATGTTCCCTTTTCATTGTTTGATTTGTTTTTTAAAATTAAAACCCCGAGGGGTTATCTTTATTAATCAAAATCAAAGGGGTCCAAACAACAAATAAAAACTGTAGAAAGGAAATAAATATTGTAGCAACAAATAATATTTGCAAAGTATCCAAAATGTATCGTCGCTTTTCTCTCTTCCTTGTGGGTCATCCATGTCGATTTTCTCATCTGTTGTTCGATCTCCTCTCTGCAATAATCCGTGGTGGTTTCCATCCCTCAGCTAATATCCTCTGTAATAGCTTAGAATCTGTCTGAAGTATGATGTGATTCAGATGTTTTTCTTTGATTAATGAGTGTTTTAATCCATAAATTTGGGTGTAAATATTGGGCTTTGAGCCCTAAGTTGAATATTCGTAAATTTTTGGTTTTGGGTCCAATTTGTGGATTGATTTAGCTAATTTTCCGTATATAGGACCCTTAAGTTATGGGTAAAACGATTTTCAAACAAAACTTTAGCTTTTCCCTTAAGATCTTGAAAGTGACTTTTGGGTTGACTTTTTGGACACGTGGTATTCATATAGCAATATGGGTGTCTACGGACTCATTTATTTATGTACGTCGCATATTTCACATATTGGGAGTGTTTTGAGGCACTTTGGAAGGGTAAGGCTCTTTAGTGATTCGTTTGCTCTATTTGAGGTATGTTAATACTTTATGGACTATGTTTTAGAGACGTTTTCGATAAGTAAAGATAAAAAAAATGATGAAGATCATAAGGGGGTAAGGTTTAAAGAGAGTCTTACATTTGTGCGATGACAAGCATTTGTACGAGTATCGGTGCCATGTTATGGGTAGTAGTGTAATTGTATAGTTGTGGATCGTGATCCAAAAAGGCCAAAGCATGGGCATTAACTGATAGATGATATCCCTTGATTTGATTGTCTATGTGTATTCTTTACTCTATGTAAATCTCGTATATATGCGATAATCAAGTTGTTGAATATATTCAGATCAGTTAACTATTATAATTGGGTTGCTTGAGATATTCATGCTATTTTTATGGTTGCTCATGCATATTTCATTGATTTAGCCTGATGTGGTCAGGGAGACTTGAATCCAGGGGAAAAGTGATAGTTATTTCATGCTTATTTTCAGTCTTATATAGTTGGTTGCCTGTTGTGTTTGAGATTTAATATTCCGGATGGTATATGAACCTCACGAGTCCCCGTGGGTCACATTTTCCGTACAAGCCTGTGAAGATCTGTGTATATACCAGAAGCATATTTCATTGCGTTGCATCGCATTGTACATTCCTTATTCATATTATTGTCTATATGATTATCTAGCTTTACTTGATACTTGATGATTTCCTTATCCTGTGAATTAAATGGTTCAGAGTTAAGGTTAACTAGTAAGGTTAAGTAAGAATTTTCTTATAAACTTTGTTCCTACTTCATCATTGTCGGTCTATGAAATATATTGAGTACACATGATTTTCGTACTCATACTATATTTGTTGCACTCTTTGTAGTGTAGATTTCGTTTCGAGTACTAGTGGGTCCCGCAGAGCAGTTTGAGACTGAGTGTCACACCCTAACCTTGGTGGGGTGGACGGGCACCTAGTGCCACCTCTATACAAGTAGTATACTCCCCAATACAAATAACTTACTACGTTTAATTACCTACAACCAGAAGAGGCCAAACAAGTATATAGGTACGTGGGCCTATAAGGCCTCAACTGTATAACCCAACATCATATAACACAACTGACCACAAGTGTCTATCTGTCTACAAAAGCCTATTAAGAGTGTTTGACAAAATAATTTGGTCGGGACAGGTCCCCGGCCTACCCAACTAGCCTGTACAACTATATCCCAAGTGACTCGACTCGCTACCCAGGAGGAAGTGGAACTCACCAAAACTCTGATGATCAACTAGAGCATCTACCCATAAATTTTCCACTTGCGAACCTGGACATGCAGCATGACATTCAACACCCCTAGCAAAAGGGATGTCAAAATGATTAATGCACTGAGTATGTAAGGCGGATAAAAAAATGATAAGCATTGGAACTTGAAGTAAAACAAGTAACAATAAGTATAGGAGGACTGTCACTTACCTGTACGTCGTATTCTACTAAAACGTTTTCCAACTATGTGAACTGAAATGCTACTACAAGTCCAAGTTACATCTATATGGACACTAGTCTCTGTCTTGCAACTACGCTTTGCTTGGGCGACAAATAGGCCTTAGATCTTATCTACTTACAAAACCAAACTCGATCTCGCAAATATGCTCCATTTAGAGAAATAAATAGGTCCCGTAGACCTACTACTACTAACTATGTGAAGTACTACAACAATTCAAGTTACGCCTACTTATACAACTCATATCTATTTCGAAAATATGCTCCACTAGAGCGACGAATGGACCTTGGGAGGTCAGCAAATAGGCCTCGGTGGCCGCCAAATAAGCCACGATGGGTAGCAAATAAGCTCGCAGGCTAACAAATAAGCTCGAAGGCTAGAAAATAAGCTCAAGCTGGCAAATAGTCCGCGAGGGAAAAAAAGTCATATCACATAACTCAACTAAGTTCTTTATACATTAACTCGCTCAACTACAATTCCCCTTCTGAGGAGGCACAACCTGTTATCCATAATTACTTTTGAGAAATGCAATTAAAGACTCGCTTATCCTCAGAGTTTAACCAAGTACACAAGCTTCCAACCGGAGGAGTAACAACTACTAAGGCAACCAACGTTGACAACTACATAAGTGCATATATCTTCAACTAGGAAAGTCGAGCAACTAGTGCAACTGACAGGGGCCAACTATATAACTAGCAAGTATGCAACCCAACGCCTACTACACCCGACCTCTGAGGACTTTCATTTCAAGAAAATAACTAATAACTCCAACTATTTTATACGGGCACATCAAGTGGCACAACCTCTAATAAAAGTTTACTAAACTGGAATGCGTCCAATTCAATACGTCAAACTATAAACAAATATCTAGATTGGATTCTTACCGATAATTACATTTCCATTATGCAAATAAGGACTCATTTACCTTCTAAGTTCAACAAAATACACAAGCATCCAACTATAGGGGTAGCAACTACTATTTCCATCACTGTAGACAACTATATGAAGGCATATGTATTCGACTAGGCTACAAGTGTAACAGACGAAGGCAAATATCAACTAGCATTTAGATTGGATTCTTACGGGTTCTCGACTCTTATCACTACCAACATCTATTTCTTACTATTGAGATTTCAAGACACAAGAACATCATTCCTTACAGGTCGCTTCACCTACTCTTTGCTTAGAACATTTTATAGCACGCTCAATTAACTCCAGTTGATGCAACTACAGCTAGCTCGCCCCTCGAATTTTTAACCAAGTACCTAGGTTTACAATTAGGGTGATCTTTCTAATAATGCAACTAAAATAACAACTATGCAATGAACAAGTATAAAATATAATTCATATTTTAAGGAAAACACTAAAGATTCCAAATGCCTTGTGGTCACCTCGCATGCTACGATGTTTAGTAGAGATCTAATGGTTTAGAGTAGATTCCACCCAATGACATACCTACCAACTAGCCGAGTCATCTACTTCAACTATAAGTATACACTTGCGCAATGGATCAAATAGAAGGTTGTGGAACTTAAGGACGACTCGCGTTCTCAATCCAACTATATACCATACAACTGATAGTAAAACTAACTTCAACTAAAAGAGTAGAATACGTATGACGATTATGCTTCCTAACTCTGCTAGACAAATACGCTTTCTATCAAGTCATGCCAATTGAAAGAAGGGATAACCATTACATACTTTGTCCTTGATGCTACAATCACCCTACAAGTCCTGACACTCCTTACGGATAGTTATCTATATCAAATAAATGGATCAATATCAATATTGAATCCATATTTCATAATGAAACTTCATTTATGTATCTTATCCTAATACAAAGGGTTCTTAAATTTCTTAACAAAGATACTTATGTAGTTTGATCCCCCGATTCTCCGAAACAACCTTTCTCGGTTTTAAAATATCAATAATTGATTTATTTATCAATATTAATTCATAATCTAAGAAAAACAGCTAATAATTCGTATTCCCATAATTTCCCATATCTATGAGGTTCGATTTCAAAAAGAACCTTTCATAACGTACCCCGAATTATCGATTAATCGTAATTATAGATAAAGGAGGTTAAAATTTACCTTTACGCCTCAAAATCCTCATAAAATAGTGGGATATTCCATATCCAAGGGTTTCCGAAATTGATTACTCACGGAGATGAAGATTTTTACAATATCCGCGGGAATTATCACGTTAATCACACGTATTTCAGATTTGGATTGATCTAGGAATGGTATGGTGTGATTGATAGGGTTTGGGAGAGTGTTTAACGACTCAGAGTATTTGATGGCTCAGAGTGGGAAAATTGATGGTCAATCAAACATTTGATGGTCCGTCGACCTTTTCGTCAAATTGCCCAGTTTTCTGATTTCGTCGATCCATTTGACTTCTCAACACCCCAGGACTTCCCATAAACAAGCTATAAATTTTCATTATCCTTTTGTAAAGCCGTACCTTTCCCAAAACATTAGTATTATCAATGACGCGACAGGACACAAAACTACGGGGTGTAACACTAAGACATTAATTTCAGGAGATCGTGGTGAGCTGCTTGGATGATCTGCATCACCCTTCTCTGTTTATCATGTATGTATTCATACCTTTATTTCCATATAGTGCATTAGAGATTTCAAACTTGTATTTATAATCAAAATGGTTCTTGTACATATGATGTCAATCTTGGGTGGTATTTTTTATTTCCGCACTCATTTCTTTATAAAAGATTTAGTATTTGAATATTTTGCATATCACATTACTTTCTGCTTAATTTACTTTAAATGATTTGGTTGTTAAGAAGTTTGGCTAACTAATTGAGTTGGGAATAGGTGCCATCACATCTATTATTTTGGGTCATGACAACGATGCAGAGGATATCAAACACGAGGTAGGTAGGTTTAGTAAATATGCAGACAAGCAAAATACATAAAGTCCTCGCTGAACTAATACCCAATTTTCAAAAAGACACTTAAACTTTGAACGTCCTATGACCCACATGAACAACTTTGAACTAGTATAAATACGCCATTTTCTGGTCACCTGGCATAGTGAGTGTATATCACTCTCCTAGAGGGATAGAGTGAGGAACGAGAATAAAAGATGAAAAACTTATTGATAATAACACGAATAGCGGAAGCCTTTAGAATTAGAAATTAGAAAGAGGGAAAGATTAATTGTTGAGAGAGAAAAACACAAGTTCAAGTATTTGATACTTGAAACTTTGTTTAATTGTAAAATAACTAGCGAATCAATTACAAGAAGAAGAAAAGGAGGGAGGAAACTCAAACAAGGAATCTTACCATTGAAGAATCCGAGCTATGATTCAAAGTAGAACAAAAAGAGCATAACCCAAAAGAGAACCTCAAAGGTCTTCACAAGCCACAATGCTAATAATATTAATATTCATCAAACTTAGTTACAATAAAAAAGAAAACACGCCTAGAAAGGGGCTGTCAACACTTGGTCAAACAAAAATAAATAAGGTGCAATTTCCTAGGTGCATAGAAGACTAAAAACTTGAAATTTCCTAGGTTCAAGACTAAAAATACTTAGACCAATGCAAGTCAACATAGATTAAAACAAATCTTAAATATAGATTCTAGAAACTATTTTAGGGCATGTTTGGGCTGCTGTAGTTTTCTCCTTTTTAGGGCAGATTTGGGCCTCATTCCATCTCATCTTAGAATTTAATTTGAGCCTCCAAATAGGTATAAGAATTGGGAAAAATATCTTGATTGGTCTGGATCTCTTCTTCCATCATAAGACACTTTTAATTGCTAATTGCGGCCCATTGAGCGTTTCTTGAAATTTCCTTGTTTGAGATCTTGTCACGGGTCTTCTTGGAACTTCTAAAGCTTCATCCATGGATACTATCATTCTCCCACTCTTAAAGAATATTCGTCCTCAAATCTTGACATTGACCTGCAACCACAATAAGCACAATAAGTAGGAAAACACAACAAACACTTGGTAAAAATAACACAAGGTAGTGTCTATGAAGCCATTTAACCCACTTAGTTCTTTTATGCACAAACAATCCTCTTAAATATCCAAGAATAACATCATCTAATAGAAAAATGTGATTACCCACACAACCACTAAAAGCATAATTAATAAGCTCTTTAAATAGTAAAAGGTCATTACCTAGATCAAAACATATGAATACCAAGAAAACATACCATATTTGCTCTTTCTAAATAACTTAACCTCACCATTGAATTTACCATAGTCAAGATATGGATCAAAAGTAATTTCCTTAAGAAGTTGCTTTCAATTAACCTGAAAAAAAGATTTATAAAGCAAGATAAAGATATTGTGTAGCTAGCAACATGTGAGCACTTATCCTTTTCCACACTTGAGCCACTACATTCAGCATTTAGCTCAACTTCTGCAATATCTATGACATCAAAAGATTCATGTGTCTCATTATCTTCATTGGGAACTTCATCATCATTGCTTACTTTATTGGAATTCCAAAGTGGTCAAAAGGGTACTGCAAACTCATCCTTCGTATCGTCCCACAATGGGTTATCATACACTTTGAATCCTTGACTAGTGAGATTTTCTTCTTTAAGTGATGTGTCATCATCCTTTACACAAGGTTCATCCTCGATTTTCTACATGAAAGGATATACAGCAAAAACAACATGCCCAATGAAATCCCATATCGTGGGGTCTGGGGAGGGTAGAGTGTATAGACCTTACCTCTACCTTGGTAGGTAGAGTAGATATTTTGGAGGGACCCTCAGCTCAAGGCAAGCATACGTACAAACAAAGACAAGAGAAAACAGTCAGACACGTTTAAGAAATTTATAGCAGTATGAAAATGTTGGTATCAAAAGCGAATACGTAATGATAGCGCATTTTGAAAAAAATAATAACTAACACATAACAGTAAAATCAAACTACAGGGGACTATAAAGCAATACTACGCCTATTCATATGATATGGTAAGCGGACCTACAGTAATAACACTACAACTACCTGTCTCTAAGCGTAAGTAGGACTACGCTCGACTACCTACTTCCCTTCTACCCTAATCTGTGTCCTCCACAACCCCCTATCTAAGGTCATGTCCTAAGTTAGTTGCACATGTGCCATATCCTGTCTAATTACTTCTTCCTAATATTTTTTCGGCCTACCTCTACCCCTCTTGAACCCGTCCATAGCCAATCACTCACACCTTTATACTTGGGCATTTGTGTCTCTCCTCTGCACATACCCAAACCATCTCAACATCGCTTCACGCATCTTATCCTCCACCGAGACCACTCTCACTGTATCCCGAATATCATCATTTCTAATCCTATCCCTCATTTTATGCCCACATCCATCTCAGCATCCTCATCTCCACCACTCCCATCTTTTGGATGTGCGACATCTGACTGGCAAACACTTCACCCCATACAACATTATCGGTCTAACCACCACCATTTAAAACTTGCCTTTAAGTTTTAGTGGCCCCTTTTTGTCGCATAAGACTCTAGATACGAGCCTCTATTTTATACACCCTGCCCCAATACGATGTGTGACATCATCATCAATCGCTCCATTCCCTTGGATAATAGACCCGAGGTACTTGAAGCTTCCTTTCTTCGAAATGACCTGAGTACCAAGCCTCACCTCCTCGCCTATCTCAGGCTCGCTCCTATTGCTGAACTTGCACTCTAAGTATTCTGTCTTGGTCCTACTTAGCCTAAACCCTTTAGACTCCAGAGTCCGTCTCCAAACCTCTAGCTTAGCGTTCACTTCACTGCGAGTCTCATCAATCAGGACTATATCATCTGCGAATAACATACACCATGGCACCTCCCCTTGGATTTGTCACGTAAGTATATCCATCACCAAAGCAAATAAGAATGGACTAAGAGTTGATCCCTGGTGAAACCCCATCATCACTGGAAAGTATTCCGAGTCTCCTCCTACTGTATGTACCCTGGTCTTGGCTCCATCATACATATTCTTGATCGCCCTATTGTATGCCACGTATACACCTCTAGCCTCCAAACAATTCCATAGAACCTCCCTAGGTATTTTGTCGTATGCCTTCTCGAGGTCGATGAAAACCATATGTAAGTCTCTCTTCCTCTCCCTAGACTGCTCCACCAACCTCCTACATGAAAGGATATGTAAGAATAAAACAAGAAAAAGTTAGTGGATTGGCATATGAACAAGATTCATCCTCTCTCAAGTTTCCTTGGATTTTTTCACTCAACTTATCTTGTCCCTCACTCTCATCACATTGTGGCATATTGTTCACATAAGAAGAATGGTGAACAAGGTCATGTTCCCTCAAAACCTGAGTTACATCTCCACTAAAAGATTTGATCTTGTTAAATTGTGGCACAAGTTAAGTTTCATTAGCATCTAAAAATAGATCATTAATAAGGTCATACCACATCAGATCATCAAGCTCAACTTTGTCTTCTATGGACCATCAATTTTTTTCTCTTTTCAAATCTTCTTTAAAGATAGATTTTTCCTTCAATTGTTGTTCCAACTCTTTAATGGGTTCTTCAATAACCTACACATTTGGATTACAAACACTAGAAAGAGAACGAGTTAATTGGTTAGAGCTTGAACAAGAATCTTACACACTTACACTCTCTATCTCTTCTTTTTCCTCATCTCTCAAATGCACTTGTTCACTCTCTATTTTAACTCATGAACTCATTTCACTCAATTCTGTCCACTCATTTATACTTCTTGACAACTCACTCTTATCATTCATCACTTTCTCTCCTTTTTCCTCTCTCGATTTGTCAAGTTGCTCACCCTTACTTCTCTCTTTCTTTTGTCTCTCATCCTCACTTTTGTTTGAATTGAAAAAGGATCCAACTGATGAAGAAACACTCCCTTGATTTCCTTGAAATAATATGCTATTTGAAGTATCATAAGCACCACATATTTGCCAAGAATTCCTCTTCTATCTTTTGGAGGACTTCTAGCATCAAGTCTGATTTTTTATTTTCTCTAAGCACTTGATGTGTACCTTTGGTCCTTCTTTTTATATGCCTTGCACTTCAACTCCCCCTCATTATATGAAGGATAGTTTAAAGATGTTCTTGTGGAATTATGTTGTTTATTCTTTCTTCCATCCCACTCATCATTTGCTTTCTTCATCACTTCATAGAGTTTTTGTAACTCCATGTGAAAGGTATCTTCATCTCTTTCTTTTAATCTTTTATCTCCTTTTTTTTGTTGGTATTCATGGATGTAGCCATAACCACTGAAAGACCTGCAAATTACTTAATTACAAACAAAATATTGTTAGAAGAAAAGGACCTCACCAAAAGAATCACACCCTCACGTCTATCACTCAAGTAGTGTCTCTCAACACTTGTGTATCACACAAGTAGGCTTTTACCCTCAAAGAATCTCACCACTCTTTCCTTTTACTACTCACGGGCTGCTCCTCGAAGTTCTTCAATGAACTAATAAATCAAACACTTCAAAGTACATTCCAAAGCTTGGTTCAATAATGGAGTTTATGTTAAACAAACAAAAGAACAGGAAAACTATAACGGACTAGAAACAAAGAAATACACAACAAAAATAAAGAGAAAAGCACAGAAAAATTGGCGCAAAATAAAGAGTTGCACAAAATCACTAGAACGTGATAAGTATGAACAAATACTTGAAGTCTCTAGCAAGACAACAAATAGAACAAAAAAATAGTAAATAAACACTTTCGAGAGAAGATCTAGAACATATCAAATGAGCTTTTATTCAAAAGTGTTGCAATGACCTCTGCACTTCTCCAAATGACTTTTGAAATTCTTTATAACATTTTGGGATTTTTGATGAACAAGAATTGAATACAATTTCAAATTCCAAAAAAAATTCACAAAATAACAACTAGAGAGAATATCCCAGCACCTTCAAGTCATAAAATCACAAGATTGAGTACAAACATATCAAGAAAAAGTGAATAATACCAAAAAGGTAATTTTCACGCACTGTTCATTAAGTATATTTTAAAAAATTACTTTTTTGGTTATTGTTCACGTTACAATATGTTTTCTTTTCTTTTTTGTTTTCCAGAACTTTTTTTTATGATTTCTGGAGTTCAAATCAATGGATCGGGTGAGTATAAGAATACTCAACCATCTAAAGTTCTGATACCACTTGATAACAGCACGGATAGCGTAAGACTTTAGAATTAGAAATTAGAAAGAGGGAAGGATTAATTCTTGAGAGAGAAGAACAAAGTTCAAGTATATTCTAGAAACTATTTTGGGGCGGATTTGGGCTGCTGTATTTTTCTCTTTTCGGTTGGGGGGGGGGAGGGGGATTTGGGCCTCATTCAATCTCATGTTGGACTTTAATTTGAGCCTCCAAATAGGTGTAATACTTGGGCAAAATATCTTTATTGGGCTAGAGATCTACTTCCATCAGAAGACATTTTTAATTGCTAATTGCGGCCCATTGAGCTTGTCTTGAAATTTCCTTGTTAGAGATCTTGTCATGGTTCTTCTTGGAATTTCCAAAGCTTCATCCATGTCCTTTAATGATGTTGAGCTGCCATGGATGCTATCACTTATTTTGGTTATTTTTATATTAAAAGTTATTTTCCTACCTTTCCCCGTTTATTTTACTTCTAAATAAACTCTCTTAAAATCTCAAGCTTTGTCTTCGACAACAATGGCTTACATGGCCTCCTTTGCTATTTCCGTGACAATTTGTTAGACGTACACAAATAATCCTTCTATGGTGTCCCAATTTCATCACAATCTAGATTGAAACATGTAAAATCCACCTAACAAAACATGTATGTTTCTAACATTTCAGAGCTTGAATCCGTCGATAGTGGTGAAATTTAGCTTTTGTTCAGTTCCTTTGACGGGTTCAGACTATGTTAAACATCATTTGTGTCATGCTCCAAACTATGGCATGGATGTAACATGACACTCGGTGCCTGGTTACATGTGACCGAGTGAACCAACTGGAAGGCTAAATTAACATATGATATCAAGACATACTGAAAGAAGAATTAAACTAACACATGCTAATATACTAAATGTCATACTGAATAGTCATTTAGTGTAGAAAATGCTGAATAAGTATGAACATAGTAAAAGTGCCAACGCAACAAATAGGAAAATCTAATGAACTCTGTCTAACCAGTACTCTAGTCTATAAAGCCTCTGAAGAGTACTGAAATGCTAATTGTTTGCCGAGATAAGGTCCCCGACATACTGACTTTCTGTAATAAACTATAAAGACGGCAAAATGAATGATAAGACCTCAAAATACTGGGGCTCACCAACTCAGCTGATACCAAAGATCATAGCGTGTAGATGCGTCATCCTGAAAGTCGTTACTTGCACTGTGAAGTGTAGGCCCCGGGCAAAAGGGACGTTAGTACACTTGAATTACACTAGTATGTAAGACTAACTTAAGGAAACAAATAGATGTGGGGTGCTCGGGAAATGGGCAACCCAAATCAACAAACATAAATATATGAATAAATATGAAACTGAAACTAATAACTAATAACTGAAGTGAAAAAAAAAGTTATGAGTACTTTATATTCTAAATGTGAAATCAACTGCGAACGATTTCATTGTTAATCTTATGTCTTAGTTAGTGGATAATGTTACTAATCATGATTTAATTCTAGAATTACGAAGAAATCATTAGGAGCAAACTTACCTTATTATGGGAGGTTGAGAGGAGAGAAACATACTTTTGAGAGGGTTTTCTACGAGGTTGGACGAGTTGGTGAATGATTTTTCAAACTAAGTGTTATATTTAAAGGATTGGAATTTTGGACCCCCTATCTCGCTGAGCGAGGTCCATAACGTGCTGTTGTCTCGCTAAGCGAGGTCCATAGCGAGCTCTTGTCTCGCTTTGGGATTCGCTGGGCAAGCTCCCCTGTCCATTTTACACTTCGATGAATTTTTGACAAAAATGTATTTTGGACATCCCACCTTGCTGTGCGAAGTCTATATCGAGGTATTGTCTCGGTATGGGCTTTTTCGGGCGAGCTCCCTTGTCCATTTTACACCTAGATGATGTTTTACATTTTTTGATCGTACTGACAATATCTCCGTAAAATGGCCATAACACCTAGCAATGAGCTCTTTTGGAGCTCTTCCATTTATGGATGAAAAGGTATTTCACATGTCTACTACTTTGATAAAGGAAGTTTTCCCAAATGCCTTGTAGAATATTCCGAATACTTGCTTCAAGTGAGGCCTTGTGCAAACTCACTTGAAACTATGGCCTATAGAGTAGTTTCCGACTATACTTTGCCCAAAGACTCTTCTTATAACTTGATTATCTTTAAAAAAAAAATCCACTCCTCATCTTGGTTCCATTATGTTCCCATTGTACAGGTCAAACCTTATCCTGAAGGCATGAGGTTTTACATTCTAACTCTTTATTGTCCAGTTCAATGGTCAGGTCTTCTCTCAACTCTTATTCTTCTTCTTTGACGACACACTTTGCTCTTCGTCGGTGTTGCATGTTGTCGATCTGAGTAGATGCATCAGCGGCGGCTCTTCCGATCAAATCATTGGTGGACTCAGCCTTGAAAACACAATACTCGTGGAATTCCGAGACTGGTTCCGCCACTTTGCTACCTTGTATTAAAACTCACCAGTGATGTGTGCCATGGAATTACGACATATTTTATGTTTTTAATGGCGAGTTTTACTTTTTTTTCAAGTAAGTTTGTGTCATTTTAATGTGCTTATGTCATGTTTCAGGTATTTAAGGTCAGATCACTGCAAGGCATGAGAATTACATGAAAAGGAGCCCAAAAATGTAAAAATAGAATGACAGCTGAAGGAACCATTTCACGGCAGGAAAGACGAACCATAGATTATTCTACGGCCTATAAAGCCTACTCTGAATCAGTTACAACGTATCAGTATTCATTTTCTCAGCAAAAGAAAAAATCATGGATTGTGAAATATTTCTCGGTTTGTCAAAATGAAGATCCAGACTGACAACTTTCAGTTTCACGATGGCCTGAAGAATTCACGGACTGTGAATATTTTCATGATCCGTTTTACGGTTCGTGAAATGGGACTCGGGGCAGTATGTCAAGTTATTTTCCACGACTTAAGGATAATATAAATAGTTAATATGGAGTATTTCTCATATTATTGGCACAATGTTATAGGGCTTTGAGTATTCCATAGTTTTGAAGGTTTCGAGACACAAGATTACAACTTTTCATTATTCATTTTAAGGTTTTAATGACTCCTTTTATGTTTTTCCTTGTAGTAAACGTTATGAGTAGATAAGTTTCATACTAAAGTTGTGGACCCAATGATGGGTGTGATGTTAATGGGTGTTTGATATTAATTATATGCAAAATGGATTGTGAGTTTTACTTATTTCTCATTCTTTCAAGATTAGTTGATGGTTGCAAATATTAACTTAAGCCATAAGCCCTAACTTTACTTGGAAAGGTGAATTAGGATTGGTAGAAATAAGTAACAAGAACTCAAGGCGTTAATCCTTGTTTAATGAACTCATTTAGGAATAAGAAGAATTTACTTGAAACAAAATTAATCGTTCATAATTTCTACTCTTTTACATTTGGGAAAATCATAAAGAGGAAATACTTTCTAACTGTTGAAAAATATTAGAGTCATTTAGAGATTATGTGAATATCTTATAACAATCCGTTTGGCGTATATAAAATCAACACCCGTGACATTACACTTTATCAAAAAAGGGACATATCCTTGGTTTGTTCATCATATAAAGTTCATTCAATTCAACATAGCTAGTAGATCTATAAACTCTTTTACAAACTTACCATAATACAAATTTAGGCAAGCATTAAGTAATACACTACGATAGTTGTCACGGCTCAAGTCTAGGGGGACATGGCTAGCACCCAGTGCCTTACTTGACCCCGAGCGTACCATCTTTAACTCGTGAGCATCTGAAAGTTTATAAGCAATTTTTAAACTAATTATAAAATCTTATGCCGACAAGGCCACCATAGGTGTCTACAACAACAACCCAAAAAATATATATTTAAGGGCCGACAGGGCCACCATGTTGACGTACTATACACACGTGATATGTCTACAAGCCTCTAAAAAGAATACAACTATACTGTGATTGGGACAGGGCCCTGACCTACCCATCATCTCTGTAAGCATATCAATAATCTACACTTGGTAACTCCGAATGACATGGGGCTTACCGATAAAGTTGAGCTCGGCATTGCCTAATGAGGAGGCCTATGTATTTGTCACTTAAGACCTACACGTATGAAATGCAGTTCCCCCGACAAAGAGACGTCAGTAAAAATAATGTTTTGAGCATGTAAGGCAACTGTATAATTGAAAGCTAAAATAGAACTAAAATATGTAACCACTGAAAGTACTGAGAGACAATGATAATCTGAGTATGTACTTACCTTCTCCTGTCTCAATTCACACCCCAATCCAATTCAATACATATATAGCTACCCGGCCGCCTTTAAGGCTCTGTAAGTGTGTGACTACCCCGCCACGTGGGCTCGACAAGTTGCTACTCGTCCATGTGTGCTCGGTAAGTGACTACCCGACCATGTAGGATCGGTAAGTGTCTACCCAACAATATAGGCTCGATAAGTGTCTACCCGGCCATGTAGGCTCGGTAAGTGTCTACCAAGCCATGCAGGCTCGGTAAATGCAGTGCACTGTATAACTATAAACATATGAATACATTTTCCTCTTTCTCACTGAACCAGGGATATGTATGCATTAAAGAATAATCTTTTTTTCTCACTATCAAAGAATAAGTGTGAACTGGAATGTACTTCTGACAAGGGACAAACAATAGAATTTGAGGGATGTCTTAATACGAGGCACAAACTCGTTATAAAACTTCGATTATATATTTCTAGTAACTACCATTTTAGGTACAGAATCATTCTATATAAAGAAGGGATAGTCATTTCATACCTTTCATCGATCTATTCATCAACCCAATGTGCACAAGCTGTATGGCACCTCAATCTACAACAAATGAAAATAACGCTATCATCAAGCTAATGGAGAGCTAGTATACATTACTTTGAGCGACAAGCTTGATTTAAACAACTTAAATTCCTTCTCCTCCCCTATTCATATAGCAATATTAATACATATATAATCACTCTCCCATAATTTTCTAGCCAAAAAAACAACAAGTAGACATTCCATAACTTATTACAATACGACTTTCCGACTATTTCTTCGTATGTTTTAGCTTGTAGAACTTAACTACGATAGCCCCACGGATTCCAGCCCGTGCTACGGAAGATAATCTACTTTTCATGAATAATGTGTATCATAATCGGATCAATAAATTGAGAATCGAATCACTACGATATTTCTTCGAACACTTAGAGTGCATAAAGATTCATATATTTCTTCAATGGTAGTTTAACCATTATATAACGCAATTAGCTCTTCTTCACATTCTTCTCTACTCACATCATAACCAACATACTCAACAACTATACTTCATGTTTCTATAAACAATGCACCCATATTCTGGTCTACAAGGATGAAAACACAATCCTTAATTGATATAAGGAACATTACGATAGCCGATGAGCGGTAAACTTGCTTATACAAAATCGAGCAGCATCTCCCCTTAATTTATTCACTTTACCAAGTCTAAACAACGACAACAACATACATAACAACTCGTTGTGTGTTCTTAGAAGCATAAGAAGATTAAACAATCAACAAAAGAACACCTTAACTTTCAATATTTAGTTTCCGAATTCTAATCGATTTATAACGTGATTCTCACCTATCAAATCCTTCCATGGACTCAAACCACTCTTATACATGCGAGGGGACAAGAATCCTACCTTGAACCATATGAGAAACCCCTATATTTACCTTACTTCACCTTGAAGCAGCCTTCAACTCAATCCACAACAAAAAAGAGGTAGGATATGAACTTGTCCCGAGCTTTTTGAGGGTAAAACCACCTTGGAACCTTATGAAATCACTCTTCGGTTATAGAGGGACTTAGGTATAGTGTTATATGATGTTAGGGTCAGGTTTTGATGAAAAATTAAATGAAAAAGGGGTCTCACCATTTTTAAATACAAAAGTATAGGTGTCCACCGCCTATGTGAGTCCCTTAAGGAGCTGCTTGCAGAACTTTCTTAAAACGTACATAACTTTTTGTAAGGAGCTCCGATTGACGAATGGTTTATTGCATTGTAACGTAGACTCATTGAACATGAATTTATATAGGTTATAATACCCATAAATCCTTATACACTAGAACATATACACCCAGAAAGTTGGGCAAAAAACATGTCCAGAATTTTGCCTACTTTTTCCTGAGTTTTGACAAACTTAATTTCTTCGGTTTGTTTAGCCCCAAATTATTACGAGACTTACTTAAGCTTGTTTTAAAACCTTTCTTAACCTTGTAGAGGTATCTTAACCCCTTAGTATGAAGTTCACCTTAACTCATTAATAATTTCAAAGATGATCTCATTTTCAATCTTATGTCAACTAACTCATGACGCAACTTAGCGTTTAAAATTATAAGATGTATCATCCTCCCTCCTTTAGAAACATTCATCATCTAATGTAGGGGTATACATGAGGGAACTAACTCTTATCAACTTTTCTGAGAATTTCGACAAAGTCTCCTCTGTAATATTAACTATCCCAAACTTGCACGCATTCCAGAAATTGCAATATATATATGCCTCACAGGGCCACAATCATTCGACAACAACTTTTGGCACCACACACAACTATCAACTTTAAGAAAGACATCACGAAGTTATAATTTACCTCATATACATACGTCTTTATCTCTAATTTATGTTGCAAGTATTTCAACTCGAATATCATAAAACACTTTTGTAATATAGATACATGAAAGAATGGATGCATATACTCCTATTTCGGAGGCAACTCTAACTCGTAGCCCACTTGGCCTATTCCTCGAACAATTCTATATGGCCCATTGTACCTTTGAGCTAAGCTTGCTTTTCTTACTAAATCTCATTACACCTTTTATAGGCAACATTCTTGGGAAGACCCAATCATTTACTCAAAATCTAGATCTTGGCGTCGCACATCCATAAGTGAATTTCAGCGACTCTGGGTTAAGTTTTTCTACATCCTGGTAGACCAAAACATGTCTAAGTAACTCTGATCCTACCACGTTGAATCAATCGATAAAGGATCTACACTCCCTGCCATACAAGGCCTTACAAGGAGCCATCTTGATACTGGAGTGATAAATGCTAATATATAAAAACTCAATGAGCGGTAAATGATCATCCCAATTCTTCTTGAAATCTAGTATACATGCCTATAACATATTTTTGAGTGTCTGAATCTTTTGTCTATTTGTCTGGGGTTAAAGCTACACCAGAGTTCTCTTATATTCCCAAATCTCTCTAGAAGGATCTCCAGAAGTTTACTGTAAATAGAACTCCTCTATTAGAAATAATAGACAACTTTGCATGATCCTCAGCCATATGAATGGCTCTTTCTGGTAAGACATAGGTCAACTTTGTAAGTGTATCGATCATCACTCATATAGAGTCATATTTCTAATAAGAGTTGGGTAAACCCATATTGAACTTTATATTAACCACCTCTCATTTTCAAGTCGATATGTCTATCCATTGTACCAGGTTTTTTATGCTTTATCTGCACTTTCTAGCAATTGGGACATTGTGCCACCAACTCGGCAATGCCCTTCTTCATGTCATCCTCCCAATATATATGTATATCCCTGATATTATTGTATATTTTCGTTGAACCAGGATGAGTAGAATAGGGGGACTAATGTTCCTCTGCCATAATCTTGCCCCATAGACTAGCTATATCTAGGGCGCACAATCAACTTCTGCATCGGGGAACTCCTTTACCTTAAGCTCAAACATTGGCTTCTATTCTCCATAGGACTTCCTCTTTCAATATCACTAACTCTGGATCCTCGTACTATTGTTTCTTTACCTCTTGTTACATTATGAATCCTAACTCTACCATCATTGGAGTCCATTAACCGAAGGAGCTCTTTGGATAGCTTACTCTCTTCTCGGTCTCTAGGTAAGCCAAGTCGCACATAATTCTCATATTATGTTGCCTTGAAGGCTGTCACCTTAATCTGCTAAACTTTCTCTTTAAACTATATGAGGTGAATGGTAACTCTGTTGTTATCTTAGTTCAATGCTCCTTTACCACTTTTGTGGGATAGTCTTCTGTTGTAGTGTAGCTTCAGAGTCAATTCCTTCTCAAAGAGGGCCATACTCAACTATATCATCTTGTCTCATCTTTGCTTATTTCTCAATCCCAAGGACCGTTATTCTCTTTAAGAGGCCTCGTGTATCTCTATATTATCACAGCTCGCCCTATAGGACACTTTTACTATTAATAGGGTAAACTCATCTCATATTCAGCTATTTCTTTCTAAAGATAAACTAGAGGTTCGTATAGTTATAAATTATGTCACGCCAAATGTGTGCTTACTGTTGCCAATCCTTAGTCATGGGTCAGTAATTTTCCTTGGCTTTCCCAATCATTATGAAGTATAAAGGATCTCATTTCCTTATTCATTATGAATATGCACATTACGAATGCATCAACTCACCTCAGTCTCCACTATCATTAAGCTTACATACATAGCCTCAGGTATTATTTTGGATTCTGATTTGGTTCTTTATTCAGTCGGCGTAGTTAGTAATAAGTTGTTGACGTGCTTTCTTGTTGGATACATATCCATATTCTGGAGGAATGGGCATTATTGGTGAACTTTTTTTTTCTTGTAACCCATACTTTAAACCACTATACTTGGAATAAATTCTCCTCCCTCATCTCTTAGCTAACATCCTTTGTCAATATACTTTCACATTGAAACTTCTCGTTCATATTAAGCTGCAAGCTCATTGTTATATATCCATGTAGGATCTTAGGCACTCTTAAACTGCCCATAATTATGCTTAATCACTTCTACTTCCATCCTTACTCTGATAATATCAATTCTGTAGACAACCTTTAAATGTTTGCATTAATCCTAGGCGTCATGCCCTTTTTAACTTCTTAACTGGCGTACACTCTATCTTATTGGTTATTACTCCTAGCTAAAATACCTTATGAGAGTTATGATCATTTACTTCCGAAACTAAAATTTCTGGTACAAGAACCATTATGTAATGTATAATTACTATATTTTCTAATGGCTCATCTGTCTAATTGAATAGCCTCTATCTAGGCTTGACATAAATCATCTTCCGATTTTTAACTCGACTTATCTTTCATTCATTAGTTCTGAATAACCCTTGTTGGACAAATTTACTTATCTTTGTTCATGCTTCTTGTTAGTATTTTCTGAGCCTCATATGTCTGACTACTCTTATAATTGATTAACTCCTATAGCTAGGAGGTTGTTACTCATCCTCTCTTAGAATTTATACTTACAACTCTTCCTTAGTACAAGTCTCTCTTACCAGAGACAATTGAATTACTTACTCATCTCTCCCCCCTCTCTCTCTCTAACCTACCCCAACAGTCATCATCCCCCTCCCCCTCCCTATACATCCCCCATTTCTGATGGTAAGTACCGCTCCGACTACTCACCGGCGATGGCGACAATGCTCGATTTTTTTTGGGTGAAAATTTCTAGTGAATAGTATTGGAAACAATGACGGTGAACAGTGTTCATGAACAGTGTCAGTGAACAATATTTTTCACCGGCAACAGGTTCGATTCAACTGGAGTTGGTACCTCCTGTTGCCCGTATCCATTCTTTATCTTTAACCTTCTTGTTAAATTTTGCCATCTCTTGTCTTTAGTTATATCATTCTTGGCATAGTGTTGTTACTTGCCTTTAGATTCTTGTTAACTTGAGCTTGCACATTGATCCCTTTCTATTGTAGGGTAAACGTTTGAGTAGTTTATTATTTTATATTTGCTTTAGTGGCTTTGGTAACTAATGGTAGACTAGGGTCATGTTCTTGTTCGGGGACAAGGGCGAGGGTTGGGGGGGTAAGTGGGGTAAGAGAGAGGCTAGACTTAGAATAGGGTCTTGGAATATTGGTACTTTAACGGGGAAGTCCATAGAGCTAGTTAAGATTCTTAAGAAGATGATGAGTAATCTAGCCTGTGTCCAAGAGACCAAGTGGGTAGGACCTAAGGCTAAAGATATAGATGGGTATAAGTTATGGTTCTAGGGTAGGTCACAGTATAGGAATGGGGTAGGCATTTTGATAGACAACGAGCTAAGAGAGTAGGTGGTAGAGGTGATAACGGTCAATGACCGGATGATGACGATTAAGTTGGTAGTTGGAGAGTGCACTATGAACATTATTTGTGCTTATGCGCCGCAGGCGGGCTTGGATGAAGAGGAAAAGAGACGCTTTTGGGAGGATTTGGATGAAGTGGTGGGAGGCATACCACCCACTGAAAAGTTATTTGTAGGAGGGGATTTCAATGTCATATCGGGTCACTTCCGGGGGTTATGGCTATGTGTATGGAGGCTTTGGAATCGGGGATAGGAACGGGGGAGGCGTCTCCCTTTTGGAGTTTGCTAGAGCTAGTAGGATGGTGATAGCCAATTCGAGGTTCCTGAAGAAGGAGGAACACTTGGTGACTTTCTGTAGTTCATTGGCTAAGACTCTGATAGACTTTTTTCTCCTTAGCAAGGTTGACAAAGGTCTTTGTAAAGACTACAAGGTTATTCCGAAAGAGGATATTACTACCTGACATAAGCTTTTGGTGATGGATTTGGAGATCAAGTTAGAGAAGAAGAAGAGGGTGGTGGATGACAGGTTAAGAATCAAATGGGAGAGTTTGACCATGGCTAGTGCAAATGATATGGGGGAGAGGTTGATGGCCAGTAGGGCTTGGGAGAGGAGTGGAGATACGACTGGTATGTGGGACAAGATGGCCAGTTGCATTTAGGAGGTAGCTAGATAAGTGCTAGGGGTCTCGCAGGGTAATAGTGGTGGGCATCGAGGAGACTGGTGGTGGAATGGTAAAGTCCAAGAGAAGGTGGAAGCGAAGAAATTGGCATATGTGAGATTGGTATAAAGCAAGGATGAGGTGGAGAAGTGGACGAATAGGGAACTGTATAAGATAGCGAGGAAGGAGGCAAAACAAGCGGTTATGGCGGCAAGAACGGTGGCTTTTGGACGCATGTATATGGAATTAGAGGAGAAATGCGGGGATAAGAAGTTGTATAGACTAGCCAAGGTAAAGGAAAGAAGGGCCCGTGACTTGGATCACGTAAGGTGCATCATGGACGAGGATGACAAAGTACTGGTGGAGGAAGTGCATATTAGGCAGAGGTGGCAGTCTTACTTCTATAAGCTTTTGAACGGAAAAGGAGATGGAGACATTGTGCTGGGAGATCTGGAGCATTCTGGTAGGTACCGGAATTTTAGGTATTGTAGAAACATTAAGGTTGATGAGGTTAAGGGTATTATTCGCAGGATGCGTAAGGGACGAGCGACGGGGCCTGATGAGATCTCAGTTGAATTTTGGAAGAGTGCAGGCAGTGCAGGTTTGAAGTGGCTGACTGAGTTGTTTAAAATCATTTTTCGGACGACAAGAATGCCTAAAGAATGGAGGTGGAGTACAATGATTCCCTTGTACAAAAACAAAGGTGATATCCAGAGTTGCAACAACTATAGGGGTATCAAGCTGCTGAACCACACTATGAAAGTTTAGGAAAGGGTCGTGGAGATGAGGGTGAGGAAATACGTGTCTATTTCCGAGAACCAGTTTGGATTCATGCCGGGGCGTTCGACTACTGAAGCCATTTATCTTATTAGGAGGTTGGTGGAGCAGTATAGGGAGAGGAAGAAAGATTTACATATGGTTTTCATCGACCTCGAGAATGCATACGACAAAGTCCCTATGGAGGTTAGATGTGTACCTGTGGCGTACACTAGGGCTATCAAGGATATGTATGATGGAGCCAAGACTAGGGTACGGTCAGTAAGAGGAGATTCAGAGCACTTCCCAGTAATGATGGGGCTGCACCAGGTATTAGCTCTTAGCCCATTCCTATTTACATTGGTCATGGATGGACTGACGTGACAAATCTAAGGAGAGGTACCATGGTGTATGTTATTTGCAGGACTGATTAATGAGACTCGCAGCGGAGTGAACGCCAAGCTGAAGGTTTGGAGACAAACTCTGGAGTCTAAAGGGTTCAAGTTGAGTAGGACCAAGATAGAATATTTGGAGTGCAAGTTCAGCAACGGGAGCGATCCTGAGATAGACGTGGATGTGAGGCTTGGTACTTAGGTTATTTTGAAGAAAAGAAGCTTCAAATACCTAGGGTCTATTATCCATGGAAATTGAGAGATTGATGACAATGTCACACATCTTATTGGGGCAGGGTAGATGAAATGGAGGCTCGCATCTGGAGTCTTGTGCTACAAAAAGGTGCCAACAAAACTTAAAGGCAAATTCTATAGACGGTGGTTAGACCGACTATGTTGTATGGGGCAGAGTGTTGGCCAGTCAAGACTTCGCACATACAAAAGTTTAGAGTTGCAGAGATGAGGATGCTGAGATAGATGTGTGGGCATACGAGGAGAGATAAGATTAGGAATGATGATATCCGCAATAAAGTGGAAGTGGCCTCGGTGGAGGATAAGATGTGGGAAGTGAGGTTGAGATGGTTCGGTCATGTGCAGAGAAGAGACACAAATGCCCCAGTGCGGAGGTGTGAGAGGTTAGCTATGGACGGGTTCATGAGGGGTAGAGGTAGGCCATAGAAGTATTAGGGAGAGGTGATTAGACGGGATATGACGCAGGTACAACTTACTGAGGACATGACCGTAGATAGGGGGTTGTGGATGACACGGATTAGGGTAGAAGGATAGTAGGTAGTCCAGCGTAGTCCTCTTTACGCTTACAAAATGATAGTGTAGTGTTATTATTGTAGACTAGATTAGCTTGTCACACTTAGTTTGATTCCTGCTGCTATGTGTTCTTTAGTGTAATTTATTTATCTTATTTAGTTGTGTTAGCTACTGCTTCCTGTTGTTAGAATGCGCTACCATTGCGTATTTGATTTTTACTATCTGTATGTCCACAATGCTTTAATTTCTCATCTGAGTCTGACCGTTTCTCATACTTTGTTTTGCTTTGATTTCTTTCCCTGATTATTCTTTATCTTGAGCCGAGGGTCTCTCGGAAACAGTCGCTCTACCTACCAAGGTGGAGGTAAGGTATGTGTACACTCTACCCTCCCCAGACCCCACATTGTGGGATTTCACTGGGTATGTTGTTATTTTTGTTGTTGTTATTGTTGTAACTAACATGGTTGATCTCGATATATTTCATCTTCTAGTCAAGATGTTAGTCTTAGGGGGGCTTCTTTTTTAATAACCTGCACATGTCGTCCTTCTGCTGTTCATTCTCTTACTACCTAATTGTTTACCTTGCGATTTTCACAATACCTATTGTTATAATAATTTCCCAAGTCCTTGACTCGTATTTAGTTTAACTTAGGGTACTTTTCAATATCGACACTTCCTAATTCAGGGAGCTAAATCATCCAGTTTATATATTCTGTTGGCATCTGTAAACTCAAATATCATAATGGAGACTTAGTCTCGTAACATATTCCTCTTCACAACTCAACATTTACTTCTTTTTGTTTTACTTGGCTACGAACTTGTCACATTACCATACTTTACCTTACGACCCTCAGTCATTTCTCATCTCTATTCAGGAGCCCCACTTATCTTCCTGATAATATTTTGCCAATGTTGTTTTTTCTTATCTTATTCTAGACGTTCTTAGCAAGACATTCTCTCACTTTTAACTCCTTACTCTTTAACTAACCTTATTCTCTAGGCATTTAGTATTTCTTCTTTACTTCAAATAGGACCTTCAGTGAGGGAAAATATTTATTTGCCTCACACACAAAGATTTCAATACTCAGCTCCTGGATATCTAAGATTCTCAAAAATTCAAATCCGGCTAACAATTTCTAGGTACATCATGTATATATATATTCTAAAGAGGTACTATCGACATAATTGTACTATTCTTCAGTACTGCCATGCTAAGGATTATTCTAACCCTTACTAGATCCCAAGATCTCACTTCTTTTTAAAACTACATCTATCGTCGTCTGTAAATCATGAGCTATAGTAGATGCTACTCACCGTAATTCTACCACTGCTAAAAATGATATAACAACTCTTATATTGTTCTTTCTGAGCGCCAAACACTTCACATTCTTCTTTATTCATGTACTTTGTACCTCTTTCGCTTTACTTCATTTGCATTCTAAAACTCGCACTTTACTTGCATTACCTTCTTTTGAATGGGTGAGACAAATGCTCACGCTCTGAAACTTTAATATAATACTTACAACTCTAGTGCATGCATAATTTGATAGGGATCTTTTATTTACTTGCTACGAGTACAAAATGGAATTGAGTTCCTATGACTCAACTCTATTGCATGATTTGGAATCAGAGAAAAGGGTAACCGATCCTAAATTCCCTATAGCGTCCTGATTATAAGTGTGGTGCAGAACACACCCATAAGCAAGACTCTACTAGACACGACTTGTAAACTTCCTAAAACATGACTTGCTCTGATACCAAATTTGTCACACCCCAAGTCTAGGTGGACGTGGCTGGCGCCTGGTGCCTTACTTGACCTCAAGCGTACCATTTGTAACTCATGAGCATCTGGAAGATTATAAGCAATTTAATTATAACATCTTAGGCCGACAAGGCCACCATAGATGTCTACAACAGTAACCCAAAACAAATATATATAAGGGCCGATAAGGCCACCATGCTGATGTACTATACATACAATACAAGTCTACAAGCCTCTAAAAAGAATACAATTGTACTATGGTCAGGATAGGGCCCTGGCCTACCCATCATCTTTGTAAGCATATCAATGATCTAAACCTAGTAACTCCAAATGACATGGAGCTTACCGATCAAGCTGAGCTCGGTATCGAGGAGACCTGTCTATTTGTCACTCAATACCTGCACGCATGAAATATAGCGCCCCCAACAAAAGGACGTCAGTATGAAATAATGTAACGAGCATGTAAGGCAACTGAATAACTGAAAGCTGAAAAGGAACTGAAATATGTAACCACTAAAAGTACTGAGAGTTATTGATAATCTGAGTATGTACTTACCTGCTCCTATCTCAACTCACACACCAATGCAATGCAATACATATATAGTTACTCGACCAAATATAGGGTTTAGTAAGTATGTGACTACCCAGCCACATAGGCTGAGTAAGTGGCTACCCGGCCATGTAGGCTCGGTAAGTGGCTACCTAGCCATGTAGGCTCGATAAGTACCCGGCCATATAGTCTCGACAAGTGGTTACCCAGTCATGGAGGCTCGGTAAGTGTCTATCCGGCCATGCAGGCTCGGTAAATACAGTGCACTATATAATTGTAAACATATGAATGCATTCTCCTCTTTCTCACTGAATTAGGGATATGTATGAACTAAAACATACTATCTTCTTTCTCACTATCAAAGAATAAGTATGAACTAGAATGTACTCCCGAAAAGGGACAAACAATGGAATCTGAGGGAAGTCTCAATATGAGGCATAAACTCATTATAAACACTTCTATTATACATTTCTAATGAGTACCATCTTAGATACGAAATCATGCTGTATAAAAAAGGGGTAGCCATTACATACCTTTCATCAATATATTCGTCAACCCAATGTGCACAAGATGTATGACACCTCAATCTACAACAAATGAAAATAACACTATCGACAAGTTAACGGAGAGCTAATATACATTACTTGAGTGACAAGCTTGATTTAAACAATAACTTAACTTCCTTCTTTATTCCTTCTCCTCCCCTATTCATATAGCAATATTAATACACAGATAATCACTCTCCCATAATTTTCTAGCAACAACAACAACAAGAAGACATTCCAAACAGTCCACAACTTGTTACAATCCGAATACGACTTTCCGACTGTTTATTCGTATGTTGTAGCTCATAGAACTTAGCTATGATATCCCCATGGATTCCAAACCATGATACGAAAGATAATTTACCTTTCATGAATAACGTGGATCATAATCAGATTAATAAACCAAGAATTGAATCACTGTGACATTTCATCGAACACTTAGAGTGCATAAAGATTCATAACTTTTTTCAATGGTAGTTTAACCATTATACAACGCAATTAGATCTTCTTCACCTTCTTATCTACTCACATCATAACCAACATACTTAACAACTATACTTCAAAATTATGTAAGAAACTCACCCATATGTTGGTCAACAAGGATGAAAACACAATCCTTTATTGATATAAGGAATGTTACGATAGCCGATGATTGACAAACTTGCTTATATAAAATTGGAATGCATCTACTCTAAATTTATTCACTTTACCAAGTCTAAACAACAATAACAATATACACAATATCTCACCATGTGTTCTCAGCATCATAACAAGCTTAAACAATCAACAAAACAACAACATAAATTTCAATATTAAGTTTCCGAGTTCTAGTCGATTTTTAAGATGATTATCACCCATCAAATCATTCCATGGACTCAAACCACTCTTATATATGAGAGGGGACCAGAATCTTACCTTGAACCATACGAGCAGGCCCTAGATTGACCCTACTTCACCTTATAGCAACCTCCAACTCAATCCACAACAAAGAGGAGGTAGGATATGAACTTGTCTCGAGCATTCCGAGGGTAAAACCACCTTAGAACCTTATGAAATCACTCTTAGGTTATAGAGAGACTTAGAGAGAGTGTTCTATGATGTTAGGGTTATGTTTGTAAGAAAAATAAAATGGAAAATGGTTTTCACCATTTTAAATACAAAAGGATAAGTGTTCACCGCCTATATGGGTCCCTTAGGGAACTGCTTGTAGCATTTTCTTACAAAATACATAACCTTTCGTACGAGCTTCGATTGGCAAACGGTTTGTTATGTTGGAAGGTAGACTAGCTGAACTTGAATTTTGATAGGTTATGAGCCCTATAAATCCTTATACACTAGAAGATATACACCCATAAGTTGGGCCAAAATCCTGTCCAGAATTCTGCCTACTTGTTTCCGAGTTTCGACGAACTTAATTTCTTTGGTTCGTTACCCCAAATTCTTTTGAGACTTACTTATCACTTGTAATAAAACCTTACTTAACCTTGTAGAGGTATCTTAACCCCTTAGATTCACGTTCACCTTAACTCATTTATAATTTCAAAGATGATGTCGTTTCTGAGCTTACGTAAACTAATTCATGATGCGACTTAGCGTGTAAAATTATGGGATGTAACAATAGTAATACTTTCACAATTTATTCCCCATGGGATTCGACCCCAACCTAGTTGGGTTGCTATATTTGATAATGTCTGATTTATGCTATTTAGTAGGTGTAATTTGAGCATATTAAATTTTGGCGTTGTTGCTGGGGAATACAATTTAAAATTACTAAAGAGTGTTTATCGTACTTCGAGTCTTTTTCTATTCCATGTCACACTTTATTTTCTTTTTTTGGTGAACTAGGTGAGTATGGCAGGTAGAAATGGAGGACGTGGATCGAATGGTGGTCGGGGAGGCAATGCAATTCCCTATCCACCAAAAACCGAGGACGGAGAAGAAAATGTGTTTTCCGATCTTCTTCAGGAGGTTGAATATGCATCTGCTATTGTTCCTCCAAGGATTGGTGCTGCTAACTTCAAGATTGATAGTTCTATCTATCAACTGCTTAAACTTGAGGGTTATTTCCAGAATTCTACCGACGATGACCCACATCAACACTTAGATAAATTTTCTAGGTGTGTGCCAGACACACACTCAGAATGATGTCACTCCTGATGCAATCCAGTTGTGGGTTTTAAATATTCTTTGGCCGTCGAAGCAAGGGCGTGGTTTGAGAAGCTTCCCCATAATTCTATTCACTCGTGGGATGAGCTCGTAAATGTATTTCTCAAGAAATTATTTCCTCCAAGTAAGAAAGTCCAGCTTCAAGACAAGATCTTCGAATTCAAGCAACTTTTGAGGGAACAACATTATGAGGCTTGGGAGAGGTTTCAAGATTTATTTGATGCGGTTTCCGAATCATGGTATTCCAAAAAATAATTTGATGGAGAAATTATATACGAGGCTGGATTCTATTACTCAATCAGTGGCCAACAATGCAGCCAGTGAATGTTTTATGGATAAAGCTTTTACACTATCAATAAATTGCTTGATAGGCTGACTAAACACAATAAAGCATGGCACTCGGGTGGTACGGATGGTGTGACATATGGGGATCCCTTCTTGGATTCTATAGTGAAGGAGAATCAAGAGAGAGACCAAACTATTTCTTAACTTGCTACCAATATTAGCTTGTTGACCAAGATATTTGCTGATGATGACACAAAGAAGGTTAATGCAGTAGATAAGATGCAGACTCTACCAAAGGGGATGTATCAAACTCAAGAGGGTCCATATTTTGAGGGACCAATGATGCAATATGAAGATGCTAATTATGTCAATAACTCTCAAAGGAGTTATGAAAGGCAGAATTATCAGGGGTTCAGTTATCAGAATCAAAGTCAATGCAAGCCGCAAAAACATGGTCAAGGAAATCAATATGGGCGAAATGAAAATGGTGGTTTGAACCAAAAGAATTACAACTGTTATGGTTCACTTTTATGCGGGTAAATGCATAAAAGCCTGTATGAATCTTGATGGTGCTCTAGTCGGATAATATATTTAGAGTCGCTACCTAATTTATAGGTAAATTACGAAAACCAGTGTGAAAGGGTTTATTCAAATTTTTGAAAAATCCTATCTAAACTAGAGTCAAGGTAAGGGTTCTGGCGATCTTCTGAGGAAGGTGTTAGACACCCTGGTATTAAGGATCCGTAGAATACGAGTGACCTACGGGTTCTATAGCATGCTTAAATGATTTAAATTGCTCAAAGTATTTAAAACTCCGCAAAATGCTTGTCATTCATTTATTTGAAACTCAAAGTTTTGTTTGAAAACAACGTGTTAAGCTTCCACCAAAATAGCATGCACGAGATCAATTTGTTTTCGGACTAGGAACACCGAAATGCAAATTTGAATAGAACTCCACTTCTAGTCCAACAATATTGTCCATTTTTACAGTTGCATCTTTTGAAATCTATTCAAAGTTTTGAAATGAGTATAATTCTTTTAGAATGACAAGTTTTGTTTTGGAAAATTAAAAGTGGTACAAAAATGGTTTTTGTTTCTTTTTTGCATGCTCTATCTCCCAAGATTAACTTATATTCTAATAGTCCAAAATCTTTACTTCAAATCAAGTCTAAGATGGGTTTTAAGGTTCAAAATTATTTGATTGTACTTGGCCCGTAAGACTACCTTAAAATGTTAATTTAAGCCCAAATTAAAACAAGCTCAGCAATCCATTTAATTTAGTCACTCAGGCCCGAAACTTGGGTACTCTCAATATCATCAATCAATCCCGTCCAAATTAAATCCAAAAAGCCCAAACTCAGTTTTAAGGAAAAAAGTCATGAATTCAAAATCAAAATCAGTCCTTAAGAAAACAAATCAGTTTCTTGTTTTAAATTTTTTGTTGATTTCAAAATAGTTTCCTGTTGTTCTTATTTCTAGATTTAAACAATGTGTTTTGAAATCATTTTTAGGCAATTCTAAACTAAACGATATACGCATCATTTGCCTATCCTAAGTTATAACCGTAGGGGTTCCAATAATAATACAAAGTATCTTTTATTACAAGTATACATATATACAAGGAAATGAAAGAGTTTTGAGTTTAGGGTAGTCGGCGTACCTAAGCCCACCAGTTACTATTTTCACCTATAGTTAGTCCTTCAAGCGCAGCTATCAAAAACCTGACTAAAATATATTTAGTTGGCCAAAAGAGGCAACGATTATAAATGGTTCTTCTCGGTTGAATGAAGTATGGGCCCATCACGTAGTGACATGGCAGGAGCAGACAAAGGGGAAAAACAAAAGTACCAATTAGAAAAGCCCCTAAGCTTGTCAAATGAAACACATATAATCTTAATTTAAACATACACATCATGTATCAACTAAAAATGAGAAGCGTACATCTAACTGTTAGGTCCATACATAGACATAATCAAATGGAAGAAAATTATATTGGGCTTGGCCCATACTCAAAAAGCAATCAACATTTAACTCGAGCAACAAGTGACCAAAATGGGCTTAGACCAATCAATGATGCAAGGCAATAGAACAGAGAAAAGAAGGAAACAATATGAATAGGCTTAGCCCAATTAAGTCATGGCCTATTGGGGCTCCCATATGATATACACAGGGGTATACTCACATTATATATCATATATACTAAGTATATTTGACATGAAGACTGTATACATGGTGCATATCAGTGCATATCATGTTTCAAAAAAGGGAAGAAAATCAATGTCACCAAAAAGAAGAAAAGAGCATGCTTGCAAATTTTCAACCTATTTTAGACATAACACAAAGCAGGATCCCCTACAACATTCAGATTGAACAAACCAAACACAACATAATGGAACGTCTATTCATAACATAAAAACCTCAATTTAAACTAAACTATCAACATAGCCCTAGTAAGCAGACAACACGAGAGATAAGGAGGCATCCAAGTAAATGATTGTTCAGGTATTCAGGATTTCAAGTAGTGACTTAGACATTTGGTGTTAGACCCTGTAGTTTCGCATCTATCTATGACATCAGTCGACTTTACAAAAGGGTAATGAAGGCTTACGGCTTGTTGGTGGGAGTTTCAGAGTGTTTGAAAGTCAAACGGATCGGAAATAATACGTTTCGACGAAATCAGAAAACTGGACAGTTTATTGGCAGAGGTGACGGACCGTCAAAGTATTTGATGGACCATCAAAGTGCCAACCCAGACCGTCAAAATCCCTACAGATTTAAGATTCTCAATCCAGATTGATGGACCATCGAATGTTCGATGGTACCGTCAATCCCACCGTCAAATTACGAAGGTGGAATTTTTTCTCCGGTTATAAATGGGTTATCACGATTTGAGGCTCAGTTTTTCATCAAAATTAGTACATAAATTCTCTCTAAACCCTCCCCAACATAGTATATCACCCCAAGACCAAATCCAAGCCGAATTACACAAGATTTATATGATAAACCCCGTGGTTATCCTAGGAATTATTGTCTCCTTGAAGGATCAATTTTGGAAACCCTTGGATGATGAAGTAGTTGCTGTTTTAGAGGGATTTTGATACATAAAGGTATGTTCTATCCTCCTCTAACTATTCTATGATTAATTGAGGATTTGAAGAAAGCTATGAAAGGAGTTTCATAATTGAAACTCGTAAATATATGAAATCATTGTGATATGATTTGGGGGATGTTTTGTGTGAAGTATGAACTGAATTAATAGGTTAATTAATTGTTTATGTTGTGGATCAAGGGAAAGTACGAATTAAAAGATGATAGGGCAAACTTGCATAAATAACCCTCGTAAAGAAGTCCAAGAACTCTATATGTGTAAGGTTGTCGATAAAGTGCCTAAGTGAAGTTTCTCTATAAAAATTTGGATTCGATATTGATATCGACCCTTTTATTTTATATAGATAACTATCCATAAGGAGTGTGAGGATTTGTAAAGAAAAAATAGCATCAAGGACGAGGTATGTAATGGTTATCCCTTTTTTCAATTGGCATGACTCAATAGAAAGCGTATTTATCTAGCAGAGTTAGGAAGCATAATTGTCATAGGTATTCTACTCTTTTATTTGAAGTTCGTTTTACTATCGGTTGTATGGTATATAGTTGTATTGAGAGTGCGAGTTATTCTTAAGTTCCCTAACTTTCTATTTGATCCATTGTGCAAGTGTATACTTATAGTTGAAGTAGATGACTCGGCTCGCTGGTAGGTGTGTTATTGAGCGGAATCTACACTAAACTTTTAGATCTCTAGTAGACGTTGTAGCATACGAGGAGACCATAAGGAATTTGGAATCATTAGTGTTTTCCTTAAAATAAGAATCATGTTTTATACTTGTTCGTTGCACAGTTGCTATATTAGTTGCATTATTAGAAATATCACTCTAATTGTACACCTAGGTACTTGGTTGGAGATTCGAGAGGGAAGCTAGACTTAGTTACATCAATTGTAGTTAATATTGCACGCTATAAAATGTTCTTAGAAAAGAGTAGATGAAGTGACATGTAAGAAATGATGTTGCTTATGTCTTGAAATCTCAATAGTAAGCAATAGTTGTTGGTAGTGATAAAAGTCGAGGACCCGTAAGAATCCAATCTAAATGCTAGTTGATAGTTTCCCTCGTCTGTTACACTTGTAGCCCAGTCGAATACATATGTCTTCATATAGTTGTCTATTGTGAGTACAGTAGTGGTTTCTACCCCTCTAGTTGGATGCTCATGTATTTGGTTGGACTTTGAAGGTAAATGAGTCCTTAGTTTCATAATTGAAAGGTAATTGTCGGTAAGAATCTAATCTAGATATTTTTTATAGTTTGACGTGTTGAATTGGACCCATTCCAGTTTGATAAACTTTCATTAGAGGTTATGCCACTTGATGTGCCCGTATACAATAGTTGGAGTTATTAGTTGTTTTTCTAAAATGAAAGTCCTCAGAGGTATGGTGTAGTAGGCGTCGTGCTGCATACTTGCTAGTTGTATAGTTGCCCCTTGTCAATTGCACTAATTGCTCGACTTCCTTAGTTAAATATCTATGCACTTGTGTAGTTGTCAACATCAGTTGCCTTAGTAGTTGTTACTCCTCCGGTTGATGCTTGTGTACTTGGTTAAACTTCGAGGACAAGTGAGTCTTTAATTGCATTTCTCAAAAGTAATTATGGACAACAGGTTGTGTCACCTCAGAAGGGGAACGATAGTTGAACGAGATGATGTATAACAAACTTAGTTGAGTTATGTGATACGATTCATCAGCCCTCACGGCCTATTTGCCAGCTTTCTCCTATATACTATTCATTGAGCTTATTTGCTAGACTTTGGGCTTATTTTCTAGCCATCGAGGATTATTTGATGGACATCGGCGTCTATTTGATAGTCTATAGGACCTATTTGTCACCTTAAGCAGAACATGTTTTCGAGACAAAGAATGACTAAATAAGTAGAAAACACTTAGTCCTATTGTGATACATGTTCACTGATATAATTGATAAGCGTTTTAGTAGAGTGTCACATAGTGTCAGTCCTCATATACTTGTTACTTGTTTACTTATTTTACTTTAAGTTCCAGTGTTTATCATTTGTTTTATCCGCCTTACATACTCAGTGCATTATTCATACTGACGTCCTTTTTGTCGATGGTGCTGCAGGTCCAGGTTCACAAGTGGCAGATTTATGGGTATATGCTCCAATTGATCATCAGAGTTTTAGTGAGCTCCACTTCCTCCTGGAGTAGTCGAGTTAAGTCACTTGGGATATAATTATACAGGCTAGTTGGGTAGGCCGGGGCCCTGTCCCGACCAAATTGTTTTGTCAAACACTCTTAGAGGCTTTTGTAGACATATGGACATATATGGTAAGTAGTGTTATGTGATATTGGGTTATACAGTTGAGGCCTTGTAGGCCCACATATCTATATACTTGTTTTGGGCTCTCCTATTTGCAGGTAGTTGAGTACAGTAAGTTATATGTATTACAGAGTATACCGTTCACATAATTATAGAACTAGGTGTTGTCCACTCCACCATAGTTGGGCTGTGATAAAGTGGTATCAGAGCAGGTCATGCCCTAGAGAGTCTAAAAAGTTGTGTCTAGTAGAGTCTTGTTTATGAATGTGTTGTACACCACATTTATAAATATGAGGCTACAAGACATTTAGGATTGGTTTGGTTACCCTTCTTTCTGATCCAGATCATTATATATGGAGCTAAGTCATAAGGAGTTAATATTGAACACTTATTCAATAAGTATTGTGAAGAGATGTTCATAGCCTGAAAGATTATCGCCAGCCAGAGAGCTAGGACAACAGCAGGTCAAAACATTAGTGGAGAGACTTTTGGACGATGTTGGGTCATGATAACATCATAAGACAGAAGTAGAAATTCTAATAGATGAAAGGCATAAGATGAACAGAGTACAAGCAGTGGTCTCATTAGCTCGTAAAGAAGGTAATGAAAGCTTAACAAAGGTAAAGTATGAACTCATAATGCATACGGAGCAAAAAGAAAGAGGTATAGGGTTCCAAAATGTAGAAGATGGTATGGAGATTGGTGTTTAAATAGAATAATACGTAATCCTAGAAAATAGCAAGAATGGCAATATGAGGATGATACAATTTTTAGTGGGACGTTTTAATGAATGCAAGGAACGACAGAGGATCATAGGATAAAGTACGTTAATGCGAAGAGCCCGTAGCTAAGCAAATCAAAGTGGTGTAGCAGAAGCGTGATGGGTTAGTTTTGAACATGTGACATTTTATCCCGATAAATGATCCAGGAATCCCAAGTATGAGGAGATGGTATTTTGGTAAGTCGCATGGAAAATTGTCGAGTTGTTAAGGATATAAAGATGATTTAGAAGGAATGATAAAGGAGGCTAAGAGGGATACGAAATTTAGATACCCTTACCTATTTTAGATTTTAGGCATGAAGGATAGCCCAAATATCGAAGATTCCATGTTAAAGGGTGAGTTATGTATAACCTTAGTGATTTTGGTATATATAGATGGTCGTGTGAGACCAAGTTGATCTTATTTTGTAATTACGTTTCACTATGTGGTATTGGAAGTAGGTTTGGGCTATTTACCAGGTTTTGGATAGTCCGGTTTGCAAAGGAAACTCTGCTGAGATATTTTTGAACCCTTAGAAGTTAAGAATACCTTTAACATTTGTTGACGAATGTTCTTAAGGGGGGAAGAATGTTACACTCCATAATTTTGCATTCAGACGTGACGTCAGTGAATACTAAAGTCCGAGGAAGAGGGACGACTTTACAAAAGGGTAATGAAGGTTTATGACTTGTTGGTGGGAGTTTTGGAGTGTTTGGAACTCAAACGGATCAAACAAAATACGTTTCAAGGAAATCGGAAAACTGGGCAGTTTGATGGCAGAGGTGACGGACCGTCAAAATCCATGCAGATTTAAGATTCTCAGGAGGAAGATTTACGGTCCCAATTGATGGACCGTCAATTGTTCGACGATACCGTCAATTGTTCGACGGTACCGTCAATCCCACGGTCAAATTATGGCGATGGAAATTTTTGTTAGGTTATAAACGGGTCCTCACAATTTATAGCTCATTTGTTCATCAAAATCAGTTCATAAATTCTCTCTAAACCCTCCCCTACGTAGTATATCACCCCAAGACCAAATCCAAGCCAAATTAAGCAAGATTTACATGATAAACACCGTTGTTATCGCGGGAATTATTGTCTCCTTGAAGGATTAATTTTGGAAACCCTAGGATGATGAAGTAGTTGCTGTTATAGAGGGATTTTGATACGTAAAGGTAAATTCTACTCCTCCTCTAACTAGTTTTATGCTTAATTGACGATTTGAAGAGAGCTATGAAAGGATTTTCATAATCGAAACTCGTAAACATATGAAATCATTGTGATATGATTTGAGGGTTGTTTTGTGTGAAGTATGAACTAATTAATAGGTTAACTAATTGTTTATGTTGTGGAGGCAAATACAGATTAAAGGATAATGGGGCCAACTTGCATAAATAACCCTCGTAAAGCAGTCTAAGAACTCTATGTGTGTAAGGTTGTCAATAAAGTGCCTAAGTGAAGTCTCTCTATAAAACTTTGGATTCGATATTGACATCGACCATTTTGTTTGATATAGATAACTATCCATAAGAAGTGCGAGGATTTGTAAAGAGAAAATAGAATCAAGGATGAGGTATGTAATGGCTATCCCTTCTTTTAATTGGCATGACTCAATAGAAAGCGTATTTGTCTAGCAAAGTTAGGAAGCGTAATTGTCATAAGTATTCTACTCTTTTAATTGAAGTTAGTTTTACTATCAGTTGTATGGTATATAGTTGGATTGAGAACGCGAGTTGTCCTTATGTTCCATAACCTTCTATTTGAACCATTGCGCAGGTATATACTTATAGTTGAAGTAGATGACTCGGCTCGTTGGTAGGTGTGTCACTGGGCAGAATCTACTCTAAACCATTAGATCACTACTAGACGTCGTAGCATGCGAGGTGACCATAAGGCATTTGGAATTTATACTTGTTCATTGCATAGTTGTTATGTTAGTTGCATTATTAGAAAGATCACCCTAATTGTACACCTAGGTACTTGGTTAAAGATTCGAGGGGCGAGCTAGTTGTAGTTGCATCAATTCGAGTTAATTGTGTGCGCTATAAAAGTTCTTAGAAAAGAGTAGGCAAAGCAAATTGTAAGGAATTATGTTGCTTGTGTCTTGAAATCTCAATAGTAAGAAATAGTTGTTGGAAGTGATACGAGTCGAGAACCCATAAGATTCCAATCTAAATGCTAGTTGATAGTTGCCCTCATCCATTACACTTGTAGCCCAATCGAATACATATGCCATTGAGGCTTATTTGACGGCCACCAAGGCCTATTTGATGATCTACAAGACCTATTTGTCACCCTAATTAGAACATATTTGCGAGATAAAGATCGACTAAATAAGTAGACAACACTTAGGCCTGTCGTGATACCCGTTCATTTATATAATTGATAAGCGTTCTAGTAGAGTGTCACCTATATGTAAATGACAGACCTCCTATACTTGTTATTACTTGTTTACTTGTTTTACTTTAAGTTCCAGTGTTTATCATTTGTTTTATCCTCCTTACATACTTGGTGCATTATTCGTACTGACATTCTTTTTGTCGGGGGCGCTGCAGGTCTAGGTTCGCAAGTGGCAGATTTGTGGGTAGATGCTCCAGTTGATCATTAGAGTTTTGGCCTCCTGGAGTAGCCGAGTTGAGTCACTTGGGATATAATTGTACAGGCTAGTTGGGTAGGCCGGAGCCTTGTCCCGACCAAATTGTTTTATCAAACACTCTTATGGGATTTTGTAGACAGATGGACACCTTTGGTTAGTAGTGCTATGTGATATTGGGTTATACAGTTGAGGCCTTGTAGGCCCATGTATCGATATACTTGTTTTGGGCTCTCCTGTTTGCAGGTAGTTGAGTATAGTAAGTTATGTGTTTTACTAGGTGATGTCCACATAATTGTGGCACTAGGTGTTGTCCGTTCCACCAAAGATTGGGTGTGACATTTGGTGCATACAACAAAGGTTATATTGATCCATGTTAATTCACCTTATATGTCATGTTTTACTATGTATCTTCCCCTAAAATGCATCCTATATGTGAAACATGCATCATGTTTTTTCTTAAGGGGATAGGATACACATGTAGTCAAGATAAAGCCTCATGTTCGGATAACAATCATCCTAACTCAGTCTACTTAACCCAAACAAGTTCCAAACTAGCAACTCTTAGCATCATATTGACTTAACCAGCCTATATTCAACTAACAAAACCTTGAATTACCATGCTAATGGACCTGGAACTATCTAAACAGCTCATACATGATTAAATAACTCTCAAGACTAACAAGATTGAGCATTAAATCAACTAAGCAGTCTACATATGATTAAACAAATTCTTAAACCAACATATAAATACTTCATATAGCTAATCATGCTAACGGATTCAATAACAAACATTAAACAGTGATCTGATGTCAACTAAAACATGCTGATAAATACATAATGAACACAAACAGTGGTCAATCTTAGCTAAAACATGCTTAAAATCATATAGCACATCATAACAGATCATATAAGGTAATTCAAGGAAGAAATTAAAAAGAGAGTAAGTTTATCTTGTGTGGAGGCAACCTAGGGTCAAAGGGTGAGCTTGATTCTTCAACCACGAACCTCGAACACTCGCAATAACACAAAAACAAAAAGGGGTTTTAGCTGTTTAGGACCAATTTGGCTAATTATGGATTCCCCCAAATGGTTTGTATCCCAACTTAAGCAAAATTGATCCATTTAAACTCAATTAGGCTTTCAATCAATGTGAATGCCTTGAAATTGAATTTCAGACCGCTAAAACGAAGGAAGAGGGTCTCAACTTATAGACCTTGATAGAAACCCTAACAAATCCAAGGATATGATATGGGAGAACCAAATTGGGGAGAAAATTCCCTCTAATTCTTTCTTCAACCAATAGAAAATAAGAATTCAAAATTAAATCGGACAAGGAGCATTAAATGCTGGCAGAAAAAGAAACAAGAGGAGCGGTCTCACCTGGGGTTTGGGGGTGGGTTCACGGTGGCGTGAGAGTATTTAATGCTCTTTCCTCTCTTAGCCACACCAATGTGCAGAAAGGAACCGTACTCTGAACACTTGCCATATTTGGCAATTAGGATGAAGGTAAGAGGAATAAGATAGGGTTCATCTTTGGAACCATGTCGTGAAAGGCCAGGGGAGGAATATGGTATTTTTGTCCTTTATTCCTAAAACAAGTGGATTGGGTCGAGTCCTTAGCCAATCCGGTCTTGGGCTCGGCCAGTTAAATAAAGGGCCAAATAATTTTTATGTTTTGAAATAAATATGGCTACATTTTACAAATGTGATCATAAATTAAATTTAAAAGTGACCAAATAATTTTGTAAATAGGTTAATTAGGTAAAGTGCTTCATTTTAAGCCTAAATTTGACACTAATCGGGATTTAGGAAATTACAATTGTGCAAAAGTATTTTAATTTAAAATATAACTTGAAATTGAGATGTAATTCATTTATCATATTTAATTAGCCAATTTCCCAGCTTTGATGGAGTGAAACACTAATTCTGTAATACTGAGAATTCTTTAAAACAATTATGTTTATAATTATCGGTTAAAATCCCAAATTAATGGTCGAAATTATGTAAAATTAGTACATGATATACAATATATATATATATATATATATATATATATATATATATATATATATATATATATACCAAGTTGTATTTTATCAAATGAAATGATAAAATACTCCCAGAATAATTTTGTAAAATTATATTCGCCATCTGAAAAACATATTTCAGTCCGTCTGTAACTCGAAAATCTTGAATAGTTAAATAAAATTATTGGATGATAAAAATTAGGTGTCAACAACAACAAAAACTTCAGAAATCGAAGATCCAATGCTTATATTCCCCAAAGAGTCAATCGTCTAACTCACAAAATTGGCGAGAGGGTTCTTCGAATGATCAAGGGAGTTCTAGATTGGAGAATATGCTCGAGCGGATATTAGCCAATCAAGAAAAGTCTGATAAGTCGATGAAGGGCTTGATTGAAGTTGTGGGTTCTCATACCGCCTCTATTTAAAAGCTTGAGTCACAAATGAGAGATCTTTTCTAGAGAACAACATCCAAAGAAAAGAGGTCGACTCCCGAGAGACACAACTCAAAATCCGAAGAACAACGAACATGACTTAGCCGATTGTCATACTATCACCACTCTGAGTGGAAAACTACTTCAAAGTGAGGCTGAGAAATTGATTGAACTGGAACTGGTAGAGTAAAGAGAAGAGGCACAACTTGAAATTCCAAGTGTTGTTGAAAAAGCACCCAGTAAAGATCCTATTATTGTTCAAGTTGACTATGCTCCAGAGAATTCAAAGGCTCAAGAAGTGGGCAATGAAAAATGTAAAGGTAAGGTAACGGGGGCACTTAGACCCTTGACACAACTTTGAAAATATTCACCTTCCTTCCCTCAAAAGTTGGTGAAGAATACCGAATATGCTAAATGTCAAAGGTTTATGATCAATTGAAGCAGCTTTCCATGAATATGCCATTCCTTGATGCTTTCCAAGAGATGTCAGGTTTAGCCAAGTATTTGATAACCAAGAAGCGGCAAATGAATCATGATAAAGTGAATATCACTCACCGTATTAGTTCTATTATTTCTACCACCAAGGTCCAAATGAAGGAATATCTGGGGGCCTTCACTATTCCATGCACTATTGGTCAACATGATTTTGCAAGGGCTCTTTCTGATAATGGGGCTAGCATTAACTTAATGTCTCTTGCTATCTATAAGCAATCGAGATTAGGGATGCCTAGGCCAATTAGTATGCATTTTCAAATGGATGATAGATTGATAAAGAGGTTGGTTGATGCGGTTGATAATGTACTTGTTCGTGTTGGTGATTTTTTTCTTCCAATAAATTTTGTGATCCTTGATTGTGTTGTTGACAAATAAATTACAATCATATTGGGAAGACCTTTCCTTGAGATAGGAAGGGCACTCACGGATTCAAAAAAGAATGAGATCATGTTTTGGGTAAATGATAAAGAAGAATTTTGGAAGAGCGCAGGCAGGGCAGGTTTGGAGTGGTTGACAAAGTTGTTTAACGTCATTTTTAAGACGATGAGAATGCCCGAAGAATGGAGGTGGAGTACAATGATTCCTTTGTACAACAACAAATGTGATATCCAGAATTGTACAACTATCGGGGTATCAAGCTGCTAAGCCACACTATGAAAGTTTGGGAAAGAGTCATGGAGATGAGAGTGAGAAGAAGCGTGTCTATCTCTGAGAAACAGTTTGGATTCATGCTGAGGTGTTCGACTACAGAAGTCATTCATCTTATTAGGAGGTTGGATGAGCAGTATAGGGAGAGGAAGAGAGACATATATATGGTTTTCATAGACCTCGAGAAGGCATACTACAAAGTCCCTAGGAAAGTTCTATGTAAATGTTTGGAGATTAGATGTGTACCTGTGGCATACACTAGGACAATTAAAGATATGTATTATGGAGCCAAGACTAGGGTACGAATAGTAGGAGGAGACTCAGAGCACTTCCCAGTGATGATGGGGCTACACCAGGGATCACCTCTTAGCCCATTCCAATTTGCCTTGGTGATAGATGGACTGACGCGATAAATCCAATGGGAGGTGCCATGGTGTATGTTATTCACAGATGACATAGTCCTGATTGATGAGATTCACAGTGGCGTTAACTCTAAGCTGGAGGTTTGGAGACATACTCTGGAGTCTAAAGGGTTCAGGCTGAATAAGACCAAGACAAAATACTTGGAGTGCAAGTTCGGTAACGAGAGCGACCTTGAGACAAGCATGGATGTGATCCTTGGTACTCGATTTATTCCAAAGAAAGGAAGCTTCAAGTACCTCGGGTCTATTATCCAAGAAAATAGAGAGATTAATGACGATGTCACACATCGTATTTGGGCAGGGTGGATGAAATAGAGGCTCGCATCTAGAGTCTTATGTGATAAAAAGGTGCCACCAAAACATAAAGGCAAGTTCTATAGGGTGGTGGTTAGACCGAGTATGTGTATAGGGCGGAGTGTTGGTCGGTCAAGACTTCGCACACCCAAAATATGAAAGTTGCGGAGATAAGAATGTTAAGATGGATGTGTGGGCATACAAGGAGGGATAGAATTAGAAATGATGATATCCGAGATGGAGTGGGAGTGGCCTCGGTGGAGAATAAGATGCGGGAAGCGAAGTTGAGATGGTTTGGGCACGTGCAGAAAAGAGACACAAATGCCCCAGTGCAGAGGTGTGAGAGGTTGGATATGGACGGGTACATGAGGGGTAAAGGTAGGCCGAATAAGTATTAGGGAGAGGTGATTAGACGGGATATGACACAGGTGAAACCACTGAGGACATGACCTTAGATAAGGGGTTATGGAGGACACAAATTAGGGTAGAAGGGTAGTAGGTAGTCTTACCTACGCTTGCAAACTGGTAGTTGTAGTGTTATTATTGTAGACTCGCTTAGCGTACTATACTAGTAGGCACAATACTGTTTTATAGTCTATTGTCGTATGATTTATGCTGCTATATGTATTTTGTTTGTCTTATTTACCTATATTAGTTATTTCTTATTTTTCAAAAGTTGCTAGCATGTCTTAGTCGCTTTGTTTGTCTTACTTTGCTTGTACTTGTGCTTTGTCTTGAGCCGAGGGTCTTTCAAAAACAACCGCTCTACCTACTAAGGTAAGGGTAAGGTCTGCGTACACTCTACCCTTCCTAGACCTCATGTTATGGGATTTCACTAGGTATATTATTGTTGTTGTTGATTAAGAAGTTACATTCCAAGGGAGCAAAGGTATGAAACTGCCCAGTAATTATGAAAGAATTTTTGTTATTGACTCAGTTGATGTGATTGGAGAGGCTGTTGAATTCAAGATGGAAGAAGAATGTCTTGGTGAGGCACCAATAGTTATTTTGGTGAATTTCGATGATCATTATATGGAGGGGTATGTAGAGACTGTGAATTCGCTCGTAGGATTGAGATCTTATACATATCAATCGAAGACACTTTCTCTTGATCTAGAGAATGGGAGACTCCTCCGGCCAAACCATTATTATTTAATTGCTAAAACTTGAGCTAAAGCAACTTTTATCTCAATTGAGGTATATGTTTATCAGACCAAATAATACTTTGCCCATTATTCTTTTCGTATTGCTGAGTGAAGAGCGGATAAAGAGGGTACTTAAAGTTTTAAGAGAGTACACGCGAGTTATTGGGTGGACTATAGCTGATATTTGGGGAATTCCCTCCGAAATTTATGAGCATAAAATTCAACTTGAAGAGGATAGTTCACCAAATGTAGAGCATCAAAGAAGATTGAATCCACCAATATAAGAGGTGGTGAAAAAAGGATATTGTCAAGTGGTTGAATGCTGGGGTTGTTTACCCCATCGCGGATAGCCTATGGGTTAGTCCGGTGTAATATGTTTCGAAATATCACAGTTGTGACAAATGAAAAGAATGATCTTATTCCAACAAGAGCAGTCATTGGGTGGAGAGTGGGTATGGATTATGGAAATCTCATCATGGCGACTTGCAGAGACTAATTCCCTATGTCTTTTATTGATCAAATTCTTGGTCGACTAACATGAAGGTCTTATTATTGCTTTCTAGATGGATATTCTAGATACAACCAAATTAATATCGCTCTGGAAGACTAGTAAAATACAAAATTCACTTGTCCCTATAGGACTTTTGCTTTCAGTCGAATGTCGTTCAGGCTACCTTCCAAAGGTGTATGATGTCCATCTTCTTAAATATGGTTGAAGTTTTCTTGGAGGTTTTCATGGATGAGTTCTTGGTTGTCAGAGATTCTTTTGATGATTGTCTTAACCATTTTGGTCGAGTGTTGAAGTGGTGTGAAGAGACCAACCTTGTTTTGAATTAGGAGAAGTGTTTATGGTGAAGGAAAGGATCGTCCTTGGCCACAAGATATTTGAAAAGGCAATTGAGGTGGATCAAGCGAATATTGATGTTATTTCCAAGCTTTCTCCACCTATTTTTGTCAATAGAGTTTGTATCTTCTTGGGACATGTTGGTTTCCATCGACATTTTATTAAGGACTTCCCAAAAATCGCCAAACTGATGTGCAAGCTTCTTGAAAAGGAGGCTAAGTTTGTATTTGATGAGAAGTCCCTTAAAGTTTTTAAAGAACTGAAGGAGCGACTCACTTCAACTCCTGTTATTATATCTCCAGATTGATCACTCCCCTTTGAGCTTATTTGTGATGCTAGCAAGTTGGATCGGTGCTTGGTAAAAGGCACAAAAATATCATGTATCCAATCTATTATGCTAGAAAAATACTTAATGCGGCCCAAATGAACTACATGTGACTGAAAAAGAATTGTTGGCTATTGTGTCTGCTTTCAAAAAGTTTTGTGCATATTTATTGGGTTCCAAGGTGGTGGTATATACAGATTATGAGGCATTGAGATACTTGATGGCAAAGAAGGACGCCAAGCCAAGATTGATTTGATGGGTTCTCTTGTTACAAGAGTTTGACTTTGAAGTCAAAGATTGAAAAGGTTCAGAAAATCAAGTTGCATATCATCTCTCTAGGCTTGAAGAAGCTAATAGACCAAAGGAAGAGCTTGAAATTAATGATGCTTTTCCGGATGAAAGACTTTCAGTTTTATCTTATGCAACAACCCCCTGGTATGGTTATATTGCCAACTTCTTGGTCACTGGTTTCATAATTAGATGTGTACCTGTGGCGTACACTAGTACAATTAAGGATATGTATTATGGATCCAAGACTAGGGTACGGACAGTAGGAGGAGACTCAGAGCACTTTCCAGTGATGATGGGGCTGCACCAGGGATCACCTCTTAGCCCATTCCTATTTGCCTTGGTAATGGATTGACTGACGCGATAAATCTAAGGGGAGGTGTCATGGTGTATGTTATTCGCAAATGACATAGTCCTGATTGATGAGATTCGCAGCGGAGTGAACGCTAATCTAGAGGTTTGGAGACATACTCTGGAGTCTAAAGGGTTCAGGCTAAGTAAGACCAAGACAGAATACTTGGAGTGCAAGTTCGGTAATGGGAGCGACCTTGAGACAGGCGTAGATGTGATGATTGGTACTCGAGTTATTCCAAAGAAAGGAAGCTTCAAGTACATCAACTCTATTATCCAACATAATAGATAGATTGATGACGATGCCACATATTGTATTGGGGCAGGGTGGATGAAATAGAGGCTCACATCTAGAGTCTTGTGCGATAAAAATGTGCTACCAAAACTTAAAGGCAAGTTCTATAGGGTGGTGGTTAGATCGACTATGTTGTATGGGGCGTAGTGTTGGTCAGTCAAGACTTCGCACACCCAAAAGATGAAAGTTGCGGAGATGAGGATGCTAAGATGGATGTGTGGAAATACAAAGAGGGATAAAATTAGAAATGATAATATTTGAGACGGAGTGAGAGTGGCCTCGGTGGAGAATAAGATGCGGGAAGCGAGGTTGAGATGGTTTGGGCACGTGCAGAGAAGAGACTCAAATGCCCCAGTGCAGAGGTGTGAGATGTTGGATATGGACGGGTACATGAGGGGTAGAGGTAGGCCGAAGAAGTATTAGGGAGAGGTGATTCGACGGGATATGGCGCAGGTGAAACTCACTGAGGACGTGACCTTAGATAAGGGGTTATGGAGGACACAAATTAGGGTAGATGGGTAGTAGGTAGTCTTACCTACGCTTGCAAACTGGTAGTTGTAGAGTTATTATTGTAGACTCGCTTAGCCTACCATACTAGTAGGCACAATACTGTTTTATAGTCCATTGTCGTATGATTTATGCTGCTCTGTGTATTTTGTTTGTCTTATTTACCTGCATTAGTTATTTCTTATTTTTCAAAAGTTGCTAGCATGTCTTAGTCACTTTATTTGTCTTACTTTGCTTGTACTTGTGTTTTGTATTGAGCCGAGGGTCTCTCGGAAACAACCGCTCTACCTACCATGGTAGAGGTAAGGTCTGTGTACACTCTACCCTTCCCAGACCCAATGTTGTGGGATTTCACTAGATCGTCCTTGGCCACAATATATTTGGAAAGGCAATTGAGGTGGATCAAGAGAATATTGATGATATTTCCAAGCTTTCTCCATCTATTTTTGTCAATGGAGTTTGTAGCTTCTTCGGACATGATGGTTTCCATCGATGCTTCATTAAGGACTTCTCAAAAATTTCCAAACCGATGTGCAAGCTTCTTGAAAAGGAGGCTAAGTTTGTATTTGATAAGAAGTGCCTTAAAGCTTTTAAAGAACTGAAGGAGCGACTCACTTCAACTCCTGTTATTATATCTCCTGATTGATCACTACCCTTTGAGCTTATTTGTGATGCTAGCAGGTTGGAGCGGTGCTTGGTAAAATACACAACAAGATCATGCATCCAATCTATTATGCTAGCAAAATACTTAATGCGGCCCAAATGAACTACACATGACTGAACAAGAATTGTTGGCTATTGTGTCTGCTTTAGAAAAGTTTCGTGCATATTTGTTGGGTTCCAAGGTGGTGGTGTATACTGATTATGAGGTGTTGATATACCTGATGGCAAAGATGGACGCCAAGCCAAGATTGATTCGATGGGTTCTCTTGTTACAAAAGTTTGACTTTGAAGTCAAGCATTGAAAAGGTTCAGAAAATCAAGTCGCATATCGTATCTCTAGGCTTGAAGAAGCCAGTAGATCAAAGGAAGAGCTTGAAATTAATGATGTTTTTTTCCGGATGAAAGACTTTCAGCTTTATCTTGTGCAACAGCCCCCTAGTATGCTTATATTGCAAACTTATTGGTCATCGGTATCATTCCCGATAAGATCAAATCTTATCAAAAGAAGTTCTTGCAAGAATGCCGCCAATACCATCGGGATAAGCCTTATTTATTACGAACATGTGCCGACAACATCATTCAGTGTTATGCTCCTGAAGATAAGGTAATGGCTAATTTGAAGGCGTGTCATGACTCTTTGGTTGGGGTCATCATAGTGGAAATTTGAGAGTAGCCAAAGTTCTTGAAAGTGGGTACTACTGGCCCACCATATATCATGATGCGAATATGACGATAAGATCTTGTAACCAATGCCGATGGCCAGGGAATAATTCAAAGAAGCATGAGATGCCTTTGAATTTTATGGAGGTGTTACTCTTTGATGTATGGGGGATCGATTTCATGGGTCCATGTGTAAGCTCAAGTGGTATGAGGTTCATCTTAGTGGTTGTTAATTATGTGTCCAAATGGGTAGAACAGTGGCTTTACCTAATAACGAGTAAAAGCGTGTTACTGGATTCTTGAAGAAGAATATTTTCACTCACTTTGGCATGCCAAGGACAATTATCAGTGACAGGGTTTCCACTTTTGTAACAAGGAATTTGCAAGTTTGCTCGAGAAATATGCAGTCAAACATCGAGTGGCCACACCGTATCATCCTCATATGAGTGGCTAAGTAGAAGTCTCCAATCGGTAGATCAAGAGTATTCTAGCCAAAACAGTCAATGCTAATCGGACGAATCCGTCTAGGAAACTTGATGATGCTTTGTGGGTGTAAATGACGGCCTTTAAAACACCTATTGGGACTTCACCTTACCGTCTGGTTTTTGGTAAGTCTTGCCATTAGCTTTTTGAGCTAGAACATAAGGCCATGTGGGCACTGAAGAAGTTGAGCCTGAATTGGGAAGAGGCAACAAAGCTTCGATTGTTTCAACTTGACGAGATGGATAAGTTCCGGTACCATGCCTATGAGAGTGACACATTGTACAAAGAGAAGATGAAGCATTACCATGCTCAGAAATTTTAAAGTGGGCTCTCCAACCCGATGATGTGATCTTCTATTCAACTTTAGACTAAAGCTCTTTCTAGGTAAACTTAAGTCTAGATTGTGTGGACCATTTATAGTGGTTAGTGTGTCACCCCATGGGGCTATTGAATCAAAGTCTGATGACAAGACTCGTACCTTCAAAGTGAATGTCTAAAGGGTGAAACACTACATTGGTGTTGTAGATGGGGACAAAATTGTTGATCGTCTCCATCTGAAAATGGATAATTTGGTTGTTTGGTTACACCGTCGTGTTGCGATGTTAAATCAAGTGCTTCTTGGGAGGCAACCCAAGTTCAATTTCATGTCTTTTGATTTTATTTTATTTGAATTGTTTTGATGTTTGTTTGTGTGTTAGGAGTTAACAGAATTGGAGAATGGTTGAAGTTGGAAAAGTTGCTAAAGAAAAACGCAGGTGGAAAAAGTTCAATACACATACCGTCAAACATACCATCAAAATATTCATGGTCTGTGGAAAGAAAAGTTAATTGTAGTAAAGATTCAGAGAGCTCTGCTATTTTTTCACCATTTCACGCCAAAAATACCGGCCCGTGAAACTATTTGCGAACTGTATATTTGGTCGTCAAAATGAAATGAAGAATTAGAGAGCTCTACAACTTTTTACCACTAACCCACGCTACAATTGACGGTCCAGAAATATTTCATAGTGAAACTCATGGACCATCAGTGCAAAGGGCCACATCATTATACATACCAGGTAAGTGACCGTGAAATAGGTTCGTGAAATAAAGTGTAAAATGGGACGGGTTTAAATACCCTATCCGACCACTTCACTTACCACTTCTTCAAAATTTCAAACGCACACTCGTCTCCTCACTTTCACCTCACATAACCATCACATTCATCTCCAATAACTCCCCTCCAATTATTTCACTTAAACCACACTACACCCACACTCTCTCACACATCGTCCACTAGCACAGGTTACCACACCAATTGTTGGTCTTGTTCGCCGAAAGTTTTGATTGTGAAGTTGTCGATTGACAGGTATGTTGATGTTTCAACACTTCTCTCCCTCATGGTATGTTCTATCATATCGTGAGGAGTTGCAATTATTGACTGTGTGTGGTGAAGTTCACCTTGGCTTTGTGAATTGCAAAAAAAATATGTCTGCTTAGGGTTTGTGTGTATTTGTTGAATTGTTGGTGGGGATTGGGGTTTGATATGTATGTTGTATTAGTTGCTCGTGAGGATGAGTGTATGGCAAACCCAGTGAGTCGGAGGGCATTTTGATCAAGAAAATTTATGCTTGAATTATAATTCCCGCCAATTGTTTGATGCATTGTTTCTAAGAGAATTTTAGATAAACAAGGGTGAAGTCTAAGTAACCCCCGATTTTATGTGAGGATATCTATGATAGGGTGAGGAACATATGTGAGAAAAGTAGTACATTTAACAAAAATTCGTGAATGTGTTCAAAACACTAGCAAAATATCAACAAAAAGGAGCAGGTCTGTATACTGACCTTCACAATTAGATTTACAAGACCGTGAAATATTAAAGGGCCGTGAAAGTCCTCTCAATTAAAATGCTCATTATTTCTCTTTCACTATAGGTTTCACGGGCGGTGAAATCTCACCGTCAAATGATGTCCGCAAGATAAACTCACTATTTCACTTTTACGATAGGTTTCACGGACCATGAAAATTTTCACGAACTGTGAATGATTTGATGACCACTTACTGCCAGTTAACTCTTAATTGTTTTCGTTTTAAATTTTAGCTTTTGTTCTTTGTTTTTCTATTTCCAATCACTATAAAAATCACAAAAACAGTTTGCTTTCTTTTCTTTAAATTGTTTCTTTTGTTTGCTTACTAATTGTAGTGTTCCACTGGTATGCCTCCGAAAAATCAAGTAAGAAGGGGTGGTGCAAAAACTGGATGGGGTAGAGGTAGAGTTCGATCACCGATAAACATGAGACTTCATGACTCGCCAACTGACTCCGAAAATGAAAATAGACAAAAGGATATTCCACTCACGAGGGCAGCCAAAATGAGAAGGGAAACATAAGCCTCGGAAGCCCCCCCAATCTGAAGAGGGGGCTTCATCCTCTTCCACTGAAAGTTCTAATCTTGAAGGGGAGTAGAGTCTCGACCTCCTGGAACAACAAACTCAGGAAGGGTTGGATAGCGAGGAGGAGTTGAGACAAAATGAAGGGAGGATGAAGTCAGGGTCTGAGCACGCCATTCGGTTTTTTACGGTTCACTTTTATACGGAAGCATAAAAGCTACTGAATAACTTGTGGACTCTTGGAATTCATTTATTTTTAGAGTCATTACCTAATTTATAAGGAAAACTAGGAAAACCATATGTTTTTAAGGTTGTTCAAAAATAGAAAAAATCCTAAATTAACCAGAGTTTGGGTAGGTTCAAATAATCCCCCGGGAAGGTGTTAGGCACCCCGGTATTAAGCATCCATAAGATACGGTTGATCTCGGGTATTATATAATAAAAACTGTTTTTATTGCTTAATATGTTTAAAATATTGCAAATACATTGTTATTCAAATCATTTTCCGCCAAAATAGCTTTTTCACACAACACTTTTAAAAGTAAACAAACTCCTTCGAAACTTCTTTTGGAAGGCAAAATCCTTTTTTCATAAATGAGATAAAAATTGTTTATTTTCTTTTTAGAATATTCATCTTTAGAAAGTAGAGAGTTAAAAATATATCCTTTATTTTAAAAAAAGAGGTCAACCGCTAATTGTTTGTTCCCTTTAACCCAACCTCCAATTTACAAAGGATTTTCAAGTTATTAAAGGGAAATTAAACTTGAGTAAAAAATTATTTATTATTCAAGACCTGGCATTTTAAAATTTTAAACCAGTTTCATGTTTTCAAAACGTTTCGCAAACTTAATTTAAAGAGATTTATTTAAAAGCATATGTAATGGAATAACCGAACTATTAAACACCTTTTATTATTTAACCGGATAAAATATAAAGTAATTCTATTTTAAAACGGTGGAAACTACATAATATTTATTAAATTCTATCTTATGAGTTCCAATAATAATTAAGGTTTTACAAATAATGAGTTTATCATTTATATTGTATCAAATCAAACCACATATAAATGAGTTTAGCATTTATCACAGAGATGAGTGTTCCCTAACTATAGGAGACATGATCAGTTGACTTAACAGTGCACTAAGGTTAGGTTATCCTATATGCAGGTGACTCAATAGAGTTTGTACATTATAATGGAAACATTTGATAGCTAAACAGACAAAGTGAACATACTATGGACTTGAGTTGATGGTAATGTTCAGGGACAGTCAAGGAAATTACCAAATAGTATTTCACAAATGAAAGCCAATTAAACTAAACATACTCTCTCTATTATGTTCACATGCTAGACATGATGACCCTCAAATAAAAGGAGCACACAACATCTTAATGATGTATACTTAACATAGACTTAATATACATGCTTTCGGTAATTTATTATAGAAACTAATACAAATATATTCACTCTTCCTAGACAAACTGGTCCAAGGAACACCATAGGACATCTCCATATTTAGACACTCAAATGGACCAATTTTGGACTCAATCTAATGATTCAGTTACACAATTGTTGTTCTTTAGACAAGCAGGATTGGAAAATTAAACTAGGAATGAAAACACCATGTAGTACCATAGTTAAACAAGACACCCTTAACAGATAAAACAATTTCATAATTAAATTGACAGTCACATAACCACGGGTTTGGTCAACTCATAGGTTGTTTCATGCTAACAGGCAGGGCCTAAGTAGATTTAATAGGCAAGACAATGACAAAATATAACCTGAGAGAATTTTACATGCTAAGATAGAAGCATTTTGACACTTAAACAAGTAATGTAAACTTGTAACCAGTTCATGTAAACATTTGAGACAAACAGAGTTGAACCTCATGATCAATCATAAAGGATATTTTAGATATGCAGGGTCAGTAAGGCAAAGATACATATATGGGACCATGGTCATAATGCTCAAGTACTAATGGCTAATCAGGTAGGTGAGTAAATCATTAAACAATAGCAAATTATCCATGAAAGCACTTAAATACCCAACCTCATTCTCCCTTAAACAAGTATTAACGGTATGCTTAGCATATATAGTACACATAAACCTATTCCATGGTTTAAGAGGTAAAATACAAGCCTAGGTGACTAAAACGGACTAAATCCAACATTATATCTAAGAATTAACAGACATAGCAGACCTAACTAACACATAATTATTTAACAGAAATCACATGAAAAAACACATAAAATACAAAAATAAACTTGTATTGAGAGGAAATCGAGTTTACCTCTTTTGTGTGCATCCGTGAATGAGAATCCGGAGTGGTATGTTTTCCTCCAATTTCCACGAAACTCAGACCACACGAAAAGAAATGAAAAGGGGTTTAAAATTTGACTTTTTCTAAAGTTATTGAGGTCTAGGATTTTGGAAAAGGCTTTGAAACCCTAAGTGTCGAATTTCTTAGGAATATTTCTCAATCAAATATGATCAATGGACCAAAGATAAAACTCCAAAAATGAGATAAAAGAGGGTCCTTTTATAGGTGAAACTGGGTCTTGAATTTTCATCCATATCCGGTGTGTTATAAGGGACTTTTGGAGGGAAAGGTCATCTCTTATCCCGCCCAAACTCAGCCAACTAATTAAAATCTGAAATTTCAAATCGCAAATGGACAAAGATCCATAAATGAAGGCGCAAAAAAGCAAAGAAGATGAGGGGGTGTGTTACCCTCATGGTGGCATACTGGTGGAGCAAGGAGACAAGTCTTATTAAGAGTCGCGCCCAAAGAAGATGAGCATGCACTGGTAAAGCATTCCTTGACTGAAACTTTGCCATAATTGGCAAGAGAGAGAAAGGAGAGAGAGCATTTGGGAGGCTAGAGTTTGGCCCCTAATTTGGACGAATTTGAAAAGGAAGGGAGTTTTCCGTCTTTGCTCGTATATAAGGGGTTTGGGCCGAGTAAGGTCCATATGGACCGCACTCGACCGAATTGAAAGGAAAGGATGCCCTAATTCATTTAATAAAAGGGAGTTTGGCTGTGAGGAAAATTTTGCAAATGTGGCCATGAATTAAATGAAGAAATTGTCACTTGACATTTTGATCAATGGACCAAAGATAAAACTCCCATAATGAGATAAAAGAGGGTCCTTTTATAGGCGAAACTGGGTCTTGAATTTTCATCCATATCTGGTGTGGTATAAGGGACTTCTGGATGGAAAGGTCATCTCTTATCCCGCCCAAACTCAACCAACTAATTAAAATCTGAGATTTCAAATCGCAAATGGACAAAGATCCATAAACGAAGGCGCAAAAAAGCAATGGGGGGTGTGTTACCTTATGGTGGCGTACTTGTGGAGCAAGGAGACAAGTCTCATTAAGAGTCGTGCCCGAAGAAGACGAGCACGGACTGGATAAATCATTCCTTGACTGAAACTTTGCCATAATCGGGAAGAGAGAGAAAGGAGTGAGAGCATTTGGGAGGCTAGATTTTCCCCCCTAATTTGGACGAATTTAAAAATGAAGGGCCTTTTCCCTCTTTTCTCATATAGAAGGGGTTTGGGCCGGGTAAGGTCCATATTGGAACGCACTCGACCGAATTGAAAAGGAAAGGATGCCCTAATTCATTTAATAAAAGAGAGTTTGGCTTTGAGGAAAAATTAGCTATAGTACTAAATGAACTAGGAATGCAAAAACCATTTAGTACCATAGCTAAACAAGACACCCTTAACAGATAAAATAATTTCATAATTAAATTGACAGTCACATAACCACGGGTTTGGTCAACTCATAGGTTGTTTCATGCTAACAGGAAGGGCATAAGTAGATTTAATAGGCAAGACAATGACAAAATATAGCCTGAGAGAATTTTACATGCTAAGATAGAAGCATTTTGACACTTAAACAAGTAATGTAAACTTGTAACCAGTTCATGTAAACATTTGAGACAAACAGAGTTGAACTGCATGATCAATCATAAAGGATATTTTAGATATGTAGAGTCAGTAAGGCAAAGATACATATATGGGACCATGGTTATAATGTTCAAGTACTAATGGCTAATCAGTAGGTGAGTAAATCATTAAAAAATAGCAAACTATCCATGAAAGCACTTAAATACCCAACCTCATTCTCCCTTAAACAAGTATTAACGGTATGCTTAGCATATATAGTACACATAAACCTATTCCATGGTTCAAGAGGTAAAATACAGGCCTAGGTTACTAAAACGGACTAAATCCAACATTATATCTAAGAATTAACAAACATAGCAGACCTAACTAACACATAATTAATTAACAAAAATCACATGGAAAAACACATAAAATACAAAAATAAACTAGTATTGAGAGGAAATCGAGTTTACCTCTTTTGTGTGCATCCGTGAATGAGAATCCGGAGTGGTATGTTTTCCTCCAATTTCCACGAGACTCAGACCACACGAAAAGAAATGAAAAGGGGTTTAAAATTTGACTTTTTCTAAAGTTATTGAGGTCTAGGATTTTGGAAAAGGCTTTGAAACCCTAAGTGTCGAATTTCTTAGGAATATTTCTTAATCAAATATGATCAATGGACCAAATATAAAACTCCAAAAATGAGATAAAAGAGGGTCCTTTTATAGGTGAAACTGGGTCTTGAATTTTCATCCATATCCGGTGTGGTATAGGGGACTTTTGGAGGGAAAGGTCATCTCTTATCCCGCCCAAACTCAGCCAACTAATTAAAATCTGAAATTTCAAATCGCAAATGGACAAAGATCCATAAATGAAGGCGCAAAAAAGCAAAGAAGATGAGGGGGTGTGTTACCCTCATGGTGGCGTACTGGTGGAGCAAGGAGACAAGTCTCATTAAGAGTCGTGCCCAAAGAAGATGAGCACGTACTGGTAAAGCATTCCTTGACTGAAACTTTGACATAATTGGCAAGAGAGAGAAAGGAGAGAGAGCATTTGGGAGGCTAGAGTTTGGCCCCTAATTTGGACGAATTTGAAAAGGAAGAGAGTTTTCCGTCTTTGCTCGTATAGAAGGGGTTTGGGTCGAGTAAGGTTCATATTGGACCGCACTCGGCCGAATTGAAAGGAAAGGATGCCCTAATTCATTTAATAAAAGGGAGTTTGGCTGTGAGAAAATTTTTGCAAATGTGACCATGAATTAAATGAAGAAATTGTCACTTGACATTTTGATCAATGGACCAAAGATAAAACTCCCATAATGAGATAAAAGAGGGTCCTTTTATAAGCGAAACTGGGTCTTGAATTTTCATCCATATCTGGTGTGGTATAAGGGACTTTTGGATGGTAAGGTCATTTCTTATCCCGCCCAAACTCAACCAACTAATTAAAATCTGAGATTTCAAATCGCAAATGGACAAAGATCCATAAATGAAGGCGCAAAAAAAGCAAAGAAGATGGGGGTGTGTTACCTTATGGTGGCGTACTGGAGGAGCAAGGAGACAAGTCTCTTTAAGAGTTGTGACCGATGAAGACGAGCACGGACTGGGTAAATTATTCCTTGACTGAAACTTTGCCATAATCGGGAAGAGAGAGAAAGGAGTGAGACCATTTGAGAAGCTAGATTTTCCCCCCTAATTTGGACGAATTTAAAAATGAAGGGCCTTTTCCCTCTTTTCTCGTATAGAAGGGGTTTGGGCCGGGTAAGGTCCATATTGGACCGCACTCGACCGAATTGAAAAGGAAAGGATGCCCTAATTCATTTAATAAAAGAGAGTTTCGCTTTGAGGAAAAATTAGCTATAGTACTAAATGAACTAGGAATGCCAAAACCATTTAGTACCATAGCTAAACAAGACACCCTTAACAGATAAAACAATTTCATAATTAAATTGACAGTCGCATAGCCACAGGTTTAGTCAACTCATAGGTTGTTTCATTCTAACAGGCAGTGCCTAAGTAGATTTAATAGGCAAGACAATGACAAAATATAACCTGAGAGAATTTTACATGCTAAGATAGAAGCATTTTGACACTTAAACAAGTAATGTAAACTTGTAACCAGTTCATGTAAACATTTGAGACAAACAGAGTTGAACCGCATGATCAATCATAAAGGATATTTTAGATATACAGGGTCAGTAAGGCAAAGATACATATATGGGACCATGGTCATAATGTTCAAGTACTAATGGCTAATCAGGTAGGTGAGTAAATCATTAAACAATAGCAAACTATCCATGAAAGCACTTAAATACCCAACCTCATTCTCCCTTAAACAAGTATTAACGGTATGCTTAGCATATATAGTACACATAAACCTATTACATGGTTTAAGAGGTAAAATACAGGCCTAGGTGACTAAAACGGACTAAATCCAACATTATATCTAAGAATTAACAAACATAGCAGACCTAACTAACACATAATTAATTAACAAAAATCACATGGAAAAACACATAAAATACAAAAATAAACTAGTATTGAATGGAAATCGAGTTTACCTCTTTTGTGTGCATCCGTGAATGAGAATCCGGTGTGGTATGTTTTCCTCCAATTTCCACGAGACTCAGACCACACGAAAAGAAATGAAAAGGGGTTTAAAATTTGACTTTTTCTAAAGTTATTGACGTCTAGGATTTTGGAAAAGGCTTTGAAACCCTAAGTGTCGAATTTCTTAGAAATATTTCTCAATCAAATATGATCAATGGACCAAAGATAAAACTCCAAAAATGAGATAAAAGAGGGTCCTTTTATAGGTGAAACTGGGTCTTGAATTTTCATCCATATCCGGTGTGGTATAAGGGACTTTTGGAGGGAAAGGTCATCTCTTATCCCGCCCAAACTCAGCCAACTAATTAAAATCTGAATTTTCAAATCGCAAATGGACAAAGATCCATAAATGAAGGCGCAAAAAAGCAAAGAAGAGGAGGGGGTGTGTTACCCTCATGGTGGCGTACTGGTGGAGCAAGGAGACAAGTCTCATTAAGAGTCATGCCCAAAGAAGATGAGCACGCACTGGTAAAGCATTCCTTGACTGAAACTTTGCCATAATTGGCAAGAGAGAGAAAGGAGAGAGAGCATTTGGGAGGCTAGAGTTTGGCCCCTAATTTGGACGAATTTGAAAAGGAATGGAGTTTTCCGTCTTAGCTCGTATAGAAGGGTTTGGGCCGAGTAAGGTCCATATTGGACCGCACTCGACCGAATTGAAAGGAATGGATGCCCTAATTCATTTAATAAAAGGGAGTTTGGCTGTGAGGAAAATTTTGCAAATGTGGCCATGAATTAAATGAAGAAATTGTCACTTGACATTTTGATCAATGGACCAAAGATAAAAATCCCATAATGAGATAAAAGAGGGTCCTTTTATAGGCGAAACTGGGTCTTGAATTTTCATCCATATCTGGTGTGGTATAAGGGACTTTTGGATGGAAAGGTCATCTCTTACCCCGCCCAAACTCAACCAACTAATTAAAATCTGAGATTTCAAATCGCAAATGGACAAAGATCCATAAATGAAGGCGCAAAAAAGCAATGGGGGGTGTGTTACCTTATGGTGGCGTACTTGTGGAGCAAGGAGACAAGTCTCATTAAGAGTCGTGCCCGAAGAAGACGAGCACGGACTGGGTAAATCATTCCTTGACTGAAACTTTGCCATAATCGGGAAGAGAGAGAAAGGAGTGAGAGCATTTGGGAGGCTAGATTTTCCCCCCTAATTTGGACGAATTTAAAAATGAAGGGCCTTTTCCCTCTTTTCTCGTATAGAAGGGGTTTAGGCCGGGTAAGGTCCATATTGGACCGCACTCGACCGAATTGAAAAGGAAAGGATGCCCTAATTCATTTAATAAAACAGAGGTTGGCTTTGAGGAAAAATTAGCTATAGTACTAAATGAACTAGGAATGCAAAAACCATTTAGTACCATAGCTAAACAAGACACCCTTAACAGATAAAACAATTTCATAATTAAATTGACAGTCACATAGCCACAGGTTTGGTCAATTCATAGGTTATTTCATGCTAACAGGCAGGGCCTACGTAGATTTAATAGGCAAGACAATGACAAAATATGACCTGAGAGAATTTTACATGCTAAGATAGAAGCATTTTGACACTTAAACAAGTAATGTAAACTTGTAATCAGTTCATTTAAAAATTTGAGACAAACTGAGCTGAACCGCATAATCAATCATAAAGGATATTTTAGATATGCAGGGTCAGTTAAGCAAAGATACATGTATGGGACCATGGTCATACTGTTCACTAGACATAAGAACACTTCCAAACACATGGTAAGGCTAAGATGATTGTAAAATAGTCCCCAAGCCAGAGAACTACCATACAATAGCTAACATACATCCAACATCAAATGATCGTTTTGCAGATTCTAAACAAGACATGCATGCTTCACTACTTTTGTATACATGATGGTCATATAAAGTTCAGAACTAAACACATATATGCACAAGGTTTCTTAACCCCTTTTTACTATCCTACACTCATTCATATAGGCTCACAAACATGCTAACAGAGACTTCAAACCAACTATCCCATTATTCATCATTCATAGTAAAGGCAGGAGACCAACAACAAATATATCCTTAAGCCCTCATTTTTACAAAAATCTTAACATACAAGAGGTCATGAACACAAGTCTCAGAATTTAATTAACAAAATCCTTGTTTTAAACCTTGTACCAATTATCTATAACACAAATCATTGCCAACATCAATGTTAAGAACAACATCCATCATATAATGCCTAACATAGCATGTTCAAGTACTAATGGCTAATCAGGTAGGTGAGTAAATCCTTAAACAGTAGCAAAATATCCATGAAAGCACTTAAATACCCAACCTCATTCTCCCTTAAACAAGTATTAACAGTATGCTTAGCATATATAGTACACATAAACCTATTCCATGTTTTAAGAGGTAAAATACAGGCCTAGATTACTAAAACATACTAAATCCAACATTATATCTAAGAATTAACAAACATAGCAAGCCTAACTAATACATAATTAATTAACATAAATCACATGGAAAACACATAAAATACAGAAATAAACTAGTATTGAGAGGAAATCGAGTTTACCTCTCTTGTGTGCATCCGTTAATGAGAATCCAGAGTGGTATGCCTTTCTCCAATCTCCACGAGACTCGGACCACATGAAAAGAAATGAAAAAAGGTTTAAATTTGACTTTTTCTAAAGTTATCGAGGTCTAGGGTTTTGGAAAAGGCTTTGAAACCCTAAGTGTCAAATTTCTTAGGAATATTGCTCAATCAATATGATCAATGAACCAAAGATAAAACTCCCAAAATGAGATAAAAGGTCCTTTTACATGTGAAGCTGGGTCTTGAATTTTCATCCATATCTGGTGTGGTATAAGGGACTTTTGGAGAGAAAGGTCATCTCTTATCCCGCCCAAACTCGGCCAACTAATTAAAATCGAGATTTCAAATCACAAATGAACAAAGATCAATAAATAAAGGCGCAAAAAAGCAAAGAAGATGAGAGGGTGCGTTACCTTTATTGTGGCGTATTGGTAGAGCAAGGAGACAAGTCTCATTAAGAGCCGTGCCCGAAGAAGATGAGCACGCACTAGGTAAAGCATTCCTTGACTGAAACTTTGCCATAATTGGCAAGAGAGAGATAGGAGTGAGAGCATTTTGGAGGTTAGAGTTTGGTCCCTAATTTGGACGAATTTAAAAATGAAGAGCCTTTTCCCTCTTTGCTCATATAGAAGGGGTTTGGGCCGGGTAAGGTCCATATTGGACCGCACTCGACCGAATTGAAAAGGAAAGGATGCCTAATTCATTTAATAAAAGAGAGTTTGGCTTTGAGGAAAATTTAGCTATGTTAGTAAACGAACTAAGAATGGAAACACCATTTAGTACTATAGCTAAACAAGACACCCTTAACAAATAAAACAGTTTCATAATTAAATTGATAGTCACATAGCCACGGGTTTGGTCAACTCATAGGTTGTTTCATGATAACGAGGCATGGCCTAAGTAGATTTAATAGGCAAGACAATGACAAAATATGACACGAGAGAACTTTACATGCTAAGATAGAAGGATTTTGACACTTAAACAAGTAATGTAAACTTGTAATCAGTTCATTTAAAAATTTGAGACAACCGATTTGAACCGCATAATCAATCATAAAGGATATTTTAGATATGCGGGGTCGGTTAAGCAAAGATACATGTATGGGACCATGGTCATACTTGTTCACTAGACATAAGAACACTTCCAAACACATGGTAAGGCTAAGATGATTGTAAAATAGTCCCCAAGCCGAGAACTACCATACAATAGCTAACATACATCCAACATCAAATGATCGTTTTGCGAGATTCTAAACAAGACATGCATGCTTCACTACTTTTGTATACATGATGGTCATATAAAGTTCGAGAACTAAACACATATATGCACAAGGTTTCTTAACCCCTTTTTACTATCCTACACTCATTCATATAGGCTCACAAACATGCTAACAGAGACTTCAAACCAACTATCCCATTATTCATCATTCATAGTAAAGGCAGGAGACCAACAACAAATATATCCTTAAGCCCTCATTTTTACAAAAATCTTAACATACAAGAGGTCATGAACACAAGTCTCGAATTTAATTAACAAAATCCTTGTTTTAAACCTTGTACCAATTATCTATAACACAAATCATTGCCAACATCAATGTTAAGAACAACATCCATCATATAATGCCTAACATAGCATGTTCAAGTACTAATGGCTAATCAGGTAGGTGAGTAAATCATTAAACAGTAGCAAAATATCCATGAAAGCACTTAAATACCCAACCTCATTCTCCCTTAAACAAGTATTAACAGTATGCTTAGCATATATAGTACACATAAACCTATTCCATGTTTTAAGAGGTAAAATACATGCCTAGATTACTAAAACATACTAAATCCAACATTATATCTAAGAATTAACAAACATAGCAAGCTTAACTAATACATAATTAATTAACATAAATCACATGGAAAACACATAAAATACAGAAATAAACTAGTATTGAGAGGAAATCGAGTTTACCTCTCTTGTGTGCATCCGTTAATGAGAATCCAGAGTGGTATGCCTTTCTCCAATCTCCACGAGACTCGGACCACATGAAAAGAAATGAAAAAAGGTTTAAATTTGACTTTTTCTAAAGTTATCGAGGTCTAGGGTTTTGGAAAAGGCTTTGAAACCCTAAGTGTCAAATTTCTTAGGAATATTGCTCAATCAATATGATCAATGAACCAAAGATAAAACTCCCAAAATGAGATAAAAGGTCCTTTTACATGTGAAGCTGGGTCTTGAATTTTCATCCATATCTGGTGTGGTATAAGGGACTTTTGGAGAGAAAGGTCATCTCTTATCCTGCCCAAACTCAGCCAACTAATTAAAATCTGAGATTTCAAATCACAAATGAACAAAGATCAATAAATAAAGGCGCAAAAAAGCAAAGAAGATGAGAGGGTGCGTTACCTTTATTGTGGCGTATTGGTAGAGCAAGGAGACAAGTCTCATTAAGAGCCGTGCCCGAAGAAGATGAGCACGCACTAGGTAAAGCATTCCTTGACTGAAACTTTGCCATAATTGGCAAGAGAGAGATAGGAGTGAGAGCATTTTGGAGGTTAGAGTTTGGTCCCTAATTTGGACGAATTTAAAAATGAAGAGCCTTTTCCCTCTTTGCTCATATAGAAGGGGTTTGGGCCGGGTAAGGTCCATATTGGACCGCACTCGACCGAATTGAAAAGGAAAGGATGCCTAATTCATTTAATAAAAGAGAGTTTGGCTTTGAGGAAAATTTAGCTATGTTAGTAAACGAACTAAGAATGGAAACACCATTTAGTACTATAGCTAAACAAGACACCCTTAACAAATAAAACAGTTTCATAATTAAATTGATAGTCACATAGCCACAGGTTTGGTCAACTCATAGGTTGTTTCATGATAACAGGCATGGCCTAAGTAGATTTAATAGGCAAGACAATGACAAAATATGACCTGAGAGAACTTTACATGCTAAGATAGAAGGATTTTGACACTTAAACAAGTAATGTAAACTTGTAATCAGTTCATTTAAACATTTGAGACAAACTGAGCTGAACCGCATAATCAATCATAAAGGATATTTTAGATATGCAGGGTCAGTTAAGCAAAGATACATGTATGGGACCATGGTCATACTGTTCACTAGACATAAGAACACTTCCAAACACATGGTAAGGCTAAGATGATTGTAAAATAGTCCCCAAGCCAGAGAACTACCATACAATAGCTAACATACATCCAACATCAAATGATCGTTTTGCAGATTCTAAACAAGACATGCATGCTTCACTACTTTTGTATACATGATGGTCATATAAAGTTCAGAACTAAACACATATATGCACAAGGTTTCTTAACCCCTTTTTACTATCCTACACTCATTCATATAGGCTCACAAACATGCTAACAGAGACTTCAAACCAACTATCCCATTATTCATCATTCATAGTAAAGGCAGGAGACCAACAACAAATATATCCTTAAGCCCTCATTTTTACAAAAATCTTAACATACAAGAGGTCATGAACACAAGTCTCAGAATTTAATTAACAAAATCCTTGTTTTAAACCTTGTACCAATTATCTATAACACAAATCATTGCCAACATCAATGTTAAGAACAACATCCATCATATAATGCCTAACATAGCATGTTCAATTACTAATGGCTAATCAGGTAGGTGAGTAAATCATTAAACAGTAGCAAAATATCCATGAAAGCACTTAAATACCCAACCTCATTCTCCCTTAAACAAGTATTAACAGTATGCTTAGCATATATAGTACACATAAACCTATTCCATGTTTTAAGAGGTAAAATACATGCCTAGATTACTAAAACATACTAAATCCAACATTATATCTAAGAATTAACAAACATAGCAAGCCTAACTAATACATAATTAATTAACATAAATCACATGGAAAACACATAAAATACAGAAATAAACTAGTATTGAGAGGAAATCGAGTTTACCTCTCTTGTGTGCATCCGTTAATGAGAATCCGAGTGGTATGCCTTTCTCCAATCTCCACGAGACTCGGACCACATGAAAAGAAATGAAAAAAGGTTTAAATTTGACTTTTTCTAAAGTTATCGAGGTCTAGGGTTTTGGAAAAGGCTTTGAAACCCTAAGTGTCAAATTTCTTAGGAATATTGCTCAATCAATATGATCAATGAACCAAAGATAAAACTCCCAAAATGAGATAAAAGGTCCTTTTACATGTGAAGCTGGGTCTTGAATTTTCATCCATATCTGGTGTGGTATAAGGGACTTTTGGAGAGAAAGGTCATCTCTTATCCCGCCCAAACTCAGCCAACTAATTAAAATCGAGATTTCAAATCACAAATGAACAAAGATCAATAAATAAAGGCGCAAAAAAGCAAAGAAGATGAGAGGGTGCGTTACCTTTATTGTGGCGTATTGGTAGAGCAAGGAGACAAGTCTCATTAAGAGCCGTGCCCGAAGAAGATGAGCACGCACTAGGTAAAGCATTCCTTGACTGAAACTTTGCCATAATTGGCAAGAGAGAGATAGGAGTGAGAGCATTTTGGAGGTTAGAGTTTGGTCCCTAATTTGGACGAATTTAAAAATGAAGAGCCTTTTCCCTCTTTGCTCATATAGAAGGGGTTTGGGCCGGGTAAGGTCCATATTGGACCGCACTCGACCGAATTGAAAAGGAAAGGATGCCTAATTCATTTAATAAAAGAGAGTTTGGCTTTGAGGAAAATTTAGCTATGTTAGTAAACGAACTAAGAATGGAAACACCATTTAGTACTATAGCTAAACAAGACACCCTTAACAAATAAAACAGTTTCATAATTAAATTGATAGTCACATAGCCACAGGTTTGGTCAACTCATAGGTTGTTTCATGATAACAGGCATGGCCTAAGTAGATTTAATAGGCAAGACAATGACAAAATATGACCTGAGAGAACTTTACATGCTAAGATAGAAGGATTTTGACACTTAAACAAGTAATGTAAACTTGTAATCAGTTCATTTAAAAATTTGAGACAAACTGAGCTGAACCGCATAATCAATCATAAAGGATATTTTAGATATGCGGGGTCGTTAAGCAAAGATACATGTATGGGACCATGGTCATACTGTTCACTAGACATAAGAACACTTCCAAACACATGGTAAGGCTAAGATGATTGTAAAATAGTCCCCAAGCCAGAGAACTACCATACAATAGCTAACATACATCCAACATCAAATGATCGTTTTGCGAGATTCTAAACAAGACATGCATGCTTCACTACTTTTGTATACATGATGGTCATATAAAGTTCAGAACTAAACACATATATGCACAAGGTTTCTTAACCCCTTTTTACTATCCTACACTCATTCATATAGGCTCACAAACATGCTAACAGAGACTTCAAACCAACTATCCCATTATTCATCATTCATAGTAAAGGCAGGAGACCAACAACAAATATATCCTTAAGCCCTCATTTTTACAAAAATCTTAACATACAAGAGGTCATGAACACAAGTCTCAGAATTTAATTAACAAAATCCTTGTTTTAAACCTTGTACCAATTATCTATAACACAAATCATTGCCAACATCAATGTTAAGAACAACATCCATCATATAATGCCTAACATAGCATGTTCAAGTACTAATGGCTAATCAGGTAGGTGAGTAAATCATTAAACAGTAGCAAAATATCCATGAAAGCACTTAAATACCCAACCTCATTCTCCCTTAAACAAGTATTAACAGTATGCTTAGCATATATAGTACACATAAACCTATTCCATGTTTTAAGAGGTAAAATACATGCCTAGATTACTAAAACATACTAAATCCAACATTATATCTAAGAATTAACAAACATAGCAAGCTTAACTAATACATAATTAATTAACATAAATCACATGGAAAACACATAAAATACGAGAAATAAACTAGTATTGAGAGGAAATCGAGTTTACCTCTCTTGTGTGCATCCGTTAATGAGAATCCGAGTGGTATGCCTTTCTCCAATCTCCACGAGACTCGGACCACATGAAAAGAAATGAAAAAAGGTTTAAATTTGACTTTTTCTAAAGTTATCGAGGTCTAGGGTTTTGGAAAAGGCTTTGAAACCCTAAGTGTCAAATTTCTTAGGAATATTGCTCAATCAATATGATCAATGAACCAAAGATAAAACTCCCAAAATGAGATAAAAGGTCCTTTTACATGTGAAGTCGGGTCTTGAATTTTCATCCATATACGGTGTGGTATAAGGGACTTTTGGAGAGAAAGGTCATCTCTTATCCCGCCCAAACTCGGCCAACTAATTAAAATCTGAGATTTCAAATCACAAATGAACAAAGATCAATAAATAAAGGCGCAAAAAAGCAAAGAAGATGAGAGGGTGCGTTACCTTTATTGTGGCGTATTGGTAGAGCAAGGAGACAAGTCTCATTAAGAGCCGTGCCCGAAGAAGATGAGCACGCACTAGGTAAAGCATTCCTTGACTGAAACTTTGCCATAATTGGCAAGAGAGAGATAGGAGTGAGAGCATTTTGGAGGTTAGAGTTTGGCCTTTAATTTGGACGAATTTAAAAAGGAATAGCCTTTTCCCTCTTTGCTCGTATAGAAGGGGTTTGGGCCGGGTAAAGTCCATATTGGACCGCACTCGACCGAATTGAAAAGGAAAGGATGCCCTAATTCATTTAATAAAAGGGAGTTTGGCTTTGAGGAAAATGTTGCAAATGTGGCCATGAATTAAATGAAGAAATTGTCACTTGACATTTCGATTGTGGCCAAAATGACCGATTAAAAATTGAGTGAGGCTAAAAAATAAAAGCTGAATAAAGCATAACAACTTTTTTGTAATTAAAAACCCAATTAAGGAATAAAAATGAGATGCTATTTGACACCTTATTTAATTAATCAAATTTTCTTAATTTCATGGAGTAAACGGATAATTTTATAAAAATCATTTTTGCTTTGTACAATGCATATTTTACTCCATTCATGACTTAAAAACTTTGAGCAATTAAATAAAGTATTGGAGGGTAAAATTTAGGTGTCAACAACTGCCCCTTCATTGTTCGGGGATGGCAAACTATCCATGAGCAACAAAATTTGACAAACCAGATTTTTACCGACCAAGTCAAAATGCTTCTCGATTTTTGCGCGATTTTCTGTAGTTGTGGCCGGACTCCAGTTTTTGAGTTTCCTACATATCTCAGGCTATATGAGAATTTAGGCCACCTGTAGTTTGACTCGACGAGGACCAAATAGAGCAAAGTTTAAAATGACTCTTGTTAGAATGTGACCGGCTTTCTGGTATTGAGTTTACCTACATATCCTCAGTTTCGGGAATTAGGTCACTTGCAGTTTGACTCAATCGGACAAAGGGGCTATCTCTTATGCAGGAATTCCTCTAAAAATAAAAGAAAAAAGAAAGTGTGGCTTAGCGCGGTATGGAGTAGTTTCTGACTCCTGTCCAGAGAGCTTGAATCTCGTGGCACCCTCTCTCAAACGGCTACGCAAGAATAATTTCCACGTTGCTCCACATGCATATGGATCTAGCTTGACTAACTAGCATTCTTAGCGACTCCGAATCTGTTTCCATCTGCCTAGTAGCATCGTGGGGTTTTTTTATCTTAATTTTAAGTCAGTTTCCTCTCGACACTGCTTGACACTTGCTGTGGATGAATGACCATCTCGGTATTCTTGTGCAATCCTCTCGGTGAGTTTGTAGGAACGCTTTGCTGAGTAGATTTTTGCATGTCGTCTTGATTTTTTTAAATGAATATTGCAGCCTCTTTGGTTGGATTTACATTGTTTTGGCGGTGAAGCAAATATTGTGGACTCCTGACCGGATTTATATTGCTTTGACTTTGGGAATGAATAATGCGGTCTCCTTGACCAGATTTACATCATCTTGAATTTTCGAACAAATATTGCGGCCTCCTGATCAGATTTATATCGCCTTAATTTTGAGAATGAATACTGCGGTCTCCCTGAACGGGTTTACATCATCCTGATTCTTTGAGTGAATATTGTGGCCTCTTGACCGGATTTACATCACTTAATTCTTGAAGCAAATATTGCGGCCTCCTTGACCGCGTTTATATTGCCTTGACTTTTTGAAAATGAATATCGCGGTCTCCATGACCGGATTTACATTGTCTTGACTCTTAGAGCGAATATTGCAGCCTCTTGACCGGATTTATATCGCCTGACTCTTGGAGCGAATACTGCAGCCTCTTAACCGAATTTACATCGTCTTGATTCTTTGAGTGAATACTACGGCCTCTTGACTGGATTTACACTGCCATGACTCTTGGAGTGAATACTGCGGCCTCTTTGACCAGGTTTATATTGCCTTGACATTTTGAAAACAAATACCACTGTCTCCCTGACCAAATTGACATCGTCTTGACTCTTGGAGCGAATACTGCGGCCTCTTTGCTGAATTTACATCGTCTTGGCCCTTGGAACAAATATTAGGGTCTCATTGACCTGGTTTATATCACCTTGACTTTTAGAAAATGAATATTGACAGAATACCGCATTCTAACTCCTTGACCAAAATTACATCACCTTGATTTTTATAAATGAATATTGTGGTCTCCCTGACCGGATTTACGTCATTTTAACCTTTATATGGCATTCATGGCCGGATTGTTTCTTCTTCGTCCTTTGTGTAGATTGTGATCCTCTCGATCTGATTTCCATTTCGTTAATTCGTACGACACTCTTGTCTTTGTTTATGCCATCCTTATGACACTATTTCCTCTTGTAGCCCTGTCATATAGATTCTACTGCCCTTGCATATTTTTGGGTTGTTGGTCATACCCTACTTTGAGAACATGAACAAACAAGTTAGTAAAAATATTTCATCGTTCTCCTGACGACATGCTGGAACCTGCATCTACAGAAAAATCATTAGTTTAAATTGAGGTTAGCTCGCGCCGTGGGTTCTTCCCTTCTTCTTTTGTCGTATTGTGGCACAGGTTCCACCATGGCTTCCGGTTCGGTAGCATGAGATTTTCAAGTATAGTAAGAAATATATTTTGAATATTTAAAATGCATTGATGTAGAAAAAATAAATAATTATTTTAAAAAATCTTGTTTTAAATGTCATGACATGCGCTTTCGAAGCGAGGTTTCCTCCATGATTCTGCTTTTGGGGAATTTTTTAGACCTCCTCGAAAATTTTGCCCTAGTAAAAAAGCTTGCACCATTGAACTCTCACGGCGATCTAATGACGAAGGAACCTTTGAGACCCCCTCAAAATTTCTACCCTAGTTACGATATCTCTTATCGGTTGATGTTCTTTGAGTCTTCTCGGAAGGAATTTCTTCCTTAGTTGAAGCTGCGACGTCGATCATTCTTTGTTGAATCTGACTTCTTGAATTTTTGAGATGTTCTTCTTCCCTGTGGCTTCCTAAGGGTTTCTTTGGCTTTTCTATTGGTGCGACCAATCTCAGAGAGCACCTACGTATCATATCGCAACAGGAATCAGGTCGAACGTAGTTTGGAATAAGTACAATTGGGTTTTTCTAATAATATGACTGGGTCCGAAATGGACTGCCTATGTATCCCGCCTTAAGGGAAATATGGTCATTCCGTAGTTCATATACATTAAAGAAGCCATTTGTGTTTTCTTTCTATTACAATGAAAAGACTAGAACCCATCACGGGTCTTAACACCTAATTTTATCCTCTAATAATTTTATTTAATTATTTAGGATTCTCGAGTCACAGATGGAATGAAATATACTTTTCATAAAGTGAATATGATTTTACAAAATTATTCCGGGAGTATTTCATCATTTTGTTTGACAAAATATCACTTGGTGTATATATTGTATATCGTGTCCTAATTTAAACAGTTTTGATCATTAATCATAATTTCAGAATTTTAAAATAACAATTATAAATATAATTGTTTTAAAAAGAATTCTCAATGTTAAAGTGTTAATGTTCCGCTCCGTCAAAATTGGGAAATCATTTAAATTAAATATGACAAGAAATTACATCTCAATTTTAAGTCGTGTTTAAATTTAAAAGATGTTTTCATGATTTTAATTTCTTTAATCCCAAATAGTATCAGATTTAGGCTTAAAATGAAGCTATTAATTTAATTAGACTACAATTGTTATAATTTAGTCATTTGGTAATTTCTAAAATAGCTGCATTTATAAAATATAGCCGCATCGTCTGAGTTTTTATTTAAATTGTACGAGGCCCATTCTTTCCCATTTAAAATTAGGCCGAGCCTTGGCCAAATGATCCAGACTCAGCCTAGGCCCAGCAGACAAGCGTAAAGGCCAAAGTCTTGGCTCAGTTTGCCCTTTCGACGAAGGGAACCCTAGACCTTGTTGATGTCGCCTTCTTCGATTACCAGAAATGACAAAGGGTCAAGATGGTACGCAAACTCTCTGCACCTTTGTTTGAATGGAAGAATAAGAGAATTAAATGCTCTCATCTCTCATCCCACACCACCGTAATTCTACCCCCCACAGGTGATGTTCGCCCCTCTGTCTGCTTTTACTTTATCTGGCACGCCTTAGTTGGTTTTTGTCTAATTCAGAGTTTCAATACTCGGTTTCTATTAGTTATGAGATTTGGGAGGGAATTTTCACCCCCAATTTCACTTGTCCCACATCGGATGCCATCAAAATTCTAGGGTTTGAGGTCTCCCTATAAATTGACCCTCTTCTCTTAAGTTTTGACATTTTTTAAAAAGGTCCAGAATTTGAATCTTAGGTTTTGACATTGTTGAGAGCTATTTTTGAGTTAAATTTAATTAGTACTTAAGTTGGGATCCACCCCTTTGGCGGAACCCAGAGCTAGAATAATTAGTCTGTGTTTATATGCTTATTTAGCATGTTAAAATTATTGTTAATGACTGTTTAGGTCCATTAGGTTAGCTATCAAACATGTTCAGTTACAGTAGTTACTGTTTGTGTTCATTAATCCAACTATTGATATGTTAAGTTTTAATCATTTTGATTGCTAAGCATGCTTTAGTGGATGTTTATTACTGTTTAGGTTCATTGAGTTGATTGTTGAGCATGTTTAGATCATATTGATCATTGCTAGTGTTCATAAATGTGATTGTTAGCATGTTTAGGACATTGTTGATACTTAATGTGATATTGTTAAGTATGATTAGCTAGGTTAGTTGTTGCTTAAGCTTATTATATTAATATCCAGCATGTCTTAGTTAAAATATGTGTTGTTAGTGCTTACTACTATAGCTATTTGTGCTTCTCAGGTTGATATCCTGCATGTTTAGTTAGTGATAGTCATTGTTAGAGTTCATGGTGATGATTATATGTGTGTGTGGTTAGCTAAGTGTTTATCATTTCAGATTAAGGTAGTTTAAACATGTATACATCCTTGAAGTTATAGAACTTGTGATTAGATTGCTCATAGGTTAGTTTAATGTGTTAAAACTAGCTATAATTACTGTTTTGTTGATTGTTTATGTGTATATAAGTGGATAAATACCAAATATGTTAGTTTGAGGTTGATTTTGTGCACATACAAGTCATATAGTTAGCTTAACATGTAGATTAAGGTTGGTTTGACCATGTGTAACTTGCTTAAGTGATTTTGAAATGATTAGCATGATAGTTATAGCTTGTTTTAGTCAAATATAGGCTGATTAAGTTAAAAGGTGTTCAAAATGATAGTAGTTCAAACTAGGTTTAACTGATAATCATAATATGTGATTATGTGCCTCATTTCTATTATTATGTATGTGTTCCATGTCAATATAGGGTTTTCTTGGTAAAACTATTAACTTGTTTTGGTCACATTGTCATTAAAAGCCTAAAAATGAAGACAAACATAAGAAACAATGTTTTCATGTCCTGTTTTACACCTAGTTTAGTCTATATGCATGCTGAACCTCTAATAGTCTCTGTGATGAATAGGGGATGATGTTATTGTTGTAACAAAGTGGCTTAGGGGGTTTGATACATTGTTTGTAGAGCCATACCATGCATGACTACTTGTAACTTTATCCTTTAGAGTCAATATACAAGATTAGTTGAAGGATAGGAGATCTAAAAGGCCATTTGAAATCTGTTTAAGCTAAAATAAATGTGTGGATGAGCTAAAAACTATATGCCTTAACCTAGCATTAAGCATGTGTGTTTAACTTTGCCTCATATATCTCAAATATAAGCTCAATCTCCCTGGTCCAAGTAATAAATATCTGAATGCTTTATATGTTGTTGACTTCTCATCTTTCTACCCTAATTAAGGTGTAGTTGAATGTGTGTAAGTCAAACTTCTAAGTTGGATAACCTGCCACATGTAATGTAGTAGTCAATGTATGCCTATCTTAAGGATATTCCTCATTTTTAGTAATATGCTTTTGTGTTGTCTATCTTGGTTTCATTTCCCATGTCTTGTTTTATCATGTTTGCTTGCTCTGTCCAGTTTACAATTCATGTGTGATGTTAATTTGAGTAAGACACCAGGTTAGGCCTTGTTACCTATTGCCAGTTTTGAGATTGCACAGACCTATTGATGTTGTTGTAGCTATGTATAACACTGTCTGTTATTTTAAGTCTGTGTGTGTATGAATCTCTGAGTTTTTGCATTCTTTGAAGGATTGTGTGTTTAGTATAAAACTGATATATCACTCATAACACAAGATATACTCAGTATATCAGGTGTTTACGAGCATGTATATCAGTATACTAACTCCACCCTATCATGACAAATGAATCATTTGGGCTTGGCCCATTTCTATGCTTAGTTGTCTTCCCTTATACGACTCTGGTCTTTGGGCTTGGCCCACTGCTTGCTTCTTCTCCTTTTCATACTTGTTTATTGATAGTTAGCCCCATTGAGTGCCTTGTTTGATTCGTTTTAATTATGGACTGTTAGTTTAATTAATCGTTAATCACATTATATAAGTTTGGGTACGTCTAACTTGGGCCCATATTTTCCCCTTGTGTGTTTCCACTACATTACGTAGAGATGGGCCTTCACAAGGCCCATCACTTCCATTTAGATGAGTCAGAGCATCTCAGCTTTAGCCGATTGGGCTGAGGCCCAATTATACCTATTCGGGCCGAGATAAAATGCAAGGGAAGTTAATATTTTCATGAAGGCCCAACTATGGGTAAAAGTAGTCAATTGTTGGGCTTCGGTAGGCCCACCAACCTAAACTCTCTCATCTTTCCATTTCATGTATGTATATATCTATTGTATTTGTTGTATAAACATACTTTCAATATTGGAACTTTACTTGTGATTATGAATCTAGGATAGGCAAGCGATACGTAAATCATTTTAGTTAGATCTCCAAACGGATTCCAAAACATTGTTTTAAATCTAGAAATATAAATCAAGGACTGTTTTTGGCTAAATAAAAAGAATGTTTAGACATTAAAATCTGGAAAAAGAAAGTGATTTTTAAACCAAGTGTAAAAACTTATTTTGGAAACATGAATTGGGTTTTGAGTTGTAAATTTGGAAGGGTGTAAGTGTTGATATGTGAAGGACCCAAATGGGCCTGAGTGACTTGACAATAAGCAAATGGGGTGCTGGAAAATCAGCCTTTAATGGGACTAAAAATGGGCATTTTCTTCTAGTTAAAACACAGGCTAAGCCCAAGTAGATAGGTAATTTTGGCAATAAAACCTTATCTTGGACTTGATGTTGATTTGAGGGTTCTGGAATGTATGATATGGTTAACCTTGGAAGATATGACATGCAAAAGGAACAAAAAACCATTTTTGTGTTACTTTTCTTTCAAAATCAATTTTGTCATTTCAAAGGAAATTATACCACTTTCAAAATTTGGAAAGGAATTTAAAAAGATGCGAGTGTGAAAATAGTCCATAAAGTTGGACTAAATGTGGAGTTTTACTCAAATTCATATTTGAGCGTTCTTAGTTCGAAAATGAAATTGACTATGCTACCTCGTGCATACTATTTTTGGTGAAATTTTAACTCTTTGATTTAAAATAAAACCTTGAGTTTGAATAAATAAAATGACAAGTTATTTTGTGGATTTTTAAACCTTAAGCAGTTTAAATCATTTTGAAGTATGCTATAGAACTCGTAGGTCAATCGTATTCTTTTTTTAAATGATATAAATTGCTTATGTGTTTAAATATCATATTTATAATTGTCATTCATGCATTTATCTTCTGTCAAATGAAACTCACACACATTTGCATCAATACACAAAGTTGATTGTACGGATTTCGCAATCACCCTCAAGTATAAAACCAAAAACCTTTCTTTGGAACATGTTGAACACGGAGTTTGTTCATGATCATCCAACAGTCGACAACGGTTCACCCTGGGTTATCCGTGTGGGTCCCTAAAGTAATTTGATAAACCACTCTCGTACAATTAGGATATAGAGAAGTAAAATCCCTTGAACTAGCGCATACTGAATTAGACATGTTCAGGTATCTCAGATCTACCTGGACTTGACAGGCTGACTCCCTCGTGTCATAACAGTCTCCGACCCGATGGCACTACATCAAACTACTTTCTATGTGGAAGCATTTAACGTGTCATATGTGATAAACCATTTCTCCTTGGGGGGGAGGGGTAATTAATCGTGTTCTGTTTTGTAGATGCCTACAAATTTAAAATTTGACATGGTTACCGAGGACCCCGAGATGCTAAAGATTTGGTAGTCATGGCTAAGCGCCCCACAACAAAAGGAAGTAATGAACTGTCTAGGACACCTACCCTCTCTTATGACCATGAAAGGAAATACCGACCTTCTACAAGTCTTTACTGGAAATTGGGATAGTGAGAGAATGTTCTTAGATTCCACCACTTTGAGATAACCCTGACCCTAGAAGAGATCCAAGATTGCATAGACAAGTAGGTACCTGCATAAGGCAGAAAAAGAAACCCGACCGCAACCTTCTAGCACCCCACAAGCCGACTCCCGGTGAGATCATTAAGATATTGTCCTTAGCTAGCGCTAATAAGATATTCAGCCCGACCATAGCTTTTAGAGACCTCCATAACTAGTTTGCGTCTACCCAGCGTTATATAGCACACTCGGTAGAGTTTCGCTCATTCACCGCTTGGGAAGCTACCCAACCCCTAGCCTTCGCCATATGCCTCCTAGGAACTATAGTATTTCCTAAAGATCGTTACCAAGCCATAAATACCCGGGTCATCTTTGTCACCCATGCTATCTTTTATGGCATAACCACTAACGGGGAAACCAAATAGTATGACCTAGTCCAAGTCACCCTGTCCGACATCTACCAAGCCTTAGGTCAATGTTGAAACCTGCATAGGTACTTCCAAGGTTGTAACCTCTTAGTCCAATGGTGGATCATTAAGAACCTCCAAAAAACTGAGGTTCCATCATACCGAGACCCTGAGCATAGGAAATATGACCTCCTAGTCACTTATCCAAATTTGGGGACCCAATAGAAAGAGGGGTAGGCTTTCATATTTTCTAAACTCCGAAAGGATAGTATTCAATGGAGATTTCCTAACTTCATATCCGAGACTATATCTGTGAGAGACAGAAAATGCCATTTTCTACCACTTGTGGGGATCTGAGGAATCAGACCATACGCATCTCTTAAGGTCCTGAGATAGTTCGAAAGGGAACATGTAATCTCCCAAATATGGTATATGGGGGAATATGTGGTTGACTACGAAGGCGACAAGATCTAATGAGTTATTGATATTGTCTAATAATGGAATGGCCAAATTAGGTGGGGTCCAAATACTTTAGCCGATGATCCTCTTCGCTCGGGTTATGACAAAGATAATGTAGACTGGTTGAGAGCATTTTTGCAAGGTACCCTCACACCAAGGCCTAACATCTACAAAACCAAACAGGATCAGGATTCAAAGGCCAAGATCATAGTTTGCCGCATTCAAAGACAAACGGATGATCGAGATGCCCGATACCAATAGAAGATACAATATGACCAGACTGTCATATCCAGCCTGACCGAGGAGGTAGACTTTACTCATGAGTGTCTAGAGGACTTAGACACTAATCTGAAGGAAGTTATGGATGACGGTGCACAGATGACCCCCGCAGAGAAGGGTCAGGGGGTTAGTTCATTTTTGGTATCTACTCATCTCATGATCCAGTCCGCCCTTTGAAGGGCCAAGAGACCTCAGACTGACAGAGCTTCGTCGTCAGCCACTGGAGGTGACTTTTTCTGATTTTATTTCTTCTATGCTTTGTAACCCAATTATGGAAGATATTATTATTAATGAAATTATTATGGGGCAAAATTAACATTTGGCACATTTCTGCTTCAAACAATTAGAAAGTCTTGGAGTAACGAGGTATAGGAACGTGAATATTATAACTGTTTATGTGATTTTGATATAAACTGCTTATGTGTTTTCATGTGTTTCGTCTGAACTCTTGATTGGTCTCACATTTCGGACCTCAACCAAGAAGAAAAACACAAGAGAGTATCGAAAGCTGATTAAACTCACCTCCTCTTAAAGGTTTATTTGCTACCAATGGAAATTCTAGACAGCTAGAGTGTCATGTCACCAGTCCTTGACCTATTTAGCGACGAAGAGATTGAGGAGTTGCTTTGGGCTGAAATTCATCGGATAGATGTGAAAATTGAGTTGGCAAGAGCTATAATGAAGGAAGTTGACTACAAGATTGACTTGGCAAATGGAAAAATGAAATAGATCGACGAGATCATAGAGTTCGTGGAATAGTTGACCGAAAAGTCCCCCGAGGGAAAACCCCAATGCCAAAACCTCCCTAAGGTGGTCAAGACAATGGTAGATGACGACTATGTCTATCTGACGCATCTACCAGAAGATGACCCAATACCATATGAGGAAACAAGTGGGGTACTCAAAGGAATCACCCCAGTCATTGACAAAGCTGCTAATCACTACATTATGCCACAAAGGCCTACCCGTACATCATCTCCAATGTGGTGGACGATTGCCCTCAAAGTTCATGGTTCTCATTTCAGAGTTGCACCAAGCGAAGTGCGAAACATTGAGGTATTCGATGGGATAAAAGCTGCCAGACTGGCACACACTAGCTCACATGTCCTCCCGACTTGTGCACCTCTCTTTGCTCATAGGGATGTTTGTACCATAGAAGCCAGCCTGGCCACGACACTGATAAATGTGTGGCCTTCAAGAGAAAAGTTGTCAGACTGATTAATAAGAAAGTCATCTGCAACCTGTGGGGGCCACACTCCCTCCTGATCTATGATCACTATAGACACATGGCTCTAACGCTATGACTTCACAGCCTTTGAAGATTCATAGGCTGACATCTTCTCACTCTTGTGCCACACCGGCAAGGTTCGCCCACTCAAGACTACTAGGAAACTCTTCGCAAGCACTTCAAGGATGAAGATATGATTGTACCATTCAGGGGATCCTGGGCATGACATCAAAGAGTGTGAAGCCTTTAAGTTCGAGTTGGAGCATTTGGTTAACACCGGCCAGATCTGGCTTATGATATAAGACCGCTTTTAGAAGAGCCACTTAGAAATACGCGGTCACGAGGATGATAACCCTCCATGACTTCGTGATGAGGTCATATTTTAGGTAGTTTAGGCGTCCCTCTTTCAATCAAAGGTATCCCCCTCCTATTTTTTTCTAAATAAAACCACGTCCGATCTGATGTCCCGATGAGGGATACGTGGGAAACCCATATCGGGCCTGGTCAAGGTAAGATTAAGATTCGGGTAGAAGAAATTAGGATATAATTTCTATGTAACCTAAACTATGGAATATCCTGATTTCTCAATGAGGGATACATATGCAGTATATATAAGACTCGATCCCTATATTATATATGTTATAATTCCCCTATTTATTGGATAGTTTCTGGTTTGACTATAATGTGGTGGCAAATCAACCAAAAACCTTCAAATTGAAACCCTAAAAGAGAATACCCTGAAATGGAAAAATCAATCAAGAGTTCGGATCGAATACATGAGTCTACGTACTTTATGTGCAACCTTATGTGTGATATCTTGTATTTATGATTTCCGACTAACGTACTAACATCATTTGCTTTTTAGTTATTTTTCTTCTTATAGAAAAGGGTCGATCTGTTGCAATACACTAGCATACATCTTCAGATATAAAGTTGCGATAGCATCCTTAAACCAAGCAAACATGGATGGTACTCCCGAGGGCACTCGCAACAAGAATGCTCTGATTGAGGAAGTTGTGCCTCAAGACCTCCAGAATGCCTCGAACTCCGAGGACGTGATCACTCTGCTATTCAAGAAAGTCGCCGACCTCCAGGAATAGGTCGTGAGAAATGAAGAAATCAACGTTGCCATAGAAGCATCTGCTACCGAGGCAAGAAGGCCTCCACCACCTTTTCCATTTCTGAATTCACCCATCACCGAAAACCTCCCAAATGCCTATATTGGGGCCTCTTACCAAACACCACCTCCACTACCAACAACTACATACCAACACCCTACAACCATATGCCAGTGTATTATGCACAGCCGAACTACCAAGTTTCATCAACAAACTACCAAAACCTATACCTACCTCCAACCTACCAAGCTCCATCTCCAAATTATCATGTTCCTGCACCTGCGTATCAAGCGGCCCAAAAATTAACAAAACCACCATAACCAGCCGCCTCCTACTACATACGACTTGACATGTCCAAAGTTTGAGAAAAAGCCTCATCGGGTGTTCACTCCACTTCCAAAAATGTGAACCAGTCTGTTCGCCAAATTAAACGACGTCTATCTCATCAAAACAATGCCGCCAAAGCTTGCCAACCCAGGGAGTCGCTTTTACAGACTCGACCAAACTTGTGCTTACCATTTCAGGAGGAGTGGGCATACAATGGAAGATTGCATTAATCTGAAGCATAAGCTGCAAGATCTGATTGACAAATGTGAGATCATTCTGGAGGCCGCAACGCCAAATGTGAATACGAGCCATCTCCCAAATCATGGTACCAACAATATACATATGATAAAATGAGAAGAAGATTGGACGGTATGTCATTCATTGGACCAAAAGGGTATTAAAATCCTAGAGCGCATGGTCGCCTCAAGGAAGCCCTATTTTTAAGATACTGATCCTAGCTACAAAGAAGTCATATGTACTTTAAGTACCATAAGTAGTCATCTCGGCTCCTAGAAAGGAACTCACAACCGTGGCTCAAGGGATGACATGATCGGGAAGGTGCTATGCTCCCGAAGAATTGGCACAAGAAGCACCCCGAAAAGAAAATAATCAAAGAGGGCCCATCACTGATAGGGATGTTGAAGACTTTTGGAATAGGATGCAATTATTCCATTGTTGAACACCTGCAGAAAACACCAACCAGAATATCAGCAATATCATTACTCCTAATCTCTACACAACATCGACAAGCCCTAATGAAGTCACTAGACGAAGTCCATATCCCAGCAGGGACCAGTAGTGAAAAATTAGCCAACATAGTAGGCCATGTCATCAGGGAACATCAGATTTCATTCACTACTGATGAATTTCCAAGAGAAGGAACAACTCATAAAAAGGCCCTTTACATCACTAACAAGTGTCGAGGCAAGGTGATCTCCCGAGTACTTGTCGATAATGGGGCTTGGTTCAATATATGCCCCAAGTCCACATTGAAACAATTAGGCTATGACATTCAAAAAATATGCCAAGTTGTACCAGGGTGAGAGCCTTTGACGGAACACAACGTGACCCCGTAGGGGAAGTGGACCTCAATAAATAAATAGGGCCCACTGAGTTTACCATAGAATTCCAAGTCATGAACATCAATGTCAACTACAATCTCTTACTGGAGAGACCATGGATACATATGGCTGGATCTGTGCCATCATATCTCCACTAATCAATGGAGTTTGTCTGGGATGACACGAGATCATAATTCATAGAGCGGTTAGTATTTACAACTATCCCAATAACTTTGAGCCTATAATAGAAGTAGTCCTAACGGATACGGACTTCCACGTAGTGGAACTTATGGGATATGCTAACCGAAGGGATGATAAAGATATCCTGATGTCTCCAGCCCCAAGATTGTCGTCGTAACTACGCTCCAGAACGAGTTCGAGCCTGGCAAAGGCCTAGGAAGAGAGCTCCAAGGAATTCCAGAATCGGTGTTAATTTTGGGAAATGAGTATCGCTTCGGCCTTGGGTCCAAGCCTCATAGAAGCCTCTGATGCTGAACAAAAAAAGAGAGGTCCTCCAGAGATGAGAAAGCCTTTCCTGGGTTTGTACCAGTAATTTCTGGTCTGCATGCCCATGCACGGTGGTGGGGACCCATTAGAAGGTTTGGGGATGTTATTCCAAGAGCAAGAGTGTGCCGCTATACTAGAGGAATGCTTTGAAGCACCCATAATCCGCGACACTGATCTAGACGAGCAGCTGTCCAACTAGACCTCTACCTCACTTTCCGCTCCTCGATAGAGAGAGAATTTTAAACTTGTTTTTCCAAAATCGTTGGAAATCGGTTGAGGCCTGAACACCCACCATTTATGTCTTTACTTTCTTACATATTGTTCAAAAATGGAAATGACTCGATATTGAGTCAGGACCACAGTTTGTACTTTTATCAAATCAATGAAAAGCCTCAGTTTATGCAAAAAAATGGTTTATTGATTTATATATATAACGTGTTTTTACATACTAACGATGTTTTGCCTTGTTTTTTTAGTAATAACATTAAAACAACTCATAATGTCATGACATGTCGCGAGACAAGTGAGTCCAGTGATACAGATGACAAAGAGTGTGAGGAATACGATGAAGAGGCAGATTTACCAGAAGACCTCATTTATGAGGAAGATCAGTATGAGAATAGGAAGACTCCTAATTTGGACGAAATGGAAGTAATCAATCTTGGAGATGAGAAAACGGTTAAGAAAACCAGGATAAGTGCGCATTTGGACGCGCCCAGAAAGAAAGAGTTAACAAATCTGCTAAGAGATCATATCAATGCATTCGCGTGGTCATACACGGATATGCCGGGTCAATAGAACCTAGTGACCCACGAGCTATCTATTAATGAAAAAGCTATCAAAGGATAGGCATTGGCCTATTTGCTAGCAGAAAGTCTAGTCGACGAAGAATTCACACCGTTAAGGATATACTTGCCAGACGAGGAAGTAATAGCAATTGAAGAGGAAACGGTCGAAGCATACTCAGTATGGAGAATGGTCTTCGATGGCGCCGTCAACTATAAAGGTTCAGGGATAGTAGCAGTTTTGGTTTCAGAAATAGGTCAACACTACCCGATGGTAGCCAAGCTCAACTTCCATTGCACAAATAATATGGCATAGTACAAACCCTGCGTTCAAGGTCTTCGCATGACCATCGACATAGATATCCATGAACTTTTGGTAATAGGAAACTCAGATCTATTGATTCACTAGGTTCGAAGAGAATGGTCCACCAAAAATGAGAAGATCTTACCATACGTCAACCTCGCATAGATATTATGCAAGACATTCAAAAATATCATTCTGGCACACTCAGAGCCCAAAATGAATTCGATGATGCTCTTGCAACTATAGCATCTATGATTCAGCACCCTGAAAGCAGTCATATTGGCTCACTGGAGATCAACATTAGGGAAGAACATGCCTATTGTTCCCATGTGAAAGCGAAACATGATGGTAAATTATGGTATGTCGGCACAAGTACGTATCTGGACAAAGAATAGTATCCCAAGAACACTACAACCAATCAAAAGAAGACCATCAGAAGATTGGTCAATAGTTTCTTCTTGAACAAGGGAGTACTCTATATGAGGACGCCCAATCTAGGGCTACTAAGATGTGTCAATGCCGCATAGGACACAAAGTTGTTAGAAGAAGTACACATCAGAACTTGCGGACCTCACATGAATAGGTTCATCTTGGCTAAGAAGATTTTAAGAGCTAGCTACTATTGGATGACAATGGAAACTGATTATAGCTGATTCGTGTGAAGATGCCATCAATACCAAATATACGGAGATCTAATCAAGGTCACACCAAATGAGTTTAATGTCATGAGCTCACCTAGCCATTTGCAGCATGGGGCATGGATATCATTGGGCCCATAGAGACATCGGCATCCAACGGACATCACTTCATCCTAGTCGCCATAGACTATTTTATGAAATGGGTTGAAGCTACCTCTCACAAGTTGGTAACAAAGAAAGTGGTAGCCGACTTCGTGCGCTACATCATATGCTGATTCGACATTCCAAAGTCGATTATAACAAACAATGGAGCCAATTTGAATAGTCATCTGATGAAAGACATATGTGAACAATTTCGTATAACTCATCAAAATTCGACCGCATACTAGCTACAGATGAACGGAGCCGTAGAGGCAGCCAACAAGAACATCAAAAGGATATTGAGGAAGATGATTGACAATTACAAGTGTTGGCATGAACAACTGCCCTGCGCGTTGCTAGGATACCAAACAACTACTCGGATCTCAACTGAAGCAACTCCATACTTGTTCATCTACGACACCGAAGCAGTGATACCAGCCGAGATAGAGATACCCTCATTCAGAATCATACAAGAAGCAAAATTGGACAGCGCATAATAGGTATGAAAAAGATATGAGCAACTGGCTCTAACCAACGAGAAAATGATGGTTGTCGTTTGTCACAGTCAACTATATCATTAAAGAATGGAACACCCCTTCAACAAAAGGGTAAGAGCCTGGAGCTTTCAAATAGGGCAATTGGTGCTCAAGCGTGTGTTTCCGCACCAAGATGAATACAAAGGAAAATTCACACCTAACTGGCAAGGGCCTTACATGGTACGTAAGGTACTATCAGGAAGAGTTGTCATCCTCACATAGATGGATGGCTAAGAGTGTTCCAAAGCAATCAATTCATATGTCATCAAGAGATATTACGCGTGAAGACACGCCTCTCAGTTATAATCCCTTTTACTTGTAATCACATTTTTCTTCTACTTTTAGTCACACTTCCTTGCTTGTAATTGCATTAAGAAAACTAAATCAATTTCTTGTAACGAACTATGCGGGGACCTGATTCCCAAAAAGGGGATGCGTAAGCATCCATTACAAACTCGGTTGCATTATTATCAAACCCCCATATCTCCTTGTAATGAACTACGTGAAGACTTGACTCCCAAAAGAGGGATATGTAGGCATCCATTACGGACTCGATCGCTTTATTAGCACAATTCATATTGCTTTATAATATGAACTACATAATAACCTGATTCCCAAAGAGGGATACATAGGCGCTCTTCGAGCTCGGTCGCATTATTTCAAAAAAATCAACCATATTTATTTCAAACTACATTTCGACATGATTCCCTAGATAGGATACGTAGGTGTTCTTTAAGATCGGTCGCACCAAACAAAAACCAAAGAAACCTCTAGGAAACCTTAGAGACATCAAGAATTCAAAGAAATTGTCTCACACTGTATAAACTGGGGCAGAATTTTTGAGATCCATCAACAAACTAACTCAAAGGATCAGCCAGTCCAAGCTCATAAACCGGGGTAGAATTTTTGAGTAGGACTCAGAAATTCCTTCAATGCAAATTGACGTGAGAGTCAACCGATCCAAATCCGCAACTGGGGCAATTTTTCGAAGGGGTCTCGAAAATTTCACGAAAGACAGACGAAGAGCAAATAAAGCGCCAGAGACGGTCGAAGAACCTCACTCAAGCGAATATGTCAAGACATAAGTTAACAATATTTGGTTATATAAAATTTTTAGTCAAAATTCTGTTTTCCATAATATTTTTAAACATTTCTATTCAAAACATTTTCTCTCATTACACTTGAACTAAAAATGGGGTCGAGATCGGAAAATTGAGAAACAACACAGTGGGAGTCAACAACACGGATCGACCACGTAGAAATCTAATGAATCTTTCTCTGATTGCAGGTCACCAGAACGTCATCAGGACGACGACGGGTTTTTATATTAACTTGTTTGTTCATGAATGAAACATGTACAACAGAAACCCACTCCTACACTATAAGACAACTGCCAGGTCCCGAGAGCCTATGACAAAGTGAAGACGCAACGCCGGACCTAAGAGTCGCAACTAGAGAGAAAATTCCATAAGAGGGCATAAAGTAAAAAGATATAACCTAACCCTGAGAGTCCAGAGTCTGAATGATGTAATTCTAGTCGAAAGGTTGTAGCATTCAAAAGTTCGAGAGATGTAATTCTGATCAAAAGGCTGCAGTCATCACTCCAAGTATCAGAATGATGTAATTTTGGTTGAAAGGCAACAGTCTTCATTCAAAAATTCGAGTGATGTAATTCCGGCCGAAATGATGCAGTCTTCATTCAAAAGTTTGAAAGATATAATTCCGGCCGAAAGGTTATAGTCTTCACTCTAAGTGTCAGAATGATGTAATTCCGATCGAAAGGTTTCAGTCATCACTCCAAGCATCAGAATGATGTAATTCCGCCGAAAGGTTTCAGTCGTCACTCCAAGCATCAGAATGATGTAATTCCGGCTGAAAAGTTGCAGTCTTCATTCAAAAGTTCGAGTGATGTAATTCTGATCGAAAGGTTACAATCTTTACTCCAAGCGTCAGAATGATGTAATTCTGACCAAAAGGTTGCAGTCTTCATTCAAAATTCCGAGTGATGTAATTCCAACTGAACAGTTGCAATCTTCACTCCAAGTGTCAGAATGATGTATTTTCGGCCGAAATGTTGCAGTCTTCATTCAAAAGTCCGAGGTGATGTAATTTCGGCCGAAAGGTTGTAGACTTCATTGAAATGTCCGAGTGATGTAATCCCAGTCGAAAGGTTGTAGTCTTCATTCCAAGCTTCAGAATGATGTAATTCTGATTGAAAGGTTGCAGTCTTCATTCAAAAGTCTGAGTGATGTAATTCCGACTGAAAGGTTTCAGTCTTCACTCTAAGCGTCAAAATGATGTAATTCCGACCGAAAGGTTGTTGTCTTCATTCAAAAGTCCAAGTGATGTAATTCCAGTCGAAAGGTTGTAGTCTTCACTCCAAGCATCAAAATGATGTAATTCCGGCCAAAATATTGCAGTCTTCATTCAAAAGTTCGAGTGATGTAATTTCGGCCGAAAGGTTATAGTGTTCACTCCAAGGGTCAGAATGATGTAATTCCGACTGAAAGACTGCAGTCTTCATTCAAAAGTCTGAGTGATGTAATTCTTGCAGAAAGGTTGCAGTCTTCATTCCAAAGTCCGAGTGATGTAATTCCGGCCGAAAGGTTGCATTCTTCACTCTAAGCGTTAGAATTACGTAATGCTGACCGAAATGTTGCAGTCTTCATTCAAAAGTTTGAGTGATGTAATTCAAGCCGAAAGGTTGCAATTTTCACTCCAAGTATCAGAATGATGTAATTCCGTTCGAAAGGCTGCAGTATTCACTCCAAGTGTTAGAATTATGTAATTCCAGCCGAAATGTTGCAGTCTTCATTCAAAAGTTCGAGTGATGTAATTTTGGCTGAAAGGTTACAATCTTCATTCAAAAGTCTGAGTGATGTAATTCTGGTTGAAATATTGTAGTCTTCATTCAAAGGTCAGAGTGGTATAATTCCGGTCGAAAGGCTGCAATATTCACTCGAAGTGTCAGAATGTGTCATGACCCAAAATCCCTAAGTCGTGAGGGCACATACTAATTCCTACCATGGTAGAAGGACCCTTCCTTTATACAGTAATCCAATGCATAATTAAAGTAATCAATCGGAATATCATAAGTCTAACTCTTAACATAAATATAAAGTGCAGAAATATCATTATAATACAACCCCGAGAAATAATGGTCTGATCATACACGAGCCACTACCAAATCACTAAGTTTGAATAATACAAATATCGTAGAGGGAATACTGTCTCAGAAACAAAATAAAGAAAATAATGGGAAAAGAGTCTCCAGTCATCGGATCGTCCAGCATGCTCACCCTAGAAAGACTCAACAACAGCCTCGATTAGTCCCGATGAGAAGAGGTAGAGCCTATCACATACTCTGCACTCAAAAGAATGCAGCAAGGCAGTATCAATACAAAAATTATGTACCTGTAGATATCATAGGCCGTCAACAGTTAGCTAACATATGCATAAGAAAGAAACTGAAAGATAGACATGCTCACAGTCAAGTACAAGAAATATCACAGTCCAAGAATAACCAGCCAAGTATAAAAAGTAAAGTCATATCCAAATATATGAATGAATAATGAATAAATATGCAGGTGCAATGCAATGCAGTGGCCACATGATCAATTTGTACATACATGCTCCGGGCGGTATAAGTTATTATCCCGGCAGCCATGACCATGGGGATCGGCGACGTCCACGGGGACCGGCGACATCCATGTAGTAGTCATTCCGTATCACACAATCTAAAATGACTTTTCCACCCAAACTCTTCGCTAGCCACTCCGTATCACTCAACATAGAGATGTCTACGCAATATTGTAATGTCATATAAATCATAAATATTCCCCTTCTCATTTATCACCATCATACCAATAGCAGGATCACAATCAATATATATCATAAAATGAAAGTATATGCAATGCGATGAGATTATCAGGTATACCATATCAATTCCTAATTCTGCCACACTAGGACAATTATCACAATATTAGTATCACATCAATTTCTTTCTTATACATGAGCATGCCAAGATAGGTGAGATACAACTATATCACAATACAACATGTTATTTCATATAAGTCTGATAACCATAAGAAGCATCAACTCATACAAAATAGTAACCGACCTAAGTATTCCATCCCAACTCCGTACCCGAAGGCTTACATGCTTTCTCCAATAAATTCTAACTACACATACATTTTGCTAACCGAAGTCTAACCAGAAGGTAAGCCATAACCTACCTGGAAAGCTGAGCAGGAGTCGCATAATCACCCTTGTGCCTTGCCCTTCTGCATATCACGATCGTACTCGAAGTCTAGTATTATCGAAGTCTAAGTTAGAATAAGGAATTCAAACACCCATATCATTAAACTAGACCTTTTATTCCAAATCAATTAGTAAAGAAGGGGGAATGGGCCATTAGGGATAAAATGGTCATTTTAAAGGTGAACTATGGAATTTAACATTCTAGGAGCCTAATACCACCCAATAATTACTAAATCAACTCAAGATTAGTCTAGTTTCACCTTATAAGAGAAAACCCTCAATATAGGTATGAACCCTAGTTTTCAATATTCAAATCTAATAACATTAATGGAAGATTTAGGCTTAACAAGTAGTAAATAATGATTCACCATGCTTAGATTATCAAAACCCATTAATCAATTCACACGTTCAAGCTTAACAATTTCATGAGCCCTAATTTGGTTGAACTCCTCTTCCCCAAATAGATTTAGGTGAAGGCCGCCATTAAATTAACATAAAGAAGCTAAGTAAAGGTAAATGAAGGTTACCTCAAGATGAAATCTCTTAGAAAAGATTGGGAGTCGCCCTAATGGTGCGTGGGAAGTGTGTTTTCAAAATGGGGGAAGTTAGGATTTTAAAGAGACTTTAATGATTCTGGAAATTCCCGATGTCCGCTGCAGCGGACCCAGCCCCTCTACAGCAGACTCGCGCGCACAGACCCTTTCCACGCCTGCGGTCTATAACAAAAACTCAAAAAGCTTGCCACAACTGATCACCATTCGTTGCGATAGATTCCATCTGCTGGGGTGCACTAAAGCTCGCCCTAGCGAGTACACCAACAACCAGAAAAATCAAGTCTTATGCAATTTCCATCCCGAGATTCGATAATCACCCGAGACCTTCCCAACACAAACCAAATATGTACATTCATGTAAAAACATGCTACGGACTCACTCGTGTCCTCGGAATTTCACTTGGAGGTCTATTTCTACAAGTCAACCCTGAACGGGCTAAACTAGTTAAACTGAGGACTCGGTCCTATTGAGGAGACCACTTAGGAGACCGAGAATTAGCTCCTTTGGCACCCATTTAAATCTATCCTATATAACTTTTCTTATTATTATTAATTGTCATTTCAAAATGTAGAAATTCGTGCCTCTTTGTAAATTGTAATCTTTTACTAACATTGTTTCTAGAAATGTGAAGTTAAGTTCAAATGTTCAGTCCATTCTCACAAAGTAATAGTAATAAATTTTTTTCCAAGGATTTATGTAGAAAGGAATAATTCTCCGTCAAATGGTGTGGCTGAAGTTAATGGAAGAATGTTGTGCCTATTTTTTTTTTCATTCTCTGTATGATCTTATTATTATGTTGTTTATATTGATTTCTTTTTGGAACATATTTGTACTATACCAGGAGACAATTAGACAAACATGATTTTGTGACAGTTCGAGTAAAAAAAGAATTTCAACAAAACAGGGAAGTATCAACAAACCCGGTTAGACAAAGGATAGAGATTCAACACCCAATCCAAGCAAAATGACCACCGGAGGGGATTTGGAGTCTTCTTCTTCACTCGAATGGAGCTGAAAGTCAAGAACGAGAATGGGAAGTAGCGCCGCAACTCCAGACCGAAAGCACGACACGAATGGCAAGCGCGTAAGCGCAGGTTTTCTGTCTTTGACTTCTATAACCGGCAAAACAAATCCTATTTACGTAGCTCTTATATTGATTCTCAAACTGAAACGACTCATATTGCTTTCAAAGCTTAACTATTTTCCAGGTTCTGCACAAACACTTAAAGAATCTTGTTTCCAGACTCTCGCTTTATAATTCACTCATTCAGACGGAAAAAATTCATAGTTCACAAGTTAATAGTTTTAGAAACATAGTAGGAGTATATCTTATGAAACAAACATTTAAGACCTAAAATTGAGATAGTTAAAAAGAAGTGCTTAATGTCTTGAGTCATTACAGCAAGATTGGATTCCATTTAGCTGTTCAACCTGTGCGAAGAAGCAGCTTGCCAAAGAACAAAATAGAAACGCAACCAGACATTTCAACTGGACATTGCTGCAATCGCAAGTTCAATTTAACCTCACTAATTCCCCATAATAATTCAATACCAATGTAATCCAAGTTTTTCCAAACAGAAAACTCATCCTAGTTCCAAAATACCTTTCTAGTAACTAAAAGTAAATAACAAACGATGTCTCAAAGCTAAACTACTGTCCAATCAATAGGAATTATCCATACTGCATGAAAAGAACCCTTAACGATTGGCCTTGGCAACCCTCTCAATCTCATCCTTCTTCTTGATAGCGTAGCTGCATGTACATAGAAAAGTATGTAAACATAGAAGATAGTTGCATTCATAAAGGAATATAAGACTAAAAAGATGGTAATAGGAAGATTACCTGTTGGAAGATCCCTTGGCAGCATTAATGAGTTCATCCGCAAGGCACTCTGCTATGGTCTTGATGTTCCTGAAAGCACTCTCACGTGCACCAGTTGTGAGGAGATATATTGCCTGGTTGACACGACGGAGTGGAGAAATATCAACAGCCTGACGCCTGACAACACCGGCAGAACCAATACGAGTTGCATCTTCTCTTGGTCCACTGCATCACAGGTGTGAATGGTTACGAAACGGAAAAGGAAAAATGAGAAAGACTAAAATATCTGAAGCATGCCACAACATACAAATGGAACAAACAAGACATGGTATGCAAATCTTCTAATTAACTAGAAACCTCAGCAAGAAAGAGTCAAGCTAATAAATATGCAAAAATAAAACTAATCTCTAAACCTGTTGATAACAGCATCAACAATCACTTGGATTGGGTTTAGGTCAGTCAACAGATGGATAATTTCCATAGCATGCCTGATAATACGAACAGCCATCAACTTCTTCCCGTTGTTCCTTCCATGCATCATCAGTGAGTTGGTCAACCTCTCCACAATTGGGCATTGAGCCTTTCTAAACCGCTTGGCTTGGTACCTCCCAGCGGTGTGAGGCGTATATGTAGGATGCTTGTTAGCAGTAGCAGTTATGTAATCCTCAACAGAAATATCACTGATCTGCATGACATAATAACATTAAGAGAGAATTCAAAACACAGACTGAAGTTCTCCTTTGTGCATTTTAATGAAGAATCCACCGACAGTTACATTAACTACCTAACCAACAAGGATTGCTCTGGACTTTCAGCAAGTAATTTTCAGTCATATAAATCCACCATTTAACAGGTTACAATGATAAATAAGCACACCTTTTGTAAGGCTGTCACTGTCATCCTGTTACTGATTGGTGGAACCGACATTGTTTAAGCAGAGCATTATTAGTGTGAATATTTCTTTGAATAAGAAGATCAAGCCAGCAGGCAATAAATTTGATAGATACACCTAAGAAGTTTAGTGCATAGCGTTTCAAGCTTTTTACCATGGTTAAGTACTCAACGTATTGGACTTGAGGACCGTAAGTCATCTCTCCTATGCTACCATTAGCATTTGGCTAAATTTAAGAAAATTCTAAAGCTGGAAACCAAAAATTCCAAACGTTCATCCATCCTTCTGATTTCGAAAAGGCAAAAGTTTCCTCCAATTGTTCATTGTAAACAACAACCCAATAATATCTAGCACCTTCAACCAGTACAACAACAACAATATTTGGTTTCAAGTCCTCATCCCAATAATATCTAGCACTTTCTTTTGAACATATAGTTCGTAAAAACGGGACAATCACTAGAGTTACCCACAATTGATTCTCCCTTGGTTCTAGTAGTAAAGATGACAGTTAAAGAAGATAAAACAGAAGGGTTTGAATACTTGAGCATTATTTTCCTCAATTTCAAAACCAAGTTGGACAAATCAGACTGATATTTTTCTATTAGCAAGAAATATCATAAAATGAAAGTATTATTGAAAGAAAGTTTTGACTTTAACAACAAAATAATAGTACCTAAGCTATAAACTACAATATGTTCTTTTTACCATCTTCTAGGTCTAGTTGGTTTGTATCACAGTAGAAGAAGACTACAACAGCCATATTAATTCCTCAATTTACAAACCCTAATTCCACAAATGAAGCAGAGATTCCTCTCATCTTCTTTTTTTCTCCTTTGATAAGTAAGGAAAACGGGATTATTATATGAAGCTTACGATACAAAAACCGCCATAGAAATAAAACAATACAGCTTCTTTTCTTTTTTTTTTGAAAATGAACAATAGAGCTTTTTCGAAAATTAAACTTAGGCAAATAACAAAATCATAGGGGGAAAAATACCCAGTAACGCAAAAAAAGGGGGAGAAGCAAAAGGGAGACCTGAACGTCGTCGTATGACCAACGATTGAAGAGCATAACATCAGTGTGAGGCTTTTCTTGCTGGTTTTGGTTTTCCACTACTACTGCACCACCTTCCATCTTTTCTCAGGGGGTTGGGGATGGGGCTCAGGGTGAAGAGTAGGGGAGGTGGGGTTAAGGAGGGAGGGGTTCTACAGAGGCTTCAGATTGAAGTTGAACAAGAAGAAAAACCCTAAAGCGAGAAAACAAGTTACTACACTGTCCAAAATAGCCTTCTTTTTACGTTTCGAACAAGATTGGGTTAAGGCCTTTTGGCCCAGTTTTCGTGACTCAAGTTGCTCCAATTTGTTTTCTCCCCTTATGTGTGGTGTGGTGTATCTACGCCTGGGCATGGAGCCGAGCTCGGGACTAGCCTAACCAGCTTTATCAAATTATAACCGAGCTCGAGTCGAGCCAAGCCCGAATTGTCTCTTAATGTTTCGTTCTACATCGTGCTACTCTATTAAAACATAAATTTATAATATATAAATCGGTTGATTAGGAAAAATATAAGCATCACTAATTTAATTTGGTAATTGCGTTCAAGTTGTGATTGAAATATATATATTATTAGTCTAAACAAGAACTCAAATTTAAATGGCATCAACTTAATATTGAAGACAGAATAAAATTTCAGGCAAAAAATAAATAATAGAATTAAATCAATACTAAATTCAAGAAAATTTTATAATATTACTTTTTAATTTTTTTTTGAATAGTTAAATTTAAAATATTAATTACATTTTGAACGACCGATAAAATATTAAGTAACAATGTCTATAAAAAGTTTAATTACATGAAATTAATTAAAAATATAAAATTAAAATTTTATTTCAATAAAAATTATTATTAAATTGACATTTTTCTAACTTAATCAAGATTTATAAATGAATTTTAATTTTAAAGTAATCAGTATATGACTAAAACAAGTCAATCGAGCTGAATCGAGTCCGAGCATTATCGAATCCAGCTTTGACCGATCCAAGCTAAATTTTGACTGAAACCCAGTCAAGTTAAATGCAGGCGAGCTAAGCCGACCCACGAGCCAGCTAGGCTCTTTGCCCGAGCCTAGGTGTATGGTATGGTTTTTAAATGGGAACAAAAAATCTAAGGACAGCCTGATGCACTAAGTTTCCGCTATGTGCGGGGTCCGGGGAAGGGACGGACCACAAGGGTCAATATAAAAATCTAAATATACAAAATAACATTCATATTTATCAAATGTAGCTAGAGAATTTTGTTTATCAAATATGGTAGGAATTTTTTAAGAACATATATGGAATTACACACGAATCTCGCTCACAATTTCGTGTATAAAAACTGTATAAAATTGGTATGAAATATGTATATAATTGTATAGTTTTGTATAAAGCCTGATATTGTTGCCTGGGCCATTTACTGATCTCATATTTTACGGAATCAATGATGCTACCCGTCATGTTATCACTACAAGAAAAAGGACCTACGGTGACGGTTAAAAACTGTCATCTGAAGGGGTGGATTACGATTTTTGTAAGTGTCATTGTAGCCATTGTCATAAATAGATGACGGTTTCACCAACTGTCACAACATATGTGACGAGCATAAACCGTCACAAATTTGCTCGTTGATTTTGACTATTTCCCGCTTTTTTTAAAAAAAAATCCCAAGTATTTAAAACTCATGGCGATAAAATATTTGAATTTTATTAATTTAATATTTATTTTTGGCGGAAAATTTTTAAATAAATTTTAATTTTAATTAATTTAATTTAAATATAAAACAATTGCGGGAAAATTGATTTTGGCACATTTTTTATTTAATAATTAATTTAATTAATTGTTTTTTTTAATTTTTCAATAATAGTCAAATTGGTGGGAAAATAGCATATTGTAACTAATTAATTAAATCATTTTAATACACATTATTGAAACATTTACGAATTGTTTTACAAAACAAAATGTTCCCAAATGTAACCAAAACAAAATGTTCTCAAATGTAACCAAAACAAAATGTTCTCATAGACAGCCATAGTACAAATATTATCCAACCATCATGAAGGTGGCACAACTTCGGTAGTACGGAGAATCTTTGAAAAATGATGCGCCCACTCAATCCGGACCTCATCAAGCTCATGCTGTGAAAATACTTCTTTTCCATTGTACAGTTAAACACAATAGAGATCAATTAAAATTTCTAATCATAATTAGGCCATTCTAATGTAACTACATTCAAATATAATTCAACATGTTAGATCAATTATAATACACAATAGAGATCAATTAGAGTATATATAGACAAGTACATAAACAAGAAATAATGTTAGATACTTACATTTTTTTGCAGCAGAGATAAATCATTCATGAGGTCCTTAATGAAATGCAACATATAGTAACCGCACTCGTATCCATTAGGCTGTTGTGGTACCTTAAAGTAAATTTAACCCAAACATTTACTTAACTGAACAAATTTGAACTTACATTACATGCAATTAAAGACTTGAATAAAATGAAGTACCTTAACAATTTTCAGCATTCTAGAAAAACCCATTTCGGATTATAACCTTTTTGAGATGTGTACATGCGCATGGCGCTATAAAAAATGACAAAATATTAGAACATGCTTGTCATCATTCTTGAAATATAACTGACTAACAATATTAAAACAAGTTAGTAAATAATAACAAGTAAACGATACGTACTGTGTGATAAGTTTTACCAAGTCTTGATGGCTCCATTATTAAGAGAATCCAGATAATATACCTCAAATTTAGACACATCAAAAAGAGCAAGCACTCTGACTGTTTAACAGTCGCTGCTTTAACTTGGCCCCTCAGTTCCTCCAACTCACTCTCAACGTTTAACGGTCGCTGCTATAATATCTAATTGCTTCCCGTCTCCGCAGTCCATCATATGTTTCATTAAGGACAAGTTTATACAAAATGGGAATAGGCATGTTGTTGAGACACACATAATGCTATCAGTTTCTCATGACCAGAAAAACATCTTATTATGCTCAATAGCAAGTTCTAATTCACTCAAACCAGACAGATCCAAACAATAAATTCTCAAACTAAACCATCTTAAAGAAATGAACAAATATATACATCACAGTCAATCTTCTAGCTCCTTATGATGCTTTGATATCCTAATTTATTTAAATGCAAAAAGACACAGCCACAGATGTAAGCAGATAAGATGTTTTAAGACATAACTAATAATGCAGAGATCTAACAGAACTTTGTGAATCAATTCTTTAAAACTAGCATGCTGAAATTAGCCTAACTTTATTATTTTATATTGTCAATAACATGGCAGTTGGCACAATGGTTCAGTGTCTTTTATTCTTTACCTAAATATGCATTTAGACTAGAAGATTTGACTTACTAATAGGTAGTGGTAACATAGAACACACAGATGCAAACAGTGCTTTTCTAAGTACTCATGACACATATTTAGCTAATTAGAAGCTCAAGAAGGAATCTAGGATTCATTTAGCATTAACTGAATGCAGATACGCATATTGATGCACATGATGAGTGACATAACTTAAGAACTGAACAAATAAACAGGTAAGGTCATGTTAGGACATGTGAAAGGCTATTCTACACATGATTCTTACATAGTTACACACAAACCACACATTACAATCAACATGATATCATGATTTAAGTTGACAAATACTGGACCAAACCTAACAAAGTTCATAAACATGAATCAGAGATCCTTAAAGACACATTCAAAGACAAGACAAGTAATGAACAAAAGCTAGCAAATGATGGACAATCACTTATTTTACAGGATACTAGCACATACCAATCTCAACACCTCCCATTGTTACCCCTAGATTAACAAGCAGACCCAAAATAGCTTACGAAGAAGCATTAAGAGACATAAGTTCACAATCATCACATTTTTTCACATTTACCACACTTTAGCTAAGAACATACCATACTATTATGACCTAAAAAAAAGCAGCTAAACTCAGTCTTATGTGACAAGATCTACAGGTTCAAACATCTTCACCTAACACTATGCTAAGACCTATCATATTAAGACTTGAATTTAACCTAAACAGACCCTAAACTGCTCCTTTAGAATAGCAACAGTCCAATACATAGGTGTAACAACCTATTTAACTACCATATCCATCTTAGGGCTATCAGACACACAAAACTTATCAAGGCTAGGGCATTTCTTCTATTTTAGGCTATTGAATGGTCCTAATATGATTGTGACAGTATTTTAATACTAAGTCATAGTTTCTTTTAATAAAACAGAACTGATTAGGCCAAATACCAATAATCTTAGTTCATTTCTAGGATTACACTAGTATTAGGTGATGTAACAATCATGATATGACATTAAACTAGCCAAACATAATCCTTATGAACTAATACATGCTTTTAAAGAAGTATCACAGCTTCAACAGTCCATACACAACCAAAATACTTCAAATTAACACATTACGCTATAATATCTTACATTAACCTAAACTTAATGGAATAGGTAGAAAATTAAAACAAGGATTAGGGATTACCTCTTGTGTTGGCAGCCGAATCGAGATTGGAGCTTGATCTTCACTCCTCCACTCGATTCACACTCTCACACACGAAAAAGAGAAATTTTAAAAACTGAAGGGCTAAATCGACACTTAGGGTTCCACCAAAGGGCTTGGAACCCAAATCAATGGCAATAATTCCAAATTTAGATGATAAACTAAGCTTTTAAGAAATCAAAGCTCAGAAATCAATCAGCCCCCCCCCCCCCCCCACAACACATACACAAATGAAGGGTTGGGGTTCAATTTATAAAAAAAAAACCCTAGAAATTGAGATTGAACCAATGTGGGAGAACAAGTTTGGGAGGGGGGGAACTCCCTCTATAAAGTTCTCAACCAATCCAAACGAGAATTCAAAAATAAAAAAGATAGTGGAAAGAGACTCAAAGAAGCGTTGACAAATGGAGTTTAGGTGTTTGGAGAGAGCAAATGAACGATGGAGAACAATACTCTTGGATTTCGCCAGTGAGAGGAAATTTTTTTAGTTGATTTGTGGGTGAAAGGGGTGGGTGATGAGGAAGTGAAAATAAAAGAGAAGAACCGGAGAGGGAGGTGGTAGTCAACGCTGGCCTTCACCTTTATTCAGCGAGTTTCTTTATGAGAAAAATTATTACCGTAAAAATTAAATTCAGTTATGAAAGTAATATAAATGTTTCTGAAGGTGTGATTACTAAAGCTAAGGGTAAAAATAAGACATAATCACACTGTATATTAATGGGTCCAATTACAATCAGATTTAAACTTAAAAATATTTTACATCCGTTTTCCCAGTATATTTAAACGTCTATTTTCTCTTCATCGTCTAACTCATTTCTTTCTCTAAAGGCATATATATATCCATTTTTATTACCTCCTCCGTTGATGCTTATGTCGTTGGAAGAATAAATTATTTTTCACCCCAAAATTCCTCTGTCATTGTTCGATTCACTTCTAATCTAAAATCACCTATTTCAATAAAACCTCAACTAAGTAAAGCATACAATGAGAACTCCACCATTGAATGTCATTATTTTGTTTATCGAAGATTCAAAATCGAGATTTTAGAAAAATAGATCTAAAGTTTGGATATCTGAGCTGCGTTCTTTTTTATCTGAAGTCATCTACTCTTTACTGTGGTTGATTGGAAACTTGAACAATAGAAGTCCACCAGAACACCGTTCAAAGCTTCAATTTCGGTAATTGAGTTTTTCGAGTTTGTTAGTTGTTTGAATTTGGTGTTGTTTCAATTGATTAAAAACATCAAGAGGAGTATAAAAATTAAATTTGAAGTGATTTGGAGTAGATTTGAATTAGATTTTAGAAGAGGCGCAAGGAAGAAAAAGAAGTTAATTTTTGTATAATATTGTATAATAGTATATATGGGTGTATAAATATCTCTTATACATTATTATACACTTTTATACACCTATATACATAATGTATATGTTTTGTATATAAATTTATAACATTATATAAAAGTGTACAGGTGCATGTGGACGGATTTCTTTTATAATTTTCAGTTGCAATTCTAATTCAAAACAAGTCCAAATCTCTATTAAATGACTTCAAATTTTGTAAACAGTTGAGGTGTGACCCTCTGCCTCAAGCTCCAAGTCCGCACCTGCGGCCCACCTTGCGCAAGTGCGGCTTCGCAAGTGCGAGCCTATCCTTGTAGGTGCAACGTACCAGAAGCCAGAAAAACTTAGCCAAGTCAGGGACAATTGATTCAACACTCAAAACTCATCCGAGAACTCTCGGACACAAATCAAATATGCAAACCACTCCTAAAACATGCAACAGACTTGCTCGCACACTCAAAATACTCATACGAGGTCGACTTGACCCGTTGTTGACTATGATCAACTCTATTTTTTTAATTAACTAAAATGTCAATCTAGAGTCCAAATACACCCGAGTCCCTCAGGAATTGAACTAACGACTCAACTAAGTCAGGAACGATATTCCGCGCCTAATGAAATCGAAAAAACTTTGAAAAATACTCAATTGCCCTCAATATTGACTTTAGTCAACTAAGACTCATCAATTAACTTAAGAACTTTTCAAAATCCACAAACTCACCCGAATCACTCGGGACTCGTTCAAACCATCCCGCTAAGTCAAAAATCACGTTCTGGATCTAGCGGAACCAACGAAATTCGATTCCGAGCGTGTCTTCTCAAAAGTCAACTTCTAGTCAAACTTCTAAAACTTGAAACTTCCAAAACTCAAAACCTAAGTTTTCTTTCGTTATTTTCATCGAGTTAGCTCGGAGATCGCGTCACACATTCCCACAAGTCAAGTACTTTAAAATAAAGCTAGGGGAAAGGTCATTTATGGGGGAACATGCAAAATAACCAAAACGGCCTAACGGATCGTTACATTAAGTTCGCTCAACAAGGATGAATTATCTTAAAAATCTAATTTTCACCACCCAAATGAATTTAGTTTGTTGAACTAGAACTGCATGTGGTATTTATTTTGTCCTTATTTTTTTCATTTCTGCCAGTAGTTAACTCCCCTGTTTTTTCTTTCTTCTCAGTACGACTATTTTCATTTTATATTTTCTTATCATTTTAACTAGATCCATTTGATTTACCTTAATCTTCTTGCATTTTAATTGTGTTTCAATTGATGAATTAGTTTATTCAATCATTATTTTCATTTAGAACCCCTCTTGAATTTGAGAGTGACATTTCTGACAATTTCGTGGCGGATCTCTTCCACCTGATAACCCTAAAGAGGGAAGAACATCGGTGTTATTTTCACTATTATTTCCAATATTACGATTATTGCGGAATTTATAGTAGCTATATTCAATGTAGTAACAAACAAGTATTATGAATACGAGTAACACAAGTATTAAAACCATTTTTAATTTAAATCAATCTATAATCTCTTCCAGATTCTTAATATCATAATCATAGAAGTCCTACTTATCAATAACCATAATCACAGAATTAAACTTATCAAATACATAATTAAAACATACTAGTAAAGGAACCATACCTTTTGCAGCAATCTCTGGATCACTGGAAATCTCAACTTCACCCTGGCAACCTTCCCCTTTCTTGCTTCCTCGCGTTACGGGTACTATGGCCTAGGTGCTTAGGAGGTCTCTACAGTTCTTTCCAATGATTTCAGCAAGAGTCAAGGTTCTTAAACTAATATGCGTTTAATTATATATTCTTCAAAGTTGATTTCTTGTTCTTATGATCTCTTGAAGTAGATCTTCTTAGATTATAATATTACTCTGTTAGGATTATAGACTGATATAAGGTTTTTAGCTAGACATATTTTTTGATTAATATGAGGCTCTTAGATTTCTGAATCTTAGAGAGAGAGAGAGTATTTTCTTGAGAGAATATTTTTAGAGAGAGAAAGATATATCAAAGATTGAGTTTGTATTTCGGAAAAACTTATTCGTAACTAATACAATGAGGCTCTTTATATAGATAACCTCGGGATGCTACAGTAGTATGACCTTTACTGTGCTACTACAGTAGTATGACCTTTACCGTGCGACCTTTACTGGTGCTACAGTATTTGGCAGCCCTTACCTTTTCTTGTTACAAACTAAATTATTACATTTTGAAAAGAAAACTTTCTTCTGCTGATATCTTGTCTTGTCTTTTTGTCATCCTTTTTCTGATGTTGATATGTTTGGTATCTTGTTTTTTCTCCGTTGCTGTCTCTTTCATCTTTTTCTTTTGCTGATTCTCTTTCATCTTTTTCTTTTTCACATGTCTCTTTCATCTTTTTCTCTTTCATCTTTTTCTTTTTCACTTGTCTCTTTCATCTTTTTCTCTTTCATCTTTTTCTTCTTTTGCTGATATGTTTGTTATGCTAATATCTTTTTTGGCTTATGTGATAAATCACATTGAGTCGGATTATTATGCTATTATGCTGATATACCACGTAATTGAATTACATGGTTCTTTGATGAGCTGATATGATGGGTTTTGTAGTAAAACTACATTATTCCCCACCAAGCTATTATGCTATTATGAAAACGGATCACTGGATCTTTCTTCTTTTATGCTCATAGCTTGTTTTATACTCATAGCTTGTTTTATACTCATATCTCGTAGAGCTATTGGTTTTCTTTTTTGTTTGGTTATGGTCTGGTACTGCTCTATAGTTTCTTTGGCACGCTTGTGCTTCAGATTTATTATTCGGTTCATCATATTCGTTAGTTCTACTGTGTCCTGGATTACTATGTCGTGATTGTAGTATATCGTAATTAGTTCTTCCACTTCTCCTCCTTTGGTAGTTCCAATGATACTTGCTTTACCTGCTTTTATCATGTCTTCCAGTCTTCCTGCTAGGGTTGCTAGTCCAATGGCTCTTTTGTTGCTTAGCCATTCTTGAAATTGATTTATTTTGCATGGTATCTCTTTTTTGGAGTCTGTGTTATCTCCGGTGATATTAGTATTCCTCCCTGCTTTGAACAGCTGGCATAAAACAATAGGTTTTCCTGTCAGGTCTGTGGAAGCATCAAATATTTGTATTCCGTAAATTCCTGGTCCAAACGTTTCTTTCATGGATTGGACTGATTGGTATATAGTACTTGGTAATTTTGATATGCTGCTGAGAGTGTCATCTACCATAATTTTTTCTAGAAATCCATACTTGAAAAGTTTATAGGCAACATTTGGGTCTATTTTCTCAAGACATAAATATCTCGGATACTTACTAAATCTTGAGGCTCGTAATATGTTAGGGTTGGATTTGTAAGTATAGTATTTTGTAATGGCTTCGTAGGTGGTAATAATTTCTGGTGAGAAGGTTAATTTCTCGGCCATGGATAGTATTTGTGCTGTTGGTATTTGGGATGTTGATGGTAGGTGTGCTAGTCTTGAACTGAGGGTAGGAAAGCTTGTAGTCTCCATGTTATCTCTTGGAGAGCTTCTTAGATTTTTGTAAATCTGATAGTCTGACAGGCATTCTTTCAGTTGGCTAATAAGGCTGTTATTTTGCTTGAGTATTTCTTCCAACTCTTGTATCTTGGTTGTCATAACTTGGTTACTGCTGATAACTTCATTTATTATATTACTGATATAGTCTTCAAAGCTGTCGCTGTTAACTGACATCTTGATATCTGCTTAAGAAATCAGCTAGAAGATTCTTATTTCCAGATATATTTTTAATAATAAAATCATAACAATAAAAGAACGATTGCCATTTCCTTCTTTTATTTAATTCTGATAATGAGTCTATTTTATTAGTAATAAATGCTCTTACTTGGGTGTTATCGGTTCTGACAACGAACTTTACTGATAGCAAATGATAATGAAATCTTTTTATTCCAAATTTTACGGCTAATAATTCTTTTTCATTAATGTGGTAATTCTTCTCATTAGGCTTCCAAGTTCCACCTCCATATCCGCATATTAATGGTTTTTCTTTGTTTATGTCTTCTTTGTCATAAGCTATGAGGACTGCTCCCCAACCTATGTCATTGGCATCTGTGAATAGTTCTAACTGGTCTTTATCTGTTGGTATTCTATGTTTTGGTAAATCTGTTACCCTTTATTTAATATCTTTTATAGCTTTATCTTGTTTCTCTGTCCATTCAAACGTTTTTTTTTCCTTTGATCAAATCTTGTAATGGTTTTCTTAGAGCTGGTAAGTCTTTTATATGGTCTGAGGCATAGTTTACTATTCCTAGAAACTGTTGTACTTCCTTTTTATTTTCTACTTTATCTTTAAAATTCTTAATCCTTGTTACTATGTGTTCCTGAAGCTGGAATCCATCCTTATCTATTATATATCCTAAATATTCTATATTATCTTTAAAAATCTCAGATTTCTTTTCAGATAATAAAATTACATGCTGTTTTATAGTTTTTATGAATTCTTCTAGGTGTTTAATATGATCTCCTAGACTATCGCTATATATTAATATATCATCGACATATATTATACAGTATTCTGTTAATTTTTTAAACACTTGATCCATTCTTCTTTGGAATATCTGGGGTACGTTCTTTAGTCCAAAGGGTAATACATTCCACTCATAATGTCCCTGAGGGGTACTGAAAGCTGTTAAAAGTTTTGATTCTTTGGTTAGTTTTATTTGCCAAAATCCACTTTTACAGTCAAACTTACTAAACCATTTTTTATTTCCTAATCTATTAATAAGATTTCTTTTATATGGTAAAAAATATCCATCAAATATTGTCTTTTTATTTAATTCTCTATAGTCTACAACTATCCTAGCTTTACCTCTTTTCTGTTCACTATGCTTCCTTACTAAGAAAGCTGGACTGCTATGTGAGCTTCTACTTTCCTGTATCAGTTTCAAATCTCGTAGTTCTTTTAATTGCGTTTCAAATTCTTTTTGATCTGTTGGGCTATATCTAATAGGCTTGCACCTGATAACATCATTAGGAATTATTAACTTTATTTCTGCACATATTTTTTCTTTTTCCCACAATTGTATTGGGTTTTCTCCAAAATTTATTTTTAACATTCCAAGGTATTTTTCTTTTAATAGTTGTAGATTATTGTTTCGGTTTATTCTATTACATAATTTCAATGTTTGTACTGGTAATACTCTTTTTAATATAATCCATCTGTTACGAGGTGTTTGTAAGCTTAAGGTGTTATTGTTTATAACTTGGGTTTTGAAGTAGTCTAAAAAGTTATTTCCTAATAATACATGTTGACTCATATTATTGTCTTGATATATTATTGGTAATCTAAATATAGTTTTATTTAACACTATTCTTACATTCTCAGCTATAGTATCTAATTCTTTGGTTTGTTCGTTAAATCCTGTCACTCTTATTCTATGTGTTCTAGACCTTTTCCACTTATGTGATTCTAAAACTTCTTTTCGTGCCAGGCACATGTCTGCTCCGCTATCAATAAATATCTTTTGTTTTATTAACTTATTGGGTTTGTATTCTACATGAGCTTCTATGTAGATTGCTACCATTTATTATGAATCATTTTCACTATCTGAATAGATATAATTAACCGTTCCTGTTTCTATATCACTTTCGTCCTCTGTTTGACTAATATAGAATTCTTCATCACTATACCACTTATTAATTTCTTATCTTATTTGTTCTAAACTCATAATAAACTGTGTAGTATTGATATACTTTACTCATTGTTTCTTTAACTTATGGCATTTATTGGCATAATATCCTTTTTCGTTGCAATTCCAACATTTACATTCCTTTGGAGCTTCTTTTATTTCTAATGGCTTTACATATCTTTTTCTCCTAAACTTTCGTTTATTCCTAAACCTCTTTCTAGTATCTGGGGTATTGTTATATTTTCTAAATCTCTTATACCTTCTTCTCCTATAAGGTTTGTAATAAGGTTTGTGATTTGGTTTATTATAATTTTTCCTGTAATTTCTGTCTTTACCGAACGTTTTATCCTTATATTTCCTAAATGTCTTTTTATGTTTTTTATATTTACGTTCTTTTTCTTGGTTATCGCATCCAAATACTAATCTTTTTTCTGTAAATCCACATATTTCTCTTAGTCCTAATTTTTTGTCTTTTTTAACCTTTTGTTGTAACCTATATTCTTCGCATTTTCTCATCAGTTAAGCTCTTAATACTCTTATTTTTTCTCCTAACATATTTTCTTTCGGTTCTAATTGTTTATATTCTTTCGTTATTTCTGTATTATATGGGGTTGATAAATGATCATAATAGAGTTGTTGGTATATTATTCCTTCATCTGGTAAAAATCTTGCTTCATAATAGAATTTAGTAAAACTTATTGTATATTCTGGTAGTTTATTGATCTTACAACATTTCATATTGTTTAAATTCATTATTATTTCGCATTTTCTTTCTGCTAGTACATTCTCTCTGGCTACTAGCCATCTTTCTCCTAGAAATTCTCTTTTTAATACCATATCGAATAACATTAATATTCCCTTCCAATCTTTAACATGATGAAATATTTCTCCTTTCATTTGATAAGCTATGGTTTCAAACCAAAATGCTACTTTTCCAATCATTGTTTTAGATATTAATTCATACATATAGTCTAAATCACTAGTATGTGCTGAACCCATTAATGCTAAAGACATTCCTACATTCCAATCATTTATTCTTCTACTTAGTTCTTGTTCATCATAAACATTATCTAAATCTAGAAAGTATCCATTCATATTTCCTTGTGCCATTGATCCTATAAATTCGCTAAATTCTGCTCGATGTCCTACTGGTATATGTGGTGGTAATTTAGTAGGTTTTCTGGTTATGACTTCTAAGGCTGGATCTACCATTTCTTCTTCAGGGTAGTCGTTGGTGTCTTCATTTATTATATTATCTGACTCTACTTCCGTTTCTAAAGGTTCATTGTATTCATCTTCTAAATCGCTTTCAGGTTCTTCTTCTATAATTACATTTACTCTTTGCATTTTTTGTAGAGCTTCTAGTATTTGATTATTTTCTTGTACCATTTCAGAATTGTTTTCATCTTCTATTTCTTCTGTAATTTTTGCTACTTGTACTTCATTACCTATTACATCTTCTTTATCAGTGCTACTGCTGTCATTAATATTGCTATTTCTTTCATTTTCATCGCTAGTGTTATGTATTCTTCTTACCTTCTTTTTTCCTTTTAACCTTGCTATCTGTTGTTTCATAATATGTAACTCTTCTCTTAATTCACTCATTTCCTGTTTAGCTAATTCTAATTCCTTCTTTGTTTCTTTTATTTCTACTTTAGCATTTTTTAAGGCGTACTTGGTGTCTTTATACTTAGTCTTATATTTTTTATACTTTGTCAACCATTCTTCATTGGTGGATAGCTTTAATTTTGTATTTTCTTTTTCTAATTCTATTATCTTTTGGCTTTGGGCTTTATTTTCAAGTTTTAAATTTCTTTCTTCAACTTCAACATAAATATTTCTTTCTTTTAAATTATCTTCATTTTTTATTAAGGTTTCTTTAGGATCCTGTTGGTTTTTCATAGGTTCATATTTGTATCTTTCCTTTTCTAATATATCTTTTCCATGATTTCTAATAAAGGTAACTGCGCTATGCTCAGTATTACTCATCAAAATTGTCCTTTTTTACTTAATGCTTTTAGACCGTCTAATGTTTTTGCTACCTCTTTTGGTATTTTTGGTTTTATCTGACTAATATCTACCATTATTGGGGTTTTACTTCGTCTCCACGCATCTATTGGTACTATCTCAGGTTGCGTAGTTTTTAATTCAACTATATCTGCTACGTTGTTTTCTTGATTACTTGGTTCTCCTTCATCTACCTGTTTTTCTTTGCCTTTTCCTTTGTTCACTTGGGCTACTATTGTATTTAGTTGTTCTAATATTAGTTTTAATGTTGGTACTTCAGATACATTCCATAATTTTGTTAGTTCCTCTCGTATTGGCTCTCGTGTTTGGACTTGATTTTCTTTTATTTCATCCATTTTTGTGAAGAGATTTTTAATTTTTCTTTTATTATTAATTATGTCCATATTTCATCGACTTTTTCGTTAAAATTACTCAGAATTATTTATTCTTTTTATCCATCCATCTCCTACACTTATCCATTTTTTATCTGGTTTATGGTTTATTATCTTTTCTAACTGTACTATTTCATTTTCCAATCTCATTTCTTTGGCACTATACTCTAAGTACTTCAATTGTGAATCTATAAATTCTTCTAGTAGCATCTGTTTTATATTTTTTAATTTTCGTTTCTTCTTGTTTATCTTATCCTGAATATTCATATTTTATTAACAAATCTTGTTTTACCTTGATCATTAATTTCTATTCCATTATTAGTAATCCTGTAATCTATCATGGTTAGAAAATCACTTCCTAGTAGTAATTCATTAAAACTATCATATTCTATTACTGCGATGTTTATCTTGTATTCTAAATCTTAGATTAACGCTTTTGGTAACTATTATTTCTCTATCATTTTCAGGATAATTAAAGGTTTCTGGTGGAATTAGCTGACAGTCTTTCTCATTTATCTTACGTATATGTACAAAGCTTTTTACAGCTTCTGTATTAATTTCAGTTATACAATCAGTTGATGTAATTCCGTTGAATATGATTACTCTAATACTTAATCTATTACTTGCCATATTTACTAAATCCATTGTTCTAGGTATTCTGGAGTCTTCTTGTTTTGTTATTATTTCTTTTGTAATGCTTAATTTGGATCCTTCTATCCTTGGTCTTATCTTTTGTAGTATTGTTGTAGTTCTATGGCTAAAGTCCATATGTATTTCTTTTGGTATTGTTATTTTTGAGTTTTCTTTATGTTCTATTCTCTCTAGGATTTCTTGATATATTTTTGGTACTAAAATATTCATTTAGTGTTGTTTCTTTATATGATGATTTCCTGTTAAGGCGTATACCATTTTCGTTTCTATACTTATGACTTTGCTTCCTGGTGGCATCTTTATTCCATCTAATTTGTAATATAATGTTAACGCTAAGTCTTTATGTTCATCCTTTAATGAAATACTAAAATCAGGTTGTTCTGTAAATTTTCACTTTTGGTATATTAAATTTCCTTTTATTACTGATATTAATGCATCTTCTAAATTTTCTAATATCTTGTCATCCAATATGTATATCTGTATCGGCGTATCTATATTTTTCTGAAAGTATGCTTTTATTGTAAATTCTACACCTCCAAAATATATATTCCTGTATTTTTTGGCTTCTTTTGTCGATAATTTTAATAACTCTCTTTTTATTATTTTATCTGTTATTAAATTAATTTTGGCTTTTTTGTTTACACTTCTTGTGTCTATTATGTTTTCATGTTTTTGGATTATATATCTAATTTCTTTATTTCTTTCAAACCATTTTGTTTTGAATATCTTCTTTATAGATAGTTCATCTTCTTCATTTTGTATTTTTTGATACGTTTCTGGTTTAAAACTTAATGTTTGTGTTGTTCTTCCTTCATATTCATCCATCTGATAGTGTGTATTATATAGATCTGTTGCTATTTCTTTTCCTTTATCCATATTTTAATAAATTTATATATTTATATTGTTCCTGTATTATGTTTTTCAGATATGATATTTCACTATCTTTTCCGATTATTTCTCCTAATCTATTTTCCAGTAACTTCGTGTTTTCCTCTTCCTTTTGTCTTATTATTTCATTTTTTAACGCTAGACTATTTTTTAATTCTATAATTGTTTCTTTTTGGTTTTTTATTTGTTCAGAATTTTCTTGTAGGCATTGATCCCTTTCTTTTATTAGATCTATACCTATCCTGCAACTTACAATATGTTGATTTATGTCTCGATTATATTCTAACCTTTTTCCTGCTATATGTGCTAATTGTTCTAACATATTTTGTTGTCTTCTTATTATTTCTTCACCCATAAGAACTACTGGTTGTAGATAGATCTAAGTCTATGTTTTTTATGAATTCATTTTGTATTCTTATCTGTACTCCTATTTGTATTATTTGCCTATATAGTCTAGTTAATTCTTATGGACTTACTTTTTTTTGAGTTTGGTCCAAGTCTTTTTCTATTGCAAATATTCTTATCCTATACATTCTTTCTAGTTCTTTATTCTTTTTCGTTTGTTTTAATAGAGTAACTTTTTTCTGACATAACCATTTTGCTTGATTTAACTTCTTAATATGGTCAAAAGATGAATTCATGTTTAATAATGATTCGTTTCAAAACTTAAGTCTATTATTAGATCTTTTATTATTCGGTCATGCACTATGATTTCTATTTTTATTTCCTCTATTTGTCTACGTGCTGCTGCTGCATCCATGCATATTTTATTTATTTTTTCTATCATTTCTATTTTATTATTTTTGGGCCAAGACTTTGTAATGTAAGTTATGTGTTATATTTTAAATGACTTTAGCAAATTGTATTTTTCTGAAATTCTCTAAAAAAAATAAAGGCAATACATCTAGGGTCTCTATGGAAAGCCACCTGGTAATTGGAATTGGTGTAATTACTAGGGTAGTAATTACACAACCTAGTAATTACACAGTATTGTAACTACAACGACCTATTTGTTTGTCATAACATAATTACAGTGTAATTACAAGCGTACTGTTTGGTTGCACAAGTATAATTACATAGTTATTATAAAATAATAAAAATTAATATTTAAAAAATATATGCCTTTATAAATGATATCAAATTAGGTATTTACCAACACATTGTTTCTTGAAATATATTATTAATATCCATATATTTGTAACTAATATTGTAAAAAATAATTGATTAATATTTTTCAAATTAATAATATTTTAATTTTAATTAAATATAAAAATTAAAACCAGACTTTTTTGTGAGAACATCGTGGATTGGATGTTTGATAGAAAAAATGAATACCACGCTCCCCTACTCCTATAAATGTCGGCGAAAGGAATGCTCTGCTCATCTTTCTTACGGCTCGTTACCGCAGCGCTCGTTCACCCCTTCGGCTGATTATAAATATAATATCATGACATTATTCAAATATTTGACAAAAAAATCTATCAACGGTAAGTGAAAAATAAACAACATGCAATGTGAAATAACAAGTCAATAGTAGTAAATCAAATAAATTAATATTGAAAATATACTAAATTCAAAATTGTAAAAAAAAAAAATTAACACAATACTCTTATGTCAAATTGCAACATTACATAAGTAAGTTACAATGTAACTTAAGTAAATATAATTCAAAAGAAAGGGAAAATATAAGTCTATAATCTCATTCACAATGAAATTCTACTTTAATAACATTACTCATCATATGTCAACTTTGTTAATGATTCATTATTTCTAATATTAAGAGTTGTAGTTTCAAAAATTAGAATAATAACACAATTATGCTAAAAGAATAAAATAAAAAATAAGAGTAATTACATGGAATCACAAGAAGTAAATGTTGGGAATGAGAAGAAAAGAAATGGAAAATAATAATATAAAAAGAAAGTATATTTTAAAAATAAATAAGTAAAAAGTAAAAAGTAAAAAGAAATTAAAATAAAATAAAACAAAAAATAAAGAAACTAAAAAGTAACCCTATAATTACAGGGTGAAATTACACCCAATTCTCACCCCACCCCCACCCCCCTGAGAATTGGAGAGTGTAATTACACCCTCTCAATTACACCAAATTCCCACCTAACTAAGTATACTTGGTCAAACAAACAGGCCAAACTATGTAATTACACTCAATTAGAATTACCTGGGTGGCTTTCCAAACAGACCCCTAATGAAGAAAATGAATTGAAGGACCCAAAATATTGAAGTCGGTGAGAGTTCTTGTGAAAAATGCTCTCTAGCCTACGTAAGAAACCCTACATGCAAACCCTAACATAACTCGTCGGCACCGGCACAATGGCTACCACGACCACTGGTCAACCACCTCCGATGGTTGGCCAGACCTCTAAAGACTAATACAACCAATGCTATCACCCATATCCAATCGGAAATTCCCAAACCCAAATATAATAAATTGTTTCAACCTACAACTTTAAATGCCATGCAAAACCCCAATCCTACCCCCACTTCAACGATTCCAATAAATACTATATCGTATTGTAATGGCATTCCAGTCATTCGTTAGATACAAAAGGAGGTTAAGTAGATGGAGGCAATGGAGAAACTCCAACATGCAGTGATTGATTCCTATGGATGGCCAGACATGGAGGAGTTGAGGAAGATCATACCGGACCAATGTGGAATTAAGGGAAACTATGAGATTGGATTATTTAGGCACCGACATGTTTTGATCCGATTATCACTTATGGAGGATTTTGTCAATCTATGTTCGAAGGGTGCTTATTAATTACAATCAGGGGATGGTTATGCATATCAAATGCAGCCTCTTATTTATGATACTAAGTTTAAGGTTGAAGAGGAAACATCAAAGGTGATTTCATGGATCTCTTTTCCTGATTTAATGCTGATTTTTTTGTTAAAGAATTTGTGTTTTCACTTGCATTTGCTGTTGGAACTCCACTGCATATGGATAAAGCTATTGAGAATCGAACTAGACCTAGTTGTGCTAGAGTTAAGATTTTGATTGACTTATTAGCAGATCTTCCAAACTTTGTGAATATGGAAATTGAAGATGATGTCTCACATGAGATTATGGTGGAAAATGTGAAAATTAGGTATGACAATCTTCCTAAATATTGTCGTACTTGCAAGTTACAAGGTCATAATGAAGAAGGATGTTGGATCCTCATCCTGAACTTTTTCAAGAGAAATAGACTGATATTGAGAAGGGGTCAGATTGGTGGTCCACACCAATATGGATCAAGTTGATGTCGTTCAACAAGGAAAGAATACCGAGAAAGGGAAAGAAGTTAATACTGTAGAGAATTCAATACATCAAAGTATAAAACAGGAGCAGAAATGGAATAATAATAAGTTTAGAAGGGGAAGAGCTAGAATCTTATCTAGTCTAAAGATTTTGGAAATCCAGGAAACTGGAATGTGGTTAAGGACAGGAGAGTTTTTAGTGATCCATCAAAATCCAAGGAGGGTCATGTTGGGAGTAACAAAGACACTACAATTCCAGAGAAGATAGTATCAAGCCAGGAAATTAATAATGGTGCTATTGTCGTATCCATATCAAACAATGCTGAAGAAAACAACAAAGAAGTGATTGAACAAGTGTGCAATGAAGGCTCCAAAGCTGAGTGTGAAAAAGAGGGGAGGATAATGCAGAATGATAATGTTACTACAAAGGAATGGATTGAAAACTCATTTTTTGGAAATAGGATTAGAGTGGAAGCTGTTGAAGGTACCGATGTTTTGGAAGATGTGGCTGAGTATGAGGATCAAGTGATTGATTCTACAGAGTCAGGTGAAAATGTGAAGTATGTAATGCTTTCTACTGAGGTTAATGAAGATGAGAAGAAGAATGTCTCTAATCAATAAGTCAATGGGAATAATGATAATGAAGAGATGAATTTATCAGGTGTGATTGAGAAGCTAGAGGATCAGGTAGGAATTCTTGAGGAGGAACGGATAGAGGTGCATAATAAGGAGCTGGATGTGGCTGTGGAAAGGATGACTGGTGACATGATGAGTCACAATGATGCACAAGCTATTGTATAGGTTCCATAAGCTCAGCGAATCCTGAATATTAATCCTATTTCTCCTATGAAGGAATTACATGACCTTGTATCTCATAATATCAAATATACAATTACACATGCTTGTTTAGATGAAAATGAAGCAGATATCAATAACACTGATACAACTGAAGCATTATCAAAGTCCTTGGAGCATGTAGTAGTGCAAGCAGGATTATCACCAAAATCTCACGTGAAAGGCACAAAGAAGAAGTATGGAAACAATGAAGGATAACCTACCAGGGTGTTACCAATAAGTTGCTAAAGTTAATAATAAATCATGATGAAAACACTTTTCTTGAATATTAGATTAGTTAGAACTCAAATGGCCTTCCATAAAGTGCAAATATTGCATAGACATCACAAATTTAATCTTATAGCACTAATGGAGCCCTTCCAACATTATAGACACATTCAACAATATAGGAGGAAACTTGGAATGAACCATGATTTCTATAATTGCAATGGTAAGATTTGGTTCTTTGTCAATGAAGACATAGTGGTTGATATAGTTAGGAATGATGAGCAACATATTACCTGCAAACTTTTCTTTCAGAATATGGATAAGACCATGTTTGTCATCATGGTCTACGCTAAGTATGATGATTTGAAGAGATTAGCTTAGTGGGATAGTTTATATTATCTATCTGAAGAAAATTGGCTGAGAGGGGTGACTTCAATGTGATTTTGAATGAAGAGGAAAAAAATTGGAGGGCTTCCAATATATCTTTATAAATATGAGGAATTTTCTTTTTGTATTAATTCTTGTGAACTAGATGAAGTTAGCTATAAAGGCAGTCCTTTCACTTGGTGGAATGAGAAAACACATGGAGAATGTATTTTTTAAAAGACTAGACAGAATGCTCACCAACTCTCTTTTTCAACAATGGTTTGGTTTTATAGAAATTGATAATTTATCCAGGACTGGATCTGATCATGCTCCTATGCTATTGTCCCGTGGTATTCAGAATCAACATTTTGTCATGCCATTCAAGTTTTTGAAGTTTTGGACTGAGCCTGAATCTTTCCATGAGGTAGTTAGGCAACACTGGCAAGGTGGCAATTCAAAAGGTGATGTGTTCTTATCTTTTAAGCAGAAGTTGAAAAATGTTAAAACTACTTTATCTGCATGGAGCAGGCAAGATTTTGGAGATATTTTTAAGCAACTAAGTATTAGGAAGGATATTGATAGAGTTAAAGATGAGTTATTTGAAGAATTTCCAACAGAAGCAAACATGATGGTTTTGCAAAGAGCTCAGGCAGAATTAAAGAAGTATTTTCACACAAGGAGGAATTTTGGAGTCAAAATCTGACTTTGATTGCTTTGTTGATGGAGAAAGAAACACCATGTTTTTTTTCATAATATTGTGAATGGTAGAAGGAAGGAAACTCATATTAAGAGGATCCAAAACATAGAAGGAAATTGGTTAGAAGGGATTGATGATATTGCCAATGAGGCAATTTCTTTTTATCAGAGACAGTTTACTCAAGAATTGTATCAAGATTAGCAGGCTGAATCTCCATTATTAGATCATATTCCTCAAATGATATCTCAGAAAGATAATGAATGTATTTTTGCTATCCTAATAGTGGAAGAGGTTAAATAGGCATTATTTGAACTTTCAGGATACAGTGCAAGTGGTCTTGATAGTCTAACATGTATTTTCTACTAATCATGTTGGGACACTATGGGTTCGGATGTTTTTAATGTGGTGAGGGTCTTCTTTGAGGGACAAACACTTCCTAAATCCATAACTCATATCAATTTAGTATTGCTGCCAAAGAAGAATGAAGTGGAATATTTTCATACATGAGGCCTATAAGTCTTAGCAACTTCATCAATAAAGTGATATCTAGAGTGGTGCATAATAAAATGGAGAAGGTACTGCCTGGATTGATATCTGCTAATCAGTTTAGCTTTGTCAAGGGAAGAAATATTATTGAGAATGTGTTGTTGACTCAAGAAATTTTATCTGATATTAGGTTGAGGGGAAAACCAACAAATATAGTCATTAAACTTAATATGACTAAGACTTATGATAGAGTTTCCTAACTTTTTCTAACAAAGGTGTTGAGGAAATGGATTACAAAGAGATGTATTAATCTAATTTGGAGACTTCTTGCAAATAGCTAGTATTCAGTATTGGTGAAAGACCAAGCTCAAGGATTTTTTCATTCTACTATAGGTGTTAAGTAGGGAGATTCATTATCACCAGCTCTTTTCATATTGTCAGCAAAAGTTCTATCCAGGGTTCTTAATTCACTTTTTGATAACCAGAAGTTTAAAGGTTATGAGATGCCAAAGTGGAGTGCTAATCTTAATCATTTGGCCTATGCAGATGATACCATTATATTCTCCTCAGCATAAAGAAAATCATTACACTTGATCATGTAGACTTTGAAGGAGTATGAGAAAGTTTCTGGCCAATTGATCAATAAAAGGAAGAGTTCCTTTTATATGCATGCTAAGACTCCTTAGAACTTGATTCAGTAGGTAGAAGATATCACTGGCTTCATAAGGGGAAATTTTCCATTCATGTATTTGGGATGTAGGAAAACAAACTATGCTAAATTAATTAAGAAGATTAAGGATAAGTTACAGACTTGGAAAGGAAAACTGTTATCACATGGAGGTAAAATAGTATTGATTACTAGTGTATTACAAAGTGTGCCTATAACATACTATCTGCTATAAAACCACCAAAATGTGTGACCAAGGAGATACATCAAATATTTTCCAAGTTCTTCTGGTGTAGCAAGGATGATATTAAGGCTAGACATTGGTCTGCATGGGTAAAAATGTGTTTGCCTAAGGATGAGGGTGGATTAGGATTCAGATCTCTTTTTGATATATCAAAGGCATTGTGTGCAAAGCTATGGTGGAGATTTAGGACCACCAACTCTCTATGGGCTAACTTTTTATGGAAAAAATACTGTAAGAAGAAGTACCCTTAATATGTACAATGAAAATGTGGTTCTCAGGTCTGGAAAATAGTCCTTGAGGCAAGGGGTAGCATTGAACAAGAAATATGGTGGGAAACAAAGAGTGGGGCTGCTAACATTTGGTTTGATAATTGGATCAATCTTGGAGCATTACACTATGTATTACCTTCAGAGTTTCTTATTGATGAAATGGTAGAAGATGTCAAAGAACTTCTAGGTGAGACTGGATGGAATTTGTCAAAGCTAGGACAATATCTATGAGATGACATTATCTCACATGTCACTACAAAATTAGATATCAAGTAGGTGGATACCATGTGGGATAAGCCTTGGTGAATGATGACAAGCTCTGGTAAATTTACTGTATCTAGTGCATGGGATTTGTTGAGACACTGAACATCTCATTCTGATGTATATAAGAAAATGTGGATTAAATGAGTGCTTTTCAAGATATGTTTCTTCCTATGAAGGATGTGGAAGTTTAAAATCCCAATAAATGAAGTTTTGCAAAGCATTGGAATTAATGTAGCATCAAGATGATGCTGATGTAATGTTTTTCAACAATAAATAGTTGATCACTTGTTTCTTACTGGAGAGTTTGCCAAATCTGTATGGAGCTATTTTAACAATGCAACAGGTATACAAATGAACTGCCATCATGTTAAGCATGTAGTGCATATATGGTGGAACACTACATGTCATTATAAATTAAAACAGGTGTACAACGCAATATCAACTATGATATTGTGGAAAATTCAGAAATGGAGGAATACAATACTACATGGAGGATCTTTAACTTTGTACAAGGTGTTACATGAGATTCAATTGAATATTCACAAGTTACGTAGATTGAAGTTTCCTGTTTAGCAGGATATCCTGCAAATATTATTGATTATTTTGAGGAATTCCAGACATGTCTCACTTGCATCACTGTAAAATGAGAATTTCCAGCTAGAGGATAGTATAAATGCAATAGTGTTGGATCATCAAATGGAAATCCTGGCCCAAGTACAGTTGTCTTTTATGTAAGGAATGGGTATGGTGATCTTGTATATGCAGAAGGAAGAAAAATTGCAAATGGTAATAGCCTTTTTGCTGAGGCTATATCTTTGAAGAATGCTATTGAATAATGCACAATACATCACCTAGTTCAAGTATTGGTGGAAACAGACTCTTTGGCTATGAAAATGTTCCTTACAGGAAGTTGGGAGATACCCTGGGGTATTATCATGATTGTGAATGAGATCAACAGATTGAGGAGGGGGTACATAATACAGATACAACACATATTCAGAGAAGGCAATTGAGTAGCAGAATTTTTAACTAACCATGTCTTTGATTTTGCAGGTACACAACAATTTCACAACTTTCAGGAACTATTTAGTATGGCTAGGAAATTGATCAACATTGACAAAGCTTAAATTCCTAATTTTAGAATCATATATACTAGAGATAGAAGGCAGCAGAGATAGTTATAGTACTGAGAAAACTACAACTGATGATAAGTCATTCTATTACTGGTTTCAAGTATTGTCCAATTGGTTAACTTACTTTTGGTAGGGTGGTATCAGTACGATTTCATGCTCATTCCTTACTTGGAGGATTGTAATTTGTTTAGACATGGACTTGAGTCATATACAAAACATGGCACAATAGATACTTGCTTATTGATACAGTGATAGTAACAAAGGACATCAAAGAAGACTACAAACTTGGAGTACTGAAGAAAATTCACAAACTGAAATCCATAACACCTGGTGAGAGTTTGGAGGTGTGAAAGATGGAAGACAATGATGTTTCTAGGAATTCTAGCTCTTCTTATGGTTATTAGATAACATAGCTGCTTTTCTGTATTTTTTTTCTTTCTTGTTGTTTTCTTTTACTAACCATTTTGTTAGATTTTGTACAAACATCTTTATTTGAATAGATTCCCACCAACTTAGTGAAAGTATATGTATATCCTAGAGACAATCTATATTAGGACAAATGTACTTTATACACGTTCGTATTATTATTAATGGAGATTAATATTTTGGCATTTTCAATTATAAAATTATTAGTTGATTGTTTGTAATATTCTATAATATGCATCCCTAGATGTTACGTTGTTATTAATAGTGTGAGATATTAATATTATAGCGTAACTCTTAAAATAGCCTCGACTAATGATCATCAAGAATGGGATATCGATGATATGTGATAAGTCGACATATGGTCTACATCACATCCTTAGAGGTTGTAGCATGTCTCACCTGCTACGAGTAATGGCTACTTGTGATGGACACATGGATACTTTGGAAGTATTGGTATACCCTGCTGATATACTGTTTGTTATACATGTCTAAAGTATGATCAGTGTGTGGGAGATAGAAGTCCTTAGACTTGAGGTCAATACACACCTTGTCTATAGAGTAGTATGCTTTGATCCTGTCCTAAGCTCAAATGCCTTATAGGTTGAGATACGGCTTGTATTGGGTACATTACGATGTGGATTAAAGGTGGTAGTTGAGCCAAGATTAGGATTCATTCCTCGAGTGTATATTCGAGAGAACACTCAGCTTCTTAGTGATATTGAGTTGACTAAGACGTTGGCCAATGCAATAGACATATCTAGAATATGGTCTTGTTGTCAACCACTATAGATGAGATATAATGATTAAGCCATTTGGATATTCACTTGGCAAATCCAATCTTGATCGAGTGCGTCGAGAATGAAAGGATTTTATCTTCCCACATAGAGGTTTTGTTTACTAGATTCGTGTAAATATACTTCACATATTGAGTTCGTCTTACGGTGCCATCTAGGAGTTCCGTGTAAACCCTAATATGATTAGTGTCAATATGTGAATACATGTAGGGTAACACTATGTCAATTGTTTCTTCGATCTAAGGGTGTATTGAGAAAGTGTTAAATATTTGATTTGGAATCGAGATATTTAAATTAATAATAACTATGGAATAATTTCTATTTGATGGAAATTATTTAATTAAGTCAAGATTGGATTTTGGATTTAACTAAAATTTGCTGAAAATATTTTGTGAAAAGGGAGAGGCACCGCGGCTCTGCCCATTGGGTAGAGCCGCGGCGCTAATTGGGCAGTAGGCCAAATCATATTGGCCTGTTGCAATTCATTTTGGGCTAGGCTTTGAGCCAAACCCAAAATCTGAATTTTGCCCTAATTTCACCTATATATAGAGCACCTCTTCATTCATTATTAGAGATATTATTCATATATTATTCTAAGTCTTAGAGACCTAGAATAAAACTCTCTCTTGAACCTCTGCGGAATTTCCTAGCTGTTCGAAGGAGGTATACATTGGAGTTCTTGGAACTTGCTGTCAAGGATCAATTGCATGCGCACCCTCAAATATTACTAAAAGACTCCAGAGTTTTCAAACCGTAAGTATTCTATCAAAGTATTACGGTTATATACATGTCATGTATTGAAGTGTTTTATATTACTATATAATCATCCTACAGTTCATCGCTTGTTGGGTTTGAAACACAAACTTTTTCAAATTTCGCTGTGTACACGAACCCAACGAAAACCAACAGAGCCTGGCCCAAAACGAATGGCAGCATGCCAATGATCGGAGTTCTTAGAACTTGCTATCGAGGATCAATTGCGTGCACACCTTTGGAAATTACTAAAAGACTGTAGAGTTTCCAAACTGTAAGTATTCTATCAAAGTATTACGGTTATGTACATGTTATGTATTGACGTGTTTTATATTACTACATAATCATCCTACAGTTCGTCGCTTGTTGGATTTGAAACACAAACTTTTCAAATTCCACTGCGTACACGAACCCAACGAAAACCAATAGTGGCATCAGAGCCAGGGCTGTTTTGTGTGATTATGTAGTAATCATTGATAATAATATAGGTTAGAATTTGTTTAAATCTGAAATTTTATGTCGTTTAAAGCTTGAAAACTTAATATATTAAACAATGATGTAATCGAGAAAGTCATTCCAATCTAACTCTTCTAAGTCGATGTGCGTAACCGGTTCATTGCGAACATGGTGCACTAAAGCGAAGAACAAGAAGGGATTGGATGATGGTCGATGAACGTGTTGTTTGATAGTGAAGGGTAACGAAGATGAATCTGCAAATCTGACCCTGAACCAGTTTTAGGGTTTCGAAAATGCAGATTTTGTGTTTCTGAGATGGAGGCGCCGCGACTCCATGATGGAGCACCGCGACGCCACCCAGGGTTTGACAAGACGTCGCGGCATTGTTCATCCCGACGAAAAAAATTGAATCAGAAACTGAAGTTTTAAAAGTTTCAGATTCTGATTATGAAGTTTAAGAGTTTCAGAATCTGAAATTAAAATAAGCAGATTTGGTCCTTTGGGGCAAATCTATAATTAATTTAAATTCTGAAAATTACAAACATGTCCCTGAAATCTGAAAATTAAAATTGGATTTTCTGAATTGAAAGGGGTTCAAAATTAAAATTTTAAATTTTTGAGGGACTAAACTGTAAATTCTAAAAATCTAAAATTTACAGAAATATCCCGAAAATCAGTTTTTAAAATCAGAAAATGTTTAAGGGACTGTTTGGATTAGTCTTAAATTTTAGAGTTTAAACAAGTTAACTCATGATTATTATTAATTGTATATTATTGAATAATATACGAACTATATGCTCAGTGTTTAAATGTGTACATTTAATTATTAGCTTAATGTCTGCTATAACTGTCTAGGTAGGCGGCGCCCAGTAACTGATCAAACCATCTTATATTATGCCTATTGGGTTGATAGTTCCCAACTAAATGTGTTTTTAGAAATTGTATGATTAAATGTCGTATTGGATATGACACAAATTGTTGATCTTGGTTAAAATCTCCGAAACTAAAATGTTCCACAAATTTTAAATACAAGTCTAAATTAAAATGTGTCGTCCATTATAATTGTTAGAGTGCATCCTTTTCGGCGATACGAGTATTTATGTCAAAGCATTTGCTCTAAGTCTACGAGAACTCAGACTCTTTCATAGATGTGTTTTGAATGTAAAGGTAGATGATAAACCTTTATGAGTATTTACACCAAAGTGTTTGCTCACAAAGGCCAAATTTACTTAGATACATAAACACATTCGTGTAATGGGGTTGACTTGCTTAGACAAATCTTGGCAACCCGTAGTGAGGCTACAAACCGATAGATTGTGAGCACGCAGCTCCTTGTCCATTGATTAACAATTTCTTGTAAGAAATTCAACAAGCTAAGCGTATCACATAGGTTATAAAAGAAAGAATCATAGTATTTCCAAAGATAGATCATAAGTTTGATTAAGAGAGTTACAAGTTCATAAAATGGTAATAAGCAAATCTGCTTATTGTTATATACCGCATAATGGTTTTATAAAATCAAACCAATGAACTATAAGCATCACATAACTTCTAGAAAGATAGAATCGTATAAATTCTAAAATCAGAGTATAGCATTAAAACAAGCCAGTAATTTTTTTCTATGAAATAGTTACACGACTCCTTAGTAATAATGCAAAAGTGAAATACGGATAAGAAAGATGGCAAGAGGTTTAGTGAGATTACAAGTTGTTAACGATAATAAGTTACTTATAAGGAAATGAGCTTACAGATTAGAGCTTGGCTTAGAGTCGTCGATTGACGTTTGTATGATTATTATAAAGTTGATGATGTATAAGATACGAACCCTTTGTATGGACTATGAATGCACATGTATACAGTAAAGGTTATCCCTACATATGGATTATGAATGTGTAGGTGTGCGGCCTATCAGATTAGCATAGGAGCTTTATGACGGTGATGTGGAGTCTCAGTTGCACGCACATTCCATCGTAAGTATTGTGAGCCATACGGATAGTCTATTATAAAATGTGTATGAGCCACCAGTTATTCATGATTGGAAGTGAGTCTTACGGACAGTCCCTTGTGAAACGCGTAAGTGCCACTCTTATATGTTAGTGTAGCCTTTGGCTTATGAATTAATAAAATATAGTAGTCAGATTCATTATATGATGACAATACAGTATAGTACTTCCACAGTATAATAACATATTCAGATAAGTTTATATATTCTACAATACGGTAATCTAAGTATAGAGTACTCCAGCATTCTCATTTTGTATCATTTAGCATGGTTCCATTTATTCGTTATTTATGCTCACAAACTTTAGAATCTAGGTTCACTTAGATTAGTTACAATAGTACAGATGAGCATAGTTGCCTTCTGGGATATACAGATAGAGAGTGCCTTCAGGGCTATAACGATAGATAGTTTCCTTCACGGATATATACTTATGCCTTTAGGGTTATTCAGTTATACAACTAGTCCTATATGAGGCCATATAATTACAACAACTTTATAATTATATTGGGAGTCGGGAAGAGGTAAGTATGTTTCATATTTCCTTTGACTCCCAGATTTCTTTCGGTATATTATATATGTATGTATCAATTCAGTTTCAGTTTCAAGTATTCAGTTATTATCTACCTTACATATTCAGTACATATATGTGTACTAACGTCCTATTATTGGGGCGCTATATTTCATGCATGCAGGATCAATTATCTAGTTTGACGAGCCCTCACGATAGATGGGGTTGATGTTCAAGAGAGGATTGGTAAGACTCTGTTTCATTCGGAGTGTAGATGAGTCTAGAAGTCATGTTGATATCAGATGTTTATAGACTTCATGGGTAGGCCGGAGCTCTATCTCGACCAGGTTTTTATGTCAGTTACTCCTAGAGGCTTTTGTAGACATATGTTTAGTACGTACAGTTTGAGTTATGGCCTTATAGGCCCTACAAAGTCAGTGATATTATCGTGGCCTTGTTGGCCCTTTGTTTGTATATCTTGATCTGTCCATTTCAGTTATAGAAGAGAATGGTGGCCTTGTCGACCCGCATAGGTTTTATATATATATATATATATATATATATATATATATATATGTTGCTTGGGTTGCGTTGCAGTTCAGTTGGCATGATTACCCACCTTCAGTTAAGTGTGAGTTACGGCCTATGACATCAGAAGTAGAAGAAGTTGGCCTTATGAGCCTAAGTAATATGGTTATGTCCAGAAGTTGCGAGTTACAATTTGGTATGCTCGGGGTCAGAGTACAACACCGGGTGCCGACCATGCCTCCCCTAGTTTGGGGCATAACAGTTTGTGAATGATACAATAACCTAATTCTATGTTCAATTTGTTAATTTAATTCTATGAATTCTGGGGGATTTTTTTTTATCTAAGAGGTAATTGAAGGCCTAATTGGGGTTATATGACTTCTAAACTTAAGTTTATGACTAATTAGACTGCTATTATGTTTTAGTAACATTAAAATTTGGATTTTACCCTTGTGGGCTCGGGGTCGATTTGGGAGTCAGGTATTCGGTTTCTTGAAAAGTTGTACCTTTTGTATGTTTTAGAATACTATGTTAACATAGAATATATTTTATAGACTATGAATAATCAGAGGCGCTTTACAAGGGAAAGGCATTGGCTTAATAGTAGTACATGGCACTAGTTGTACTTTGAGGTAGGGTACTATTTTCTCTTTTAGACCTCGATAGAAGCATGTAGTTTATATAAATATTGAGGGGTATTGGGAATGATGGGGGGTCCCACCTTAATGACTGTGATGAGCTCTTGGGTGGGTACCAGTGTTGAACTGTTTTGGGAGAATCATCCTTAGGGTTGATCCCGACTACTGTTATGTGGTCTTGTCGCCATGATCGATAATATTTTTGATTGTTGTTGAATTTACTCATCACATTTGTCTTATGATATGAAAGACGAATTATATGCTATTAATAATTTTGAGGCATGTGTTATTCATCTCTCCAACATGATTTCATCTCATGCTTCATGACTACTTGCTTTATTTACTGTTGCATTCATACACTCATGTTATTCTAATATTGAAATGGAGTTGTATGTAATGTTGTTAGTCCGTTGAGACTTGAAATTAAAGGTAATTATATTATTATGAGATGGTTAGAATACTGAGATGATGATGATTGATATGGCTTAAAAATGAGTCTGATGCTCTAGCCAGACCTATGGATCATTTCAGTAGGTTGTGAGCGGTATATGGACTTCACAGGTCCCCTATGAGTCATAATTATATGGAAAAGTCTGATAGTATGTGTATACCGGGTTGATTAAGAGGTACCATCCTCAGTAGCCCTGGATTCTCCCTTTTATATTTGCTTTCTTTATTTGCATTTATGAGATAGTATTCAGACATTCCTTTCCTTATGTAGTGGTGGATCTTGTACCGGCCTGACCATATCATTTTGGAATGTAATAAGTAGATATTCAGTATTTTATAACTCCTTTTATTTATATAGCAAGACAATTTAATTAGTTAATTCTTTTAATTCCATCTATATTATTGTTATGCTTGTTGGGTTGTAAAGTGGTTCGCCTACCTGTGGGAAAAGTATAGGTGCCACCACGACACCCAAAAGGGGTCGTGACAATAAATCAACGTTCAAGCTGAAATGTTATCACTTTACCCATTGTAGGTATTTAAACCTAGATAGCCCTATATATATTGCAGGTGTGCAACCCAAGCCAACCATGCAACCACATGTCAATGTATGGGAAAACAATAGCAATGAAAACAAGCATCGGTATAGCATATCATTCTTTGTGAAATAACTCTAAGTAAAGTCCATCATGACAATATTAATCATATAACATCCACTATAATGTACCCCTTTTTGAGTGAATCAATTAGTCAGACAATGCAATAATTAAGGAAACCAAATCGCAAGATTCAAGTAATCCCACATGGAACTAGATCAATCCAGATCAAATCATGCAAACAATCAGCCACTCTAGGTCATAATACCATAATTCAACTCAGAATCATTTCCCATGGGGAATCGCCATATGTATTATCAAGTGTAATATACATGAGATATCATATGAAAGCATGAATATCACATACACGCACTAAACATTATGATGTACAACAAAAATTCTCTAAGTAGCTCACTTTCATCATTTAACGAGAATTTTGTTGTGATGTATGCACATAAGAAATCAAATTAAGAGAATAATCTATTAGCTATTGCCCACATGTTTTGGCAACAACTGTCAAACACGTATTTCAACAACTACTCGACACATGGCATCGGTATCCGTACAAGTGCTCGGCACCTCACAAGTGTGGAACCCCTTTTTTTACCTATTTCTTTTAATGTTAGTCAATTACTAACAAAACACTTCATATAAAGTCTACAAAGTCTTAAATTTCCTTATATTCAGAGTATGAAGTTCACAACACGGACTTGCCCTTCCTCAAAGCCTTCAAATGTTCCCAATCTCTATTTGAGAGAAGCTTAAGTCTTCTAGAATCTATACTGCATCCAAATTCACCAAATGAGTTCAATCTAGTCAAAATAGTACTCTATGAGGTTAAATAAGTCCAACGATAACCATACTATTATATAAAATAATTCAGATTAAGGAGTTAACCCCAAGGTCAAAATTAAAAATTTTATTGCAAAATCAGATTACCCATAACCCATAGGTCCAAAATCTCAAAAATCATCCAATTCCATCCATGAATCGATACTCAAATCCACAACTTCCATTCTCATAAGTGCAAGGGATAAAACCCCATTTTCTTCAATAAATTATAAAAATGATAACTAACTGAGATAGTTATGGGAAATACCAAAATAGGGATTAAATATTTATACCCTCATCAAATCAAGAGGAACGCTGCAAAAATCACCCAATTCCGAAATCTACAACTACAAATATGCTCAAATATCAAAAATCTCGATCAGTCCATCTTAAACATTGCTCAAACAAAAATTATTCTTTGCGTTCGCGCGACCCGCTCGCATTTGCGAAGATCAACATTTTTTCATTGACCGGTCAATTCCTGAATCCTTCATTGTTCACGATAAACCATTCATGTGTCGCGAAAAGCAAACTTCACACAAGAAAACCAACAACAACTATTTGGGCTAAAATTACCATAACTTTCTCATACGACCTCATAATTTGATGATTCTTATTGATATGATTCTGAAATAACGATAGGGATCTAATTTTTCAATAAAACATAATTTAGAGCTTATTTTCTTACTGTAGTACTATTTATGCTCCAAAATAACATTGAAACGTCATTTACAAGCGCAACATAACTCAAACATATCCAAAATCATCAGATTCTTACCAAGACTTATGGATAAGTGCAAATTCATCATATGAACATGAGTGAATGATCAAAATACCGATTTGGGGTCATCTTGATCCGATGTTGACCATAGTCAACTAAAGTTCATAATCTTAATTAGTATTCCAACCAAGTGTCTGAGTCACTCCCGATCCTGTTTCTATTCGTCAAAATCATCCAACTAAGTCATAAATCACCATCCGTACCTATGGAAACTTTCAAACCTCTATTCTAGGTTCGTTTACTCCGAATGTTGACTTCGATCAATCATTTTTTTATTTCAACTTAAGAACTTCAAATTTTAGATTTTCTTAATTGATACTCACCTGATTTCCTCGGGAACCATGTCACCCATCGTTGCAAGTAAAAACCACCATTTTAAAGCTATGGGAAGGATTATTTAGGTAAAAAGAGTGCTAATTCTCAAAATGACCCGATGCGTCATTACATCATCAACCACTTAAACGAACGTTCATCCTGAAACGGATAAATAAAAGTATAAAAACTATCGAGCAACTATAAATATCTGTTAAAAACCTCACGTACGAATCCTCAGGCTGGTATTACACAAATAGCACCGCTTTTCATCAAACTTTCAAATTCCTCTATAACATTAGCCTCAAAACCTTCTTTTTTCTTTCTATCATTCATATCCGGAACCTGCTCAAACAATTGGTCCTCATTTAATAGAACTGTCTCCGTATGAAATACCTTATTTTGATTAAAATCATACTTTTGAATGTAATTGATTGATTCAATAAATACCAACATAGCGATCACAATCTCTTTGATGTCACCGCAATTCATTGCTAAACTTGTATCGATAAAATACCCTGATTCTTATTCATCTCTCTTCCAACACCTTCCAAATTCGTCATTAGTACCAAGAATCCATAGAAAATACGTTGTTATGTGCCACAAGTTTAAATCATGACTTTCTCTCACTAGAAAAGAATTGTTTCTAGTTTTGAGCAAATTCTATGATTTTTTTGTCGGAAACTAACCTTATCTTAGGATGATTATGCTAATTCTAGATTTGTTAGTTTTATCAAGCTGAAGCTTTGAAGTTACCACTCATCGTCCAATTTCTCCTAAACCTTCAAATGACATATTTTCTGAATCATTCTAGTGATTATCTTATCATGTCAAATTTGTAGAAAATCAACTGATCACCCCCAAAGTCTTCCCATATCCATTCATACCTATCACACCCCAAAACTCACCCTCGATGCAACGAGCATCGGATTCTATGAATAAAATCGGAAGCACATTTGTATTTGACCCCGGTATTGATTTGTTAGTGAGTCATTTACTGAGGTGGGCTAGTGCATTGGATAGGGTTTTAACTTGGGTTAGGATTGTTTGTGATCTTGCACTTAGCCGTGAAGTATATCACTTGTCTCTTGACTTAAGGGTGTGTATGTGCTTCTTGAATAAAAGGACCAATGAGAACTTGTATGTTTATTTTCCTAAATATATTGGTATCACTGAATGACCCTTTTGTTAAAATGTCTTGAATAGGCAAGTGTCTTGGGAATTATTTGGATACATAATCTTTTTAGATCCTTATGATGATTGGTTATATCATAAGAGTAAGTCATTCAGTGTGTTGGTTGCATTCTATGCTTACTTTAGGTACTATCATTTGCCTTACGATAATTACCTTATTATTTTTGTGAGAGAGTATGTACCCATTCTCTTATATATCTTATGAGGTACAGATTCAAGGACAAATCCTTTTCAAGAAGGGTAGGATGATATGATATTGGATGGCTCAAGTGCTCAAGATTCGTCAAGGCCTTGTACTAGAAGTCAAGTCGAGGACTTTCAAGCTTTTCAAGCCAAGTTCATGGAGAATGAATCTATAGAAGCACTTGAATAGAACCATTGGAGGTCTTCAAGCTATGGAAAATAGTATGGAGGAAGAGTTCAAGAGCTCAAGAGTCTAAGGCTCAAAACTTGTCTCTTAAAGAAGCTCAAACATTTTATATGTGGTTACAATTGCAAGTTTGTGTAGAATGTGGCTATTAGTTAAATAATTGTGGTTATGCATGTGAAGACAAAAACTATAAATACTTGCCTTAGCCTATTTTTAATATTTTGTTTTGCGTACAGTAGACCCTTGTAGTCCGACCCTTCCCCGGACCCCGCTCATAGAAGGAGCTTAGTGCACCAGGCTGCCCTTTTAGTTTTGAGATTGATAAAACTCTTTTGAGTGTAGTTTCTCCTTCTATGGAGTTTAGGTTATGTTAGGATTAGAATAGTGGAAGGATTCTCTTATCTCTTTACTTTAAGCCTCTCTTGGATAATCTTGGATTAGATTTCGATGTGTGAGTTCACCTTCCCTTCTATCTTGGATTAAATTCATCTTTGATTGTTGATTAGTCACAATTATAGTTGAATTAGATCCTTTCTTTCTTCTATCTCATCTCTTAATTTTTACTATCTTTTATTTTCCGCGTAGTTGATTGTTGTTTGATACTTTCCTAGTTAGGATCATATCACACATAGCCCTATTATGGCCTAGTATGATATGAGGTATACAAAGAGCCTTATTACATCTTGGTACTGTATGTTATACACATGGCCTCTTTATGTCCTGATACATTATTATTATCAGTATGTTGATATGAGCCAGAGACAGGTAAGTATACTCCCAGATTATTTATTATTCTTTCATATGATTTATGTATCCTAAAGAAGGTAAAGAATGAAGACAAGAAACAATAATCAAAGTATATTATCCCAAGTGTGCAATAAAAAATCCTAAAACTTCGCTCCACATAGCGACCTAAGGACATCATCATAAAGTTTAAAGAAGATCAGAAAGACACAAGTACAATAAGGTTCAGTAAGTGTTTCTATAGACTTTTTAGACATTATAGCTATATCTACTTGATTATATTTCAGTTGTCTCTTCTATGAGCTTCAGTTTATTGTATATGTTCCATGTCTGCCTTACGTACTCGCTACAATCTTTCTATACTGATGTCCCTTAGTGGAGGTGCTACATTTGTTATGTTTCACATTGCATGTCCAGGTATACGGGTTGGCAAGTATTCTATCTAGATGGTACAGATATTTAGCGAGATAGCGTAAGCTCCACTTCTCTCTAGAGCTAAGTCAGGTTTAGTATTTGCATATATAGAGATTATGGGTAGGTCGTGACCCTGTCCTGATACTTGTACTACTTGTCCAGTTATAAGTATACGTATAGGCTTCATAGATAGTAAATGTGGGTTCATTTGTATTCAGATGTGTATCATGGGACATATGTCCACCTTTGATGTATAGTTATTTGCAGAATTCATTTGTTTCACAATGTTATGTCATAATTTTTACAGGTTCGCAGTAGTTGCTTATAAAGCATAGTCCGTCCAATTCAAGTTTGGGGCATGACAGAGTGTTATTAGAATAGTTCAATCCTAGGGAGTCTATGAATCCATGTCTAGTAGAGTCTCATTTATGGGTGTGTTATGCTCCACACTTATAATTAGAAGGCTACAAGGCATTTAAAAAATGTTACTCTTCTTTCACATCTCATATCGTGCAGTAGAGCAATTTTTAAGAAGTTATCTCTCTTTATGTGAATACTACTAAAGCGATAAGTAATCGCAAAAGTCCTTCACACATCAGTCGTGCATTGGATGTGTTATACATGTGTTAGAGCCTCCAATTTTAGTCCAACATTCGAAGAGGAATGTTTCTAAGAGGGGGGGTGATGATGTAACACCTCATACTTCTCAACATGTATAAGACTAAGTTGAAGTCGACGAAGTTATTTGAATATGGAAGAATAAGGCTGTAGTTGCTGCCTGTAGGTCCAAGTGCATTTAAATGTTAAGTCTAGTTAAAGTAAATGAGATTCATAGATAAATTAGATGTCGAGCATAGGTAAGATGACCTACTAGCATCACATGTGTGCGTCACCTATACGCTTCACCTATGTGCCCCACCTACTTGCTCACACGTCCTATTTGATTGAACGTCATACTTTCTTGAGCTACTTGGTTACCCATCCTACTTGATTGAGCTACTTGTTTCACGTCCTACTTATTAAAAGATGAGGACACACGTGTTTAGAGGAAATCAGCAAACTTCTAGGTTAAGTGATAAGTAGGTGCATCACCTACTTAAAATGAGTGGCAAAAATAAAAAGTAAAGAAAAAGGTGCAATGGGGCAGCGAAGCCCAATTATGCCCAAGCCCATTTAAGGGCTGAAATATATACATAATCCCTTGTAAATTTTATCATTTTTGCTCTCTCCAGAAACCAACCAGCCACCTCTTCTTTCTCTTCCCTTTCTCTCCCAATTTGGTTGAACTCCCAAAACACTCCCAAAGAGTTCGCACATGATCCTAGAGCAATCCAAAGGTAAACAACATAGAGTTTTGCTTTGGAGAATCTGTGATGCTAGCTTAGTTGATGATCTCCTCATAGTTGATGGATTTGAGCTACCTTGAGTTGAACAAAGTGAAGCTAGAGTGTGTTCTGAAATTTGAGGTAAGAATTACCTTATTTCTTATGTTTATGATTTCGATTAAGCTTTATATATGCCTGGATGTTACAAGTTAATAGTTGAGTATTGCGAGTGGTTTATTCGATGCTATATGGAGTGTTGAGGAGCTATTATCATGATGGTTTAGATGGAGATATAAGTATGTTTTATATGAGCTAGTTAATGATTTAGAGGCACTTAGTTTCCACTAGTTGGTAAATTACTAGCTGGTAAATTGATGTATTGGGATTTTTCCCGTTGTGTGCAGGTGCTGGAATTGTTATTGGACTTGTATTCACATGTTGTTAAGAGTGTTATAAGGATTAGAAAGGAAATAGGCTTGGATAAATGATGTAGAACCATATGTAGAATGGATTGATCTTCATCGGCTAGTTGTTATGTTCTTTCCATTTGCTAGTAGTACTGGTTTTCCTTGTTGTAGATTACTTGTGAAGGAAGCTGGTTCCGCTGGCTTCATTGAAGGATCGAATTAAAGGTATGTAAGGCAATCCCTTGACTCACCGCTTTGGCACAACATGCGTTTATTGTTCCTACATGACTATGAAGTTCTGAGCTTATAAGTGTTGTGAATCCATGATATAAGTCTCATGAATCCCTTAAGAAAGGTTAGATGTTCAAAATCATTTGTTATTCAAGCGTTTTCCTTAAGTATGATGATATTAGTAGCTTGCAGAATATGATTAGAAGGATTTATAGAACATGGTTTAAGATAAATGGTAGCTAGGATGAAGCATATGATGACTTCCAGAAGATTAGTTGAGAAGTTGCATATCCTTTAGATAAAGTAAGGTACGTTGAGAGCTTTAAGATATTGTATTGGGGATGTAGAACGTCACTTAGGTAAATGATATCATGTGATCAATGTCCAAGAAGTTTTAATACGGGATATAGAGTGTAATGTAAGGTAAAATAGATTAATTAAATCCATGTCATTTTTATTGAGTCATAGAGTGTCCCTTAGGATGAGTAATGATAATACAGAGATGCACGAGCCTTCATAAGAGTGTAGCAAGTCCATGGGATTAGAATGTAAGTAAATATGAACCATGAATGTCTAGAGCTTACGAATGTATTGATTCCATGTAGTTTATCTTGAGAGTCTCTTAAGAAATGTTTTATGTTCATACTCAGTTGTGCTCAAGAGTATTACTCATATAAGTTGAGTTTCGAGTTAGTAAGATGGAAATAGAGTTTCCCCTTGAAACTTTAATTAAGAGTGACTTTCTAGTTTCAAAATTAAGAATGGGCGACTAAAGTTATTTTTATTGAGTAGGAGTGACTCTTTTGAGATTATTTTAAATGACACTAATTTTAAAAAATCCAAAGTTTTGTTATTTACAAAAAGCCCCTCCTCCCTCGCCCTCTCCCTCCCCCTCTCCCACCCCACTCCACTACCTCTCCCCCTCATCTGCCGCTTCTATCACCCCCTCCTCCCTCCCCCCCCCCCGTATCTGTCACTGCCACCACCCCTTCCCCCCACTTACGCCTCCTCCGTTGCTACCACCACCCCTACCTCCATCACTGACACCATCTCTTCCTACTCCATCACCACCATCACCTCTTCCTCCGCTACAACTACCTCCAACCCTATTCCGCCACCACCTTGTCTTCTGCCACCACAATCACTACCTCCTCCTCTACATTTTTTCCCTCACTTTCTGTAGAAAAATTCAACAACTTCTATAGTTGTTGCAACAACAGTCATAGTTGTTGCAATAATTACTGAAATTTGTTGCAATAACTTCCGTAGTTGTTGCAAAAATTATTGAAATATGTTGCAACAACTCGAAAATATTGAGTTTTTGCAACAACTATCGTGGTTGTTTCAATAAATTCTGAAGTTGTTGCAACAAATTTAAGTAATTGTTGCAACAACATCTAAAATATGTTGGATTTTCTGTAGATTCTTTTTTCAATTACTTGAAAAAAAAATCAACTTTTTTCATAAAATTCTTACTACTAAAGCAATCAGTCCGTAGAATAAGAAAAAAGATGAGAACAATCTCCCGCCACCACCAATACCCACATCACCTCCTCCGCTCGCTTCCGTCACTACCACTATCACTACCACCACCACCGAAGAGATGAAGGAGCAAAATAAAGAAAATGGTAGAGAGAAAAGAAAGATGATTTGAAATTTTAAATTTTAAAGTGAGAGGGAAAACTTTATAAAGTTTTTAATATTACATTTCATCTCCAAATTAACTTAATTAAATATTTAGTGAGCTTTGACTTTCACTGGTGAAAGTTGTCACTTTTTCTAATTCCAAAACTTGAATGGTACCTTTAGTTAAATTTCCTTGGGTGGGACGATGTTGATAGCCTACAAAGATGATAAAAGAGGTTTATAGAACATTGTCTAAGGTGAATGATGCTTAGGGTCAAGTGTCTGATGCTTCTTAAATGAAAGTTGAGAAGTTACATACCTCTAGAGTAAGAGAAGTACGTTGATGGTCACGGGCTATAGGTATGGGACTGTAGCACGTTACTTAAGATGAATGATATCCTCTGGCAAACGTCTAAGTGAGCACTACAGGAAGTAAAGCGCAAGTAAGGTAAATCATAGTGATTATATCCAAATTGTCCCTATTGGGCTGTAGAGCGACCTTTTAGGATGTATCATGTGATGTAAACGTGTACGATTTCTCACGAGAGTACGAAAGCCTTAAGAGGCTAGAACATAGATTTAAAGTACCAAACGAGTAACATAGAAGCGTAAGTGTGTACATTCTTAATATACGTCATGTTTATATTATAATTCATCAATTGTATTCATGATAGGTCATAGGATTGTCATGAACATGTCTATAATCCATGAACGCATGCTTTAAATTCCATGAGTTCTTAAATATAAGCTATAATTATTATTACTCAGTTTTCATGAAATTATACATGCTTTTCATGATTTATGCAAGTTATATGATATATTTATTCACATGTTAAACTATAATTGCGAACTATGTTTTACAAGTTATCTTTATAAAATTCATGGGCCTAGAAGCCAACTATTTTCAAGTACATGTTTTGAGAGTTGCATAGATTACTGAGAACTCTCAAATAGCCTGAAACTATGTATGCCAATGTAGGATAAGGGTCGCTCCACCCAGAGGACCATACCTTCAGATTATTTATTAGATCCATTCATGTCACGTTCATGTCTCATACCATGGCAAGGTATGGTAGCGCTCTGTTGTTTGGGCAAGGTACCAGACTACACGTACCCACCTGGTGATTTCATGTTGTCGGTTATACTACTACTCTCCCACAGATATACAGATATATAATTTTACAAGATTTCATACATGTTGTTTTATTCATGCCAGATCATGTTCATATTCATGTTCCTATTATTTCACATGCATGCTTATTCCTTCAATTGCTTTACATATAGTACAATTCAAATGTACTAACATCCCTTTGCATGGGGCTTGCATTTCATGGTACAGGTGCCAAATTTCAGGACAATGGAGCTACACACTAGGACTTCACCTACATCAGCTATTTGTTGAACCCCACTTCATTCAGGATGTCCGTCTATTTATTTCATGTCATTTTTTATAATAGAGGTATGCCAGGGCCCTAGACTGGTAAACAATTTTCCAGGTCAGACACATGTGTCAGAGGTTTCATAGACTAGATTAGTTTAGCATGTCAGTCATGTTAGTATTATTATGTTCAGACCTATCATAGTGTCATATATTTCTGCAATATATTTGCAGACTACATTTCAGTATTATGTTTTACATGTTTTAAATCATTACTATAGCATATTTGGATGCCCATGTTGATTATCAAGCTATGTGGTTCGCTCGGTCACATGCAGTCAGGTACCGAGTGTCGTGTTTCGCCCAGGCCATGGTTCGGGGAGTGAAAAAGCTTGGTATTAGAGCCCTAGGTTCAAGTGTCTTAGGGGGTCTATGAAACCATGTCCAGTGGGGTCTATTTTATTTGTGTGAGGTTCCCACACATGTAAACAATTGACCACAAAGTCATATAGGATTATTTCACTTCTTTCATACTCTAGATCGTGCAGTTAGAGTTATACCTTCAGGACATTCTTCTAACTCATGCATATTAGGTATTTTAGAAAATGCCTGCTAAAAGGAAATCAACTATAAGCAAGAGGGCTACTACTAATGTTGCTCGTAAGGAAGATACTTAGGCTCATAAAGCCAATTCGGGTACAGCACCCCCACCCGATACCATAGGGCATGCAGAGGTTCATATTCTAGTTCCACAGACTCATATTATCTCACCCCAACCTTGAGGGTGTGATTGGCACCCAGCGCTTGGACGGCCAGAGCGTACCACTTAAACCCCATTCTGAGAACATGCAATTGTCTAGGCCGACAAGGCCTCAGTAATGATAACTAAGAAATAACATGACTTAAAAATCCAGCATACAGAAGATCCCAGCCTAACAGATATACCTACTGAGGCTGACAAGTCTGTACTGAACAATTGTACAATACAAGACTCGTCTACAAAGGCTTTAAAGAGAACATCGACATAACACATGGGCCGGGATAGGGCCCTCGACATACCTAAAATATTAATAAAATATAAATATAACCCTGACTCGGCAATACTCCAGGAGGAAATGGAGCTCACTAATAAAAGATAATGACTAAACATGATCCACAAGGGTGGGTTCTCTCCTCGCCTACCTGAACCTACGTGGCATGAAACACAGTATGCCCAGGCAAAGGGACATCAGTATGAATTATGTACTGAATAGGTAAGGCCGGAATAAAATATGATATTGCATAATCATAAAAGAGAGGCATATCGAGTCAACATGCACCTCTGAAAGGTCCTTGAGTCTAAATATACATAACGACCATTCCTATCTTGTAACCTTATTTCATACTATTATGACATGATCACCCTTATCTTATAATCTGATATTATGCCTTTAGATCATATCTAACTCTAACCGCTCATTTGCCTACCTGGTCAATAGTAACTGCCAACCAGCCATAGCCCGGTGATAAGTACATGTCTTCCCAACTGGTGGTAATTAACCATGCATAACTGCCCATCCGGTGTTACATAATGTGTTTGCCCATCCAGTAGTAACCAATGATACGTAATTACAGGACTAGTGGTAACTGTATGTCTGCCCAAACATGGTCAATGTCATATCGTATTCGGCCCTAATAAGGGACTCAGTCCTACCCCACCCATAAGAGGGACACGGTAATATCAAACCAACTGCAGTGGTAATACTCATCTACCCAACCACCATCCCTCAGTGGTGAATATATGTATGCCCGACCGGCCATAACCCGGTGGTAGGTAATTGACTGCCCAACTAGCTGAAGCTCAGTAGTAATACCTATCTTCCCAACCGACCATCGCCCGATGGTAATCAATACTATCATGTTCATGCCCCTTATAGGTATTTTGTACGTATGTACATACAAGAACCATACTAATCTTCTATGTCTATGAACTTACCGTAGTACTTAGGATCATTACATTCTATACCTTCTTACTTAACATCCGGAGCCTATCATCACGTTTCACTTTATAGTTACGCTAAAGGCGTATTTTTTACATACATACGTTCACCCTAAGGGCCACAGGCCCGAGCTTCTAATCTGTCAAGGGTAAGGCCTCATTCTTTCGACTATTATTGAAGAGATCACGTACTAATTCATTCCTACTTTTTCATAAGAGTCAACAAGACGAGGCACCCCATTTATAACCTTTGTGACACCCACAAGAGCCATAATCACTTTATTCTCTTATAGGAAGTGTCAAGATCTCGCATTTCTACTCTCCATGAAACCCACAAGGTACTACAAGGTGTCGATATAGATGAGTTATTACAAAGTGCAGAACACTCTCAACAAAGAAGAAAATGAATTAAAAAAATCCCCTTAGAGTCAAGGAACCATCATATCTTCTGTAGACAAGAATAAAGTGGACGTTTTGCCGTACATATTATTTCAACAAACATGCCAAATAAAGAAGAGTTTAGCCTTCACACACGTTGGTGATGAATCTAGATGTATCTCACGAACCCTCACACCTTCTACGAACAAATATCTATATCATGTGAAGGATTTGTATCAATATCTAATTCATATCTTATAAGAAAATTCATTTACACCTTTTGCTGAATATCGTAAGTACATGAAGTTCTTGAACTATTCTATCATGGATTCTTATTCAAATTACACTACCATATTCCATAACTCTTTTCCTTAACTTCACCAACATGATTCAACACTTGTGTTTACTCTCAATTTCAATCAACAATCCCAAGCAACAAGTTGTCATAACTTCATACCATAAGAGAGGTTTCTTCAAGATCATACTTCCATAATTCATAAGTTATCTTCACCAACCAATGAACCTAAGATAAGAGGAACTAAAAGACACATAAGGGTGATGATGCCAAGAAGTCTTTCACATCAAGCTTCAACTAAATCTCAAGAAAGTTCTGAACTTTGCTAAACCATCTAGAGAAACTTTCAAGGTGTTCTTGATCCTTGGAGGGATAAATCACCTTAGATACTTCAAGATATTTTCTTCAATTGTGGGAGGGTTTTGGAGAATGTTTGGGAGTGTCTTGGAGCTCAAGGGTCAAAAATATTAGATAAGAATGAAGTTGTCCGACCTTGGGACTTAAATAGCCATCCAAACCGCCTCACATATGTGGCGCATATGCCTATATACGGCCACATATGCCACTGCATATGGTGGTAGTGAGGTGTTGGAGAAGGGGCCCTGATCCGCGGCCACATCCGCGAGGCAGAATAGCATCTATGATGCAAAATGCTTAGCGTATCAGCAGAACTCCGTCAGTATTCATCGAGTTTTACTTCCATTGGTCTTATTGACTTCCAACCTTCCAAAACTATTCCTTAACATCTTTATATGTCATACAAACCCTCGGGTATGATCTCAAGTTCTAATAACTCAAGTTGGTTAACTACGCTCTCGATCAGGTATGAAACTACGGGATGTAACATCCTTCTCCCCTTAAGAACATCATCCTCGAATGGTGAAATATCATAGCCTAAAGACTTTAAGTTCTGATTACCTTGTAAATGGGACTATCTCAACCTGTCACACAACTATAAAATATGGCAATTGTCTCACAAAGTCACACAATACAATATGTATCACAATATCGGTCTCACATGACCATACATCCACCCACAGAGTCATATAGTGGTCATCACTTACCTCGAACACGAAAATCTAAATTCTGGGCTATGTTTGTCATATTTGTGTCATTCTCAATACCTGAAATCTGAAATAGATGAGGGTATCTGAGCTTCGTACCCCTCTTAGCCTCCCATATCATCTATTCTAAGTCATTTTAATATCCTTCACAATTCGACAACCTTCCATACAACTTACGAAAGTACCATCTTCTTATACTAGGAATTCTTGAATCATTTACCTAATAAAATGTCATGTGTCTAGAACTGATCCACCACGCTTTTTTGCGCCACTATGATTTACTTGGCTATGGGCTCGTCGCGTTAGCACATTTTATCCTAAAATTCTTAATCGTCCCTCACATTCACTCATATGTCCCACTGAAACTTGTATCGTTCTCCTATTGTCACCTACACTTCTTGCAAAAACTATGTCTAATGACACCGGTAAATCATAAGCTGAAGTAAGTACTTCTCACTGAAATTCTACCACTGTTGAGGGCAAAATAACAATACTTACCTTATTCCATTTGAATATCATTTTTTGTATAATCTCTTGCATTCCGGCACCCTGTGCCTCTTTCTCTTTACTTCTCTTGCATTCTGAAACTCATACCTTGACCTTTTAAGATTTCATTACCTTCTTTACACACTGGTGAGGCCACTACTCGTACTTGGAAACCTTAACAATATTTGAACATCTGATGCATACCTTATCCTGGTAGGAATCTCTCATTACTCGTCACCGGTGCAAGGTGGAATTGAGTTCTCAAGACTCAGCTCTGTGGCACGAAATTGAATCAAAAAGAAGTGTAACCAATCCTTAATGTCCTGTAGCCTCATGTTTATAAATATGGTGCATAACACATCCATAAACAAGACTCTACTAGACACGGATTTGTAGACTCCCTAGGGCTGAACTGCTCTAATACCATTTTGTCACACCCCAACCTTTGGAGGGGCACCCAGTGCTTGGACGGCCCGAGCGTACCACTTAAACCCCATTATGAGAACATACAACTTCATGGGCCAACAAGACCTCAGTAATGATAATTGAGAAACAACATGACTTTAAAATCCTGCATACAAAAGATTCTAGCTTAACAGATATATACCTACTGAGGTTGAAAAGGTCGTACTGAACAATTGTACAATACATGACTCATCTACAAAGGCTTTAAAGAGAACATTGACATAACACATAGGCCGGGACAGGGCCCTCGACATACCCAAAGTATTAACAAAATATTAACATAACCCTAACTTGGTAATACTCCAGGAGGAAATGGAGTTCACCAATAAAAGTTGATGATTGAACATGATCCATAAGGGCGGGTTCTCTCCTTGCCTACCTGAACCTACACGGCATGAAACACAGCGTTTCCAAGCAAAGGGACATCAATACGAATAATGTACTGAATATGTAAGGCAGGAATAAAACACGATACTTGCATAATCATAAAAGAGAGGGATATCAAGTCAACCTGCACCTCTAAAATGTCCCTGAGTCTGAATATACATAACAATCATTCCTATATTGCAACCTTATTTCATACTATTATGTTATGATAACGTTTATCTTATAAATAGATATTATGACTTTACAATATGTCGTAACTCTAACCGGTCATCTGCCTACCTGGTGAATGGTAACTGCCCAACCAGTGATAGCCTGGTGATAGCTATACGCTTGCCCAACCGATGGTAATTAACCATGCATAACTGCCTATCCAGTGGTATATAATGTGTCTGCCGAACCAACTATAACCAATGATACGTAACTGCTCGGCTGGTGTAACTGTATGTCTGCCAAAACATGGTCAACATCATATCGTACCTGGCCTTAATGAGGGACTCTGTCATACCTGGCCTATAAGTGGGACGTAGTAATATCAAACCAACTGCAGTGGTAATACTTATATGCCCAACTAACCATCGCTGCTATTTCCACTTAGACAATTTTCGATATTCTTGATGGTGAGTACATGTCTTCCTAACCAACCCTAACCCGATGGTGGGTAACTGTCTGCCCAACTGGTCGTAGCTTAGTGGTAATACTCGTCTGCCCAACCGGCCATCACTCAGTGGTAATCCATACTATCACATTCATTCCCCTTATAGGTATTTCCTACGTACATACATACAAGAAATTCCATACTAATATTCTAAGTTTTTGAACTTACCACAATACTTAGGATCGTTATATTTGTTACCTTCTAACTTAGCGTTTGGAGCCTATCATCACACTTCTCACTTTATCGTTAGGCTAAAGGCGTCCTTTTTACATACATACATTCACCCAAAGGGCCATAGGCCCGAACTTCTAATCCATCAAGGGTAAGTCCTCATTCTTTCGACTATCATTAAAGAGAGTACGTACTAATTTGTTCCTACTTTTTCATAAGAGTCAACAAGATGCGGCACCTCATTTATAACCTTTGTGACACCCACAAGAGTCATAATCACTTCATTCTCTTATAGGAATTAACACATCATGATCTCGCATTTCTAGTCTCTGTGAAACCCACAAGGTACTACAAGGTGTCGATATAGATGAGATATTATAAAGTGAGGAACACTCCCAACAAAGGACAACATGAATTAGGAAATCCCCTTAGAGTTAAGGAACTATCATATCTTCTGTGAACAAGAATAGAGTGGACGTTTTTCCATACATATCATTTCAACAAACATGCCAAAGAAAGAATAGTTTAGCCTTCACACACCTTGGTAATGAATCTAGTTGCATCCCACAAACTCTCACACCTTCTACGGACAAATATCTACATCATGTGAAGGATTTGTATCAATAACGAGTTCATATCTTATGAGAAATTTCATTTAGATCGTTTGCCGAATATCTTAAGTACATGAAGTTCTTGAGCTATTCTATCATGGATTCTTATTCAAATTACACTACCATCTTCTATAACTCTTTTCTTTAACTTCACAACTTCACCAACATGATTAAACACTTGTGTTTACTCTCAATCTCAATCAACAATCCCAAGCGACAAGGTGCTATAACTTCATACCATAATAAGTGTTTCTTCAAGATCATAATTACCATACTTCCATAATTCATAAGTTATCTTCACCAACTAATGAATATAAGCTAGGAGTAACTAAAAGATATATAAGGGTGATGAATACTTACCTTAATCAGCCAAGAAGTCTTTGAAATCAAGATTCAACTAAACCTCAAGGAAGTTCTCAACTTTGCCAAATCATCTAGAAATAATTTCAAGGTGTTCTTGATCCTTAGAGAAATAAATCACCTTAGATACTTCAAGATATGTTCTTAAATGGTGGGGAGGGTTTTGGGGAAGGTTTGGGAGTGTTTTGGAGCTCAAGGGTCGAAATATGAAATAAGAATGAAGTTGGCGGACCTTGGGGCTTAAATAGCCATACAAACTGCCTCACATATGCGGCCCCATATGTGGCCACATATGGTGGTAGTGAGGTGGTGGAGAAGGGCCCTGATCCGTGGCCACATCCGCAAAGCAAAATGGCATCCACGATGCAAAACGCATAGTGTATAGCCGAAACTTTGTCAATCCTTTCGAGTTGTATTTATTTTGGTCCTATTGACTTCCAAACTTCCAAAACCATTTCTTAACATGCTTATACTTCATACAGACCCTCGGGTATGATCTTAAGTTCTCACAACTCAAGTTGGCTAACTACGCTCTCGATCGGGTGTGAAACTACATGGTGTAACAAGGATGTTATGGGAGTTATTCAGTTGCTCACCTAGATTGTGGCTGCTCAAGACCAACGTCAGGGAATGAATCCAACTATGAGAACTAATATAGAGTCATCTAGTTTCAGGACTTGTGAGTTTCTGCGTATGGACCCTCTGATGTTCACGGGATCTAGCAAAACAGAGGATCTGCAGAATTTTATTGATGGGCTTCAGAAAATCTTTCATGTTATGCATGTTACTGAGATATAGGCAGTAGAGTTGGGAGCTTACCAATTGAAGGATGTTGCTAACATCTGGTATTAGTTATGGGAGCAGTCCCGAGGGGAAGATGTGTCTCTTGCAACTTGGGATGGGTTTGCGGATGCATTTATTAAACACTTTTTGCCAATAGAGGCCAGGGAGGCAAAGGTCGTATAATTTGAGAATCTCAAGAAGAATGGTAGGATTATTATCTTCACTTTTTTTCCTTGGCAAAGTATGCTCCACAATGGTTCCAGACATAAGGGCAAACGTTAGGCATTTTGTGTATAGTCTAGATCCCAATTTGTACGATGCAGCTAATATTTCTGCTCAGAACAAGGAAATGACTATCATGGGGGAGGTGGAGGTAGACAGTTATTCAAGAACAAGTCATTTGGGCTTCTTCAGTCAGTGTCGCATCCCCAAAGTTCAGGAATGACAATAAGAGGTAGAACTTTAGAGCATCAGGCTCCCGGTCATAGGCCAGTGTGGGTCAAAGCATCTTCAACAACCCATTTTGTGGTAAGTGTGGTAAGAGGTGCCTAGGGGAGTGACGCTTTGCAATGAATATCTGTTATGGTTGTGGTCAACAAGGTCACTTTCAGAGGGACTTTCCATCAGTAAGGCAGGGTACAGAAGGTAATGTGGCTCAGTCCGTAAATTTTACATTTCCTCATAATTCTCAGGCCCAATCAGGGCATGGTGCACCCAAGTCTGGTAACACAGACAGGTCCAAACTGCTTATATGCTTTAGCCGGCTATTAGGGTATAAAGGCTTGTACATACGCTGTCACTGGTATATTAACGGTTTTCACTTATGATGCTTGTGACTTATGGATCCTGACTCCACTCTATCATATATGGTCACTAAGAAGTTTGGGATAGAATCAAAAAAGTTGCATAAACTCTTTGAAGTATCCACTCCAGTTGGAGAGTCAGTTATAGCTTGGCAAATTTATAAGGGTTGTCTAGTTAAAATCTATGACCGTATTATAGTAGCTGACTTGGTAGAGTTAGAAATGGTAGACTTGGATGTAATCATGGGCATGGATTGGTTGTCTTCGTGTTATGCCAAAGTAGGTTGTATAACCAAAAATGTAAAATTCGAATTTACCGGTGAGCCAATCATAAAATGGATGGGTGATGCAGTAGCACCCATGGGCAGGTTTATTTCCTATCTTAAAGTTAGAAAGATGATATCCAAGGGGTATATTTACCATCTAGTTCAGGTTAGGGATGCAGATACCCCGACCCCAACTCTTTAGTTAGTGCCAGTTGTCAATGAGTTTCCAGAAGTCTTTCCCAAAGATCTTCCCAGAGTTCCTGTCGATAGGGAGATTGAATTCAGAATTGATGTACTTCTCGACACTAAGCTGATATGTATTTTGTCGTACATAATGGCTCCAGTAGAGCTAAGAGAATTAAAGGTCTAGTGGAAAGATCTCCTTGATAAGTGGTTTATTAGACCAAATGTCTTGCCTTGGGGTGCACCAGCCTTATTTGTTCGAGTCATTACATATGTACATTAACTACCGACAGTTGAACAAGGTCACTATTAAGTACATGTATCCTCTTCCCAGAATTGATAATTTATTTAATCAACTTCAGAGTGCCCAGTGCTATTCCATGATTAACCTCATATCAGGGTACCATCACCTTAAGATTAAGGAACTTGACATTCTGAAAACCGCTTTCAGAACTCATTATGGTTATTTCAAATTTTGTGTCATCGTTCAGATTGACGAATGCACCAGCTGCTTTCATGGATCTTATGAATAGGGACTTCAAGTCTTATCTCGACCTTTTCTTCATTGTCATCATCGATGACATTCTAGTCTATTCCCGTAGTGAGGCTGATCATGTAATTTAGGCGAAGACATCCAAGTTAATTTTTAGAAAATAGATGTTGTAAAGAATTGGCCCAGACCTACCTTAATCTCTGAGATAAGAAGTTTCTTAGGTCTGGAAGGATATTGCAGGCGCTTCATAGAAGATTTTTCTTCCATCTCAACTCCATTGAATAGATTGACTTAGAAGAAATTCAAATTTTATTGGTCAGATGCCTTTGAGCGTAGTTTCAAAGAATTGAAAATGAGACTAACTTTTGCTCCAGTGTTAACATTTCCAGATAGAACTGATGTGTTCATTGTATATTGTGATGCTTCAGTAGTTGGTCTTGGGTGTGTTTTAATGCAGCATGGTAAGGTTATAACTTATGATTCCAGACAGTTTAAGCCTCATGAAAAGAATTATCTGACTTATAACTTAGAAATGGTAGCCAAATTTTTTGTGCTCAAGATATGGCATTATTATTTGTATGGAGTTCACGTTGACATTTTCATGGATCACAAGAGCCTTCAGTATATTTTCAAGCAGCCGGAGATGGATGGAATCGATAAAGGACTATGATGTAGATGTTCTCTACCACCCAAGGAAAGCGAATGTGGTGACTGATGCTCTTAGTTGGCGATCCATGGGGACTTTAGCTCATGCTGAGGAGGGAAAGATAACCATGATGAAGGAAATTCACTGACTAGCCAGTTTAGGAATTCGACTCTTAGACTCTGAAGGTAGTGGTGGTGTTGTCCATAACTGGTCTGAATCCTCCTTCGTAGCCAAAGAGAAGGAGAAATAGTTCAATAATCCCTATTTTTTGCAGTTGAAAGAGGAAATTCACAAGCATAAGACACGGCTTTTACACAAGGGGAGATGATGGTACTTTGAGGTACCGAGGCAGATTGTGTGTTCCAGATGTGGATGGACTCAAAGAGTGAATCATGGAAGAAGCGCACAACTCCAGGTATTCTATTCACCTAGGTTCCATAAAAATATATCATGATCTTAAAGAGATTTATTGGTGGAACGATATGAAGAGGAATATGGTAGATTTTGTAGCCAAGTGTCCAAATTATTTGCAGCTAAAAGCCAAGAACTAGAGGCCTGGTGGGTTGGCTTAGAATATTTATATTCCTGTTTGGAAATGGAAAATGATAAACATGGACTTCATAATAGGTCTACCTCGCTCAACTCAAAGGCATGATTCGATTTGGGTGATTGTGGACCGACTTACTAAATCAGCCCACTTCTTGCTAGTCAAAACCATAGATTCAGTGGAGGATTATGCCAAGTTATATATCCGAGAAATTATCAGGCTTCATAGGACCCTAGTGTCCATTATTTCCAGTCACGGTGCTCAGTTCACAACACACTTTTGGAAGTCTTTCTAGAAAGGATTGGGTACTAAGGTAAACGTCAGCATAACTTTTCATCCTCAGACACATGGCCAGGCAGAGCATACTATTCAGACTTTTGACGATATGTTGAGTGTATGTGTTCTCAATTTTAAAGATAATTGGGATGATTATTTGCCTCTCATTGAATTTGCCTATAATAACAGTTACCATGCTAGTATCCAGATGTCACTGTTCGAAGCTCTGTATGAGCAAAGGTGTAGATCGCCAATTGGTTGGTTCGAAGTTTGTGAAGCAGAATTATTGGGACCAAACTTGGTCTATTAGGCTATGGAAAAGTCAAGTTGATTAAAGAGCATTTGAAAATAGCTCAGAGTCATCAAAAGTCCTATTCGAATGTGAGGCATAAAGATTTGGAGTTATAAGTTGATGATTGGGTATTCCTGAAAGTTTCACCTATGAAAGGTGTAATGAGGTTTGGAAAGAAAAGGAAGCTCAGTCTCAGATATAACGGGACATACAGGATTGTGAGAAGAATTGGCCAAGTGGCTTATGAGCTTGAATTTCCACAAGACTTAAATGTTATACATCTAGTGTTTCATGTATCTATGTTGAGAAAGTGTGTGGGAGACCCGTCATTGATTGTCCCTACTGAATCCATTATAGTTAAAGATGGCCTAACCTATGAAGAGATCCTTGTGGCTTTTTGGATTGTCAGATTCGCAAGTTGAGGACTAAGGAAGTTGCCTCAGTGAAAGTGTTATGGAGAAGTCAGAAAGTTGAGGAGGCTACATGGGAAGCCGAAAAGGACATGAAGTCCAGATATCCGCACTTATTTGAGGAGCAAGCAGAAAATGAACGAGGTAAAATACCTTCAGTATTCATGTCATGTCCCTTGCTTATCAATGTCTCATATTTCACGTTCATGTGTCCAACACTCATGTCTCATGTCCCCATGTTCATGTTTTCATGTAATCGTGTCAGCTTAGTCCCCACGTTTCATAACATGTTTCTTCACATTCATGTACTCATTCCATGTCCAGCTTTATTCCTAACCATGATCCATCATTCGATGATGAATGATCCCAAGGGAGAGATATTGTAACACGTAGTACCTTTAAACTAAGCCTTGTTCATGATTAAGGAGTGTATGAGATCAAGACGGGGAGTTAAAGTTGAAAATCCAATTTCAGTTATGCAGATTAGATTTTACGCCCATATTATACAGATCGTAAAAGTTTTATGGACCATCAACGTGAATCGTAAATTCTATTTTTGAATTTGACGATGAGTAGTAATTTTTACGGACCGTATAAAATTATACGGCCCGTTGTTTATAACTGTACATTCCTTCCAACTTAGGGAGGTCACTAAAAAGTTGCATCTATGTGACATTCTGATTATGCATACCATATAAAATTATACGGTCCAGACCCAAATTGTAGAAAATTTGACGGTTCGTCGACTTTGACCGTAAAAGTCTCGACAGACTGAGCAGTATAAATACGAGACTTAGTTCCAAAAATTATTTTTTCTTAATCTCAAGCCCTATAATGAAGTTCCTCTCTTCCCAACATTCTCCTACATCAAGGTAAGCCTTTTTCGCGCGATTCTAAGTAATTCTAACATAATCCTCATGAATTCTAAGTAAAATTCATTGTTTCAACCTATGGTTTTCAAGATTAACCCATCTCAAGGTTCCAAGGTTCAAGCTTTGGGTTTCTACTCCAAAGTTCAGATTTTTAAGATAAGTTTTAGAGCAATTAAGGTATATAGAGCTTTTATCCACTTGTGGGAATATCCATGTTCTTCCCCACGCCACGTTCTTCCGTGAAATATGAATTATTCGTAAGTTTAAGGGTTTGTTCCATTATCGTGATAACCCTAATACATGTAATAGTATATGTCATGTCTATATTATAATTCATCAATTTCATTCATTATAGGTCATTATGATTTTCATGAACCTGTCTGTAATCCATGAACACAAGCTTTGAATTTCATGAGTTCTTAAATACAAACTATAATTATTATTACTCAGTTTCCATGAAATTATACATGTTTTTCATGATTTATGTAAGTTATATGATATATTTATTCACATGTTAAACTATAATTGTAAACAATGTTTTACAAGTTATCGTTATGAAATTCATGGGCTTACAAGCCAACTATTTTCAAGTACATATTTTGGGAGTTGCATAGATTACCCAGAAGGCTCAGATATTCTGAAACTACGTATTCCATTGTAGGATAAGGGTCACTCTACCCAGAGGACGATACCTTCAGATTATTGATTGGATACATTCATGTCATGTTCATGTCTCATACCCCGGCAAGGTATGGAAACGTTATATTATTAGGGCCAGGTATCAAACTCCACGTACACACGTGGTGATTTCATGTTGTCAGTTATACTACTGATATCCCACAGATATACAGATATATAATTTTACAATATTTCATACATATTGCTTTATTCATGTCAGATCATGTTCATGTTCAGTTTCAGTTTCATGTTCCTATTATTTCATGTGCTTGCTTATTCCTTCAGTTTCTTTACATATAGTATAATTCAAATGTACTAACATCCCTTTGCATGGGGCTTGCACTTCACGATGCAGGTTCTGAGTTTCAGGACAACAGAGCTATACTCTAGGACTTCATCTACATCAGCTATTTGGTGAGCCCCTTTTCATTCGTGGTGTAAGTATTTATATTTTCATGTCATGTTTTATAATAGAGGTATGCCAGGGCCATTTCCTAGTAAATAGTTTTGCAGGTCAGGCTCATGTGTCAGAGGTTTTACAAACTAGACTAGTTTAGCATGTCAGTATTATTATTTTCATACTTATCATAATTTCAGATATTTCCATAACATATTTTCAGACTATATATCAGTATTATATTTTACATATTTTAAATCATTACTATAGCATGTTTTGATGTCCATCTTGATTAGCAAGCCATGTGGTTTGCTTGGTCACCTGCAATCAGGCACCAAGTGTCGTATTTTGCCCAGGCAATGGTTCAGGGTGTGACATAATTCATTCAGTTCAGTCTTAGTTCATTGTATTAGGCTAATGAGTTATAACCTAATCTTCTTATTTTAACGCATTTATATATTTTTTTATTATGGAAAATCAGCTTCAAGTTAGAGGTAACTTAAAGGGGCGCAACAATTGAGTATGTTAGAATAGGAATAGGAATAGAATTTGTATATAGTATCCTACGTGGAAAAGAATTGTAATGTAGAGTCTATAAATAGGACTCGACGTAATAATGTAGATACACAATTCAATAACATTTTTCTCACATACTTTTTCACATGGTATCAGAGCATCAGTGAGAAACATCTCGAAAATACAGTCACATAGTCTTGTGCATTAATTCTAGCGACAATACAATGGTTGTTTGTGTCATCTCCTTTTTTCCTTCAGTGTTTGCGATAATCAACACTTCCATCACACTTGAAAAGGTCCGACGAGCAAAGCCCAGTCAGATCTTCAAGCATATGACTTGTCACTTGCTCACACACGTCGGTAACAAAATAAACTACGGTGGCGCGTCATCCTCATGTGTTGGCGCGTCTTCCTCATGTGCTAGCGTGTGAGACATTTTTTGACTACTTTTCTGGCAGTGTTTTTTCTTTACTCTGAGGCTGCCCATATAATTTTTTCCTGATTCCAAGAACTATCTCGTAATCAAATCTACTTTTTCAGATAATAGGGACTGTCTTTTTCATACTCTGGCCGAGATTTTAATTGTTTCCTGATTTCGGGCAATTTATTTTCAAATTTTAGGCTATAAATTTCAGATTTCACAAGATGTCTTTAGGATCTGATATTTTTAGCTCTAAATCACGGGAATCGAAATTTCAAATTACTTCTTCTGAACTATTAATGTGAAGTTCAAATCATTTAGCTTGGGGTTCCTTAGTTGAGTTATGGTGCAAGGGTCAACATGTTCAAGATCACTTAACACAAAAAGCTATTATGGTTTATGAAAAGCAAAGACTAGTGAGGTAGATGAAGGCCAAAGCACAGTGGAAGAAGGTTGACACTTAATTGTGTAGTCTCATGTGGCAATCTATTGATTCCAAGTTGATGCACATATTTTGCTGGTACCAGACATGTTATTCAGCTTGGGAAAAGGCTTGCACTTTATACACTAATGATATATCTCGATTTTATGGTGTGATATCTAGGATGACCAACATAAAGAAATAAGAATCAACTATGTCTACTTATTTGGGGCAGGTGCAGGCATTCATGGATGAATTTGAGAGGTTGATGTCAGTCACTACTGACGTTGAAAAATAACAGGAGCAAAGATAGAAGTGGTTTCTAGTTCTTACACTTACTGGACTTCCTATTGACCTTGATTCGATGTGTAATCATATTTTGTCTAGTCCTATGGTTCCTACACTTTATGAACTATTCTCTTATTTCTTAGCCTTGCTGCATATATTAATAACACAGTGGTCTCATGACCAACCATTGAACCCTTTATTCTCACATCTCAAACCACAGAGAATAGAACATCTCAGTATATGGGCAATCGGCGAGGAGGAAGTTATTTTAAAATATCTCGAACTAAGTGTAGTTATTGTCATAAGTTTGGACACACTCGTAAAATATGTCATCCTCTACATGGTCAACCACCCAATAATGTTCATGTTGCTTATACTGACACCGCAGGAAATCAGAGGTTTACTTTATCTAAAGGGGAATATAATGAATTCCTTCAGTATCATGCAAATAAGAAGACATCTACACAAGTATCCACGAGTTCTCAGCCTAATAATTTTGTTGCATGAAATTATTTTGCTTGTGTTTCACAGTTTAGTACCCTTGGACCTTGGATTGTGGACTTAGGCACTTTTAATTATATTTCTGATAACAAATTACTTTTCTCAAATATTGTGTATTCACAACCTCTTCCTCGTGTTACTTTAGCCAATGGGATCCAAATAAAACAAAAAGGAGTTGGACAAGCTAATCTTCTATCTTCTGTCACTCTAAACCCTATTCTTTGTGTCTCTGGTTGTCTTTTTAATCTTGAATCTGACATTCGTTTAACGCGTGCCCTAAATTGGCCATAATATATTTTTGATGATTCTTTTGTTATGCAGTACCGCGATACGGGATAGATGATTGGCGCAGGCAATTAATCACAAGGCCTCTACTATCTTATCTCCCTTAATTCCTTCACAGCATGTTGCATTACAAAACCTCCATACCTAATTCACATACATTTGGGACATCAAAGTCTATTCAAGCTATAAAAGATGGTACCTAGTATAGTCTATCCACATTAGATTATGAGTTATGTCAACTTGGGAAATACACCCTCACTACCTTTCTATGTAGTGTTGAGAGTCATGCAAAGTCTATTTTTTCATTAGTTCATTATGATATTTGGGGCCCTAGTAGAGTCAGTTCAATCTTAGGATTTTGTTATTTTGTTAGCTTCGTTGACAATTATTCCAGATGTACTTGGATTTTCTTAATCAAAGATCATTCTGAGTTATTCTTTATATTCAAGAGTTTTTGTGCTGAAATATAAAATCAATCTATTGTTTCTATTCATACTTTTCATAGTGATAATGCCTTAGAATACTTATCCTCCTAGTTTCAGCAGTTTATGACTCACCAAGGAATTATTCATTAGAAATATTGTCCCTACACCCTTCAACAGAAAAGGGTAGTAGAAAGGAAGAATATATATCTCATTGAGACTGCTCAGACTCTTCTCAATGAATCCTATGTTCCGCTGTATTTTTGGTGTGATGCAGTCCTCACATCTTGCTATTTAATTAATCAAATTCCCTCATCTCCCATTCGTAATTATAATCCTTATTATGTAGTGTATCCTCAGTCATCTCTATACTTTCTTCCCCATCGCGTCTTTGGGAGCACATGTCTTTTTCATAACCTAGCTCTAGGAACAGATAAATTAGCCCCTCGTTCTCTTAAATGTATCTTTCTTAGTTATTTTCGGATTCAATTTCTATTCACCTGATCTTCGTTGATACCTTCTATTTTCCAATGTCATATTTTTTAGGTCTCTACCTTACTTTACACCTTTTTCTGATCATCCTGACATCTCTGAGGTCTTACTTATACCTTAGGTTTTACTTACACCAACTCTTAAGTAATCTACTGTTACTCCTACATCTCCAGTCATAGTGCCACCACTTCTGAATTATCAATATCGATCGTGTCCAGCATCAAACCCAATATCAGGTCCCGATGATTCATGTCATGCATCGGACTCTGCACATACTGTGTACTTGTCTCCTCATGATCAACCGATTGTACTTCAAAAAGATATATGGTCCACTCATAATACTAACTCACATTATACCCTTTAAGTTATCATAGTATGTCATGACCCCATTAAGCCTTTGTATCATCATTGTCCTTTGTCTCTATCCCTAAGTCTACAGGTGAATTCCTTTCTCATCTTCGATGATGACAATCTATAATTGATAAGATGTTTACTTTACATACAAGTGGTACCTGTGAGAGTGATACTTTCTCTCCCTTTACTAAAATGTCATATGTCTATCTGTTTTATCCATAGTTATTATCTATCATTGGCCTTTTTATCAGTTGGACATTAAGAATTTTTTTTCTCCATGATGACCTTGAGGAGAAAGTTTACATGGAGAAACTACTTGGTTTTGTTGCTCATGAGGAGTCTAATCTGGTGTGTTGATTACGCCGATCACTTTATGACTTGAAATAATCTCCTCGAGCCCGATTTGGGAGGTTCAGAACAATAATTTAGGAGTTTGGCATGACTCGTAGTGAAGTTGATCACTCTGTGATTTATCGATATTCCACTCCAAATCTGCGTATTTATTTAGTGGTTTATGTTGACAATATTGTTATTACCAGCAATGATCATGATGTTATCATTAATTTGAAGCAACATCTCTTTCAGCATTTTCAGACTAAGGATCTCGACAAACTAAAGTATTTTCTAAGTATTGAGGTGGCTCAGTCCGGATCAGGTATTATTATTTCGCAACACAAGTATGTCTTAGACATTCTTGAGGAGACAAGAATGATGTGATGTAGACCCATTAACACTCCTATGGATCCGAATATTAAACTCTTACCATGACAGAGGGAGCCACTAAGTGATCCTGCAAGATATAGGCGGCTCGTTGGTAAGTTGAGTTATCTCACAATGGTTAGACCTAACATTTCTTTTCCTGTGAGTATTTTAAGTCAGTTTATAGATTTTTCCTGTGATAGTCATAGGGATGTAGTTTTTTACATTCTGCGATATTCAAAGTCAGCTTCGGGTAAAGGACTATTTTTCAAAAATCGATGCCATGAGCAGATCATTGGATATACAGACGCTGATTGGGCATTATCACTCTGTGACAGACATTTTACATCCAAATATTGTGTGTTAGTAGGAGGTAATTTAGTGTCCTAGAATTGTAAGAAACAGAGTGTGGTTTCTTGATATAGTGCAGAATTAGAATATTGAGAAATAGTTGTAGCAATTTGTCAGCTAGTTTTGATTAAGCAGTGCTTAGAGAACTAACATTTGGAGAAATCTGTTACATCCCATATTTTTTTCACATTAAGTTGAGTTGTAAGTTTGTTGATGTACTTCAAAATAGCAAAGACTAATCCTACGGTTACAAATGTTCAAATAAGGTTTAGCATGTGTTAAGTCAGTATCGCGAGGATTAGAGGTTAATCGAATCAAAGATGTTATAACCCATACTTTTAGGGTAAAAAATAGGAGTGCTTAATATGCTAAGAAGGTCATTTTCAAGATATTTGAATCATGTAATAGTCGTGATGTATATAAGGAGGGGATTATGTGGTTAGGTTGGTTGGAGTTGGTTTGGGGCTGGACGGATACAAATATGGGAATCAAATGGAGGTTGGTGGAATAGGACGGTTTCCGGACAGTTTAAATTTGTGGGAGGTGTACGGGTGCCCTTACGTGGTTTGGGGATAAGGCGTTTGGAGAGGATGAACCAGACACATTGTAGGTTATGTTGGTGGTTGGTATTTGGTGGTTGGATGGTGGTAAGGTGGCAGAAAGTAGTCGAAACATTAAGGTACGAAGGTTGAATCCGGTGAAGACGGTGGAGTAGTTGGTTGGGTTTTTGGGTGTTTTTGGGTGGAGTTAGTTAACGATCTTTTGGTGTATCTTGGGGAAGTGTTATAGTGTATTGGGTGAAAGCGATTAGGCAGTTTGGACAATGATTGGGCACGAAATTGATAGACAAGTTCGGGTGCGGGTAAGGTGATATAGGCCGAGATGACCTTCTAATGTGTTTATGACAAAGTAACCGGATAGAACCTTGGCTTGGGTATAGTTAGATCACAAAAGTTCTAACTAGACTTACACCTAGGGTTTGGACCACAAAAGGATCAAGGGTTGGACCACAAAAGGACCAACTAAGATAACAACACAAAAGTTGAATAACTTAGCAAACTTTGAGAAAACTCAAATATATTTCATAAAAATTCAATGTCTCATTTCATCAACTTATCCCTATTTATACTAGTTCTAAACCTTCTAGAAGATGTAACAAGATAGACATAAAAATGCATCTAGGCCGAATGGGAAAGGGGAAAGGTTAAACCGATTTGGGAGAAGGGAAAAGACCCAACTCTTCATGTTCTCTAGGCCATCTTTTTATGTCATCCATGTAGATAAATGCATGAACTAGCTAGTTCATTAATTACCTCCTTGGGGAATGTTGGAAGCTTCTCCTTCTAGTTGGTTCTCGGCTTGGTCATCTTATGTTATTACATGGCATAGTAATTAAGCTAGGAATTAAAACAGGATAAAAGGTGGTCTCGGCCAAGACCTACATAAAAGCCGGAAAAAATGTTTCCTTCTTGGATCTTCAAGTCATGTCTTCAAATCCACTCCACATTAATCATGTCACCATAGGACGGTTGGCAATCTTTGGCACTCCTAGGAAATCACCTCGCGGCTCATGTTGGAAACTTAAGTTTACAACCTTATTTTCATCATACTCCCCTTCTTTAACAGAATTTGCCCTCAAATTCTCATCATCTATGTATGATGATAAGTATCCAACATTAAATATTGAACTACCTCCATATTCATCCAAAAGTTCTACCATGTAGGCGCTTTCCCAGAACCTGGCCATTATCTTAAAAGGACCATCTGCCCTCGGCATTAGCTTGTTCATTCTCATGTTGCGAAATTTTTATTTCCTTAGGTATAGCCAAACCAAATCTTCGGGCTGGAATTGTGGTTGAGTCCTTGACTTGTTCGCATCCATTTTGTACTTGGTATTGGCCTTTTGAAATTATTCTCAGATTTGATCATGTAACTTCTTAAAGGCCTCAATTCAATCTTTAGCTGTGAAGCTTAGGATTTCTTTCTTTGGGATTGGAACCAAATCAATAGGTAAAAATTGGTTAGTGCCATAAACAATTTCAAATGGAGCTTTACCCGTTGTACGAGATTGACTCCGATTATAAGCAAATTCCGCATGTGCCAACTTGATGTCCCAATTCTTGGTGGTCTTGCTCACCAATCCTCTTAATAGTGTGCCAAGAGTTCTATTTGTCACTTCCATGTGGCCATCCGTTTGATGATGATGAGAGGTACTAAATAGCAACTTGGTACCAAGAAGTATCCATAGTGTTTTCCAGAAATAACGTAGGAACTTCACATCCCTATCAGACACAATAGTCTTAGGAACGCCATACAATCTTACCACTTCCTTCAAGTACAAGTCCGCAATATATGTTGCATCATCGGTCTTGTGACAAGCAATGAAGTGAGCCATCTTCGAGAATATATCCATAACTACCATGATAGAGTCTTTGCCCCGTTGTATTCTTGGTAAGTCGAGGATGAAATCCAAGCTCACACCTTCCCATGGTCGCTCCGGAACTGGTAAATGAGTATACAATTCTTTGTGGAAGAAACTTTTAGCCTTTTGACAAGTGGAACACCTACTTACCACTCCATTTACATCTTTATCCATATGTGGCCAGTAAAAGTTTTCTTGTAGAATCTCCAAAGTCTTCACTACCCCAAAATGTCCAGCTAGTCCACCCGAATGCACTTCATGTACAAGTAATTCCCTCATGGAACATTTGGGCACACACAAGTTGTCTCATTTGAAAAGGAAAACTTCTACTATTGAATAAGAACTATGAACTCCACTATTACATTCTATCATTAGATCTTTGAACTCAGGATCTCGTTCATAGAATTCCTTTAGCACTTCAAATCCCACAAGTTTTTGTTCAAGTACGGTCAACATTACGTGCCTCCGGAAAAGTGCATCCGCCACTATGTTGGACTTTCCATCTTTGTGCCTTGTAGAGAATGTGAAAGTTTGCAAGTATGCTACCTACTTAGCATGCCTTGAATTCAACTTTCTTTTCCTATGTAAATACTTCAAGGATTCATGATCCGAATATAAGACAAAAGGTTTCGGCCTCAAATAATGTTCCCATTGGACCAAGGTTCTCACAATATAAAATTCCTTGTCATAAGTAGAATAATTGAGTCGGGCACCACCCAATTTTTCACTAAGGAAAGCAGTGGGTCGTTTGTCTTGAATCAAGACGGCACCAACACCAACTTCACTAGCATCACATTCAACTTCAAATAGTTTCTTAAAGTTCGGAATAGCTAGAACCAGTGCTTCACATAACCTTTCCTTCAAGGTTTCAAAAGCTCTTTGTGCTCCTTGGGACTATTTAAACTCACCCTTTTTCATTAGTTCAGTGATAGGGGCAGCAAGGGTACTAAAATCTCGAATGAAACGATGATAAAAAGAAGCCAAACCATGGAAACTTCTTACCTCACTTATATTTGTAGGCTTGGGCCAACTCCGAATAGCTTCCACCTTGGATGAATCCACATGAATGCCCTCAGATGATACTATGTATCCTAAGAAAGGGATACTAGTAATTATAAAAGCACACTTCTCTAACTTGTCATACAACTTTACATCTCTTAACTTCTCAAATAAAGCTTCTAAATGTGACAAGTGAGATTCCGTATCTTGACTATAAATTAAGATATCATCTAAGTAAACCACAATAAATTTACCCATGAATGGTCGTAGTACCTCGTGTATGAGCCTCATGAAAGAGCTTGGAGCATTACATAATCCAAATGGCATCACACGTCATTCATACAAACCATACTTGGTCTTGAAAGTCGTCTTCCATTCATCTCCCTCTCGTATCCTCATTTGATGGTAGCCACTCCTCAATCTATCTTGGAGAACAAATTGGCCCCACTCAATTCATCCAAAAGATCATTCAATCTCGGCATAGGAAACCTGTACTTCACGGTGATGTTACTGGCCGCTCGGCTATCAATACACATGTGCTAAGTCATATATTTCTGTGGCACCAACAAGGCGGACATGGACGAATGCTCTCTCAGAAAAAGTCTTTGTCTAGTAATTCTTGCACTTGTCTTTGCAACTCCTTAGCCTCTTTCGAATTGCATCTATAGGTTGGACGATTAGGTAATTGACTTCCTGGAATAAAATCAATAGCATGTTCAATACTTCTGATTGGTGGTAATCCGGGTGCAAGATCATTCGGAAATACATCTTTAAATTTCTTCAAGAGCTCATTCAAGTCGGCATCTTCAACCGCATCTCCCACAAGACTCCTCTTATCCTTGCACACTAATGCATAAATAGGACTCCCCTTCTTCAACTCCTCTTCTATCTCTGATGCTTTAAGCAAGAGGGCCTCGGACTTTTCCTTGCAGTTCTTGGCATTTTGGATCTTCATTTTCTTCACCTCACTAGGTGACAATGGTATCAACCGAACATTCTTATCATCCTTTCAAAAATAATAGACATTTTTTTCTCTATCATGTTGCGCTTTCCTAGCAAATTACCATGGCTGACCCAATAAAATATGAGAAGCATCCATAGGTAGGATGTCACATCATATTTCATCTTCATACTTACCAACCCGAAAACTAACAAGAGCTTGTTTCATTACCTTTAGCCCTTTGTCTTTGTTCAACCATTGGAGAGCATATGGTTGAGGATGGCTGCGGATAGACAATTTTAATTTGTCCACCATTTCCACGGAGTCCATATTGGCACATCTTCCTCTATCAATGATCATATTACATACCTTGTCATTTATATTGCATCGAGTTTAAAATAGTTGCTCTCCTTATATATCCTCTTGTTCTTCAAGTTGAACACTCAACACACGTCGGAGTACTAAACTTTCACCCTCTTCTGCAAGATCAACATCTTTCTCTAGGACCTCCTTGACTTCGGGTTCCTCAATAACAAAGGAATTCCCACAATCTTGATACTCTTCCTTTCTTGTCTTGGGTTATTTTGTGCAAACTTCTCCTCGGACTAGACATGATTAATCATGGCACGCCCGGTAATTTTCTTCTCAAGATTTGCGCTTGTTCCACAAAAAGGTCATAAGGTTGGACAGTGGTCCGATGGTGCTGGGTCATTGGGCTATGGGCCTCGGCAGTGTGCTGTGCCGCTGGGAAATGGTCTCGGTAGTGGCCATTGTTGCTGGTGGGCTGATGTGTAGTGGGCCTGGTGGCTGGGCAGTGGCGCGGCCCATTGAGTCGGGTACTGGGCCTGTGATTGATAATTTGTGACATCGGGTTCTTTATTTATGTTAGCCATAGCGTCAAGGCATGGGATGGAAAAGCCTTACTTTGATACCAAACTGATGTATATAAGGAGGGGATTTATGGTTAGGTTGGTAGGAGTTGGTTTGGGGCTGGACGGATATAAATATGGGAGTCAAATAGAGGTTGGTGGAATAGGGCGATTTTCGGACAGTTTAGGTTTGTGGGAGGTGTACGAGTGCCCTTACGTGGTTTGGGGCTAAGGAATTTAGAGAGGATGAACTAGACACGTTGTAGGTTATGTTGGTTCTTGGTATTTGGTGGTTGGATGGTGGTAAGGTGGCAAAAATTGGTCGGGACAGTAAGGTACGAAGGTTGAATATGGTAAGGACGGTGGAGTAATTAGTTGGGTTTTCGGGTGTTTTTTGGAGGAGTTAGTTAACGATCTTTTTGGTGTATCTTGGGGAATTGTTGTAGTGTATTAGGGTGAAAGAGATTAGGTAGTTTGGACAATTATTGGGCATAAAATTGATAGACAAGTTCGGGTGCGGGTAAGGTGATATAGGCCGAGATGACATTCTAATGTGTTTGTGACAAAGTAACCGGATAGAACCTTGGCATGGGTATAGTTAGATCACAAAAGTTCTAACTAGACTTAAACCTAGGGTTTGGACCACAAAAGGACCAAGGGTTGGACCACAAAAGGACCGAGGGTTGGACCACAAAAGGACCAAGGTTTGGACCGCGAAAGGACCAACTAAGATAACAACACAAAAGTTGAATAACTTAGCAAAGTTTGAGAAAACTCAAATATATTTCATAAAATATCAATGTCTCATTTCATCAACTACATCCCCTATTTATACTAGTTTAAACCTTCTGTAAGAGATAACAAGATAGACATAAAAATGCATCTAGGTCGAATGGGAAAGGGGGAGAGGTTCGGCCGATTTGGGGAAAGAGAAAAGACCCAACTCTTCATGTTCTCTAGGCCATCCTTTTGTTTCATCCATGTAGATAAGTGCATGAACTAGCTAGTTCATGAATTACCCCCTTGGGGAATGTTGAAAGCTTCTCCTTCTAGATGGTTCTCGGCTTGGTCATCTTATCTTATTACATGGCATAGTAATTAAGCTATAAGGAGATCTAGTAATTAAACTAGGAATTAAAACAAGCTAAAAGGTGGTCTCGGGCAAGACCTGCATAAAAGCCAAAAAAATGTTTCCTTCTTGGATCTTCAAGTCTTGTCTTCAACTCCACTCCACATTAAGCATGTCACCATAGGACGGTTGGAAATCTTTGACACTCCTAGAAAATCACATCGCAGCTCGTGTTGGAAACTTAAGTTCACGTCCTTCTTTTCATCAAGTCGTATGTTAAATTTAGCAATCAAGCAAATCATAAAACAAAAATCGGCAAAAGGTATCGCAAGTTACGTTCATAAGTTTATTGAAATTTGGGTAAGCTTTCACTGAGCTTTTCTCCAATGTACTTAGAGTTACAGGGTGATACACCCATCATATCGAAGGTCTACTAGTCTAGTTTCCAATGCATTAAACCATTTGTCGGTAGGACGTAAGATTAAAGATATATTCGCATTTTCACGAGACTGGAGGAAGCCCCTTTGGGACCCACTTAAGGCAGTGGAGGACGTATTGATGCTATTTAATTGTACCACCCCTTCTATATTGTCATTTTCACTTCCCTACAGTTCCTAAATGTACCCGAAGGCTCTCTAAGAGATCCCCAACCACCTAAAAGTGAAATCTAAAGAAAACAACGCATATCAAACGCCACGAATCTTGTGGTACTAGTAAGTTTCTTGTTCTTCTTGTGGTTGTGATTTGGTAGTGGTTTCACCTCATGTGGAGAGTTGTTCTAAGTTTTATAAGGGAAGATTATACTCCTCTTTCATATATTTAATCTTATAAAAGTCATAGCTAGCTTGTACGGTTGAAAACTCGGAAAATAAAGGTCGCAAATCATAGTTGTGATGTTGTTGGTTGTTGAACTGTTCTGAAGTTGGTCTTGTGATATTTCATGGCTGGAAATTGATGGGATAACTTGGGTATGTTTTTTTTGTTGTTGCTGATATGGTCTTAAAGAAACAAAGTGTAGGTATAGTTTATTAGTTGTAAACCGAGTTTTCCACTCGATGTGTCATTATGCTGATTGAAAAGCTTATTATGAAGATGCTAGTTGTTGTTTGGGTTATTGTTGTCTTTGAGGACTTGAGTGAGTGAGAGAAACATAGTAGGTTTTGCCCTTTTTGTTTTAGAATGAGCTTAGCATTTGATATAGGATAATTGAAAAGTTCGTAGCTTGCCAATAGCGTTATTGTTGTTGTTGTAGATTAAGTATGGCAGGTTGAGCTTGTTTTGGTCGTAGTAGATTGGTGAAATAAATGTAATGGCTATCCCCTCCTTCTTTTGGCATGACTCCTTAGAAAGTGTACTTGACGAGAGAAAGCTTAAGAAGAGCAATCTTCGTAGGTACTCTATTCTTGTATTTGGTGTCCTTATTATCTCAGACTGTGATATGTGTAGTCGAGTTGAGAATTTCATGGATCATCAGTCAGTTACTAAGTTTATTAGTATTTATTTGATTCATCACACGAGTGTGTATCGTAAATAGTAGGTGAACCAGCTTATAAGAGGTCTTATCAATTGTGTCTCAAAATCTCAGTTGTGCGTAATAGTTGTTGGTGTGTAATAAGAGTCAAAAGTTGTAAGAGAGGAGTCGTAACTAGAAGTTCAATCTATATACTTATTGGTATTTGAGCTTGCCTAGTTGGTTCCATTCCAAACTACTAAGTCCCCATTAGATGTTATACCGCTCGATATGATCTCATAAAGTATCTGGAATCTTTAGTTGGTCTAATTGAGATAAGTGTCTAAAGAGATAAGTTGTAGCAAAAGTCGGGTCATATACTTGCTAGTTGTTTAGTTATCCAAACCTATTTCATTTGTGGTTACTACCTTCCTATATGATTTTATATATGCATTTGTCATGAACTCTGAAGGTAATGAATTCTTTAGTTACATTACATGTTAGTAATTATATGTATCATATGTTGTCATCGCATAGGAGATCTTTAGTTGCATAAAGTAATATGCAGAGAAACTAGTTGAGTTAAGAGAAACAACTTGTTGGCCCTTAAAGATTATTTGTTAGCCTTTGAGCCTATTTGCTATCCTTCGAGCTTACTTGATAGCCATTGAGGCTTATTTGGTAGCCAATGAGACCTATTTTCTTACCTTCCAAGGTCCATTTGTTGCTAGTAGAGCGTATTTGCGAGACAGAGATTAGGTTTACTTGTAGACGTAACTTAAACCTGTTGTGGAATCTCATATTGTACAGTAGTTAAAAATCTTAGTAGAATGCAGCTTACAAGTAAGTGACAAGTTTTGCTACATTTATGTTTATCTTGTTACGTGTTTTTATTTGAAGTTTCAATACATGTTGTTATATTTATCTGCCTTACATACTATGTACATTATTTCATACTGATGTCTCTTTTATCAGAGGCGTTGTATGTAATGCTCCTATTCTAGGTTCCCATGATTGTAGGCTTTTCAGTAGTCATTCCAGTTGTTCAGCAGAGGTTTGGTGAGCTCCACTTCTTTCTGGAGTAGCCAAGTTTAGGCGCATTTGTGATATAGTTGTACAAGTTATATGGGTAGGCCGGGGACCTGTCTCGACCAAGTTGTGTTCGTCAGATGTTCTTACAGGATTTTGTAGACGTACATACACATGTGATCAGTAACGTTATGTTAATAAAGTATTGTACAAGTTGAGGCCTCGTAGGCCCGTGTGTATACATATGTTTGGGATTTTCTGTTTAAAGATTTTTCGAGTACAGTAAGTTATTTTTCTTACTAGATAGGTCGCATTCATAAGTAAGGCACTAGGTGCCTGTTGACCTCACCTAGGTTGGGGTATGACAAAAATTAGTCAGATGGAACTTATTTGTGATAACAAAGCGGCCCTTCATATCGCATTAAATTCAGTATTTCATGAGAGGACTAAGCACATTGAGATTGACTGTCACTTTGTTAGAGAAAAGATATTCTCCGCAGATATTGTTACTAAATTTGTGAAGTCTAGTGATCAGCTTGCAGATATTTTCACCAAGTCCCTTACTGGTCCTCGTATTAGTTACATCTATTACAAGCTCGGTACATATGACTTGTATGCACCAGCTTAGGGGGAGTGTTAGAATAGAAATAGGATTTGTATATAGTATCCTACCTGGCAAAGGATTGTAATGTAGTGTCTATAAATATAACTCATGTAATAATGTAGATACACGATTCAATAATAATTTTTCTCCCATAATTTTTCACAAAATGATTTTTGTGATTAAGTCTTAGGATAAGTGAGTGGTAATCTGATTTTGGCTCATTATATTGGTGGAGTTTTGGGTTAAATTCTACTGAAACAAGTCATGATTTTTACTCCTTGAATGAGGTGGTTTATTAACATAAAAATTTGTGTTCTTTACTTTATCCTGCGCTTACACTTCACTGTTGGGTTCACTAAAAATACGTAAAGAGTCATATATGTTCTTTTAAACTGAAGTTAGACAAATTTTTAGGAGATTGTAAAAATTCGGTACCACATAATTCACCCATCTCCTCTCGGTTGGATTGGAGTACAAAACAACTAGTTAGAAAATATGTTACACAAATAACACTATTGTTTAAAGTATTAATACTAAGTAAATTTAAGAATTCGAACAACTAAAAATGGGCATATGCATGCTAAGGAAATAGAATTATTAATTAAAGCTCGTTTGCTAATATTACTTTTCTTTTGGTCACCTTTTTTACACGATCCAGTTAGTTTGCTTGTTTGTTTGAGCTGTTTGTTTTAATAAAATGGAAAGTGATACAAAACTGATTTTTATAACATAACACGTTAATATCGTAAATCATTTTCTTTAGCTCCATAACTCTGAATTCGACAAACTAGTGACGTAAAGCTAGAGGATAGTGGCCAATACTGGCAACATTGTCAAAGATCATAGATACCATAGATAAGTTGTGGTTGTGATCCATTTAAAAAATGTTTTCATTTAGATACTCTTTTAATGAGTTTAATTTTTACACGGTACTGATAATATAAAAGAAATTTTTTAGTATGCCTATATGGGGCCTTATTCTGGAATCTCTCTTCTCTCTCCATGCAAACCCTTAGAGAGTAAACCCTAGTGTCATGGTGGCTGGCCTAGATATTGCTTCCACTTCATATTTCCCACCCTTAAACACTACTTCTACTACGATTTCTACGCTAAATCAGATTGAGAACGATGCAAAAACCCTAAAAACCTATGTTGATTTAGTAAACCCTAATGCCATTCATGCAGACGAGTACTTGTGATGTTGAACCTATTCAAATGAAAGTTGTGGAGGTTATTGATGGAATACAAATTTTTAGATGGACGTAGGAGGAAACTTTACATATGAACAAGATTGAAAAACTTTCCTATGCTGTTGTAGGCAAATTTTCGTATGGCTTACCTGATCTGGAGGAACTCAAAATTCAAGTCCCATTGCAATGTGGAATCAAGGGTGATTGTAATATAGGATTCTTTATACCTAAGCATATCCTTATGAGGCTTGAAACATTGGAGTATTTTCTTACAATGTCATCGAAGGCTGCTCATTATATTAAGTCTAAGGATGGTTATTCTTATCAAATGAGGTCTTTGATTTATGATCCTAAGTTTAAAGTTGATGAGGAGACGACAATGGCTATTGGTTGGATCTCATTCCCATATCTATTACCTACATACTTTGTAAAAGAATCATTATTTTATCTTGCCTCAACAGTAAGTACACCTTTGCAATTGGATATGGCTACTATTAATAAAACTCGACCTAGTTATGCTAGGGTTAAAGTTTTAGTTAACCTTATTGCTGATTTATCATAATTTTTTAGGATGGAAATTATGAATGAGAGCTCTGGTCAAGTAAGGAAGGTGGATGTGAAGATTCAATAAGATGTGTAACCAAAGTATTGTAAGAAGTGTAAACTTCAAAGGCACAATGAAGAAGGATATGGAACATTACATCCAGAATTAAGGAATGAAGTTGTTGAGGAGATTAAAACTGAAACTAAAGAAAGATTGGCTAATGGGGAGAATAGGGTTGTTCCTCAGGAGTTGAGGCAACCTTATAAAGGTCAGAACTTGAAGAAATTTCCAGCAAAAATATTATCTAGTGGATTGGTTGTTGGAAATCCTGGCAAGTTTAATGTAGTCAAAGATGGAAGAGTTTTACAATGAAAAAGAATCCTAGCAAGTTTATAGATGGTAAGTCTATCAATTGAGTTATTCTTATTCAAAATAAATTTGATGCATTAGAAGAAGAAAGTCATGTAGAGGAGGAAAGTGATAATGTTAACATGACTGAGGAGCTGCAGGTTTCCTTGGCTCAAGAAAATGTAGAGGAGAAGAGGGTAGAGGATCTTGATGTTACTCTAGGATCAAAGGAGTCTTATGTGAAGGAAGGGGCACCTGGCTCTCCATATGTTAAATGGGGCGATAGAGTGGATATAGAGGCAGATATTGCTTTAGAGGAGGGTGAGATTAGTTATGAGGTTGCAGTTGTTATAGATACACCTTCCTTGGATAGTAATGATTATGTTCATACATTCGATCCTAGTAGTAACAGGAAGTGCAACAAGATTTGGTAGAGGGGGGTACTTCTCCTATTTTGGAGAAGGAAATTGTTTTAATGGTGGAGAATAAGAATGTATAAGTAAAAGATGATATGACTCCAGCTATTCAAGAGGAGTTGTTCTTTATGGCAAATGGTGATGATGTGGTGTTAGAAAATAATTCTGCTAATGTGCTTGAAGGAGATGTGGAGGATAGAATGTAGAAGGTCATAATATTATGGACTTGGGAGAACTTGCATCTCCAAAGTCTGTAGAAAAAGAAGTTCATAAGGATGGCTACAATAATCATGATGAGATAGAAGCAGATGTGGAAGAAAATGTAAATGTGGAAGTAGATACTTCTATATTGATAGATTTTTCCCCACAAAAAAAACACCTTGTGCAAGTTTTCAACATGTCATAGAAGAGGATGAAGCTAAGGAAGCTGAGGATAGTTTTGATGAGGTGGAAAGAGTTGGTGATAAAGCAGTAGAAGATGCATTGACAGTAATGTGCATTATGCCTACTTATGCACCTGTCACTTTATTAAAGAAGAATTCTTCAATGAGGAGTTTACATAATCTAGTGTCTCACAATATTCCTGAGGATGATGGTACAAAGCAAATAGAAGAATAGCAATAAACAATTTTGGTGGATCATGACATGCTGATGAAGGAAAAAATGTAGCAGGTAGGTGGTAAGAAATGTTGATATTTCTCCAATTTCTATCAAAGTGACTAAGAAAGGAAGGAAACAAGCAAATTTTGAACCTCAATTATCTATAAGGGTAGTGCAAAAGAGAACTGCTACTAAACCAATATTTAAGTCAAGATTAAAACATTTATATGGAATATTAGGTCTGTTAGGACCCAACATGCTTTTCATAGACTTCAGATGCTACATAGACACCACAAATTTTACTTTATAGCTTTGATGGAACCTTTTTAGCATGCTAGATATAGAAGGAAGTTGGGGATGAATCAGGCTGGTGCTAATATTTTTGGTAAGATTTGGTACTTTGTGGAGGATAATGTGGATATAGATGTTATTCTAGACACTCTACAATAAATTACATTGAAGTTATTCCTGCATAATCAAAATAGATTCATGATGGTTACTCTTGTATATGCAAAATGTAATGATGTTGATAGGCTGCAGTGGTGGGATAATATTTATCAAGTGAGCCATAATATGAATATGACTTAGTTGGTAGGAGGAAATTGTAATGTTGTTATGCATGAAGATTAGAAGATATTAGGCACTATTCAGCCTTAGGATGTTGAGGATTTTGTATTTTGTGTTAATTCATGTGAACTGTTTGAATCCAATTTTAAAGGGAGTCCATTCACTTAGTGGAATGGTAGAGCTGGAGAGGATTGTATTTTTGAAAGATTGGATAGACTATTTTTTAACTTGCAATGTCAACAATGATTTGAAAATATTGAGGTGGAGCACCTGTTTAGAACAAGATTTGATCATGCACCACTGCCTATTTCCTTGGGGGATCAAAAGAAGAATTTTATTAGACCATTTAGATTTCTCAAGTTTTGGACTTAAAATAATATTTTTTTGCAGGTAGTGAAGGCTAATTGATATGTGGAAACTAATGGTAATCCTTTTATCCTATTCAAATAGAAGTTGAAGCATATCAAAAGTGTTCTTTAACATAGAGTAGGGAATCTTTTGGAGACATATTTAAATAGTTGATTATTAGGGAAGAGATAGTGAGAATTAAAGAAGATTTCTTTGAAGAGGACCCTCTCCTATTAACATATTGGTACTTCAACAAGCTCAAGCAAAACTCAAGAAGTATTTGCATTTTGAAGAGAAGTTTTGGAGGCAAAAGGATAATGTTACTTGGTTTTCTGAAGGGGATAGGAACACTAGATTCTTCCACAACCTTGTTAATGGTATAAGAAAGAGATTACAAGTAAGAAGAATCCAAAATGCTGAGGGAGAGTGGATAGAGGATGAACAACAGTTGGCTTTAGATGCTGAAGTTTTCTTTCTGAAGCAATTTACTTAAGAAGAGAAGACTACATATTTTAGCATGCTAGATCATATTCCCAGTATGATAACAGTTGAGGATAATGAGATACTTGGTGCAGCTTCTACTGATGAAGAGATCAAAAAAGTAGTTTTTTTATCTTAATGGTGATAGTGCATCAAGTCCTGATGGTTTAATTGGTGTATTATTTCATAAATGCTGGGAAATTATGGGTCCTAATGTGATTAATATTGTCAAAGACTTTTATGATGGTCACACATTGCCTAAATCTATCACTTATACTAACTTGGTACTGATTCCAAAGAAGCTTGTGGTTCAAACATATGTTGACATGAGGCCTATTAGTATGAGTAACTTTATAAACAAAGTCATTTCAAGGGTGGTGCATCGAAGACTGGACTATATTTTACCTAGACTGATATCTCCTAATCAGTCAGGTTTTGTCAAAGGAATGAGTATCATTGAGAATGTGTTGCTAACTCAATAGATTGTGATAGATATAAAGAGAAGGGGAAAGCCTGCAAATTTAGTCATTAAATTAGATATGGCCAAGGCATATGATAGGGTGTCTTGGTTATATTTGATTAGAGTGTTGAAGAGAATGGGATTTTCTGAGATCTTTGTTGATATGATTTGGAGACTCATAGCTAACAACTGGTATTATGTGATGCTGAATGGACAAGCTCGTGGTTTTTTCCATACTACTAGAGGTATTAAATAAGGAGATCCTTTATCTCCAGCTTTATTTATACTAGTTGTTGAAGTTTTATCCAGAGCATTGAATGGTCTATTTTAGGATGGTTTGTTTAGAAGTTTTGGGATGCCTAAATGGAATGCTAATCTTAACCATATGGCATATGTTGATGATACCATTATCTTTGCTTCAGTAGACAAGTACTCACTTTAGCTGATTATGAATATGCTACAAATTTATGTAAAGATTTTTGGACAACTGATGAATAGGGACAAGAGTTGCCTCTACTTGCATCAAAATAGTAAAGCTAGCATTGTACAAGAGATTACTGATATCACTGGATTTGCAAGAGGTAATTTTCCTTTCAAATATCTTGGGTGTCTAATTTTTCACTTAAGAAAAAAGAAGGTCTACTACAATGAGCTAATAAAGAAGGTGAATGATAAGTTGTAGAATTGGAAAGGTAAACTTATGTCATTTAGAGGTAAAGTTGTAGTGATAAATAGTGTACTTCAAAGCATGCTTCTATATTTACTGTCTACTATAGTTTCTACAAAACACATAATAAAGGAGTTGCATAGAATTTTTGCCAGATTTTATTGGAGCAACACAGAAGAAAGGAAAAGCAGGCACTGGGCTTCTTGGCTACACATGTATTTACCTAAGGAAGAATGGGGAATGGGATTCAGATCTTTGTTTGATGTGTCTAAGGCCTTATTTGCTAAGCTGTGGTGGAGGTTCAGGACTTTATGTACATTGTGGTCCACTTTTATGTGGAATAATTATTGTAAGAAGCAAATACCTACACTTGTTTAATGGAAAGGTGGATCCCAACTATGGAAGAAAATGTTAGAAGCAAAGGATACTATAGAACAAGAAATATGGTGGGAAACAAAGAATGGTTCTTCAAACATTTGGTTTGATAAATGGACAAATCTTAGTCCATTTATATGTGGTTCCTAAAGAATTTGTTATAAATGAAAGTATAGAGGATGTGTAGGAGGTGATGTTGAATAGGACATGGAACTATCAGGCTCTTCAAAGTTCTCTTTCTGCATATATTGTTGATCACATCAGGACTAAATTACTAATTAAGGAATAGGATAGTCAATGTGACCAGGCATGATGGATGGCCTCAAGTACTAGTTCATTTACTGTGAGTGCTTGAAACATAGTGAGACAGAAAAAATAGCAAACTTGGTTTTACAAATTGATGTGGATAAACGGACTTCCATACATGATATCATTTCTATTATGGAGAGTATGGCATCAGAAGTTACTAGTAGTTGATGGTTTGACTAGCATTGGCATTAATATTTTTTCTATATGCATGTGTTGTACTTTTTCCCAACAAGAAACTATGGCTCATCTATTTCTTACAGGTGAATTTGCAGCAGATATTTGGCATGGTTTTACCTCAGCAGCAGGATTTTAGGGTCCTTTTATTCAGATAAATCAAGAAGTGGCTAAATGGTGGACTGATATATGTGCTACTAAACTGAAGCTTATATACCAAGTTGCTCCTGCTATTATTCTATTAATCTTATGGAAGAGAAGAAACATCATTCTGCATGGAGGAAGTATGACAAGGGGAAGAGTGATCTATGACATAAAATTGAACTTATATTTGTTTGCTTGTCTCAGTTTTCCTTGGCTAAGAATTCCTACTTCTTGGCCTATGGTGCAGTATTTTGAAGAGTATAGGCCTCAAACATCATGCAAAACAATTAGGTGGAGAGTACCTCCTCTTGAATGGTACAAATATAATACAAATGGGGCTTATAAATGTGGTATAGGAGAGTGTTCTTCTGCATTTTGTGTGAGAAACACTAATGGTAGTCTAGTATATGCATGGGCTACTAAAATTGAGGTTGAGTCTAGTTTGATTGCTGAAGCAAGAGAAATACTAGAGGGGATCTCATATTGTGTTTCTAATCAGTTACTACCATTACTACTGGAAACAAACTCTATGATAATGAAAAAGGTGATTGAAGAGGAATGGGCTACACCATGGTGTATCATAATAGATGTTAAGATGATCAATTATTGGAGGACAAAGGAGCAGACACAAGTTGAACATGTATATAGAGAAGGAAATCAACTTGTAGATTATTTAATGAACATGTTTGCTCATTTTGCAGGTACACCTTTGCAGTTCTCACATTTTCATGAACTACCAGTTGAGGCTAGAAGAATTTTGAAATGTTACAAGATGCAATTACCAAATCTTAGGTTCAACATTATACAAACAAGAGAGACAGACAGATTGCTAAGGAGACTAGTAGTAAGACTGCAACTTCTACTACAAAATTTGGAACTTCAGTCAGAAAATAGAAACCCTTACACATGAATTAGTTGCTAAAGAAATTCTATCCAATTTATGGTATTAACCTATGGTTCAGCCTATTGGAAGAGTCTCGTTAGAGGCTTGGTTCATGTTGTGAGTGTTCAACCATGTAACACCGAAGATCATATAAGATAGAAGCTGCTACATGAAACTGGAAATTACAACACAGATAAGTTCAAGTATGAAGAATTCTTCTTTTGATATTTGATTCCATAGCACCTGGTGGGAGTTTTTAGGTGGCTTATAATGGAATCAACCCAAGACTTGGACAATTTCGGCTTTGGTTATTTTTCAGTTTACTTTGCTGCAGTTTCTAGCCAAGTTTCAAGGCACTTTTGGCCTGTTTTTTGTATTAGTTTATTCTGTTCTTTGTTCTTTTTTGTTCGGTATAGTTTGAACTATTTTTTTGTTTTGAATAAAGCACAATCAACTAATGCTGATTGTTTTAATTTTTTTTTAAAAAAAAAGAAATTTTGTATTATTAAATACTTTAAAAGATAATTTCTAATAAGTTAGTAAAAAAGAAGATAATTACAAAAGTAAGACATGCATAACAAGATCGCAATTAAACCTAAAAAATAAAGTATAATACAACACTCTAACATATATTAATAATGTGGTTTTTCTGCACCGTTATCATAAGTTTGAGGGTGGCTAACTTGTTGCTTTTGACTAATTTAAATTTATATAAGCACTTTAAAATTTAACAAATACATAAATAAGCAACAAATACTTATTAGTTTTGATTCGCTTATAATCTTAGTGAAACACTCTTGAATTTAACAGTAATGATAATGTGGTATATATGAAAATTTAGAAATATTTAGTGTTTCAATAATGAATTAATTGATCCTTCAAACATAACGACAGAAGTTTTATTTGAGTATAATAAATTTCTTGACATAATGCTTGTTGATTCCTCAAATGGTAATTTACAAGAGAATAATAAATATCAACTAACAATGGGCGAAGATGGGATTTATTTATTTGTTGATGCATGTTACAAGTTGAATTGAAGAAGGCAAGCATTGGTTGGTTGCTATGGATAGCAAAGGTGCTTTGCTTCATGCTCATGGATTTCTTATTCAGTTCGTTGGAAGTCTATGATTGCTAAAGCATTTGCTATTAGAAAAGATGAAAAACACGATACAAAATGGATTGAGAAAATTTTATATCTTCTCTGATGAGAAGGTGTGGTAAATTTATTGAAGAACAATGTGAAGACTACTTAGGACATAGATGTAGTTTGTGAAGACTACTTAGGACAGATAGCTTGTGAAGATATTTGACACATATCTAGATCATATTGTGTTTATACGCATTCCTAGAAGGTTTAATTCTGTTGCTCATAGCTTAGCTAAATTTTTTATTTCTTTGTTGTGTGGGTTATTTGTAAGAATATTCCAAAATTGTAAGCTAAGCGATGTTATAAGCACATTTGGACATATATCACATCCTTAAAGAATAGGGAAGATGACACATGGTACCTACTTAATACTCTTTATTATTAAATATATAGAGAGTTTTTTTTATTTACAAAACTTAACGATGTTTTACAAAACATGACGGATCTTCATCTTTCACACTTTTTTGTTTTTGTTTTTACTTTTACTTTTTTATTATTATTATTAATTTTTTAAAAAGATAAGTTTTAAAAAAAATCTTTTAATTTAAAAAAAAAATTGCTCAAGGCTTTAAAAATTAACTCAAATTTTTGTGTATGAAATGTGTATAGAGTGAAAATTTTAATACAGTCTTCATACACAAAATTGTGAGCGAAGTTTTTAAGCCTTGAATATTGTATGATAGTTCTATACAATGTTGTTGTAGTTGTACTAATTTTTTAGAAACCCAACATGAACTTTATACACGAAAAATATGAGTGAAATTCTAAGTCTTGAGCGAGATAACTTATTTCATACCGTTTTCATACATAAAATTTCGAGTGTAATGTTTAAGCCTTGAACGAGATATACACATTTCATACCTTTGTCAAACACAAAATTTTAGCGAACCCTTTTAAGCCTTGAGGATGAAGATCCATTGTATTTTGTAAATTAAATTTTTTTGTCATATTCCGTAAATATTTTTCTTATTGTGTATATATATGTCATTCACCTAAAGAATATTCCAAAGTTAGATGAATGGTTCCGAAAAACAACACCCTTGAAATAAAACTAGAGACACATACGGCGGACGCAACAATTCCGAAGGTTATTTTTCTGATCAAAATGATAAATAATTAAGTAACATACAGCCATTGCCAATAAGACCCCAAAATTCTACATTTAATCCATAAATTTCGGTGGCACATTCCAAATTTAAAGAAATATTCCATGGAAATTGTACATCTAAATAATGAATGGTGACTTGGCACACACTATATATATAATATACTCTTCCCTCCACAAAACCAGAATTTCTTTCAAAAGATATCCATTTTTTTTTCTTTTCTTTTTGTTTTTGTTTTTGTTTTGTATGTCTATCACAGGTTCTAAATGACCATGAAAAGAAAGATGGAGGATGTTCAGAATCCAAATATCACAGAAGGAAATAAGAATATCATAGGCAGTTTGTTTAATGGGAATAATATCTTTATACTTACAAATGAAGAAGAAAAAGACGACTGCAATGATGAAAGTCCCTCAAGTTATGTATTAGGTTGTGAGAATGATGATAATGAGCCACAAGGCACCATGGAAACAGCTATCTATTGGGAATCACAAGAAGCCTTGCTTCAGGTATGTTTTATCAAGGTTTTTTTATTCATAATCCATTGTATTATTATATGAAATGAAGTTTAACATTTTCAAGGAAGATTTTAAATAGTCCTTTTTTTAATATGTTTAAGATTGTGCTTGTCATTTGCATTAGTTTGACCCATTGATCCTTGATTACAATACTTTAATCATTATATGGGTTTTTTTTGTCTCTTAATTAGGCCAGTCGTAAATAAAAACTTCTCCTTTTCTTCTTTTTTGCTTTTGCTCTCAATTAATGCAAAGGTGAAATTGATAAACCTGACCTATGGATATGATTTTTTCAGTTTCCACTTTTTCGAAATATTTACTAGTACAAATTAATTTGGATAGGTGTGTAAAGAAATAGACTTTTGAATAAACTTTGAAACGGAATGGTAATATGATTAATTTTCACCCAACCATATCGATCAGTTCTCAACTTTTTCTTGGTATTTTTATGGTACTTCCTTCTGGCAAACACAAACAAAGGCTTTTCATACCAACTGTGCTATGAGGTTATATTTATTACCAAAAGCAATTTAATTTCATTATGCAAAAGAGGTTCTCTTTCTTTCCAAATTTCGTCATATTGAGGGGGAGAAAAAGATAAAAAGTTTCTCTTTTTTCTTCTTTCTCAAAGAATAAATTTTAGAGTACTTTCGAGTTGAAAACAAATACTACCTCTTTCACCTTTTGATTGCGACAGACACAATTGAAACATTTCAGAGGTCTCAAAATTCGGGAAAAAAGTTTAGATTTTTCTTCATATTATAACCCATAAAATATTTAAAATCTGCTATTCTGGATTGTTATTTTTAAGAATGTCAATGTTTATTTTCAAATAATTAGATAAAGAAATATTATCCCATTTAGTCAGGGGTGAACTTAGGTAGAAAAAATAAGTCAAATGAACCCATGATCACTCGACGAAACTCGGTATTTATTATGTGTGTAATTCATAAAATATATTTAATATTAATAGAAGGAACTCATTGTCAAATGACACTAAGTGATGCATTAGTTAAGCACTGAATTTAATTCCTTAAGATCAAGGAATTAAACCTAACTTGATGTACTTTGTGTCTCGCGACTCGCCTATGCAATCAGTGATAAGTCAAATTAGAGGAATTAATTCTCAACTCAAAAGTGTGTAATCTTTTTTTATAAAGAGGTGGGGTTATGTAGAAAGCCTAGTGTCTGGTTTACAATTGATATTTAATTGTTGACATTGGATATCTAAAACAGTCATTTTCTAGATTTGGCGAAACCACAAACGTGCTTTGTTTAGGCCAAACATCTGGTGGAATTTTAATGTGAGGCTGCAATTAATCATCTAAACAAAGATCTTCTTTCTATTTGTTTTCTAGCATTTTCCTATCATAGTAAAATACAATATTAAAGCATGTGCTACAATATTCCTAAAGTTTATCTTACATTCTGAGAATAGAAATTCTCGATGGAATATACTGCAATTTGTTTGACCCTATGGTTCTTTTAAGGACATATAAAAAACTTTTATGAAGGGAAAGATTTTTAGATATTGATATATTTAGTGAGACCACAATTGAGTGGTTAAGGATTTGGCCCTTTATTTACGATAATTATGTAGGTAAAAAGTGTATTCGAAAGGTTAAACAGAACAAAGTTGGGTCGAGAGATGACTCTCTGTCTATAAGACAAAATTGTTTCGTATATATGCTTTTACTGTAATGGACAATAGTCTCCCAAGATAAAACAGCAACAATCAACAATACAAAGCAAATAAGGTTGATTCTAGCGAAGAAAATAAAT